>JACEFO010001976.1:0-729691 GCA_015342445.1 Digitaria exilis | reverse complement strand
TCTAGGACCCCTCGAACCTCGACGAACGACCCCGAGCTCACCGGCGTAGAAGCCGGGGCGGCCGCGCCGCACCGACCTCGTCGCCGGCGAAATCCGACATCCCCGCCTCCCAACCGGTCCCCAAACGACTCGTGGTGAGCCCCAGGAAGCTTTTCCCCACCACTTGAGGTCCAGGGACCCAATGTTCATCGTCTACCTTTGTTTAGGGGTCTCTGCGCAAAAGTCCAGGGACTCGTTCGCGAAGTTTTGAAAGATCTAGGGTTCTCTGCGTAAAAAGATTCTTAAGTCTAGGTTTGATTTTTCCCGAAATTGTAAAATCCATTTAAAAATCGTACAAAAATCAGAAAAATGCACAAAATACTCTCTGGATTCGTGAGAGTCTAAACTACAATCTCTATTAGACATGTTTGTACTTTTGACGAGCTGTATGTGAATTAAAATTTCAAACTATGAAAACCTAAAGTTGTGCACCATTTCCAATCCAGAGCTACGCTAGGGTTGAGCTTTGGATATGATGTTTGTAGTGACTTTGGACAGCTTGTGTCCCAAAGGGACTAAAAAAAAATATGAACTACAGCTCCTGTTATGAATTAAAATAGGTTTTTCTGTCTTTTTGCAGTGCAGAAATCATTTAAAAATAATCTGGGCAGTGAAAAATCACATTTTGCTCAGAGGACTAAAAACTTGTTAGCACACCTGTGAAAAATGAGAAACTTAATTTTTGCTCTGTTTAGGATGCAAATATTAAATATGTGTTTTTGGTTAGAAAATCATTGAGGACTACCCAAGGGTTATTTTGAGCCACCACTTGGCCAGAGCCCTCCTCATACTTATGCTAGCTTTGGTAGAAAGATCTCCTGAAATAGATGAAAATTCCAATTTATTATGCATTTATTTCACTTTCTGCAGCTAGCTGTTTGCACATTTTTAATAAATTATGTGTAGCGCAAAATTAGCTAAGTTTTGGAATGAGCTTAGCTCTTATACTCCAGTAGCTGTCATAAAGTTTATAGATAAAAATGATGAACAGAATTGGAGAAACAAAAATGAGAAGTAATCTAGATGGAAATCGATTTATATAAAAGAATAAACCTTTTTGTAGTTAGTTAGAATAAAATAATGGAATCTGAAATTCCAGAACAGCCACCCTAAGTTATGCATCTCATGTAGAAGGCGCCATCCCGAACGGCAACTACCACCTCATTCCCGCAGACGAGGAAGAAGCCCGGAGCCCGGTGCCGGTGCAGACGTGAACAACCCGGAGGCTAACTCTCAGTCCGAGCAAGAAGGCAAGCCCCGGAGCATAACCTAACTTTACCAAATTATGCACTTTGAATTCTCTATGTTTGTGCATTTACGTTTCAAGGAATTGATTGAATACCTTAGCTGCACATTTCCTAGTACCTATGACTTGCAATACCAGTATGAAAGGATCGATAGGGCATTGCTTTAGGTCCGTTACAAGTCGAGTGATTTCCTGTCACTCGCGAGACATAGGAATTGCTTGTCTTTACTTATGTTGGAATCATAAGGATTGACGGGCGGGATGATAGATGTAGATCTCCCGTCCGTGTATGATAATTGATTAAGGTCGAAATGTGTGGTTGAGTGTGTCAAGTTTTTGAACGTACCACATGCATGCCGATGTATGGGGATCGGTAAGCCCGGTACCAGATTGAAGCAGCTAGGGCCGATAGCCATCTCTCCTTGGAAACTTTGTTTTCCCCTGCCGTACACTTGTGGATATATGCGTGAGACTGTGAGTGAAGCAGTAAACCTTTATCCTAAGGAAATGGACCCGGTTCCGAATTGTGGATCGATGGGAAAGGTTGGGAAATGCTTGTACCTTTTATAGCAAGCAGAGTATCCGTGTGTGTTGGGTTTCCCCTGGCCAGGTAGCAAAATTCGGTTCGAACTGTCCGCTTCTCGCGGTTAATGAGACTGCTTGACCGCCCTGCTACATTGAGTAATAAGTGGAATTATGAGATTATGAATTTGTTCTATGAATTAATTTGTATTGCTCCACTTGCATGCTTAGGGAGGATGCTAATCTAGAATGGTTAAATAAACTAGAAACTGATGCTAAAACTTGAAAGCAAGGATCTACCTTTAGTTGCTTTTTGGCAAACAAACCCACCAGCCAAAAGCCTCTCATTGTCTAGATGTCGGTGATGTAGTTTTCACCCGACGGGTAAGCCTTGCTGAGTATTAGTATACTCAGCCTTGCTTGTGGCATTATTTTACAGGTATCCTTTTGGATGTGGATGCTATGACTTGGCCTGTCCAGGTTCCACCTGGCTGGCACATCGAATGGGTTCCGTCCTCTGGCGAGGATCGGGAGGAGTAGCTTCGTGGCAGGCTTCAGCACGGAGTTACTTGTATCGTCGTTAGATTGTTTTACTTCCGCTGCAATGGACATCTAAATTCAGTTGTTATGAACTTTTATTCCGCTGCAAGACTTGTACTCTGATTTTCAATTTGATCTCGGTTTGTAATAACTTGTGATACCTATGTGTGTAAGTTAATTTGTGGATTGTTGTAATCTCTGGAACTCACCTTCGTGTGGGCGTGCTGTTGTTTCGATCGAGAAAAGAACGTGGTTAATCGGGTTTAATCCGACGGCGCTCCAGCTTATTCCGGATTAAGTGCCTGACTACTTGATTGGTGGTCCCGAGGTACTTAACTTGGAATAATTTCGGAGTGGTCCGCCACAGCTGGCATCAGAGCCGAAACAGCGCACCGGAGAGACCAACAAACCTTAAATAAATATTTTTGGAATAAAATTTGCCAACTCGTACTTCCGCCGTGCTTTTCGGTGGAAGGTTGTTGTTAGGACCGCTAAGGATCTTACCTAGAGCGTGAAGCCTATGTGGGTTAAGGGATCACGGTATGATAGGTGGCAAATAGTATATTATACTGACTTCCAGCACATTTCATTCTGTCATTACTTTACGCAATGGTGGGCGCAAGGTACGGCGATTGCTGTAACGTACCACGGCACTATATGAAAATATAGTGGCGGCACATAGTCAATACGCTGTGATGGCGTATGAAAATAGAATAGGATGGTGGGCGCAAGGTACGGCGATTGCTGTAGCGTACCACGGCATCATATGCAAATATGATGGCGGCACAAAGTTAATACGCTATTCCAATAGCGTATGAAACTGTCAATATGTTGCCTTGGTGACATATGAACATTGCCCGTTCAATGTTAAACGATCGGGTGCCACCTCTATAGTGGGTGGTAATGAATGGAGACGCTTTCGTGAGTGCTGGCACGAAGGATTGATTATATTGCTCTAGAATGGAATTTTCTGCAGGTACACTAACCACGATTCCGTAAGATGAACGGTTAGAAAAGTTCGGCTAGATAATATAGGGAGAGACGGATATTGCCTAGCCACCGGCACTAACTTCGTAAGCCAAAGGTTTATTGGCATGTGTGTTGGCGAGAACGAATAGGCCGCTCATGCTTTGCATCTCACCGAATTAATATCGAGTACTAATAAGTGACCAAATCGAACCGCCGTCAAAGGAATTGAAATCACAACCCAAAAATCCTGCTGAGAACAATCTGTTTGCACCCTTAATTCGAAACTGAAAACGTTGTCGAACGAAAAAGTGTTCAACACGAAAGTTGTCATAAATATTATGAAGTAAATGCTGGAGAAATTTCAACGAAAATGGTTCAGTAAAATTTGAGTTATGCTAAAAATGGTAACCCACTGTCTGCTGGAAATTTCTGGGGACAGTGAGATAAAAATTGAATTTTTACACCATCTTAACGACAGTTTTTGCTCAAACCTCCAACAGGAAACTTGTTAGGAATTGTTTAAATAATGTCCTGGCCAAATTTGGGAATTTTTGAGCTTGTAGATTTCGAGTTTTGTAATTTTTACCACCCTGCACAGAATCTGTTTTTGCTCTTTGGCACTAACCGGTTCTCACCCTTGCCCCTTTTCCTTTTGGTTCAGATGGACGCCCTCGCTGACCTGGCTAGCCACCCCAACGACGTGTCTTTCTCTGATTGCTTGGGATGGGAAGGCTTCCCTAGCATCTTGTGGTCGGTTCTGCAGGCACTTGGCTACCCTACACCGCCACAATATGAGAGAATCCTCATCCGAGACCGTGGTGTGACTCGTTCCCGTGTGCGTTTGGTGGTACACCATCACCCGCCGTGTCCTAGTTCCCCCACCTGGACGGTGGAAGTTCATGGACACCACATGGAGACGACTTGTGAGCTAGCTGCCTTGAATGGCATCAGTTCTTTTTGTGCTCAGAACCAGAGCTTGGTAGAGCACCAGTTGCTTGGGCTGTTCCCACCAACTCAGCCGGATGATCCCCACTGGATGAGGCGCTACCTTAGCTCTCCTTTGAGGATGGCGGAGAACCCCGTCGCAGCAGCCGCTTTGATGATGAGGTGGATACGGGCGTATCACCGTTTGCAGGCACTTCTTGGACGGTCGCAGAGCGAGATGCTCAACATTGCTATGGACATGTCCGCTCGCGCCCGTGACATAGGGGTTGAGAGGACCTCTTTGTCCATTGAGGTGACCACTAGAGATGCCATGATTGCTGACTTGGAGAGGCAATTGAATGACCTCCAGATTGCACACAACAACACCCAGAATGAGTTAGCACAAACTAGAGATGAGCTTGAGGAGGTACATGGTACCTTGGAGCATGCAAATGCTATGCTTGCCGCCCATGACGCTCAGCACCTTCTTGAGCAAGAAGGAGGGAATGGTGAAGGAGAGGCCCCCGATTCCGACATGGACACCGAGGATAACATGCCGTCCCTTCCAGCTCCACCTTCACCTATGGGCAGCGAGGCTACCGCTAACAATTTGGATGATTTTTAGAGTGGTAGTAGCAAATTTACTCCTCCGCTAGGCCTAGAATTTTTGGCTTCATGTTGTAATAGGCTAGATGGAGTTGAGCTCCCCAAGTTATCTTTTGTGGCGTTGTAAAATTAATGGTGTGGTTGTGGTGTAAAACTTGATGATGTTGTTACAGCTGTGTTGAAAACATTCTGCAGCTGACCTTGTTTCAATTATTGATGGGTTTTCCATTCATTTCTGGGCTGTGATGTGAACTACAAAGTTGTTTGGAATTTGTCAAACAAAATGATCACCAAATTGCAACCCCATTGGTTAAGCGAAATAAAAATGGCAACCAAAACACTATAGCTCGGCCTGCTGAAAAACAGCAAATGCAGAGAGCTAAAGATTGAATTTTTCGGCTTAGCTCCAGTCCGAATTTGATTCTGAGCCCAACATGAAAGTTGTAGAGCATGAAATTTTCGAGCTACTGACTGAATTGGAGCATTTGACTTGTTTCCTGTCGGGAGATATGATTTTTCTTCCGAACTGCGTGCTGACTTGCCATTCTGCGCAGTACACTTTAATATATTGTCACGTTCTATCTTGTCATTCATTATGCAAGCTTATGGAATGTGGCTAATACAAGTACCTACTGCAGATGGCAATCACCCGCAGCGGTCACGACGCTAGTGGCTCCAACGCTAACCAGCAGGGGCCAGAGGGGCAGCAACAGCCACCGCCACCTCCTCCTCCGCAGCAACCTCCGACGTGGCAGCAGCTTTATGCCACGCAAACGGAGATTCTCCGGAACCTGCAGCATCAGCAGCAGATGATGCAGCAGCAGATGCTTCAGCAGGGAGGTCAACGGGCCCCTCAGCCTCAGGTGGCCCGATACGAGGATTTTCTGGCAACGCACCCGCCGATCTTCTCTCGTGCTGATGAGCCTTTGGAGGCCGACACATGGATTCGAGCCGTTGAGTCCAAGTTCACCATTTTGGCAACGTCTTGCACCTCCAATCGCAAGGTCGTGTTCGCGGCGCAGCAGCTCCGCGGCCCAGCTCTCCTTTGGTGGGAGAACTACCTGGCCCTGCAGCAGGAGGGTCATGTAGTTGAGTGGGATGAGTTCAAGGCTGCATTCAAGGCTCATCACATTCCGGCCGGTCTAGTAGAGCGTAAGCTGAATGAGTTTTTGGCGCTGACCCAGGGTACCCGCACAGTGCTCCAGTACTCCCAGGCCTTCAATGGTCTGTGCCCTTATGCGGGTCATCACGCCGACTCCGACGAGAAGAAGCTTGAAAGGTTCCGACGTGGCCTGAACACCAAGTTGAAGGCACAGTTGGCCACCACCCGTGCTGTCACGTACGGCGATCTCGTGAACCTTGCCATCACCCAGGAAGACGCCAATGTGGCGCACAAGGCGGAGAAGAAGAGGAAGACTCCCGCTGGACCGTCAAGCGCGCAGCCACAGAGGTTCCGCCTGGTTCCCCCGGCTGCACCGCAGGGACAATCCAGGGCACCTCAGGGAGGTGGATGGGTTGCTAGGCCGCCACAGCCTAACGCGCCTCGTTTCCCTCCACCGCCGCAGCAGCAGCAAGCACCAAGGCAAAATGCACAGCAGCCAGCTCGTCCTGGAGCCGGCTATCAGTGCTTCAAATGTGGGAGCAAGGACCATTTTATCAAGGATTGCCCGCAGAACAAGCAGCAAAACCAACGCCCGGGAAATCAGCAAGGCAAGGGCAAGCAGCAGCAGCGTGTGCAAGTTCGGCAAGGACGGCTCAACTACACCACCTTGGCCGACTTACCCGAGGGAGCCCCAGACATGACTGGTACTTTCCCTATCTGCACTCAACCTGCTGTGATATTGTTTGATTCCGGGGCAACACATAGTTTTATAAGCACAAGGTTTCATGTGAAATGCGGATTAAAATCTTACCATACCAAATCATCTTATGTGATATCAACTGCGGGAGGTAAACTTTCATCCAACCAAGTCACCCACAAGGTTCCAATCAGGCTGGGAAGTAAAACATTTCCTACTGATTTGATTCTACTTGGAATGGAAGGAATTGACATTGTGTTAGGAGCCAATTGGATGACTCAACATAAGGTTGTCCTAGATGTTGCGGAAAGAGTTGTTGAGATAAACTCGCCTACGCATGGCCCGAGTGTGCTATATCTGCCACAGCGGACTTGCGTCGATGCGTGTGCTTACACAATGGTAGAAACCCAACTAAAGGACATTCCGGTGGTATGTGAGTATGCCGATGTATTTCCGGATGACTTACCTGGGATGCCGCCGGATAGAGACATTGAATTCGTGATTGAACTTCAACCTGGCACAGCACCTATATCAAAGAGACCATATAGAATGCCGCCCAATGAATTGGCTGAATTAAAAATTCAACTCCAAGAATTGCTAGATAAGGGTTTCATTCGTCCAAGTGTATCACCTTGGGGATGTCCCGCTATCTTTGTGAAAAAGAAGGACCATTCCTTGAGGTTGTGTATTGATTACCGGTCTCTCAATGCGGTAACCATCAAGAACAAGTATCCGCTTCCCCGTATTGACATCTTGTTTGACCAATTAGCTGGCGCCAGAGTATTCTCCAAGATTGACCTACGCTCTGGCTATCATCAAATCAAAATCAGGCCTTGTGACATTCCAAAGACTGCCTTTTCCACACGTTACGGGCTTTATGAATTTTTGGTTATGTCCTTTGGACTCACGAATGCCCCAGCCTATTTCATGTACCTCATGAATTCGGTCTTCATGTCTGAACTAGACAAGTTTGTGGTGGTTTTCATTGATGACATTCTTATATATTCTAAGAATGAGGAAGAGCATGCCGAGCACCTTCGCATTGTTCTTCAGAGATTGAGAGATCACCAGCTCTATGCCAAGTTCTCCAAGTGTGAATTCTGGCTTGAGAGCGTGAAGTTTTTAGGTCACACGGTTTCCAAGGATGGTATATCCGTGGATCCAACCAAGGTACAAGAGGTGCTAGATTGGCAACCACCTACCTCTGTCCATGAGATTCGGAGTTTTCTGGGTTTAGCCGGTTATTACCGCCGTTTTATTCCGGATTTCTCTCGGATAGCAAAGCCCATGACCGAACTCTTGAAGAAGGGAGTTAAATTTGAGTGGAATGACAAATGTGAGGAAGCTTTCCACACCTTGCGAAGACATTTAACTTCAGCCCCAGTTTTGGCTCAGCCCGATTGCACCAAGCCTTATGATGTCTATTGCGATGCATCAGGCACCGGTCTTGGCTGTGTTCTCATGCGAGAAAACCGGGTCATTGCTTATGCTTCTCGAGCACTTCGGCCTCATGAGCAAAACTACCCCACGCACGATCTTGAGTTAGCAGCGGTCATTCATGCTCTCAAGATGTGGAGACACTATTTGATGGGTGTTCCCTGCAACATATACACAGACCACAAGAGCCTCAAATATGTCTTCACTCAGGCACATTTGAATATGAGACAGCGAAGATGGTTGGAGTTAGCAAAGGACTATGACCTTAGTGTGCATTATCACCCCGGGAAGGCTAATGTAGTTGCGGATGCACTAAGCCGCAAGGCTCATTGTCATTGTCTTTCCGTGGAGTCCTACGCTGACACCCTGTGTCATGAAATGGCAAAGCTCAATTTGGAGATTGTTCCACACGGGTACTTCAGCCATATTGCAGTGGAACCAACCTTGCACGATCAGATTGTTGTAGCCCAATTAAATGACGCGGGCATTAAAGTTCTTAAACGGAAATTGTCTAAGGAGAAGGTGAAAGAGAAGTACAAATGTTTCCGGTTGGATGGGCAGGGAGTGATGTGGTTTGGACATCGCCTCGTGGTGCCCAAAAACACGGAACTCCGGAGGAAGATTATGGATGAGGCACATCTCTCTAAATTTTCTATCCATCCCGGCAGCACCAAAATGTACCAAGATTTGAAACAAAACTTTTGGTGGACTCGGATGAAGCGAGAAATTGCCACATATGTGTCGGAATGTGACACATGCCAGCGGGTTAAGGCCAGCCACTTGAAGGTAGCAGGCACGCTTCAACCTCTACCTATTCCCTCATGGAAGTGGGAAGACATAAACATGGACTTTATTGTTGGACTTCCCAGAACCCCTCAGGGGCATGACTCCATTTGGGTAATTGTGGACCGCCTTACCAAGACCGCACATTTTATTCCGGTCAATACCTTTTATAACGCTAAGAAGTACGCGGAGATTTATTTGGAGCGGATCGTTGTCTACATGGGGTACCCAAGACGATAATTTCAGATCGTGGTGCTCCGTTCGTAGCACGCTTTTGGGAACAGTTGCAATTATCCCTAGGCACCAAACTGATCCGTAGTTCAGCATATCACCCACAGACCGATGGACAGACGGAAAGGGTAAATCAAATACTTGAGGATATGCTTCGAGCTTGTGTTATCCATTATGGGAAGAATTGGGAGAAATGTTTGTCTCTGGCTGAATTCTCCTATAACAACAGCTACCAAGCGAGCCTTAAAATGGCACCTTTCGAAGCCTTATATGGCAGAAGATGTCGGACCCCGTTGTGTTGGTCCCAGGCAGGCGAGAGGTATGCTTATGGCCCTGACCTTGTAAAGGAAGCAGAGGAAAAGGTTAGAATCATTCGTGAAAATTTGAGAACTGCCCAGTCAAGGCAGAAGAGTTACTTTGATCAACGGCGGAAGCCACTTCAGTTTGAAGTTGGTGATCACGTGTATCTTAAAGTCTCCCCGACCAAAGGTGTGCAAAGATTCGGATTAAAAGGAAAGCTTGCACCTCGTTATATCGGCCCGTATGAAATTACTCAGCAATATGGGCCGGTAGCCTATCAAGTGAAGCTTCCCGAAAAACTTTCAGCTGTACACAATGTATTCCATGTTTCTCAACTCAAGAGGTGTCTTCGTGTTCCGACCGAAGTTGTTGAACAAGAGGAACTCTCGGTTGAACCGGATCTCTCTTATGATGAGCATCCCGTTAAGATCCTCGACGAGAAAGAGCGACAAACACGAAGGAAGGGAGTTAAAATGTACAAAGTTCAGTGGAGTCATCACTCCGAAGATGAAGCCACGTGGGAAACCAAGGACTATCTTAGGAAGAATTTCCCCGACATACTTTCATAAGCCGAGGTATTTCTTTTCCCCTCTCTATCTCTAGGTTTAATCGAATCTCGGGACGAGATTCCTTTTAAGGGGGGTAGGCTGTGACATCTCTGATGTCAAAAGAATTAAAAAGTGCAATTAAAATCAATGCAACAGGGAATTGGGTTGAAATTCAAAAATTCGTCAAAAATTCAATTATAATTCAAAAACAAGGGTTGTTTGGACACCCAACTGAAATCTCAAGACTTGGGTGCTGAACTTAAAAATCTCGGACCAAAGGAGTAGTTGTCATCACCTACAGCCCTTCGCGACAACCTCGCCACGGCGTTCGTTCCGCTCGATGACCCTCGAGCGGGGATGTCCGTCACGATCGAGCTTAGCCCGTATATCCGTCACGATCGAGCTTAGCCCGGATGTCCGTCACGATCGAGCTTAGCCGTATATCCGTCCCGATCGAGCTATGTCCGTGACGATCGAGCCATGTCCGTGACGATCGAGCTATGTCCGTCACGATCGAGCCTAGCCAGTAGTTTCCGTCACGCTCGAGGCTCCGCAGCCAAGCTCGAGGGGGCACTTACCCTCGAGCGACGTTCCATCACGCTCGACGTTCCACAGCCAAGCTCGAGGACTCACCCTCGAGCGACGTTCCGGCACGCTCGAGGCTCCGCAGCCAAGCTCGAGCACTTACCCTCGAGCGACGTTCCGTCACGCTCGAGGCTTCGCAGCCAAGCTCGAGGGGGGCACTCACCCTCGAGTGGCGTTTCCGACCATTCGAGGCTCGGCAAGCTCGAGCTTGCGTTCAAGCTCGAAGCGCCGTAGCGCCTGGTCGAAGTGCCTGGTCCAAGCTCGAAAGTTGTGTCCCACACCTCTGACCCCAACTTTTAATATTACCCGTTTCGAAGTTCAGTTCGAATTTTTGGAGAAAATTCGAATTTGGAAATCGGAGCTCCACGGGCATGCTACAGTGCCCCTGGCGCGCGCTGCGCTGGCCGGAGCTCGGCCGCCACGTGGCCGGCGAGCGGCGCAGGCGGCGCTGAGCTGGCCAAGCCGCGACGGACGCTGGCGCTTGTCGCCTAGCTCTTGTCCGGCCACTCCCGAGCCATCACTTCGCCGCTGTCGCCTCGCCTCGCCTCGCGCCGCGGAGCGCCATCATACGGTCGCGCGCCGCCGTGGCCGCACGCGCGCTCGCGCCGCGCCGAGCGCACTGCAGGCGGTAGAGTCCATTCGCATCGCGCCAAAGCCTCTGCTGAGGATCTCCACTTCTTCACGCGATGATCTTTGACGCCCAACCGCGCGTGTGCGCTCTGTTCGAGCTCGCGCGCCATCAATGGCGACCGCGACAGCCACCCACGCGCTCGCACGCTCCCGAGGCCGCACAGTGCCTCCCTTGCGTGCTCAATCACTCCACCGCGCACTCACACCCCTCCTCTCACTCGCTCACTTGGCCATTTCCACTTCCCCGCGCTCGCTCGGTCTTCTTCCTCCTCGCGACGCGCAAGCCGAACCCAAGCTCTTCGCGAAATTCCTCGTCCACGCTCCACCATTCCCAAATCCATCCCGCACGGAGCTAGTCCACTCCACCAGCTCCAAAACCCCCAACTTTCCCCAAGACATTGACCCTTCTCCGGCGAGAATTCGTGAATTCCCCCAAATCGCGATTTTCGGCCGCCGGAGCACCCGCACGTCGAGCCCCTACTCCGAGCCGTCCCCGAGGTCAACCGAGCACGCCATTGGCATCCTCGAGCTCCACTGGTGCTCTAGGACCCCTCGAACCTCGACGAACGACCCCGAGCTCACCGGCGTAGAAGCCGCGGCGGCCGCGCCGCCACCACCTCGTCGCCGGCGAAACTCCGACCATCCCCGGCCTCCCAACCGTCCCCAAACGACTCGTGGTGAGCCCAGGAAGCTTTTCCCCCACTTCCCCGAGCCTAGTTCGCCGCCGTTTGGCCGGCGCAACTCCGGCGAGGTCCCAGGGACCCAAGTTCATCGTCTACCTTTGTTTAGGGGTCTCTGCGCAAAAGTCCAGGGACTCGTTCGCGAAGTTTTGAAAGATCTAGGGTTCTCTGCGTAAAAAGATTCTTAAGTCTAGGTTTGATTTTCCCGAAATTGTAAAATCCATTAAAAATCGTACAAAAATCAGAATAATGCACAAAAATACTCTCTGGATTCGTGAGAGTCTAAACTACAATCTCTATTAGACATGTTTGTACTTTTGACGAGCTGTATGTGAATTAAAATTCAAACTATGAAAACCTAAAGTTGTGCACCATTTCCAATCCAGAGCTACGCTAGGGTTGAGCTTTGGATATGATGTTTGTAGTGACTTTGGACAGCTTGTGTCCAAAGGGGACTAAAAAAAATATGAACTACAGCTCCTGTTATGAATTAAAATAGGTTTTCTGTCTTTTTGCAGTGCAGAAATCATTAAAAATAATCTGGGCAGTGAAAAATCACCATTTTGCTCCAGAGGACTAAAAACTTGTTAGCACACCTGTGAAAAATGAGAAACTTAATTTTTGCTCTGTTTAGGATGGCAAATAATTAAATATGTGTTTTTGGTTAGAAAATCATTGAGGACTACCCAAGGGTTATTTTGAGCCACCACTTGGCCAGAGCCCTCCTCATACTTATGCCTAGCTTTGGTAGAAAGATCTCCTGAAATAGATGAAAATTCAATTTATTATGCATTTATTTCACTTTCTGCAGCTAGCTGTTTGCACATTTTTAATAAATTATGTGTAGCGCAAAATTAGCTAAGTTTTGGAATGAGCTTAGCTCTTATACTCCAGTAGCTGTCATAAAGTTTATAGATAAAAATGATGAACAGAATTGGAGAAACAAAAATGAGAAGTAATCTAGATGGAAATCGATTTATATAAAAGAATAAACCTTTTTGTAGTTAGTTAGAATAAAATAAATGGAATCTGAAATTCCAGAACAGCCACCCTAAGTTATGCATCTCATGTAGAAGGCGCCATCCCGAACGGCAACTACCACCTCATTCCCGCAGACGAGGAAGAAGCCCCGGAGCCCGGTGCCGGTGCAGACGTGAACAACCCGGAGGCTAACTCTCAGTCCGAGCAAGAAGGCAAGCCCCGGAGCATAACCTAACTTTACCAAATTATGCACTTTGAATTCTCTATGTTTGTGCATTTACGTTTCAAGGAATTGATTGAATACCTTAGCTGCACATTTCCTAGTACCTATGACTTGCAATACCAGTATGAAAGGATCGATAGGGCATTGCTTTAGGTCCGTTACAAGTCGAGTGATTTCCTGTCACTCGCGAGACATAGGAATTGCTTGTCTTTACTTATGTTGGAATCATAAGGATTGACGGGCGGGATGATAGATGTAGATCTCCCGTCCGTGTATGATAATTGATTAAGGTCGAAATGTGTGGTTGAGTGTGTCAAGTTTTTGAACGTACCACATGCATGCCGATGTATGGGGATCGGTAAGCCCGGTACCAGATTGAAGCAGCTAGGGCCGATAGCCATCTCTCCTTGGAAACTTTGTTTTCCCCTGCCGTACACTTGTGGATATATGCGTGAGACTGTGAGTGAAGCAGTAAACCTTTATCCTAAGGAAATGGACCCGGTTCCGAATTGTGGATCGATGGGAAAGGTTGGGAAATGCTTGTACCTTTTATAGCAAGCAGAGTATCCGTGTGTGTTGGGTTTCCCCTGGCCAGGTAGCAAAATTCGGTTCGAACTGTCCGCTTCTCGCGGTTAATGAGACTGCTTGACCGCCCTGCTACATTGAGTAATAAGTGGAATTATGAGATTATGAATTTGTTCTATGAATTAATTTGTATTGCTCCACTTGCATGCTTAGAGAGGATGCTAATCTAGAATGGTTAAATAAACTAGAAACTGATGCTAAAACTTGAAAGCAAGGATCTACCTTTAGTTGCTTTTTGGCAAACAAACCCACCAGCCAAAAGCCTCTCATTGTCTAGATGTCGGTGATGTAGTTTTCACCCGACGGGTAAGCCTTGCTGAGTATTAGTATACTCAGCCTTGCTTGTGGCATTATTTTACAGGTATCCTTTTGGATGTGGATGCTATGACTTGGCCTGTCCAGGTTCCACCTGGCTGGCACATCGAATGGGTTCCGTCCTCTGGCGAGGATCGGGAGGAGTAGCTTCGTGGCAGGCTTCAGCACGGAGTTACTTGTATCGTCGTTAGATTGTTTTACTTCCGCTGCAATGGACATCTAAATTCAGTTGTTATGAACTTTTATTCCGCTGCAAGACTTGTACTCTGATTTTCAATTTGATCTCGGTTTGTAATAACTTGTGATACCTATGTGTGTAAGTTAATTTGTGGATTGTTGTAATCTCTGGAACTCACCTTCGTGTGGGCGTGCTGTTGTTTCGATCGAGAAAAGAACGTGGTTAATCGGGTTTAATCCGACGGCGCTCCAGCTTATTCCGGATTAAGTGCCTGACTACTTGATTGGTGGTCCCGAGGTACTTAACTTGGAATAATTTCGGAGTGGTCCGCCACAATTGAACTCTCGCACTTTCTTTCAAAAATTTCAGACTTGGTTTGTAATAACTTATGAGACCATTTATGTAAGTTGAATTCGTGGAATGTTGTAATTTCTGGGACTCACCTTCGTGTGGGCGAGCGTGTTGTTTCGATCGTGAAAGTACGTGGTTAATCGGGTATAATCCGACGGCGCTCCAGCTTATTCCGGATTAAGTGCCTGACTACTTGATTAGTGGTCCGTGGGTACTTAACTTCGAATAATTTCGGAGTGGTCCGCCACAGCTGGCATCAGAGCCGAAACATGCGCACCAGAGAGAGTAACATGCCCTAAATAAATATTTTTAAAAAAAACATGCCAACTTTTGCTTCCGCCGCGCACTTGCGATGGAATGCTATCCATAGGACCGCTAAGGATGATGAATAGGGCGTGAAGCCTATATGGGTTAAGGGATCATGATATGATAGGTGGCTCATTATATATACCTTACTGACTCCTAGCATATTTTCATTCTGTCATTTACTTTATTCAATGGTGGGCGCAAGGTACGGCGATTGCTGTAACGTACCACGGCACTATATGAAAATATAGTGGCGGCACATAGTCAATACGCTGTGATGGCATATGAAACTAGAATAGCATGGTGGGCGCAAGGTACGGCGATTGCTGTAGCGTACCACGGCATCATATGCAAATATGATGGCGGCCCAAATTCAATACGCTATTCATGAGCGTATGAAATTGCCAATATGTTGCCTCGGTGACGTATGAAGCATTGTTCGTTCAATGTTGAACGTTCGGGTGCCACCACTATAGTGGGTGGTAACGAATGGGGACGCTTCCGTGAGTGCTGGCACGGGAGGTTCATTATAATTGTTCTGGAATGTAATTTTCTGCAGGTACGCTAACCACGATTTCATAAGTTGAACGGCTAGAAAAGTTCGGTTAGTTAATATAGGGAGAGACAAATATTGCCTAGCCACCTGCACTGACTCCGTAGGCCAAAAGTTATTGGCACGTGTGTTGGTGAGAACGAATAGGCCGCTCATGCTTTTATAATTCACTGAAACTCTATTAAATCATGTTGTATGATCATTGAACTACCTTTCACCAAAGTTTGAATAACAACCAGAATTTGTGCTGAAACTCTGCTGAAAACAGTTCTGTTTGCACTATCGTTTCGAGCCTGAAAAACCCCTCAAACGAAAAAGTGTTCAATATGAAAGTTGTCATAAATGTTTTCTAGTTTGTGCTGTAGAAAATTCAATGATTGTGGTTCAGTAAATTGAGAGTTATACTTAAAATGGTAGCCCCCTGTCTGCTGGAATTTTCTAGGAACAGTGAGATAGAAATTGAATTTTTACACCTTCTTAACATCCCCTGCTCAAAACTTCAACATGAAACGTGTTTGCAATTACGTAAACAATGATCTGCCCAAGTTTGGGAATTTTTGGGTTTGTAGACTTTGAGTTTTACCATTTTTACTACACTGTCCAGAATCTATTTTTATTTTCTTTAGCGCTAACTGGTTCTCACACTTGACCTTTTTGTTCAGATGGACGGCCACGCTGACCTTGCTAGCTACCCCAATGATGTCTCTTTCTCGGACTTCCTCGTATGGGAGGGTTTCCCTAGCATCTTTTGGTCCGTGTTGCAGGCGCTTGACTACCCCAACCCGCCACAATATGAGAGAACCATCCTCCGTGACCGTGGTGTGACTAGAGGCAGGGTGCGTTTGGTGGTGCACCGCCACCCACCATGTCCCAGCTCTCCAACATGGAGTGTGGAAATTCATGGGCATCATGTCGAGACAACTTGTGAGATGGCTGCTCTCAATGGGATCAGCTTCTTTTGTGCCCAGAACCAGGGGCTTGTGCAGAACCAGCTCCTTAGACTTTTTCCACCTGTCCAGCCTGACGATGCTAACTGGATGAGACGCTATCTCAGCTCACCCTTGAGGGAGGCAGAGGACCCCGTTGCTGCAGCCGCACTCTTGATGAGGTGGATCAGGGCTTATCACCGGCTACAGGCACTTCTGGGACGGTCTCAAAATGCAGCACTTAACCTTGCTATTGACATGTCTGTTCGTGCCCGTGACCTTGGGGTAGATAGAACCTCTTTGTCCATAGATGTTAGTACCAGGGATGCTATGATTGCAGACTTGGCGAAGCAGCTGACCGACCTCCACTTAGAGCACAATAATGCCAACAATGAGCTAACTCAAGTGAGGGATGAGCTAGAGAATGTGCAGGCCGACTTGGAGCATGCCAATGCTATGCTAGCTGCCCATGATGCTCAGCACCTTCTCAATAAGGCTGGAGAAAATGAAGGAGAAGCCCCTGATTCGGACATGGACACTGAGGATGACATGCCACCTCTGCCCGCTCCACCGTCGCCCATGGGCAGCCAAGCTACGGCTAACAACCTAGACGACTTCTAGGAGCTTCGGTAGCAAGTTACTCCTTCGCATAGCCTAAATTTTAGTTTCATGATGTAATATGCTAGTTGGAGTTGAGTTTTCTTTTAAGCTTTTGAGCATGTAAGCCATTGACATGGGATGTGTGAGCCCCAAAACTTGAGAAGGTTGTAATGGTTGTGCTGAAAACTTTCTGCAGCTACTCATGTTTTAATTGTTAACATGCTTTCCATTCACTTCTGGGCTATGACTTGAACTACAAAGTTGTCTGAAATTTGTCAAACAAAACGCTCACCAAAATACAACTCCATTGGTCAAGCGAAATAAAAATGGCAACCAAAACACTACAGCTCGGCCTCTTGGAAAATAGCAAAAACAGAGAACTAGAATTTGAATTTTTCGGCCTAGTTCTAGCCCAATTTTGGTTTTGAGCCAAACACGAAAGTTGTAGAGTATGAAATTTGCGAGCTACTGACCGAATTGGAGCATCTAACTTTCTTATACTGGAAGATATGATTTTTCTTCCAAAACTGCTTGCTGATATGTTATCCATACGCAGTAAACTTCATTACATTGCCACGTTCTATCTTGTCACTGATTTATGCAAGCTTATGAATTATGGCTAATACAAGTACCCACTGCAGATGGCTATAACTTGCAGCGGTCACGATGCTGGCGGATCCAATGCTAACCAGGCAGGGGCCGGAAGGGCAACACCCACCACCACCTCCGCCACCGCAACAACCCCCAACGTGGCAGCAGTTGTATGCCACCCAAACGGAGATCCTCCGTAATCTGCAGCACCAGCAGCAAGGTGGTCACCGTGCCCCTCCACCTCAAGTGGCCCGGTACGAGGACTTTTTGGCTACCCACCATCCGATGTTCTCAAGAGCCGAGGAGCCGTGGAAGCTGATGAATGGATTCGGGCTATCGAATCTAAGTTCTCCATCCTGGCTACACCTTGTACTCCAAGCCGCAAGGTGGTCTTTGCGGCGTAGCAGCTCCGTGGCACAGCTCTCCTGTGGTGGGAAAACTACCTGGCTCTTCAAAAGGAGAACCATGTCATTGAGTGGGAGGAGTTCAAGACTGCCTTCAAAGCCCACCACATTCCTGCTGGATTGGTTGAGAGGAAGTTGAATGAGTTCCTGGCTCTGACTCAGGGAACCCGCACTGTGCTCCAGTACTCTCAGGCCTTCAATGGTCTGTGTCCTTATACGGGTCAACATGCTGACTCTTATGTCAAGAAGATGGAGAGGTTCCGTCGTGGCCTCAATACCAAGCTCAAGGCCCAGCTGACCACCACACGGGTTGCCACATATGGTGAACTTGTGAACATTGATATTGCCCAAGAAGATGCCAACATGGTCCATAAGGCCGAAAAGAAAAGGAAGGCTCCCGCTGAACCTTCGGGTGGGCAACCTTAGAGGTTCCGCTTGGTTCCACCGGCTGCACCGCAGGGGTAGCCAAGGGTGTCTCAGGATGGATGTTGGGTTGCCAGGCCACCACAACAGGGTGTGCCTCGTTTCCCTCCACTGCCGCAGCAGCATCAGGCGCCGAGGCAAAACGTGCAGCAGCCGCTTCGTCCTGGAGGTGGCTATCAATGCTTCAAGTGTGGCAGTAACAACCATTTTATCAAGGACTGCCCACGGAACAAGCCGTAGAACCAGCGCCCTGGGAATCAGCAGAACAAGGGCAAGCAGCAGCGAGTCCAAGTCAGGCAGGGAAGGCTCAACTACACCACCCTGGCTGACCTACCTGCGGGAGCACCGGACATGACTGGTACTTTCCCTATCCACAACCAACCTGCTATGATATTGTTTGATTTCGGGGCAACACATAGTTTTATAAGCACAAGGTTTAATGCAAAATGTGGGTTAAAATCATATCACACAAAATCAGCATATGTGATATCAACAGAGGGAGGTAAAATAGCATCCAACCAAGTCACTCGAAAACTATCAATCAAGCTAGGTAGTAAAGTTTTTCCTACTGACCTAATTCTGCTTGGATTGGAAGGAATTGATATTGTTTTGGGGGTAAATTGGATGACTCAACATAAGGTTGTGCTAGATGTTGCCGAAAGGGTCGTGGAAATAAACTCGCCTACACATGGGCCTAGTGCACTTTATTTTCCACACCGAAAATGCGCAAATGATTGTGCTTACACCATGGTAGAAACACAACTAAAGGACATTTCGGTGGTATGTGAGTATACCAATGTTTTTCCGGATGACTTGCCTGGGATGCCGCCGGACAGGGACATTGAATTTGTAATTGAACTTCAACCTGGCACAACACCTATATCAAAGAGACCCTATAGAATGCCACCCAATGAATTGGCTGAATTAAAAATTCAACTCCAAGAATTGCTAGACAAGGGTTTCATCCGTCCTAGTGTGTCACCATGGGGTTGTCCGGCCATCTTTGTGAAGAAGAAGGATCATTCTTTGAGGTTGTGTATTGACTACCGGCCTCTCAATACGGTGACCATTAAAAACAAGTATCCACTTCCCTGCATTGATGTCCTTTTTGACCAACTAGCTGGCACCAGAGTGTTCTCTAAGAACGATGTTCGCTCTGGCTATCACCAAATAAATATTCGTCCTTGTGACATTCCCAAGACTGTCTTCTCCACCCGCTATGGACTCTATGAATTCTTGGTCATGTCTTTTGGACTCACAAATTCCCCAGCCTACTTCATGTATCTCATGAATCCGGTTTTCATGTCTGAGCTTGACAAGTTCGTAGTGGTCTTTATTGATGATATTCTCATATATTCCAAGAATGAGGAAGAGCATGCCGAGCACCTTCGCATTGTTCTTCAGAGATTGAGAGACCATCAGCTTTATGCCAAGTTCTCCAAATGTGAATTTTGGCTAGAGAGTGTGAAATTCTTGGGTCATACGGTTTCCAAGGATGGTATATCCGTGGATCTGACCAAGGTGCAAGAGGTGATGGACTGGCAGCCACCTACCTCTGTCCATGAAATTCGGAGTTTTCTGGGTCTAGCTGGTTACTATCGCCGCTTCATTCCGGATTTCTCTCGAATTGCTAAACCCATGACCGAACTCTTAAAGAAAGGGGTCAAATTTGAGTGGAGGGACAAATGTGAAGAAGCTTTCTACACTTTGAGAAAACATTTGACTTCAGCCCCAGTCTTAGCTCAACCCGACAGCACCAAGCCCTATGATGTTTATTGTGATGCTTCAGGCACCGGACTCGGTTGTGTCCTTATGCAAGAGAACTGGTTCATTGCTTATGCTTCCCGAGCACTCCGGCCACATGAGCAAAATTACCCTACTCATGATCTTGAGTTGGCAGCGGTCATTCATGCTCTCAAAATTTGGAGACACTACCTGATGGGTGTTCCATGCAATATATACACTGATCACAAGAGCCTCAAATATGTCTTCACTCAGGCACATTTGAATATGAGGCAGCGAAGATGGTTGGAGTTCGCAAAGGACTATGATCTTAGTGTGTATTATCACCCCGGGAAGGCTAATATGGTTGCGGATGCACTAAGCCGCAAGGCTCGCTGTCACTGCCTTTCCGTGGAGTCCTATGCCGACACCATATCTCTGTTGAATCAACCTTGCACGATCAGATTGTTGTGGCCCAATTAAATAATGCAAAGATTAAAATCCTCAAAAGAAAACTAGCAAAAGGAAAGGTCAAGGCAAAATATAAATGCTTCCGGTTAGATGGGCAGAGAGTGATGTGGTTTGGATATCGGATAGTGGTGCCCAATAATGCCGAACTCCGAAGGAAAATCATGGATGAAGCTCATCTTTCCAAATTTTCCATCCATCCCGGTAGCACCAAAAAGTACCAAGACCTTAAACAAAACTTTTGGTGGACTAGAATGAAGCGGGAGATTGCCACGTATGTGTCGGAATGTGACACGTGCCAGCGGGTAAAGGCTAGCCACTTGAAGGTAGCAGACACTCTTCAACCTCTACCTATTCCCTCATGGATGTGGGAAGATATAAGCATGGATTTCATTGTTGGACTTCCCAGGACCTCTCAGGAGCATGACTCCATTTGGGTAATTGTGGACCGCCTCACAAAGACCGCACATTTTATTCCAGTCAATACAGCCTATACCGCTATGAAATATGCTGAAATCTATTTGGATCGGATCGTTTGTTTACATGGCGTACCCAAGACGATAATTTCAGATCGTGGTACCCAATTTGTGGCATGCTTTTGGGAACATTTGCAGCTATACCTAGGCACCAAACTGATCCGTAGTTCAGCGTACCACCCTCAAACCGATGGGCAGACGGAAAGGGTAAATCAAATCCTCGAAGATATGCTTCGAGCTTGTGTTATCCATTATGGGAAAAATTGGGAGAAATGTTTATCTCTGGCTGAATTCTATTATAACAACAGCTACCAAGCAAGTCTAAAAATGGCACCTTTTGAAGCTTTGTATGGTAGAAGATGTCGGACACCGTTGTGTTGGTCCCAGGCAGGCGAGAGATACACATACGGTCCTGACTTTGTAAAAGAAGCAGAGGAAAAGGTTAGGATCATCCGTGAGAACTTAAGAACTGCACAATCTTGGCAAAAGAGTTACTTTGACCAAAGAAGGAAGCCCCTTCAGTTCGAAGTCGGCGAAAGAGTTCTCAAGGTCTCCCCGACCAAGGGTGTGCAAAGGTTTGGGTTGAAAGGAAAGCTTGCACCTCGCTATATTGGTCCATATGAAATCACTCAACAATGTGGACCGGTTGCGTACCGTGTGAGGCTTCCTGAAAAGCTCTCCGCCGTGCACAACGTCTTCCATGTCTCCCAACTCAAATAAAAGTTGTTTGTCATCACAAATAAAGCCTAGTTCCTGTTGGGAACTTTTTCAAATTTTGCAGTTAAGCCCCTCAGAAACTCTAAAAACCCTGCAGAACACCTTTTCAAATATGGCTTTTTTGAGCTTGATAAATTCGAAATTTCGGGTTCACCCCAAAAAGAAAGTTGTGTCCCACATTTCAAGCTCCAACTTTTGTTTTTGCACTTTTTGATGTTCAATTCAATGTTTCGGAGATAAACGCATTTGAACCAGGGAGCTCCACGGACGCTCCGACCTCAGCCCGGGTGTGCTCTGCCCGGCGAGCTCCATGTGGCCGGTGTGCGGCGGCGACCTGGTCAGGCCAGCCAAAGCTGCGGCAGCCATGCCTCTCTTCCCCGCGAGCACGCCAGCGCCCCCGTTCAGTCACTTCGCACGCTGCAGCGCCTAGGCGAGCCTCGCCACGTGGAGCGCCATCATGGTGAGCCGAGCTCCGCCATTGGCCGCCGGCGCCCACGTCGTGCTGAGCTGCTCCGCGGCTGGATTCTCGCCCGCTACGCTCCAAGCGGCCCTGCAGCATATCTTCACTCGCCCACGCCTCAATCCTCGACGCCCAACCCCGTCGCGTGCCCTGCCCGAGCTCACAGGCCATCAATGGTGCTGTTCGGTCGTCCAACCTCCCCGCGCACGCTCCCGAGGCAGCTCAGCCCTCCCTAGCGTGCCCAAACACTCCACCGAGCAGCCTTGCACCCTTGCCCAGCCAGTGAGACAGCCATTCCCTCTCCTCCGCGCTCGCTCCCATCTTCTTCTACCTCCGGCAGGAGTGAACCGAACCCGAGCTCCTGCTGCCGCGAACCAAATCCCCCGTAATCCCCTCCATGGTTTCCCAATCCACCGTACCCGAAGCTTCCTCATTCACTTAGCTAGCCCCTCAACCCTTTCCCAGCTCGAATCGAGCCGCACTAGACGGGAATCAAAGCTTTTCCCCTCCGCTCGGCCATTCCACCGCAAGCTCCACCTCTACGTCGAGCCCTGTACTCCGGTCATCCCCTTCGCCGCCAAGCTCCACGACGAGCTCTGCCTTCGTCCTGTGAAGCTCACGCGCCTTTCCGCGCCTCGCCTCGACCCCCGCAGCCGGATACCGACGTCGCCGGAGCAAGCCGCTCCGCCGCTCACCGTCGACGAGCCACGCCGCTTCGCCACCATCTTCGAGACCTACCCCAACCGACTCGCGGTGAGCCCCTCATCATTTTCCCCAACTTCCCCTACGCCGGTTCGCCGTCTCCTCGCCGGAATCCGGTCGCCGGCGAGCCAAGGGTCTAGATGCGTTCCCCATTTTAGTTCTACGGTCCTCCGTGTAAGTTTCAGGGATTGGTTTGAAAGGTTTTAAAAGATCTAGAGTCCCCGGCGTAAAAGAGATTCTTAAAGCTAGATCTATTTTTCTGAGATCTTTTAAAATCCACTAAAAATCGTAGAAGAATCAGAAAAATGCACAAAAATACTCCCTGGACTCGTGAGATTGTAAACTCCAATCTCATATTTGCATGTATACACTTTTGATGAATAGTATTTGAATTAAAATTCAAACTATGTTTGTAGAGTTTTGTGCACCAATTCAAATCCTGAACTCTTCTGTAGCTGAGCTTTGGATATGTTTCTTGTATAGTCTGTAGAAGCTTTGTGTCCAAAGGAGACCTAAAAATATGACCTGAAACTGTAGTTATGATTTATTTAGTGATTTCTATTCTAGGTCAGTTCTGCATTTATTAAAAAATATTTCATGCTGTCAAAAATTACCAACTTTCACCAGAGGCCTGGAAACTTGTTGCACGTGTTGGAAAAATGCTAAACTTAATTTTAGACTCTATTTAGGCCAGCAAATAAATAGATGTTTATTTTCGGATAAGAAAATTATTGAGGGCTGTCCAAGTGTTATTTTTAGCCACCACTTAGCCAGAGCCTTTCTTTTACTCATGTTTAGCTCTGGTAGGGAAATCTTCTATTTTGGAAGTAATTTTGATTTTATATGAATTAATCTTATTTCTTTGAGCAGCAACATGTGCTATTTTTAATAAATTCTGTATAGCTCGGTTTTAGCTAAATTTTGGAGTGAGCCTAGCTCTTGTACTCCAGTAGCTATCATAAAGTTTGTGGATAGAAAGGATGAACAGAAACAGAGAAACAAAAATGAGAAGAAACTAGAGTAGACTGTGTTTTATAAAAATAAGTAGGCCACTTTTGATAATTAATCTAATATGATGCACGTGAAGTTAAAAACTCCAGAGTTAAACACTTGTATAGAAGTAATGGTTTGAATTGTTCTATATGTGTACTCTTAAAAATATTGCATCTCTTGTAGAAGGCGCTCTCGCTGACGGTACCTACAACCCCATCCCCGCCAATGAAGAAGAAGCTCCCGAAGGTGGTGCCGACGTGATCGTGATTGACCCGGAGTCTGACACCAGCGTAGCCCAAGAAGGCAAGCCTCGGAGCATAACCTAACTTTCAAATTGTGCAACTATGAATTATTTACGCTTGTGCATTTACGTTCAAGGAGTTGTTCGAATACCCTAGTTGCATAATTCTAGTACCTATGTCTTGAAATACTAGTATGATAGGGTCGATAGAGCAATGCTTTAGGACCGTTACAAGTCGAGTGATTTCCTGTCACTCGCGAGATATAGGAGTTGCTTGTCTTTACTTATGTTGGAATCATAAGGATGGATGGGCGGGATGGTATGTGTAGATCTCCCGTCCGTGTATGATAATTGGATTAAGGTCAAAACGTGTGGTTCTGTGTGTCAAGTTTTTGAACCTACCACGCACATGCCGACCTATGGGAATCGGGAAGCCCGGTACCAAATTGAAACAGCTAGGACCGATAGCCATCTCTCCTTGGAAATATTTTGGTTCCCTTGCCGTACACATGTGGGTATATGCGTGATGCTGTGAGTGAAGCGGTAAACCTTTATCCCAAGGGAGTGGACCCGGCGCCGAATTGTGGATTGATGGGAAAGGTTGGGAAGTGCTTGTACCTTTTATAGCAAGCATTATCCGTGTGTGTTGGGTTTTCCCTGGCCAGGTAGTGAAATTCGGTTCGAACTGTCCGCTTCTCGCGGTTAATGAGTCTGCTTGACTGCTTTGTTGTATTGAGTAACAAGTGGAACTATGGGGATGATGAACTTGTTGTATGTACTAAATTGTATTGCACCACTTGATGCTTAGAGAGGATGCTAATCTAGAATGGTTAACTCTACTAGAATGCGATGCTAAAATCATGAAAGTAAGGATCCACTTTTAGTAGCTTTCTGGCAAAACAAACCCACCAGGACGTCCTCGTCAACGTCCGGCACCAACTTGTAGTTCCCGTCAGCAATTTGATCTTCTACACGTGATGCAACAACATGATGATTTAACTTTCAACAATTTCCCCCCCAACAAAAATATAGGGTGCAAGAGTGGCCATATTCACCTAGACAAGGATTATTAAAATCTAGCTCTTCAAAAGAAAGGTGGTTCATAAGCTTAACTTTCTTTTTCTTTTGATTGTGATTGTGTACACATATAAAATCCTCAAATTTATTTCCTAATTTTAGTAACTCAGTTCTGTTTGGTTCTTTATTTATGATTTTCCCATTTGTTTTACTTTCATAACATGTGAAAGGTTTTTTGGTTATTCCTTTTCTCGAATAGGCAAGATTTCATTTCCCTTTTGATTCTTAGTTTTCAAAACCAAAAATTTATGGTAAAACTTATTCTTGCACTGAGATTATTTTACTTATTTAGCGGCAACAGAAATAATTAAATTTAACCATAAATTATATTACTCATATTTAGGAACTTTCAGCCGCTTGGAAAACAAATTAAATCCTAGAAAAATAAATACTCAGAAAAATAAGGTGAACTATTTATAGGAGCAAAAATGTTTAGCTCATCTACCTAGGGGGTACTGAGTTTTAATAGCAAACATGGACTAAACAAATGCTACCTTATTTTCATACTCTGATTTATTTAAGCATGTTACCAGAGCTTAACAGGAGGTTTGATATTTTTCTTAGATAGTTCATAACATGTATACACTACAGCTCAGAGTTGGATAAGTTTTGTTGAATAAATTAATTATTAAAATTCAAGCAAGAATTCAGCATAGATAAACTAAACAATTTATACGTGGAGTTAGAAAATAGAACTCAGTGCACTTTTGATACAGTAAAGCAATGATAACAAGAGCAACAACATATCCAAAACTCAGTTTCATAGGAGCAGCAGTTTAGGAGTTATGCCCAAAAGCTCATTTTCAAACTTTAATTTGTACAGGCTAAACCAAGCATCAAAAGCATGCACATGCTGAAAGTTGAATTTAGTAGACATCCTCAGGATTCCAAAGAAATTTAGTTTGCATTTTTCTGATTTTCTATGATTTTTAATCGAATTTCAAAGTTTCCAGTTTTAAACCTAGATCTGAAGATACGTTTTTCGTTCCGGCCCTTATAAGTTTTAAACTTTCGCGAACAGGCCCTCGGTTTATTTCAGAGGGAACCCTGGAATTTTGAGGAAGACGAAGAAGCGTCCCCGGCGGAGACGGCGGTGGCGATTCCGGCCAAACGCCGGCGATCCCGCGTGGACCAAGGGTTGGGAAAAGGCGAGGGGCTCACCGCGAAACGATTGGGGTAGGTCTCGGGGTCAGAAATGGCTCAGGGACGGGGTCTCAACGACGGCGGCGGCGGCGGAGCTTTGCTTCGGCTCTGTCTCTGGCGAGCTCGAGCGGTGAAGACGACAGGCGGGGAGTCATCGAGCACCAGCGTAGAGCGGGGAAGGTGGTCGAGCGGTTGGTTGACGCAGCGGTGGAGCGGAGAAGCGGCTCGATGTGCGGCGCTTAGTGAAAGCTATGGCGGACCACTCCAAAATTATTCCAAGTTAAGTATCTCGGGACCACTTAATCAAGTAGTCAGGCACTTAATCCGGAATAAGCTGGAGCGCCGTCGGATTAAACCCGATTGAACCACATACTTTCCTTGATCGAAACAACAGCACGCCCACACGAAGGTGAGTTCCAGAGATTACAACATTCCGCAAATTTAACATCCACAAATAGTATCACAAAGTTATTACAAACCAAGTTCAAATTTAAATCAGAGTATCAGGTTCATTGCAGCGGAAAATAAAAAGTTCATTGCAGCGGAAGACAAACTAACGACGATACAAGTAACACCATGCTGAAGCCTGCCACGATGCTACTCCTCCCGATCCTCGGCAGAGGACGGAACCCATTCGATGTGCCATCCAGGGGGAACCTGGGTAGGCCAAGTCAAAGCATCGACTGCCACATCCAACATTGTACCTGTAAATTAATGCCACAAGCAAGGCTGAGTATACTAATACTCAGCAAGGCTTACCCGTCGGGTGAAAACTACATCACCGACATCTAGACAATGAGAGGCTTTTGGCTGGTGGGTTTGTTTGCCAAACAGCAACTAAGAGTAGGTCCTTGCTTTCAAGTTTTAGCATCATATTCTAGTAGATTTAACCATTCTAGATTAGCATCCTGTCAAATCATATAAGTGGTGCAATACAATTTAATTCATACAACAAGTTCATCAATCTCATAATTCCACTTGTTACTCAATGCAGCAAGACGGTCAAGCAGTCTCATTAACCGTGAGAAGCGGACAGTTCGAACCGAATTTTGCTACCTGGCCAGGGGAAACCCAACACACACGGATAATGCTTGCTATAAAAGGTACAAGCACTTCCCAACCTTTCCCATCGATCCACAATTCGGAACCGGGTCCACTTCCTTAGGATAAAGGTTTACTGCTTCACTCACAGTCTCACGCATATATCCACAAGTGTACGGCAGGGGAAACAAAAGTTTCCAAGGAGAGATGGCTATCGGCCCTAGCTGCTTCAATCTGGTACCGGGCTTACCGACTCCCATATATCGGCATGCATGTGGTACGTTCAAAAACTTGACACACTCAACCACACGTTTCGACCTTAAATCAATTATCATACACGGATGGGAGATCTACATCTATCACCCCGCCCGTCAATCCTTATGATTCGAACATAAGTAAAGACAAGCAATTCCTATGTCTCGCGAGTGACAGGAAATCACTCGACTTGTAACGGACCTAAAGCAATGCCCTATCGATCCTTTCATACTAGTGTTGCAAGTCATAGGTACTAGTAAATGTGCAGCTAAGGTATTCAATCAACTCCTTGAAACGTAAATGCACAAACATAGGGAATTCATAGATGCATAGACTTTAAAGATTAGGTTATGCTCCGGGGCTTGCCTTCTTGCTCTAGCTGGGGGTTAGCCTCCGGGTTGACTTCCACTTCGTTGGCACCTCCCTCCGGGATTCCTCCTTCGTCGGCGGGGATGAGATGGTAGGTGCCGTCCGGAATAGCGCCTTCTACATGAGATGCATAACTTATTGTGGCTGCCTAATGATTCCAAGATGAAAGCCTTGAAGGCCATATTCACCTAGACATGCTTAAGCACTACTATTTCCTTCACAAAAATAGAGTAGTGGGTGGGAAAACTTTTATTTATCTTTGATGGTGATTGTGTACATATATAAAACAATTCTATTTATTATTTGCAGATTAGGGTGTTGTTCTGAAATTTTAGATTCTCCTTATTTTATTCTAACTAATTAACAAAAAGGTTTATTCTTTTATATAAATCAATTTCCACATAGATTCCTTCTCATTTTTGTTTCTCATTTTCTGTTCATCCTTTTTGTCTATAAACTTTATGACAGCTACTAGAGTATAAGAGTTAGGCTCACTCCAAAATTTAGCTAAATCTGAGCTACACAAAATTTATTAAAAATAAATTAAACTGCTGCCTGCAGAAATGAAATAAAATCATATAAAATTGAAAATTCATCCAAATCATGAAATTTTCATACCAAAGCTAGTCATGTGTGCAAGGAGGGCTCTGGCCAAGTGGTGGCTCAAAATCACCCTTGGACAGCCCTCAATAAATTTCTATCCTAAAACACATAACTATTTATTTGCTAGTCTAAACAGAGCAAAAATTAAGTTTTGCATTTTTAGCAGATGTGCTAACAAGTTTTTAGTCCTCTGGAGAAAAATGGTGATTTTTCACTGCATGGATTATTTTTAACAATTTCTGGACTACAAAAAGACAGGAAACACATTTTAATTCATAACTGAAGCTACACTCCATATTTTTAGGTCCCCTTTGGACACAAGGTGCCCAAAGTCACTACAGACAACATATCCAAAGATCAACCCTAGCGGAGCTATGGATTTGAAATGGTGCACAAGTTTCAAATTTTACAGTTTGAATTTTAATTCAAAAATGGTTCACCAAAAGTATATACATGCTTAAGTGAGATTGGAGTTTACAATCTCACGAATCCAGGGAGTATTTTTGTGCATTTTTCTGATTTTTGTACGATTTTTAACGGATTTTACAAGATTCGGGAAAATTAGATCTAGGTTTAAGAATCTTTTTACGCTGGGGACCCTAGAACTTTCAAAACCTTTCAAACAAGTCCCTGACTTTTACGCAGAGGACCCTAGAAAAACGAAGACGATGAACTTCGGTCCTTGGCTCGTCGGCGTTGCTACGCCGGCCAAACGACGGCGAGTTAGGGTCGGGGAAGTGGGGGAAAAGCACTAGGGGCTCACCACGAGTCGGTTGGTGACGGTTGGAAGGCCGGGGGAAGCTCGGAAGATGGCCGGCGGCGATGCAGTGGCAGCGCGGTCGCCGCGGCTTCTACGCCGGCGAGGTCGGGGGGTCTCGTCGGGGTTGGAGGGGTCCTAGAGCACCAGTGGAGCTCGAGGAAGCTATTGGCGTGCTCGGTTGACCTCGGGGACGGCTCGTAGTAGGGTCTCAACGTGAGGGTGCTCCGGCGGCCGAAAAATGGAGATTGGGGGAAATCTCGATTTCTCGCCGGAGAAGCGATGATAGCTCGTGAGGAGTGGGGGAATGGGAGGCCAGTGGAGGGGTCTAGCATCGTGCCCGATGAATTTAGGAATGGTGGAGAGTGTAGGGCGAATTTTGCCTCGAAGCTCGGCTCGGTCCGTGCGGCGCGAGGTTGAAGACGACGGAGCGAGGCGCGAGGAGAGGAAATGGCTAAGTGTGGACTGAGGGAAAGGGGTGTGGGTGCTCGGTGGAGTGCTTGGGCACGCGAGAGAGGCACTGTGCTGCCTCGGGAGCGTGCGCACGCACGGCTCGGCGCGAACAGACCGCCATGAATGCGGCGCGAGCTCGGGCAGCGCGCGAGCGACTAGACCGGGCAAAAGAGATCCTTGCGTGACGTTGGGGGATCCTCTACAGGGCGTCTTGGCGCGGAGCGAGCAGAGAATCTGCCGCGGAGCGGCTTCGCGCGACGCGCGCGTGCGTGGCCACGGCGGCGCTCGACCGCCATGATGGCGTTCTCGCGGCGCAAGGCGAGGCGAGCGGACGAGCGGCGATGTGACGGCGCGGACGGCTCGTACAAACGCTCGAGGACAAGCGCCACCCGACGCCGCAGCCTGGCCAGCTCGGCGCTCCCTCCGTCGCTCGCCGGCCACGTGGCGGCCGGCTCCCGGCCGGAGCAGGGGCGCGCCAGGGCCACTGTTGGCGCCCGTGGAGCTCCTTTTTCCCTTTTGAATTTTCTCCAAAAATTTGAACTGAACTTGAAAAAGTGTGAAAATAAAAATTGGAGTTTGGGAGATGGGACACATCTTCCTTTTTGGGATGAACCTAAAATTTCAAGTTTTTCGAGCTCAAACAACCCAAATTCAAAAAGGTGTTCAGAACTGTATTTCGGATTTTTGAGGGTCTAAACCGCAAAATTTTCAAAAGTCCCAAACAGTGACTAGGCCTTATTTGTGATGACAAACAACTTTTATTTTGGAGATTTTCAAGTTTAGTACAAAATTCTTGAGTTTTCAGTTGGGTGTCAAACCACCTTTGTTTTTGAATTTAAGTTTGAATTTTTGATGGATTTTTAAATTTTCAACCCATAATTCCCTTTTCAACCTGTTTCATATGTGTTTTATTCATTATTGCATCAGAGATGTCACAAGAGCTCCGGCGAGCGATTCCGTGCGCGAGGAAGGGGAAGGGCTGCTTATATAGGCATGAGATGTTTGTGGGGGTGGTGTGAACGCTCGGAAGCTTGCTGCAGGGGCTGGACGAGCGCGGACGACGCGTGGCGCCGAAGCGCGGCGGATTTTGGCCGCCAAGCTCGCTGTGACTCGCCGCGGTGGGGTTCAATGGGAAAAGGACAACTAGGGGAAATTGAGCAGTCTAGCAGCTACTGCACTAGTCGAGATGGACGCGCATTACTCCGGAGGCGAGCTAGCATGGCTGTGTGGCTGGCGGTGGCGCGTGCGGCAAGGAAAGAGGCACGGTGGAGAGGAGAGAGAGGGGTACGGCGCAGGGGGGTCTTGGTCGGGCGCGGGGTCAAAACCAGGCGCGAACGACCATGGTTTGGCGAGGCGGTTTGGTGGTCTCCAGGCTTCGCGCGCCGCGTGGCGTTCTCACCCTGACGGCTGTCGGCCAGCGCTCGGCCGTGGCAGCGACCGTGGCGAGGCGTCGGCCGGCGCGAGGGGGCAGCAAATGGCGAACGGATCCGCGGGCTGGCTTCCTGACGTGGTCGGACACGGTGCCGAGGGGTTGGCGGACGCCGTCTGCCACGCGGTGGCTGGGCGCCGGCGACGACGCGACGGAACAGAGCGCGAACGCCGCACTCCGGAGCACGTCGGGCGTTGCGTGGCGACCCACTTGACACGTCGTTTTCATCAAAAATTTGAACTGCACCACACTTTCTACGAAAACAAAAGTTGTAGAAGGCAGTCTAACGTTTCCAAATGGCAAGGTTTGACATAGGAAACATTGGATGGTTTGGGCTGTGACGCGATGGGAACTTTGTGTTGTCACTGGGTTGAAACTGGACAGGAACAGGGGTGTTTGAGTATCTTCTGGTCAAAATTTGCCAAACCTTCCAAAGAGGCATAACATTGTTATAAAATTTGGGACAACTTCTATTTTTGGATATTTTCATGTTGTTTCACGAATTCAAGAGTAACTGATGATCTTCAGAAAAAGCAGAGAAGAATTGGGTTGAAAATTTAAGGTTCTCAGAACTGTTTTGGGTTTTAGGCAAAGTTCCCTTAATTTTTGGTTGGACATTTTTACTTAAACTTTCATTTTAACCAATTTTTGAGTTTTGTTGGACATTTTGGTCTCTGAGAGTGAAAACCATTTCAGCTTGTTTGGATTTGATTTCTTTAAATGATTTCTCCAAATTTTTGGATAAAGTCTTTTGTTTTGTCCTTCCTTTCGCCACTTAATTTCCTATTTAGCATTTTAACATCAGAGACGTTACAACATACCCCCCTTAAAAAGAATCTCGCCCCGAGATTCGAAAATGCTAAGAGAGGTGTGAGTTCGATTGTACCTTGGTTTGAAGGAAGAAAACCAGGAAATTTCTTATTTAGATAAGCCTCAGTTTCCCATATGGCTTCATCTTCAGTATGGTGACTCCACTGCACCTTATACGTTTTTAGCTCTTGTTTTCTTGTTTTTCTTTCCTTGGTGTCAAGAATCTTGATTGGATTATCATTATAGGAAAGATCCGGTTCAATTGATATTTCATCTTGGTCAATGACTTCGGTAGGAACCCGAACACATTTCTTTAGATGGGAGACATGGAAGACATTGTATATAGCTGAAAGCTTTTCTGGAAGTTGTACACGGTAGGCAACTGGTCCACATTCTTCAATGATCTCATAGGGTCCAATATAGTGAGGTGCTAGCTTGCCCGTGATTCCAAACCTTTGCACCCCTTTGGTAGGAGAAACACGAAGATAAACGTTATCACCTACCTCAAATTGCAGAGGTTTCCTCCTTTGATCAAAATAACTCTTTTGTCGGGATTGAGCGGCCTGAAGGTTTTTCCGAATTAATCTAACCTTCTCTTCCGCTTCTTTCACAAGGTCGGGGCCATAAAAATATCGCTTTCCCGCTTGAGACCAGCACAAAGGAATTTGGCATGTCCTTCCATACAAGGCTTCAAATGGTGCCATTTTTAGACTTGCTTGATAGCTATTATTATAGGAGAATTCAGCTAGCGACAACCATTTGTCCCATCTTTTCCCATAATGAATAACACAAGCTCTAAGCATGTCCTCAAGGATTTGATTTACCCTCTCCGTTTGCCCATCGGTTTGAGGGTGATATGCCGAGCTGCGGATCAGCTTGGTGCCTAGAGATTCTTGCAACCTTTCCCCAAATCGTGCCACAAATTGAGTTCCACGATCAGAGATTATGGTTTTGGGAACCCCGTGGAGGCAAACTATGCGATCCAAATAGATTTTAGCATATCTTTGGGCTGGATAGGTTACCGTGACTGGAATAAAATGAGCAGTCTTAGTGAGGCTATCAACAATAACCCAAACAGAATCATACCCTTGCTGCATTTTGGGAAGGCCAACAATAAAATTCATGCTTATATCTTCCCATTTCCATGAGGGTATCGGTAGCGGTTGAAGAGTTCCCGCTGCCTTTAAATGACTTGCTTTTACCCTCTGGCCCGTGTCACATTCCGACACATATTTTGCAATTTCAATTTTCATTTTGGTCCACCAAAAATTTTGCTTCAGATCTTGGTACATTTTATTGCTACCAGGATGAATGGAAAATTTAGAAAGGTGAGCTTCATCTAAAATTTTCTTCCGAAGTTCTGGATTGTTGGGCACAACTAGTCGATCTTCAAACCATACAACACCTTGGCTATCTTGACGGAAACATTTATATTTTTCCTTTCCTTTGGCAATCTTTCTTTTGAGGATTTTGATACGTGTATCATTTAATTGCGCCATGACAATTTGGTCGTGCAAGGTAGGCTCTATGGCAATGTGATTAAAGTATCCATGTGGGACAATTTCTAAATTCAGCTTCGCCATCTCATGTCATAAAGTATTGGCATAGCATTCAATGGAAAGGAAATGACATTGAGCCTTGCGGCTTAATGCGTCCGCAACCACATTAGCCTTGCCGGGGTGACAGTGCACCTCCATATCATAATCTTTTGCCAATTCTAACCACCTTCTTTGCCTCATATTCAAGTGAGCTTGAGTGAAGATATATTTGAGACTTTTGTGGTCAGTATAGATATTGCAAGGAACTCCCATGAGATAATGCCTCCATATTTTAAGAGCATGAATGACGACTTTCAATTCAAGGTCGTGAGTTGGGTAATTTAGCTCATGGGGACGAAGTGCTCGTGAAGCATAAGCGATGACCCGATTGTCTTGCATAAGCACACAACCTAGGCCAGTGCCAGAAGCATCACAATAAACATCATATGGCTTTGAAGTATCAGGTTGTGCCAGAACTGGAGCTGAAGTTAAATGCTTTTTCAAAGAGTGGAAAGCCTCTTCACATTTCTCACTCCAAACAAATTTAGCATCCTTTCTCAATAATTCTGTCATTGGTTTAGCAATTCTAGAGAAATCCGGGATAAAATGGAGATAGTAACCAGCCAACCCTAGAAAACTCCTTATCTCATGCACGGAGGTGGGTGGCTTCCAATCCATGACTTGCTGTACTTTGATTGGATCAACAGCAATGCCATCTTTTGAGACAGTGTGCCCCAAAAATTTTACATTGTCCAACCAAAATTCACACTTGGAGAATTTGGCATAGAGTTGGTGATCTCTGAGGTGTTGGAGAACAATTCGAAGATGTTCGGTATGTTCTTCTTTATTCTTGGAATATACAAGAATATCATCAATGAATACCACCAGAAATTAATCGAGCTCAGGCATGAATACCGAATTCATGAGACACATGAAGTAGGCATGAGCATTTGTGAGCTCAAAAGACATGACCAAATATTCATATAATCCATACCGGGTAGAGAATGCGGTCTTCGGAATATCGCAAGGTCGAATCTTGATTTGATGATAGCCCGAGCGAAGGTCAATTTTGGAGAATATTTTTGCTCCAGCCAATTGATCAAAAAGGACATCAATGTGGGGCAACGGATATTTATTTTTAATTGTCACCACATTGAGGGGTCCCTAATCAACACACAACCTCAACGTGTGATCTTTCTTTTCCACAAAAAGAGCTGGGCAGCCCCATGGTGAAGTGCTAGGCCAAATAAATCCCTTGTCAAGAAGTTCTTGAAGTTAAATTTTTAATTCCGCCAATTCCTTAGGTGGCATTCTATAAGGTCTTTTTGATATAGGTGCAGTGCCTGGTTGAAGCTCAATTACAAATTCAATATCCTATCCGGTGGCATTCCAGGTAAGTCATTCGGAAATACATCGGCATACTCACATACCACTGGAATATCTTCAAGCCGAGGTTCTATCATTGAGAATGCACATGAGTTGGTACACCTTTGGTGTGGCAAATAAATTGTGCTAGCCCCATGTGTTGGTGAATTAATATCCACGGTTCTTTCTGAAATATCTAACAATACCTTGTGTGTGGTTATCCAATTTGTTCCTAAAACAATATCAATTCCTTCCAGCCCCAAAAGAATTAAGTTGTGGGAAATATTTTACTTCCTAGCTTGATTGGCACTCTATGGCGACTTGATTTGATGCAATTTTACCACCGGTGGTTGCGATCATGTATGATGATTTGGTATGGCAAAAGTTCAATCCACACCTTATAGTTAATCTTGGACTTATAAAGCTATGAGTTGCACCCGAATCAAATAATATAACCGCAGGTTGGTTGTGAACAAGAAAAGTACCCGTAATAACTGGAGCTCCCTCGGGCAGGTCGACTAAAGTGGTGAAGTTGAGCCTCCCCTTGTTCTGCTGATTTTGTTGCTTGTTTTGTGGACAATCTTTGATGAAATTCTTGTTACTGCCACATTTGTAATAATTATAGCCACTTCCAGGACGAGGTGGCTGCTGTGCATTTTGCCCAGAAGTCTGCTGATGCTGAGACTGTGGAAAACAGGGTGCATTCTGCTGTGGTGGCCTGACCACCCATTTCCCACCCTGAGGTGCCTTCTGCTGCCCCTGGGGTGCCGCTGGGGAAACAAGACGGAACCTCTGCGGCTGCCCACCAGAAGGGGGAGCAGGAGCTTTCCTCTTCTTGTCAGCCTTGTGAGCCAAGTTGGCATCCTCCTGTGCAATAGCGATATTCACAAGGTCACCATAGGTAGCAACTCTAGTGGTTGTCAGTTGTGCTTTGAGCTTGGTGTTAAGACCACGACGGAATCTCTCCATCTTCTTCGCATCTGTGTCGGCGTGATGATCTGCATATGGACACAGACCATTAAAAGCTTGAGCGTACTGCATAACAGAGCGAGTACCTTGAGTCAAAGCCAGGAACTCATTTAACTTCCTCTCCACAAGGCCCTCAGGAATATGATGCTTCTTGAATGAATTTTTGAATTCATCCCAATTCACCTCATGACCCTGAGGAACTAGAGCCAGATAATTCTCCCACCATAAGAGTGCAGCGCCGCGAAGTTGTTGTGCAGCAAAAGTCACTTTGCGGGCCGCAGTACAAGGCGCAGAGAGAATGGTGAATTTGGATTCCTTAGCCTGAATCCAAGCATCCGCCTCCAAAGGCTCCTCCGCCCTTGAGAACAAAGGGGTGTGTGTGCCCAAGAAATCCTCATAGCGGGCCGCTTGCGGCTGACGGTCTTGCTGCCCTTCTTGGCATTGTCGTTGCTGCTGCAATTGTTGCTGCATCAACTGCTGCTGCTGGAGATTTCTGAGAATCTCAGTTTGTGTTGCATACAACTGTTGCCAATTCGGGACTTCAGGTGGCGGTGGCGGTGGCGGTGGTGGTTCTTGGGAACTATTACCCTCAAGACCGCCACAACGAGTGCGGCGATTCGATGCCATCTACAGTTAATGAGCCTCCATATTAGCCACATATCACATAAGCTTGCTTGAATAAAATACAACAAGATAGGACATGGGCGTTATTAAGAAGTCCAACACTGCAGAGAAATGCACTTGACAGTAAACAGTTTTGGTAGAAAATTCATATCTCCCAAATCAGACCGAGTTAGAGGCTCAAACTTGGTGAGTAGATAGAAAATTTATCATCCTAAAACTTTCTTATTCAACTCAGAGCCAACAACCCACCGCAACAAGGTCGAAAAATGCATTTTCTCAGTTTCTGTCCTGGCTGTTTTTCGGGTGGCCGCGAGTTAGAGTTTTTAGCATAACTTGAAAATTACTGATCCAGTGTGCTTGAATTTTGGTGTGAAGCTTATTTATAACATTTCAAACAAGTTTGTTATTCAGCTCACAACCCAGAAATGAAAGGAAGCAACATTAATTAAGCAATGAAGGTTCAGCTGTCAAGAGTTTGCAGCTCATCGAAATATATATTACATCACTTACTAGAGTTTTTGCTACTCATACTAGTGGCTTCAAACTACTCATCTTTACAAAAGACAAAAACTCAACTCAGTGCTAGCCTATTACATTGCTGTCCAAAAGTAGGCTACACTAAGGAGTACGGTCATCCTACTCGCAGTCTATTCATAACCAGTGCTAAAAATATGCTCAGTCGCTGTCCATAGGAGAACCCGGTGGTGTTCCTCCCTCACTGTCAATCTCCATGTCGGTCAGCTGTAGAACCTCTAGAGGATCAACCTCCATGGGCTGCTGAGCCATCTGCAAAATGTGCAGCTCTGCCTGCAAGGCCAAGTTATCCTCCTCAAGATCATCCATCTCAGCGTGTAGATCATAAATATGATCCTCAGCCTCGTCCGCTCTTGTAACCTGGGCAGTGAGGTGGCCCTGAAGATGGGTAATCTGACCCTGCAGCTGCTCAACCAAGGTATTCTTGTCCACCAGCTCCATTGATAGGTCAACCACAAAGCGGTCACGCTCTCTAATCCTACCATGAGCGTCCTCAAGCAAACCTGTGTAGTTGGCCAAGGTCTGCCCCATTAATGTCTGGAGATCAGAAAACGCCTTCATAGACCTGACAGTGAAGTTAATGGTATCTTGAGAGTACATCAGGGTCAAGTAATCAGAGTGAACCAGCCTGAACACCCAATCTTGATAGTGCTCATCAAGTGGAGGAAACAGCCCCACCGGGTGGTTGCTAACCATCACGGGGTGGTGAGCACAGAAAAGGGCCAAGGCACGCCCTGCTGCCAACTCCTGAGCATCCCTAAGCCTGTGGCACACCACATCAATATCCAACGGAAGCCATTTTGGACGCTGGGGGTGTGGTAGGAGATGAAGGCGAACTCGACAACAAGGAACACCCTTGTCTGTGAACTCTTGCCCTGCATAACTGGGCGGTCTAGTGTACCCTGCAGCGGCTAGGACTTGCCACAGGATCAAAGGAAAACCATCTCTGTGAAGTCTGAATATACCACTTCACCTCCAGGTGCTGGGGCGTCCATCTGAGTATAAGAAAGTTAGAAGTGAGAACCGGCATAAAGGAGTCAAAACTGGGCAGATTTTGAACAGTTAGTAAAATATTCATAGATGAAAATCTAGTACTCCAAAAAATACCAAACTTCACAAGATTGATCTTGACATGCTAAGGTACACGTTCACTGTTGATCATTTTGTCAAATTTCGAGGCTAAGAAGGTGCAAAAATTCAATTTCTTTCTGACTGTTCCCAGGAATTTCAGCAAGACAGGAAGTTGGTATTTGGCTCATAAATCCAATTCTACTAGTCCAAAACCTTTGAATGTTCTACAGCATAAACTTCAATGCATAACAAACAAGTCTTATATTGAAAATTTTTGCAGCAAACATACAGAAAAAGCCCGAAACACACCCTAAGAACTGTCTCAAAAAGACAGGAACCGTGCTCATTGATTTAGTTGGGTTTTGGTAAGATTAGACTTGATTTTTGTGCCACTTAATTTATGAGTATTTCAATAGATTAAATGATGCAACACCGGCCTATACGTTCTCACAATCACACATTTTGCCCAATGACCTTGGACATACGGAGTTAGTGCCGGTGGCATGGCAACATAGTCGACTCTCTCTATAATAGCTAGTCGGAAGTTTACTACTCGTTCTCAACCTAACGAATCGAGGTTAGTGTACCTGCAGAAATTTCATCCAGAGCATTTATATTGAACCTTCCGTGCCAGCACTCACGAAAGCGTCCGCATTCATTACCACCCACTATAGTGGTGGCACTCGTACGATTGTCGCTGTACGGGCAACGTGCATACGTCACCGAGACAACGCATTAACGGTTTCATACGCTTATGAAATAACGTATTGACTTTGGTGCCGCCATCATATTTTCATATGGTGCTGTGGTACACTACAGTAATCGCCATACCTTGCGCCCACCATGCTATTCTACATTCATACGCTACCAAAATAGCGTATTGACTATGTGCCGCCACTATATTTTCATATAGTGCCGTGGTACGCTACAGCAATCGCCGTACCTTGCGCCCACCATTGCAAGAAATAAAAGACAGAATTTCAATATGCTTGGAGTCAGCCATAAAGTTAGATAGCCACCTGTCATAACGTGATCCCTTAACCCAAATATAGGCTTCACATTCTATAACTTAATCCTTAACGATCCAACGTCTTAGCGCGGAAGCTAAAGTTGACAATTTTTATCAAAAAGATTGTTTAAGGTCTGTTGCTCACTCCGGGTTGCATGTCTCAGCTCTGGTACCAACTGTGGCGGACTACCCCTAAATTAATCCAACTTAAGTGCACCAGGGACCATCCTAAGGCATCCGTACACTTAAATATGATTAAGCTGGAGCACCGTCGAGTCTAGCTCGATTTCACCACGTACTTTCGATCAAAACAACACGCCCGCACGAAGGCGAGTTCCAGATATTACAACATTCTGTGGTCCAAATTCAAATAAGTCTTAATTCAAATTATTACAAACCAAGATCGAAAGACATAAGTAAGGTTTCAGAGTTTGAAACAGCGGAAAGTAAACGATGATGTAAACGACGATACAAGTAACATCATGGTGAAGCCGCCCATAACACTACTCCTCACGATCCTCACCCAAGGACGGCTCCCAAGCGACAGACCAACCAGGAGGAAGCTGACTCGGCCAAGTAACAGCATCGACAGACTCGACAAAAGCATTACCTGCAAAAATTAAGCCACAAGCAAGACTGAAGAATTCATTTGTTCTTGAGCCCATCCAGCTGGACATAACGACGTGGCGCGACAGGATTGGCTTAAGAGGTTGTACGTAGGTCGTCCTCGATGCAGTCTGGTTCAAAAATGTATATGAGACATAAACTTCGTACTTTCAACACAAACACGTTAATATTAGAAAATACGAAGTTACATTAGTGATTATTAATAAGTCATAAAATGATTCTCTACTTTGTACTAAGTTGGTAGAAAACAAGCTATATAACTCAAAAAGATACATGAAAGGACAGTTTAACTAAAAAAAGTCTTCAAAGGGGTTGTAATATTAAGATGTACCCAGCTCGAATTTAATACAATTCTTCTTTCATCTAAAAATGGAAAAGAAAAAATAAAGGAAAGAGAAGACCAGATCAACCAGACCTGTTAATTGCTGGGCAAATGTGGGCCGCATCCTTGGTCCAGCAAGCCATCGATGGAGTTGTACCAGGGTACCAGCGGTAGGAAGGACCACATTTCCTTTAGTACCACCTCGCCTGGTGAAAGATCTGAGGCTCCTAGGTAATCTATTCTTATAGGACTGAGGGGGAGGTTAGTAGGAACACGTTACACATGCACCTTTGTTATGGGTAGTCATAGTTCATAGTTTATAAATATTTTATAGGATATGATTTCTGTCGGGTGTGGGGGTACATTACGGCATCCATAAATCTCATTGGAAGACATTTTATTTTTTCCCTGTTTTTTGTTTTTTTAGAATACAGTATATGAGTATGGAATTTTTCTATCCCTACTTTCACACCGACTTTTGTCAAGCAGTTAATCGGCTTGTATATAAAACTAAAACATTCACAAATTTGCAGCAAGCATTCTTCTAGCTTGGTGGTTAGGCATGCCCCTGGTTGTCGGCAGACTCAAGCTCTAACCCTGTGTTTAGCATCTTTTTTGACATTAAGTGAGGAGGGTATAAAAGTTACCTAATTTTGTCACAAGACTTATGGTGTGGTGGTAAACTATGTGCTTCTTGATTAGAGCTAGATTTGAATCCCCTATGCACCACTACTTTGTTCCCATCTATTGCGACGGGTGACATGTGGTGAGTGAGCTGGCAGGTTTGAGTTGAGATTTTTGGTATTAAATAAATCGGTATTAATACTAGCTATTACCATTTGGAGCACAACCTTATGTTTGGTGTAGTGGTAGGGCTGTTGCCTGGTGTTCTTAAGTTCCAGGTTCGAACTCCTCTCTTGCCATATTTGTTTTTAGCACCTTTAATCCATTTATTCCATTTTTTTTCTTTCCTTGAGTAACAGCTCTTATGTATATGTAATAGAAAAGTTATTTGTGAAATAAAAATACACCTAGCGTGGTACACTGGTAGGGCTCTTCTTGGTCTAGCTGCATGGCCAAGGTTCAATACCCAAGTAAGGTGACGATTGCTGTGACGATTTGGAAGCTATTGATTTTCGACGTGAGCGCGAGAGATCAAAGGTCGTCACTGATGCAAGTCAGACAAGAAGCCCACTTCCACCTAGAGATTTGCATGGGCCATAAACAATTGTTGTTGGGCCAGAAACTAGCTGCTGGACATACCCTGTACATGTGTCTTGTTGCAACGATTCACGTTTAGTTGCTGTACCTATGACAATGGTGCAACGATGCCGGTATGTGTTGCTATAGCTATGCCTCGTTGCAACGCTTCATATTTAGATTGCCATAGCAAACCATCATTGGCAACAGTCTCTGCTTGCGTTGCTATATCCAAGAATCCTTTTGCAACACTCTAGTTTCGTGCTTCCATACCATAGAGTCTATCGCAACACTTGATACTAAGTATAACTAACACTATATTTTGGAAGAAAATTCCATGCGGCTGGTCCGCATACTGCCTCCCGTGCGGACCCTGTCCAGATGGGTGACATGTGGATCCTCCCGTGAATCAACGATGATGCTTCGTGACCGGAAAACACGCTCCTTAGGCTCGGACGCTCCGGCTCGAAGTCTCGTTCCATCAGCCGGAATTCAGCTCGGCTCAGGCTATCGATCCACAACTCAGACGAGATTGCATCCAGAGCCATTGACGTTCGCCAATCGCAAATTGCGGCAGCGAAGGGCAGCCGCCATAGCAGGCCTCCCAGACGTCGCAGCCACAACCATCCCAAGCCCCTCTGTAAAGAACCGCCCAATTTACATTTAGTTTATATGAAATCATCTATCAATCCCTTAAGATGCGAGCTAGCACGCGTCCGTCTCTTGACATGCCACGTAGTAACCTACATCTAGAGGCTCATGATAAATGCAATATCACATAAAACAATGCAAATCCGGTAGTCCCGGTATGTGTTCCACAACATGCCCAAGATCAAGCATACACATACCGTTCATACAAATACACACGTCACCAAATTGACCATAGAGAGCAATTTTAGTCATTACATGAGAGTTCAACATTGAAAATATTACAAGTCCAACATAGAGATCCAAATTTAAATGAGAGCTTCAAATACAAGTCTTGAGCTCACAAAATAAAACATGAGTATCATGAATTTAAGGTTCAAGTTTCCTATGGCGATCTCACAACGATAAACGATAAAACGCAGCGGTACAACAAAAGCAAAGGTGCCTAGCACGAGCACACCAATGCCACAAACATCACATGCCCGGCCTACTCCTCACCCGTACGAGGATCAACGGGGTAGAAGAGACCAAGCACGGCCTCCGGTTCGCCTGCAACTTGATGAAATATAGCAACTTGAGTACAAAGGGTACTCGCAAGACTTACGCAAATATAAAATAACCAAGGAGTATGCATATTTGGATGTAGCAAGGAATGAGGCTTTAAGGTTAAATAAATTGCATAAACGCCTATCTCATCCTAGCCTTACCTTTTATATAACATGAGCAAGTGATAAATCATCCTATAGACCTAGTCAAATTTTATTTGTTTTGCCCATCCCACCTCAATTTTAGTGAGCAACAATACATCATAACCATGTGGACATAGAGCATAACCATATGAACATCATTCTCATCCATGCGGTAACTCTACGATGAATCCATGGGACATTGAGCGGACGCCACAACCAAGAGCGTGGCAATTCAAATTGATTTTTAAACCTTGCAAGGGTGTACATATTTACCCACACGACCCGAGGACCTTGCGGCTCATACACTTGGCCAAAAGTGCATAAGGGGGTACTCATGTCAACCTTTCCCGAAAAGCCTTGGGCGTCCGGAAGTTCACGCCTAGCTTATGCGGAGGGTTGCCTAGGTCCACTATGAACACTCTAGGGCCCTCACCATACACACATATCTAGGACCGTGCCCGGATGACCAATTCAATTTTGGTAATTAGCTTATGCTCCTATTCATGATATGTGGTAGTACGGAAAAATGCTCAAGCCGACGTCAATAACGGACGGTCCTTAATCAACTCAAGCGGATCTATACCCGAGACTCCATTCTCAAGGCCGTACACCATATCCGCTCAAGTCTCGTAATTTAATTCCATCAACAAGTTCCAATAACCATTTTTAAACCAAGGACCATAACGACATAGTTGTTGATTAACCTATCCATTCCATTCCCAATAAGCCTACCACTCTACCACGAAGCATGGCTAAGCATTAAGCAACTTAAATCAAGTTAACCCATACTACTCGAGTGACAAGGCATAAGGTAGAAACATCAAGGAATGGTAAATGCATCAAATAGGGTCTACAAACTAACCACAAAATACAACCCAATGCAACCCATAGCATATATTGATATATAAGTATTTGCAAAAATAGGAATTTCAACATGCATAGCTGCTTGCCTTGGTTCTCCTCGGTGTCAACTACGTTCTCCTCCGGTTCTCCTTCGGCCTCGGGCTCAACGGTCTCGCACTCCGGCGTCTCGCTCACTAAGACAGTGAATGCATGCATGCATTAGAGATGATGACATGATGCGAATGAAAATGAAATGCATGAGCATGATTGTTGATAAAAAGCACTTCAACAAATTATCTAAAACGGCCACAAGACTAAGACGCGGATAGAGGTTTACCGAAAAGGTAGAACTACTAGCAAGCAAGGGAATAACACATACAAATTCTAAATCATGGAATTAAGGCCTAGATAAAACATATAACATGCTCACTGTTATTACGAGATTAAATAAGTTGGTTATGCATTAAAATTACTTCTGCATATTGAATTATAAATTAATCAAGTTACACCTAAGGAAACAAATTAAATCCTAAAAGCCATGTTTAGCAACAGAACAAATATGAAAGGCATTTTTCCTAGATTCTACACAGTGAAACAAGATTAACAAAGTTGGTTTTACCATATTATCATTTTTAAGCTATTTACTATGACATTTCTCATTTTCTGACAGCAAGCATATATTTTAATAAAAAAAGTGGTAAAGCATATAAACATGGGTGAAAAGTTATAGATCTAGCATTCATATGATACAAGAGTTCTAAAAAAACTAGATTTGACATTTTTAGAGCAGTAGAACATTTAATATGAATTAATCAAACTTTGAGCAATATAAATTATAAATAAATATACACAGCAGTACAACATGCAACCATAGGTTTTTATGAATATTCATCCTTCTAGGAATCGAACAAAACAAGTTTCACCATTTTTGGAGCAGTATACAAATTTCTACGCATTTTACAAGTTTTCAGCCGATTCAAAACAAAACCCAAAACGCTTTTGCATCCAAGTCCCTGGAAAACCCTAGATCTACGCGCGCGACCACCCCACACAGCAGCAGCTGACGCGCAGGGCCCACAGGTCAGTGACCTGGCCGGAGCCAGCCATGGCCGGCAGCCAAAATTCGGCGAAATCCATCGCCTCCGGCGAGATTCGGGCGAGGGGAAGGGCATGGAGAGCAAGAGGGCGACGAGAGCAATCCATTCTCCACCTTGGATTGAAGGATTGGTGGACAGGGTGAGGTCGTCGGCGAGCGGCGGCGGGCTGCAGCAATGGCGCCGATGGTGGTGGCGCTGCAGGTGACTGCGGCGGCGATTGGGTGGATGGGAAGGTCGGTGAGGTGGAGGGGAAGCTTCCTGCGGTGTTCAATCGAGTCGCCGTGGACTGCAATGGCGAGACGAGCTCAGGCCGAGCTCCAATGGTGGCAATGGTGGTGGCGGCTGCAATGGAGGATGGGGCTAGGGTTTGGAGGCCGGTTACTCGGGGTTTAAGTAGAGGGGGAAGAGCGGGGGCAAGTGAGGCATTTCACGTGGTCGGGGAGGTCAAGAACCGGTGGCCAATGGCAGCGTGGCAGCGCCGCCCTCGCTGCCCAACCAACGAGCAGGGAGGCAACGGGAGGAAGAAGAAGACGCTGACGAGGCGGGCCCACACGTAAGAGAGACAGTTTTGAAAATGAGTTCAAACGTTTTTGCTTTAAAAGAAATAGTTCCCGAAGTCCAAAAATCACAAATAAATACATTTTGGAAAGCTTAGAACACAAGGAAGGTTATTCAAGTTGAAAAAGTTGAAAACCATGTTTGGTTTGGTTGCAGTTTTGAATTCAAAAGATACGAATTTTGATTTGCCACTAATTTTTGACCCCTGCAAATGAACTCCAAAAATCTTGCAAAAATACTCTAAATTCCACATTTGAAATCTAGTATTTTATAAAATTTTAAACCAGCACAGTTGCAGCACGAAATATGGACTTTCTTAACAAAGTGACATTTAAATTAATTCAAACAATCAACAATGCACACAATGCTTATGTCATGATGCTAGTTTTGTGCACTAATGCTCATGATGCTAGTGATTACATGTTGATCACGGGTTAAGATTGGGTCGTTACACCCCCCCCCCGGACCTCATAGCCGTCGCAGCAGCCATGGCAGCCCCGCCCGGCCTCTCGGATGTCGCAACAGCCATGGCAGGAGGAGACCAGCATATGGGCAACGGTCTCCAATCATCGCCTATGGTTCCGTATGTGCATGCCCTAGCACACGACGACAGGATGGTTAACTTGTCTAGTTAACTTTATATTTTTTTCAATAAGAGCATACAGTGATGGCTTCGAAGTGCTAATTTTAATCTGTCAGTTGGGTGGGAAAGACGACCTGAGCCAATGGAACGAGCCGGAGCCTCCGAGCCGAGGGAGCATGTTTCCCCGTCGCGAAGCATCATCGTCCATTCACGGGAGGATCCACGCGTCACCCATCTGGACAGGGTCCGCACGGGAGGCAGTATGCGGACCGGCCGCATGGAATTTTTTTCCCTATATTTTAGTTGCGATATCGTCGACTATTGCAACAATTACACAAAAGGGTTGCAACAACATCACTCTAATTACAACGCACTCATCGGCGTTGCGATACAGTCGAGTTATTGCAACACACAATATTGCAATTGTAACGATACACCTTTTGGTTGCAATACGCCACCCTATCGCTACCGAAAACAGCTAGTGTTGCAATAAACCCTATGTATTGCAACACTTTACGCGGCTGTTGCACCGGAAAGTGTAGCATTAGCCCGGCTCCATTGTAGTGGTCCGGCACCAACTTGTAGTTCCCGTCAGCAATTTGATCTTCTACACGTGATGCAACAACATGATGATTTAACTTTAAACAATTTCCCCCCAACAAAAATATAGGGTGCAAGAATAAAAACCTTGTCTAAAAGCTTCGCTACTAGCATTCTTGTTCCCAAATGCGAGGAGCACATTCCATTACAAATTTGCTGAAGCAGCTCCCGGCTTTCTAGGATGGAGATGCACTTGAGCAGGGGGCGCAGACTCCGCTGTGGTAGAGCTGGCCTTCGATGATACAGTAGTTTCATGCTATCGCCGCCATACGCTTCTCTTCTTTGCTGTCAACGGGCTCGAAGTGTCCCTTGATGAAGGCTGAGATTGGTGCTCTCCAATCTTCACTATGGATTGCATTCAGATAGCAGAATTGTTGTTCTGAGGACTTCGCGGGGGGCTGTCTTTAGTACTTAATAGAAAACATCTGAGGATATAGGGTTCTGGTTTGCCGCTGTCTTGGCTAGTTCATCTTCTTCTTTGATGTGAAGCATGTTGAATGCCTTGATTGAGAAGCCAAAGAAGTCTTTTTTCATTGATCTTACTGCCACCAAATATTCAGCAAGCTCTACTTTTTGGCCTTGTAAGTCTTGTCATTATGACCGGCTATAAGCTCCGGAATCAGTGCAGATGATGACTCGCCGATCCCTGAGGGCTTTCACCTTGCGAAGGCCCAAGAGCAGACCTTCGTACTCAGCAGACCTTGGATTTGATGGCGCTTCTTGGGATGAAGTCGACAGTGTACTCTGCTAGCTCGGCGGCCCACTTCGTGATCCTCGGAGAGGACTCCATGTTTTGTATTATATCTTTGATTGGCAGCGAAGTTGGTACAATAATGTCTAAGCTTTCTCTTTGCTACGACCACTACGTAAATCAGCTTTTCTACTTCTGAATATAGAAGTTTTGACCCTGACTGGGCCTCGGAGACAAAGTAAACTGGGAATTTCTTGATGACCCCTTTGATTTATTTTTCTTCTACAAGGACTCCGCTCACTGCGGATTGCGAAGCTACGATGTATAGCAGCAAGCCTGCCCCGAGATTGGGCTTGCTAATGTAGCCAGCTGTTGCAGGTATTGCTTTAGCTCCTCGAAGGCCTTTTGTTGTTTCTCTCCCCACGAAGAATTCCCACTTCGAAGTACTGCAAAGAATGGTAGACTTTATTCTGCCAACTTTGAGATGAAGTGGTTGAGAGATGGCATTCTTCCTGCGAGCATCTGGACCTCATTTTTGGATCTGGGAAGCTGCATGTTTTGGAGAGCTGCCACCTTCTCCTGGTTAGCCTCGGTGCCTGCTTGAGAGATGAGACATCCGAGCAACTTGCCCTTAGTTACGCCGAAGGTGCATTTTTTTAGGATTGAGCTTGAGGCCATGCTTCCGCAAGTTGGCGAAGGTCTATTTGAGATTGTTAACATGATCCTCTTTCTTTTTGCTCATTACCAATATATCATCGACATAAGCCAAGATGTTCCTGCTTTTCTGGGTTCTGAGCACCTCATCGACTGCCCTATTGATGGTGGATCTAGCATTTTCAGCCCTTGGGGCATCATGACGAAACAGTACACGCCCGAAGGGGTTATGAAGCTTGTCTTCTCTTCGTCTGACATCTTCATTCATACTTGCTGGTAACCCGAGAAGCGGTCTAGAAGACTAAGCATCTCGCAGCCGGTGGCCTGGTCGATAAGCGTGTCAATCCGCGGCGTGGGAATATCATCCTTCGGACAGGCCTTGTTCAATAATGTCGATACAAATTCTCCACTTCCCATTTTTCTTGGGCACCATTACCACGGTTGAGAGCCACTCCGTGATCTTTACAGGCCTGATAACTTTCGCATCTAGCAATTTCTAGAGTTTGGCATTGCAGGCCGCCTTTCTTTCGTCCGACATTGGACGAAGCTTTTGCCTTCTTGGTTTTGCATTTGGATTCACTCGAAGGTTGTGCTCCATTGTTTCCTTATTGATGCCCTGCAAGCCATTCGGGGACCAAGCAAAAACATCTTCGTGCTCCCTCAGGCAAGCCATCAGTTCAAGTTCTACCAGGAGGTATAAATCTTTGCTAGTGACGACAATTTTATCTGGGGTACCTTCATGGAGGGTACCTTCTTGGTGTGGCCGTGGAGTTGTACCCTCTCGTCCTGCATGGGCTTCGTCGGTACTGAGATGCTTCGCTCGAGCTCTGGCTCTTCGGGTTCTATAACATCCACGTGTTGATCACCATACAAGAAATTGCTTTCCGCTCGCTGTGCTTCTCGTTGATGTCTGTGGACTGAGATCACACCTCCGACCGAAGGGAATCTTTGTGCAGTGGTAGTCTTTGTGGATGACGGCGGAGAATTTGTTTAGAGTGGACATGTAACACCTTAAAAATGCCTCTTTCAAAATTAGTAAATAAATTGCTTTTTATATTCCAGTGCTCATAATTAATATATGAAAAATAAAACTTTTGAGAAATTAAAAAAACAAATATAAGGTTTAGAAACATTGTTATGCATTTCATGTTGGTGCATTTCTTTTGACAGTGGCATTCAAAATTTGATTTGAATTCAAAATGTGTGCATGAAAAATTTAAATTGAAAACATTTTATCCTTTTCCCTTTTCTTTTCCTTCCCAGCCCAACTTTCACTATTTTCGGTCCGATCCGAATCTCCTTTGCGCTGCAGCCCACCACCTCTTTCTCTCTACCACCGCGGCCCAGCTTCTTCCACCGCGCGGCCTAGCTTGACCCATATATCCTTGCTGAGCTGGATCTGGATGGAACTTGAGTCCAAGTCGTGCACGCCATGAATCCTTGGCTCCGTGACTCTATGAAGCTACCTGCCTGACCTTTCGTGCCCTCCCCTATAGCGCCGCCTCAGCCTGATGGCCCTGCCTACACAGCTGCATCTTTTCTCCGACGTCGAGGCATCACCGCTGAGTTGGACGTGGAGCACTCATGCGCATCCTCATCCATGCTGTCTTGGATAATTAGCTTGTATGTCTCTAGCTCGCTAGTGGCTACCGAAAGGCTTATGTGGAGAGCATGAGTGAGAGTATAGTTTGATCCATCGAGGACGGATTTATTTGTTGGCTATATCTCGTTAGGCAAAGTCCCGTGATGCAAGCGTCCGATGTACGGCAGCTTCACACGTTGCGATGAATGTGCTCTCGCTCTGGGCGCCATTGACCCCCTCACGTTGCGCTTGAGCGTACGTCAATCTCGATGCCTTGGGTTATGCTGCCTATGTTGAACCAAAACAGCTATTGTGCTTGTTAGGGTGTTTTGTGAAAGTCCTCGTAGCATAAGTTCTTTTGGATTTATGTGACCAACGGGTAAAGGGAGAAACCTCTGCAGAGTGTTGATCTATCATGATAGCCGTGCTCACGGATACAAGCGACCTGGATCCTTTTTTATTAGAAGATGATCTTAGTGGTTGATGTTGTATTCTATGATTACTTATACATTATTATTTGGTTTATAATTGGGTTTCTACTCATATGTAGTAATTTGGATGATGATAAAATGAAACCAACTAAAAGTGCTAATGCAGTTTAATCGTGTCAAGCCTTTCGTTTTTGCATAACCCGTGTTATACTTGTTAAGTAAGATAGTTTACTTACACTTGCAACTATTCAACAAAGTCCAGGATGGGTAACAGATGGAGCATTGAATGATCAGTCGCTTGCTGAGTTCCCGGAGGATCTGCCGTACTTCTAGCTGTGTTCAACCAGTCGGTGTCCCTGTGGACTTGAGGCTCTACTAGTTATAAAATGTTTGCTATTATTAAGACTTCCGTTGTGTTATTTGTTTAAGACTATGTTTTGTGTTAAACTCTGATGTAAACTATTTTATTTCAAGCATTGTGTTCTCTGTGATCCATATTTGTAATCTATATGTGTTCTGTGGACATCCTGGGCACACATATGGAGGCATTCGGGTTTCTTGGAAATCTGGGTGTTACAAAGTTGGTATCAGAGCCGTCCTGACTATAGGATCACAGCCTAGATAGAACGGTCGATTAGATTCTGCCCAATCCTTGCTCTTTTGCTATCTTAAACCTTGGAGTTGAGTTTTTGGTTGAAAAATGGTGTTCTACTCTACCCTTGTCTATTGCTGTCTATTGCAAAAAACTTTCTAACCTATGATTTCATGTGCTCCTTCATTTTGATGCTATAGATGGCCCGCACGAAACAGACACCCCGCAAGAGCACCTGTGGCTACCTTCCACACCATGTCGCTGAGAACCTGTTGGTGGCACACAACCCGGATGCCTACGAGGAGCTACTTAGGCAGCAGGCCGAAGAGGACCCCGAGGAGCGAGAGACCGAGTCCGCGGAGTCAGAGCAACAACAGGAGGAGCCCGAAGACCAGCAGATGGAGGCCGTAGAAGGTGGTGTTGAGGAAGATGCCAACACCAACGCACGAGATCCCACAGATGATGAGGAAGAGCCTCAAACTCCCCCACCTCCGTCACCACCCCAGCTAGCTCCAGGAGCGGCCCAGTGGATCATCTACGACTTTGTCCGAGATGGGGGCGACAACTTCTACCACCGTAGGCTTCTCGGAGTTATCGATAACCACTGCGGCTTCGACAATATCAGAGTAGAGTACCGCAGTGGGTGGTGGACACATCTCTTTTACCGCAACTTCTGGAGGACCTCGGTGCATGTGAGGGTGACCGATCAGGCAGCTCGCGAGATATCGGTTCACATTGCTATTACTGACCGGGATTCTCAAGAAGAAGGGATTGCTGATGCTGCTCGCCAAGCCTACTACGTCTACCGCCAGAAGTTCTTCGCAGAGACCGAGGATGAGCCAGAGAGGTGGTACCCACGCTGGAGGAGTGCATGTCCTCTCTCTCCCTAATCCTTGCTTCCTGCCGTCCATGCAGGCATGCAGAACGTGCAGCCTGGTGTTGCCGTTGTGTCAAGTTAGCACACGATGCCATCTCAAGCTGTCGACTTGCTGTTTGCCCGATCTACCGCCGGATCAATCTGCTGTCCAAGATTATTGATCCCATAATGAAGGCAGGATATTAATGATGTCTTCCATCGTTGCTGATCCTTGTTTAGCCTAAATCGTTGACTAAATAGCAGGTATATGACCTCACGTATATATGTAAACAAGCAGCAGCCATGCAAAAGGTGAGATCATGGTGATGTCATGCCTATGTCAGAATTACGTTTCTGTTCTTCTAAAGAAATAACTAGGATACATGCCAACCGTGTTTTCCTTCATCATATTAAAGCTCCATTAACTTTTCACATCGATTATCTTTGATCCATAGAAGAATCCTTTATTCAGCAATAATAGTCCTTTAATTTGCTCACGTTATAACCAGTTTATCTATTCCTTTAATTCCTTCTTTGTTTTTCCTAATCAGACCCTAATATTTGATTAGTGGGCTGACCCCACGCATCCCGCTCCTACGTTGCTATTCTAGGAGAGCCATAAAACCAACAGTCGTGACCCTTCTTTGCATCTGCAAAACCCTCATGTTCGCCATCGCAGCAGTGCGCCGCCTCCGTCTTCTCCGCCGTTCCGCCCGTCCTTGGTCACCCGAGCCTCATCGACGTTGTTCCAAGTACGAGCAGTAAAGGAACCCTCATCGCCTCGTGCTTGAATCGTGCCCAAACCATGCCACCGCAGGTGTTCGAGAAGTCCTAGGTGAGATCCCCGTTCCGAGAGCTTTCGGTTTTGCCGCTTCCGGATGAAATCCGTGCACCGTAGGTCGATGTGCCGTTTATACAGTGAGCTCTCGCATGCACGTTCATGGAGTTGTGCCTGTTCGTCGTGTTCCTGTTGGCCATAGGAAGAAGGTAATCCAGCAGTCCTTAGATGCAAAATTGACGGTCTATATTAAATCTTAGCATACCCCTTCGTATGGACCCGGTTTGCAGTAGACTAAGTTCATTCTTCTTTGGTCCATGAATCTATAAACCCAGTCTATAGAATAGTACACAATTCCATCCCACGTGTGCTTCCTGTGTAGAAAACTAGTGTTGCATTCCAGCCCCTTTGCTAATTGCGGCACAATTATGCTTAGTCACATCTTTATTGTAGTTTAATCCCTAAACACCTTGTTAAACACCTTGTTTTAGCCCTAATCTTTTTACTGTACATAACCATAATTAATCCTCGCTAATTTGGATCACTGTTCATTATTCAGAATCATCATCTCTGTTAATTCTCTCCAGTTCCCGTATAATCTCTTTTACCTTAGAATGATTATATGTTTTTAACCGTAAATCAATTTCAAGCCATTCTTGCGCTGGCTTGGCACGCACGCCGAGGCCACATCCCGGCCTATTTAATGCGCCGTCGTCACCGCCGTCTCCGGCGACCCCCTGAGCCCCATTTTACCAGCGCCATCCGATCAAGATACTGCGGCCACGAATAGATCTAATCTAGTCAGCTATAAGTCAAACCGGTGGCCCTGGCTAGTTTGCAAAAGAGACCCTATAGTTTTACAAAATCAACCCACAACCCAGATCTATTCAAAAGTATTTCCAACTAAGTCCTTTTTCTTCTGTTTTAGCACCTGCGCTTTTATAAAATCAAACCTGCCGTCCTGAGCTATAGTTTTACCCATAGGCCCTCAAGTTTATGTACGAAATTATGTTTTAAGCCCTCGGGTTCTTTCAAAAACAAACCTGGAAGCCTAAAACTTTTACCATCAAGCGCCTAGAGCCCGTTTTAAACATCGTTTCTTCGTTTTAGCTCCGATTTGAGTGATTTTCACGCTCACGTGTTTGTAGAAAAGTGTGCATTAATTCTAAAGCCTTCTTTTCATCATTTGTTTATGTTTGTTGTACTGTTCTAATTAAATATCTTGTTTGCATGTATGTGTGGATGCTTGTGTGGTGATCGATGTGAGTAGTTGACGAGCCGTTCGAGTTCGGCAACGATCAAGGTTTCGAGGAGCCGTGATGGTGTAATAAATTATCTTTCCTTCATAATCGCTTCGTGCTTTAGCTACCACCCTGACGACTCTATTGAGTAAGTCCTGCAGGGGTTCTTTCTCCCCCTAGGAGCATGCATGCAGAAGATCCATGGGAGTTAACTCCTCGGGTTGAGTACTTCTGAAAGTGGTGCACAATTTTGCTGTGAGCTGAGTCCAAGACTCGATGTATCCCGCTAGAATGTTGGAGTACCAAATTTGAGCTGCCCCCCTTCAGTGCCCTGACCAGTGCTTTAACCTTCGTGGAATCTGAACCTCCGCAACATTCTGCCACTGCTTCATATTTTAACAGGAAATCCTTCGGGTCAGTCTCGCCGTCAAACTGCGGCAGGTTGGCGGAGTTGAATTGCCTTGGCCAAAGTTCGGCTTTGAGAGTAAACGATAGCAGAGTTCTTGGACCACCAATTGTCCTTCGGTCCTGATTCTGGCTGAGATGATGATCATCGCGCGCATCGCAGCGGAGGGTGGATATGGTCTTCTGTAACTCTTGGATTGCCTGCCATAGGTTGGCATCGTTCGGGTTGATCTGGTTGCCCTCTGGCGGAGTGATAGGCTTTGCACTTTGAGGTTCTCTGTCCTCGAGCTCGAGTTGTGCTCGAAGGTCTTCCTGTAGAGCCACGATCTTCGCCCTCTTCTCTTCGTTTTGCATGACCCTTCGAGCGTCTTCGTTAGCCTCCTCAGATTCCTGAGGGTCGTGTGAGGTTCGAGCTTCTGGGCCTTGGTGGTTGGAGGTTCCTGGCACCACTTGAGTCGATGAAGAGGGCTTAATGAGAGCCGTCAGTGGCTGATGAAGCTCTAGGACCGCTTCGAGGCAATTGACATGATCCTTCGCAGAGCTTGAATGTCCTCGGAGGCCACGCCTATTGCCTCTAGGTTGACTTCGAGCTCTCCTGTTGCAATCTCTTCGACATCTCTGTCTCCAGGATCGTGAAGCTGAGGCGGAGCGAGGCCAGCACTGGCATTGCCTGGGTCAGTCGAAGGTGGTGGGTTCTTGTTCTTTTTGGGTGGCATGTCATGGTTGCTTCCACGAGGTGGGCGCTAAACTGTTGGGTGTATGACAAATCCGGAGTGGGGTAATAGTATGAAAAGTAACAACTCAGGAATAAACAAAAGCGCTCCCGACGGGGATCAACCGTCCCCAAAACTGTGTTGTTTTCTTTATTTATAGTTTTGGTCCTAGGATCCTGATGTCATTACAGTCTTTTCCTTACAAAGATAGGAACATTTCTCGCTTTACATGGGCATTTCTGTACAAACACACACTACGGGGAGCGTTGACCCAACTGCTCCCTTTTGACTAGGTTCGAGGGCCTTGCACCCTTCGGCCGTGGTTGTCTTCCAGCGTTGTCGCCTTTGTTTTCCAAAGCCACTGCCGACTAGAGACCCGAAGGTCGCGCGAAGGTCCTAGACTTCGAACTCTGCAAAATGGTTAGTCATGTTCTTGAACCCCCTCGGCTTTTAGGCATGAAGGTCGCATCCCCAACAACCCCCTTCAAATACCTTGGAATACTGATGCATCACAGGAAAGTATTCAATAAAGATTTGATAATAATAGAGGATAAGTTCCAAAAAAAGCTAAGTAGCTGGAAAGGTAAATTGCTCTCTGTGGGAGGTCGATTAGTTTTAATTAACTCGTTCCTCACTAGTTTAGAAATGTACATGTTGTCTTTCTTTGAACTACCAAAAGGAGTTCTTAGGAAATTAGACTACTATCGATCCAAATTCTATTGGCAATGTGATGAACACAAGAATAAATATAGGCTCACTAAGTGGAGCATTTTGTGCAGACTAAAGGAATATGGGGGCCTAGGCATCATAAACTTGGAAATCCAGAATAAATGCCTGTTGAGCAAGTGGCTTTTCAAGATAATTAATGAGGAAGGTATTTGGTAGAATCTCCTAAGGAGAAAATATCTATCAAATAAGCCTTTATCCCAAGTAACTAAGAAACCGGGAGACTCTCACTTTTGGGCTGGGCTCATGGTAGTCAAGGATCAATTATTTCAATTCGGTCGGTTCAAAGTTGAATGGGGCACACATATTATTTTTTTAACACATTTGGATTGGGGAGCAACCTCTTAGAACAACATACTCTAACCTTTACCATCTTGTGAGAAAGAAGACCGCAATGGTGGCTGAAGTGCTAAGCACTAAACCGTTAAATGTGTACTTTAGAAGGCATTGAGGGGTTTTAACCTACAAACATGGAACGGAGTAGTGCAAAAAGTTTTAACAACGAACCTTACTAGTGATAGAGATGTATTCATGTGGAGCTTACATAAAAATGGTACCTTCTCCACAAGATCTATGTATATGGCATTGATCTTCCAATTTGGAAGATCAAGTACCACTCAAGATTAAAATTTTCTTGTGGTGTATTAAAAAAGGAGTCACATTCACTAAGGATAATCTTGCAAAAAGGAATTGGAAAGGTGACTTAAACTGTTGTTCATGTAGATCTCTTGAGACTATTGAACACTTTTTTTATTGCCAATTTGCTCGTTGTATTTGGAACACAGTATATATCACATTTGGAATTCAAGCACCGTCCTGCATTGCAAACATGTTTGGCTCATGGCTAGACGACATTAGGTGACTTAAAGAGCAAGCTTGTGTTGGTTTAACAGCCATATGCTGGGCTATTTGGTTGAATAGAAACAATATGGTTTTCAATAGATCCCAAACTAACACTTTTATGTAGGTCATTTTCAGGGCAATATATTGGAAGACCAAGTTATCTAAGGACAAGGTTGCAACAACAAATTTGAAGAATGCTTCCCGCCTCTTGGAAACAGTTGTCATGGAGGTGTTTACCAAATTTGGATGGAAATTTTCGAATAGAATTGCAGCTTAGCTGCCTTTTAGTTCGCTAAACTTCCTTAGTATCCATCTTTGCTTTTTAAAGTGTTTGTTGATCCTAACACTACAAAAATATGTTTTAGGGGACACTTCAAAAAATCCCTTAGAGGCGGACAGAAAAAATGTCCACCTCCGTTAATGTGGGGATTAACGGAGGCGGACATTTTTTATTTTCGGAGGCGGACCTTTTAGGATGTCTGCTTCTAAAAATAGCCTATTTTTGGAAGCGGACTAGAACGTCCGCCTTCGTATACCATTTTCGGAGGCGCCCATTATAGGCTCGACTCAGAAAAAGACTTTCGGCCCGACAGGCCCATTTTGTCCCGATAACGTACCTAATACATATATATCACCTAGCAAACCCTAAATCCCCCACCTCTCTCGCTCTCTAGCCCCCCGGTTCTCCCTCTCCTCTCTCTCGCACTCGGCACAGGCCTCCTCTTCCCCGCCTCCACGCCTCCTCCTCCACCGCTCCTCCTCCAACGAGCCTCCTCTTCCTCCGCGCCTCCTCCTCCGACGACGAGCCTCCTTTTCCTCTGCGCCTCCTCCTCCGATGAGCCTCTTCCTCTGTGCCTCCTCTTCCTCCTAGCCTCCTCCGACGACGACGAGCCTCCTCTTCCATCGCGCCTCCTCCTCCGAGGAGCCTCTTCCTCCGCGCCTCCTCTTCTCCAAACCTCCTCTTCCATCGCGCCTCCTCCTCCGAGGAGCCTCTTCCTCCGTGCCTCCTCTTCTCCAAGCCTCCTCTTCCTCTGCGCCTCCTCTTCCTCCACGCCTCCACCTCCGAGCCCGCGGCGGTGCGCGTGAGGCTAGGCGCATGCGCACACATGTCTGCTCGAGGTGGAGAAAGAGGGGCCGGCACGACTCTGCTCGAGCGGAGCTGGCTGGCGCGGGTTGGCGCGGTGGCGCAAGGCCGAGGAGCGGCAGCGTCAAGGTGGGGCATCTCCTCTGCCGGCGCCTCCTTCCCCAATGGTAGGCCCAAGCTGCGGTGGCGTGGAGGCCGGATCCGGTGGCGGGATGGCCGGATCCGGCGGCGGGATGATCCGATCCGGTGGCGTGGAGGCCAGATCTGGCGCCGACGGCGGGCTTGCCAGGCCCATGATGGGGTCGGCGGGCTTTTTCTTTTTTTTTTGTCCAATTTTTGGAGGCGGGTAGAAAACCGCCTATGTTAATCTTCATTAATAGAAGTGGAAGGTCGGAGGCGGACGCAAAATCCGCCTCCGAAAACCCTTTTTGCCCGCCTCCAAAAAGTTTTTGTAGTAATGTAAGTGCTCCATGGTTGTAATAATTGTTGTGTACACTATCCTTGATAGTGTAGAGGCTGGGACCTCTTTGTTCCATTATCTAAAAAAAATAGTAATAATGCTATCAGGTACCCCTTGTTTCATTTTAACTTTCTTTGCATCAAATGAGAATGAGCCATATTGAATAATTTGATTAGCCATGGGCGCATCATCCTCTCTCCCTTGAATCAAAGCCGTCCTCGGCTTTGCTACAAATCTTGACCCTTCTGTTTTGTGATTCATACTAGTGCTAGCAATATGCTTGCATTGAGCTTCAACCATTGTCTTCTCATACTTCTTCTCGTCAACTAGAAAGGAATCTGACTGAACTAAATTATCTATGAAAAGGCTACATTCAGAAACAGGAAGATCATTGCACAAATTATTACGGGAAATAATTGGATGATCACTGATAACATCATCTATATTCTTTGGTTTTGATTGGTTCTTAGATGGATCAGTAAGTTCACCAAAGACCTCCATCTTCTCGGTGACAGATATGCTTTTCCTCTCTTCCATACTACGCTTTGAATTAGGAATAGGTCCAAATTGGAAACAAGTCTGTTCCAAATCCTTGCATGTAATTTCAGAATCAGGAACAAACACCATTTTATTGCATTTCAAGATACTAGCTGCAAGTTTCTCGCTAGAGCTCTCAAATGCAGAAACTTTAGAACTTAGAATCACATCATTCTCCCCCTCTTGACGCGAAGCCGTCCTCGGCTTTGGATTATTTTCAGCAGCTTTTTTCTTCACTTTTACTGGAGCAAAAATCTCAGCCTTAATTGTACTATCCGACATTGGTTTCAGCACATGATGATCTCCCTTGTGCATAAAAGAATAATGATTAGAACGACCACCATGAGTAGCATCAAGATCAAACTGCCATGGTTGTCCCAATAACTAGTGACATGCACTCATCGGGTCGATATCACAGTCCACTATATCCACATAATTTCCGACTGAAAATTTAACTCGCGTCTTGTAAGTAATTTTTAGTGTATCACTTTTATTCATCCACTGCATATAACGTGGCATTGGCTGCCTTCCTGTAGACAATGATAAAGCATGCACTAAATCTGAACTAATACCATTTGTAAAGCTACCACCATCAATAATTAGCTTGCACACCTTATCTTTTAATTGTGCATTCTGACTGAAAAATATTAGAACGCTGCCCCTTCACATTAGTAATGATTTCATCATGTTGCACTTCATGAGACATCAAAGATAAACCATCAGAAGCATCGTCGCTATCGCCAGTCGGAGATTCAATACCAATATCACAAGGAGATCTCAGTACCTGATTCTCAGGTGTAGAAGAAGAACCATCACTTGCAGCTATACTGTTCTGTTCTAGATCATTCAACTTTACATAGTTACACTCTTCTTTTGGATTAGGAGCAGCCATATCACTTACATATCCCTCTAGTAATCTCATAGGAGATGATGGTTGAACCATAACACTTTCTGATTCCTTTTCATGATGTTGAGCAGAAATGTCAATATCAAAAACAATACACTTGTCTATTTCACCATACTGCAGAGGTGCAACACATTGTTTGGAACCAGAAAATTCAGAAGTATCCAACAAAAAACTTCCACCACTAGAGAATATATGCTTCTTTGGTTCAAGAGCAGAAGCAAATCAGTGTCGTAATACCTCCTTTATCTCATACCAAGAAGTACCATAATTGTCACCATGTTCCAACTGCATTCTCCAAAACCATATAATTTCACAGGAATAGAGAAACTATCTTGCCAAATTTACCAATTGATTAACGACAATTCACCAATCTGTAACAATCCAGTATAGCATCCTCCCACTTATAGTACTCAAATCTATAAGTTGTGGGACATAGCAGTGGCACAGATTCGGAGAATACATCAAGATCATAGAAATCCATCACCACAAATTAGCATAGTACAGTGAGCAACCCAGCTAAATTATACCAAATGATGAGGACACTGCTACAGTGTCCTAGAATTTTTCCCAATCTTTCACGGTACAAATACGAAGCAAATGCTTTCACAAAATATTTATTTTTCAGAAATTAATAATCAGCTTCAATAGTTCCACTTGTAAATTATTGTTTCTCTTCCAACACAAAATAGGGCCGGACCTGCTTGCTAACAGCAGAACTAGACAAAACAGGTATTGAGATCTCTAAATACTATACTAATATAACTGAGACTAATTTATTTGATCAAACACAGTAGCAGCCTCACGAGATTACCAAATAGCAAATTCTCGCCAATAGTATTGACAGATCAAGATAGGAGTTCAATCCAGCTGGATAAAATAATTCCGCAAAGACCAATCTCACACCAGCAGTTGTAATGATAGATAAATGATTAGCACTACTGGAGAATTAAGCATTCGTCCCTGACTCGTTAGTACCGGTTGTACTTTCACCCGGTACTAACGTGCAAAACAGGCCTCCGTCGACGTCACCGGGCCAATTTAGTACCGGCTGGAAGCACCAGCCGGTACTAAATGGCGGCCACTGACACCCCGTGTGTCAGGGGCAACGGCTAAAACCATTTAGTACCAACTGGAGCCACCAGCCGCTACTAAATGCGTGAACTTAGTACCATCTGTTGGTTCCAGCCGGTGCAGGATATTTAGTACCGAATGGAGCCACCAGCCGGTACTAAATGGCTCCTCTATAAAAAGGTTGTCTTCCTCCTCTGACAGCCAGCACTCCAGCCCCCCACCCGACAGCAAGCTTCTTCAATCTCCGTGGCGCCTTAGGCGAGATGCTGCCCATTTTTTTCAAAAATTTGTGAAGACTTCACCCATCTAATTGTTCAAAAGGTTGGTAACTTCATTCTCCCTTCTCTAATGTTTAGTATGTTGCATTTAATGCTTTGTAGCTAGAGTAATTCGTGATTTTCTTAGAATAAGAGAGTGAGGAGAGAGATTTTGTAGTTGCTCATAATTTTTGTTATTAATTTCTATAGTCCCTGGATTTTTAATATAACTTTGATTTTGCCCTAGATTTTTAGTATAACTTTGGATTAGCCCAAGGATTTTTAGTGTAAATTTGAATTAGCCCCTGAATTTTTAGAATTTTAGTATAAGTAGAAATTAGCCCTTGAAAACCATTATATTGTTTGAAGTTAGCTCCTATATTTTTAGTTTAATTATAAACTAGCCCCTGGGTAGGCTACAGATGTGCTGCAGAGCTACAGTGTGGCGTGCCTCTGACGGAGGCTGTCTCCATCAAATTAATCAAGCGGTGGGTGGTGTCTGGAAGGATTGTCGCGGCACGGCCTGATCGACTATCCACGGATCAATACTTGAGGCTCCACTGTCTTGTGTCCTCTTCACTTCACTCCACGCCATAGAGGCATACTAGGGCTTTTTTTCTTCCGAGCTCTCTCTCCACCATTGTTCATCTTGGCCACTCCGGTCTGCAATAGTCCAGTACGTGTCCTTGCTTTCGCGTATCCTTTCTGTTGCTCGGGTATATATTTTGTCAATTTATGTATTTTATTCAAAAATTGAATAGATTTCTAGAAATTAGCCCTTGAAAACCATTATATTATTGGTTGTTAATTAATGCTTTTGGCTTATGAATATGTGTGAAATAAATTATGTATTTCGTGGACGATAATTGTACAATTTTAGATATAACAAAGGGCATAATTTCTATAACACGGTTGCAGATGGACCGGCGTTGTATGTACGACGAACAAAGCACTAGCGCGTGGGTTACTAGTCTGGATATATTTCTTGATGCTGCAGACGCCAACCGATCGGGAAAGGGGTTTATGTGTTGTCCATGTAGAGATTGCAAAAATCAAAAGGAATACTCCAAGCGAAGGACACTCCACATGCACCTTGCTGTTGTCGGTTTCATGCTTAACTATTCTCTTTGGACCAAAATATGGTGAACCTGGTGTCGTGATGGAAGAGGACGAAGAAGAAGATGACCTTCCTGAGTGAGTTCAATTCCAAGAAGCCCCAGATGAGGATCCGATGGATGATGATACTGATGACAATTCCCTAGACGAGTTAGGTCAGGTTTTGCTGGGTGGATAGAAAGAAAGTGTGACTGCATTAGAGCACAAAAAGTTTCAAAAGTTGATTGAGGATCACAAGAAGCTAATGTATGCAGGCTGTAAAGAGAAACACAAGAAATTGCATACCACACTTGATATGCTTCAATGGAAGGCAACAAATGGTGTTTCAGATAAGGGTTTTGATCATCTGTTGTTAATGTTAAAGGATCTGGTCCTTGTCAATAATGAGCTTCTCTCGTCAACTTACAAGGAAAAAAATATTGTGTCTCCTCTAGGGCTGGAGGTACAGAAGGTACATGTGTGTCCTAACGATTGTATCCTATACCGCGGCGAGGAATATGAAAACTTGGAGGCATGCCGTGTGTGCGAGGCATTGCGGTATAAGATCAGGCGAGATGATCCAGGGGAGGTTGAGAGAGAGGACTGTCGTAAGAAAATTGCAGCTAAAGTGATGTGGTATTTCCCCATAATACCATGTTTGAAGCGTTTGTTTAGAAGTAAAGAAAACGCTAAGTTGATGAGGTGGCACAAAGAGGAATGCAAGCAAGACGAGTTCATTCGACAGCCGGCGGACGGGTCGCAGTGGAGAAACATAAATAGAGAGTTTCCAGACTTTGATGAGGTGGCAAGAAACATAAGGTTTGCCCTAAGTGCCGACGGAATGAATCTATTCGGTAACCAGAGCAGTAGTCATAGCACGTGGCTTGTGACCCTTAGTATTTTGAACCTTCCTCCCTGGATGTGGTTGAGGTGGAAGTTCATCATGATGTCAGTGCTTATCCCAGGCCCAAATCAAACAGGAAATGATATTGACGTGTACCAAAGGCCGTTAGTTGATGATCTTTTACTCCTGTGGAATAAATGAGTAACTGTGTGGGACGAAGACACACAGGACGATTTCCACCTCCGAGCATTGATTTTCGTAACCATCAACGATTGGCCTGCACTCAGTAATCTACAGTCCAACAAGGGGTATTGCATAGATGATACGGACAGTATTTACCTAAAATATTGTAAAAGGAATGTATATATGGCTCATCGTCGGTTTCTTCCGGCTAATCACCTGTTACGTAAGCAAGGAAAGCATTTTGAAGGGGTGCAAGAAATATGTTCAAAGCCTATGCACTGTGATAGCAAACGCATGCACTCGATGTTATAGGATGTGGATGTCATCCAAGGCAAGGGCCCTGGTAGCAAACCAGCCCCAAAGGGGATGACGGACGCGCTCCCATGTGGAAGAAAAAGTCAATCTTTTGGGAGCTACCCTATTGGGAATTCTTAGATGTTCGCCACGCAATTGACGTTATGCACATGACGAAATGTGTTTGTGTGAACTTGCTTTCCTTCCTAGGTGTATATGGAAAAGGAAGAGATACACTCCAAGGACGTCAGGACTTGAAACATATGGGGCAACGAAAGGACTTACATCCAGAGAAGAAGGATAACAGACAACATTATTTATGTCCTTCCAGCTACACTCTTAGCAAAGAGGAGAAGAAGAGCATATTTGATTGCTTGAATAGTGTTAAGGTCCCGTCTGGGTACTCATCCAATGTTAAGGGAATAATACAGATGACAGAAAAGAAATTCACAAATCTCAAGTCTCATGTCTGCCACATGTTGTTGACACAGTTGCTTCCGGTAGCATTAAGGGGTACTCTACCAGAGAATGTAAGATTGACAATCGTAAAGCTATGTGCGTTCCTAAATGAAATCTCACAGAAGATAATCGATCCAAGAAAACTTGAAAGGATGCAGCATGACGTGGTCCAATGCCTTGTCAGTTTTGAAATGATCTTTCCACCTTCGTTCTTCAACATTACGACCCATCTCCTTACTCACCTTGTAAAAGAGATCTCGATCTTGGGTCCAGTATTTCTACACAATATGTTCCCCTTCGAGAGATACATGGCGGTCTTAAAGAAGTACGTTCGCAATCATTCTTGCCCAGAAGGATCCATCGCTAATGGCTATGCAACAGAGGAGGTCATAGAATTTTGTGCAAATTTTGTTGATGACATTGATCCGGCCGGACAACCCATGTCACGCCATGAGGGGCGGCTGAAGAGAAAGGGAACACTAGGGAAGAAAGCTACTTTGACCATCCCTGAGTCTGATATGCGCATAGCAAACTTCATGGTTTTGCAGAACTCATCACTACTTGCTCAATATATGCTTCAGCAAAAGAATATTATCTGGACGACAAACCTGGATAAGAGTGAAGCTTGGATTACACGTCACCATAAAGAAAATTTCGCTATTTGGCTCCGAAGACTTCTTATGGGTGACGAATCGATTGACAAACAACTTCAATGGTTAGCTAGGGGGCCATCTCTCACCATCCTGTTATACCAAGGGTACGGTATAAATGGAAATACATATTATACAAGAAAACAAGATCAAAAGAGTACCAACCAGAACAATGGTGTCCGTATCGATGCAATAATAGACAATGAGGGAACAAAAGAGACATATTATGGTGTCATAGAAGATATATGGGAACTGGAGTATGGACCTCTATTGAAGGTCCCTTTATTTCGTTGTCAATGGGTGAACCGTGCTCAAGGAGGCGTATTGGTGGACCGGTATGGGATGACAACAGTGGACCTTAGTAAGATTGGATACAAAGATGAACCTTTCGTTCTAGCAAAGGATGTGAGTCAGGTTTTCTATGTGATGGACATGTCAAGCAAACCGAAAAAGGGCCCTAACAAAAACCGTTGGAGTAGAGGACATTTCAAATAATGCAAAAGAATTTAATCAGATTGATGACCTCGCTCCATTTTCAGTTGATGTTGACCCCACCAGCCTGTTGTCTCGAGAAGATACTCTGTACTTACGTCACGATCATAAAGACAGAGTGTTAGTTAAAAAGAAAAGTATCAATGTTCCATTAGGCCAGTGAAAATGGTGCATGTATGAACTTAAGTGTATCAATGTTCCATTATGTATGAGCTGAAGTTATGATTTTGTCAATTTATGTATTTTATTTAAAATTGAATAGATTTCTTTTTTGCGCAAAATTGAATAGATTTCTAAAATATGATAACCATAAAGTAGTAACAAAAAAAGTAAAGAATTTATTTTTACTTAGTAGAGTATATTACATAAAGTCTTGTAAGCTATTTTTGCATGTTCAAAAAATATATACATTTCTATTTTATTGTCTTTCACTTATCTGAAATTCTATATTTTTTAATTTTATAATAAGAATTAGTCAAGCTACATAGATTTATATGAATCCAAAATGTTGTATGAACACAAATATTTAAGCATGTGAATTTATTTAATTTAATGAACTCAATTTATGTATTTTATATTAAATAATGGTCTCAAATATCAAAACTTTAAATGAGCCATAAATGAAGTAAGGAATTTATTAACAAGTAACGACATGTTAAAACGTATTTAATATAATAAGTCAGCCTTTTTTGCATGTTGAAAATATATATTTTTTGTATTTTTTTGTATTTATTACGTATAAATGAATAATAACAAATAATTAAAAAATTACAAAACTAAAAAAGAAGAAGGGCGGGAACTCAACAGTTTTGGGTGTTTAGGGTGGCGTTTAGTACCTGCTGGTGACACCAGCCGGTACAGGGTGCCAATTTAGTACCGGCTGGTGGAACCAGCCGGTACTAACCGGCCCCCGGATGTAGATCTGATCGTCTTCCCCGCCTCCTCCCCCAACACTTAGCAAAATTCGTCGATCCATCGTCTTCCCCGCCTCCGACCTCGTCGCGCGCCGCCGCACCCGGCCTCTAACCTCGTCGTCATCGACCCCTCGAGCTCCACAACTTCCACCACGCCGACCACGCTGTCATCCGCAACCATGCCGACCGAGCTCGCCGCCAACCGCCTTGTCGTCCTCGTGAGCCACCGTCGTCGCCGCCGTCGTCGCCGTCACCACCGCGACAACCATTGCCTTCTCCGTCGTCGTCTCCCCCTCCGAGCTGAGAAACCGCCGTCGCCTTCGTGGCCTCCACCGTCGTCGTCACCGCCGCCGTCGCGCCGCCTCGTCGCCTTCGCGCGCCGTCGCCTCCACCTCGCCGTCGTCGTCGCCTCCACCTCGCCTCGCCGCCGGACGCCACCGCCCACCACCGGCTGTAAGCCCTCCTTGGGCAGACGTCAGCACGGTAATTAGTTATTAGAAATTAGAAATTAGCCCATGGAATTGTAGTATAACTTACAAATTAGTCCCTAGAAATTTAGTATTATTAGAAATTAGCCTCTGGATTTTTAGTATTATTACAAATTAGCCCCTGGATTACTAGTTTAATTAGAAATTAGACCCTAGATTATTAGTATAACTTGTAAATTAGCCCCTGGATTTCTAGTATTACTACAAATTAGCCCCTGGAATTGTAGTATAACTTACTGTAATACCCTAAAAATATCGTTATTAAAATTTAGTAAATAATTTTTTTTATATATTAAAGTTCTCATAATTAATGTAGGAAAAATAAAATTTTTGAAGAATTAAAAGCAAATATAGGGAACAGAAATATTTATTGTTGCATTCATGCTGGTGCATCTCTTTTTGGTTGTTGAATTCAAATTTGAATTTGAATTCAAATGAATGTTTGAATAAAAGAAAAAAAAACCATTTCCTTTCTCCCTCACCCTCACCTTCTCAACCCACCTGAGGCGCGGGGCCCACATGTCAGCCGCTTCCCCTCTCTTAGACGCTGAGGCACGGGGCCCACATGTCAGCCGCGTCTTCCACCTCCAGCCACTGGCGCGCCTAGCCGAGTCCGACCGAGCCGAGCCCGACCCTGCGCCGTCTTCGCCCTTCTTGGCGCGCACGCCAAGGCCTGACTGCGCCTGGCCTATTTAAGCACCGCCTCTGCCCCCTGTCGACCCTCCTCACGAACCCTAGCCGCCCCGAGCTCGTGCCGCCGCCATTAACCCTAGCTCCGAGCCGCCCGCCATCGCCGCCCCTTTGCTGCCAAGCTCTCGCCTTGGAGCTTCTCCAGGAGGTGAGGAAGCTTCCCCGTCCAACCGCGCTCGTGCTCTTCTTCGTTTTCTGCACGCGCGACCTCGCCGGAGCAGTCGAGCCGCCGCTCGTCGTCGCACGTCGCCACCGTCGCCCTATCCTCATCCATGACCCATAAAACGAGATCCCCGTTGTGCCCACTTTCTCCAGAGCCAAGCGCGGCAAGATTTGGTGCCCTGCAGAGCCGGATTAGCGCAACGCCGGCGAACTCCCGGCCGCGCGCCGCCGTCCCCCGCGTCTCCGGCGACCCCCAGAGCTCCTTTTGACCAGCGCTGTTCGATCAGGATCCAACGGCCCAAGATAGATCCAATCTAGGTCAACCTAAGCTCTTACCGGTCAGCCATGGCAATTTTGCACAAGAGCCCCTCTAGTTTTTGGAAATCAACCCGCAGTCCAAGCTTGTTCAAAAATAATTATAGTTTAGTCCTTTCTCTTTCGTTTAGCCCCTGCGCTTTTGAAAAATAGTAACCGCCATCCTAGATGTCAGTTTTACCCATAGGCCCTTATGTTTTTATACAAAATTATGTTTTAGGTCCCTGGTTTCTTTCAAAAACACCCCTGGAAGTCTAAAACTCTCACCAGCAAGCCCCTAGAGCCCGTTTTAAGCGTAGTTTCTTCGTTTTAACTCCGATTTGAGTGATTTTCGCTCTTGCGTGTTCGTAGTGAAGCGCATAGTAATTCTAAAGCCTTCTTTTCATCTTTCTGTTATGTTTGGTGTACTGTTCAAATTAAATGCCTTGTTTGCATGTATGTGTGGATGCTTGTGTGGTGATCGATGTGAGTAGTTGACGAGCTGTTCGAGTTCGCCGACGACCCCATTCCCGAAGAGCAGGTGCAACAGCAGTTCGCTGAGGAAGGCAAGTATACCACGGACAATCCTTGATTACCTATACACCATCTAATCATATGTTCATATGCATGTGTCTAATTTTGTTATACATTAAGGATGTTCCTAGTCTTTACCTTATTCCTTGTTTACCCGGGTTATATGCATTATGGATAGTATTTGATACGCGTTGCAACCAACATTTATTTCAATGTTAATATTGAATTAATGGTTCACTTCAATCATGATTAAAAGATGCTTTTTGGCAACATGGTTCGGGAACTAGAGCATGTGCTTCATGCTTTCTTCTAGTGTCTCCAAAAGGTTTGGTCTAGGGAATTAGAGCATGTGCTTCGTGCTTTGTTCTAATGTCTCTCCGTAAGGTCCGGTTCTTAAAGCGGCAACCCAGGAACTTGTTCGCCGCCGTTGGAACTATAATGGCTCTGGTCTTGGATAACTAACTTGTACGTCTCTAGCTCGCCAGTGGTTACCGAAAGGCGTATGTGGGGAGCATGGGTGAGGGTATAGTTTGATCCATCGAGGACGGATTTATCTGTTGGCTATGTCTCGTTAGGCAAAGTCCCGTGATGTAAGCGCCCGATGTACGGCAGCTTCACACATTGCGATGATTGCGCTCTCGCTCTGGACGCCATTGACCCCCTCACGTTGCGCCCTGAGCGTACGTCAATCTCGATGCCTTGGGTTATGCTGCCTATGTTGAACCAAAACGGCTACTTTGCTTGTTAGGGTGTTTTGTGAAAGTCCTCCTAGCATAAGTTCTTTTGGATTTATGTGACCAGCGGGTAAAGGGAGAAACCTCTACAGAGTGTTGATCTATCATGATAGCCGTGCTCACGGTTACGAGCGGCCTAGATCCTTTTTGATTAGAAGATGATGTTGAGGTTGATGTTGGAATATTCTATAGTTATTTATACATTATTATTAATGGGCTTATACTTGGGCTTCTACTCACTTGTAGTAATTTGGATGATAATAAAATGAAACAACTAAAAGTGCTAATGCAGTTTAACCGTGTGAAGCCTTTTGTTCTCGCATAACCCGTGTTATACTTGTTAAGTAAGACGGTTTACCTGCACTTGCAACTATTCAACAAAATCCCGGATGGTAACAGATGGAGCACTGAATGATCAGTCGCTTGCTGAGTTTCGGAGGATCTGTCGTACTTCTAGCTGTGTTCAACCAGTCGGTGTCCCTGTGGAATTGAGGCTCTACTAGTTATGAAACGTTTGTTTTTAGTAAGACTTCCGCTGTGTTATTTGTGAAAGACTATGTCTTGTGTTAAACTCTGATGTAGACTATTTTATTCGAGCATTGTGTTCTCTATGATTCAATATTTGTAATCTATATGTGTTTTGTGGACATCCTGGGCACACATATGGAAGCATTCGGGTTTTTTGGAAATCTGGGTGTTACACTTACAAATTAGTCCCTGAAAATTTAGTATTATTAGAAATTAGGCTCTAGATTTTTAGTATTATTACAAATTAGCCCCTGGATTACTAGTTTAGTTAGAAATTAGACCCTGGATTATTAGTATAACTTGTAAATTAGTCCCTGGAATTGTAGTATAACTTACAAATTAGTCCCTGAAAATTTAGTATTATTAGAAATTAGGCCCTAGATTTTTAGTATTATTAGAAATTAGCCCCTGGATTACTAGTTTAATTAGAAATTAGACCCTGGATTATTAGTATAACATGTAAATTAGCCCCTGGATTTTTAGTAATAGTAGAAATTAGCCCCTGGATTATTAGCATAACTTGTAAATTAGCTCCTGAATTTTTAGTATTATTACAAATTAGCCCCTAGATTTTTAGTATTATTACAAATTAGCCCCTGGATTATTAGTATAACTTGTAAATTAGCCCCTGACTTTTTAGTATTATTAGAAATTAGCCCTTGGATTTTTAATATTATTACAAATTAGCCCCTGGATTATGAGTATAACTTGTACATTTGCCCCTGATTTATTAGTATTATTAGAAATTAGCCCCTCGATTACTAGTATAATTAGAAATTAGACCCTGGATTTCTAGTTTAATTAGAAATTAGGCCCTGGTTTGTTAGTGTAATAAATAAGCTCTTTTGGTTAATCTTAGCATTTGAAATAGATGATGGACGCGAACACTTGGATGAGTTCATGAGTCACCTAATTAGAGGAGACAACTCTTTCAAATTACCACCTGAACAAGATATTGTAACATCCCAGATGTTTAAGACCTTAAAAATACACTAAAACAGGGTTAAGGGGCAGTTTGGTTGTAGCATACTTAAATAGATAAAAAATTCGAAATTTGAATTTCAATAGGCCAATTCGACATCCATCTGAGATCTCAAAAATTCTGAACTAAACTTGAAAATCTCTAAACATAAAAGTTGTTTGTCATCACAAAAAAAGCCTAGTTACTGTTGGGAACTTTTCCAAATTTTGCAGTTAAGCCCCTCAAAAACTCTAAAAACCATGCTGAACACCTTTTCAAATAGGGCTTGTTTGAACTCGAAAAATTCAGAATTTCAGGTTCACCCCAAAAGAAAAGTTGTGTCCCACCTTTCAAACTCAAACTTTTGTGTTTGCACTTTTTGAAGTTTGGTTCAAATTTCCGGAGTTTTGCACGATTGAACAGAGATGCTCCACGGGCGTTTCGGCTGGCAGCTCGGCCAGCTCTGCCCGAGGCCGTAGTGGCCGCCACATGGCCGGCGAGCGGCGGCACCCGGGTCAGGTCGGCCAAAGCCGCGGCAGCCACGCCTCTCGTCCCCACGAGCACGCCAGCGCCTCCGTTGGGTCGCGTCGCGCGCTACAGCGCCTGGGCAAGCCTCGCCACGCGGGCACGCCATCATGGCGAGCCGAGCTCCACCATTGGCCGCCGGCGCGCACGTCGAGCCGAGCTGCTCCGCGGCTGGATTCCCGCTCGCTACGCGCCAAGCACCTCTACGAAGGATCTCCCATCACCCATGCCACGATCTTCAACCCCCAACACGCGCCCACGCTCTACCCGAGCTGTCAGAGCCATCAATGGCGGCTCCGACGGCCCGAGCACGCGTGCACGCGCTCCCAAAGCCGCTCGGCCCTCTCTAGCTCGCCCAACACTCCACCCAGCCAGCGCCCTGCCATTTCCCTCTCCTCCGCGCTCGCTCCCATCTTCTTCCACCTCCAGCCGCAGTGAACCGAACCTGAGCTCCTGCCGCCGCGAACCAAATCCCCCGTAATCCCCTCAATGGTTTCCCAATCCACCGCACATGAAGCTCGCTCATTCACCTAGCTAGCCCCTCGAACCCTCCCTAGCTCGAATCGAGCCGCACACGCCGGGAAATAGATGTTTTCCCTGCCGCTCGGCCTTTTCTGCCGCGAACTCCACCTCCACGTCGAGCCCTATACTCCGGCCATCCCCGACTCCGCCAAGCCCCACGACGAGCTCCGCCTTCTTCCGGTGAAGCTCACATGCCTCTCCGCGCCTCACCTCGACCACCGCAGCCGGCTACCGACGTCGCCGGAGCAAGCCGCTCCACCGCTCAACGTCGCCAAGCCGCGCCGCTTCACCCCCGTCCTCGAGAACTACCCCAAACGACTCGCTGTGAGCCCCTCGTCGTTTTCCCCCACTTCCCCCGCGTCGGTTCGCCGTCTCCTCGCCGGAATCCAGTCGCCGGCGAGCCTAGGGACCTAGATGCGTTCCCCTTTTTAGTTCTAGGGTCCTCCGTGTAAGTTTCAGGGACTTGGTTGAAAGGTTTTAAAAGTTTTAGGGTCTCCGGCGGAAAAGAGATTCTTAAACCTAGATCCATTTTTCTGAGATCTTGTAAAATCCATTACAAATCGTAGAAAAATTAGAAAAATGCACAAAACTACTCCCTGGACTCGTGAGATTGTAACCTCCAATCTCATTTTTGCATGTATATACTTTTGAGGAACAGTTTTTGAATTAAAATTCAAACTGTGATTTTAGAGTTTTGTGCACCATTTCAAACCCTGAACTCTTCTGTAGCTGAGCTTGGGATATGTTGCTTGTATGGACTGTAGAAGCTTTGTGTCCAAAGGAGACCTAACAATGTGGCCTGAAACTCCAGTTATGATTTATTGTGATTTATGTTCTATTTCGGTTCTGCATTTACTAAAAATAATTCATGCAGCCAAAAATCACCATCTTTCACGAGAGGTCTAGAAACATGTTGGCACATGTTGGAAAAATGCTAAACATAATTTTAGACTCTGTTTGGGGCATTAAATAAATAGATGTTGGTTTTCGGATAGAAAATTTATGAGGGCTGACCAACTGTTATTTTTAGCCACCACTTGGTCAGAGCCTTTATTTTACTCATGTCTAGCTCTGGTAGAGAAATCTTCTGTTTTGGAAGTAGTTTTTATTTTATATGAATTAATATGGTTTCTTTGAGCAGCAACTTGCACTATTTTTAATAAATTCTGTATAGCTCGGTTTTAGCTAATTTTTGGAGTGATCCTAGCTCTTATACTCCAGTAGCTGTCATAAAGTTTGTGGATAAAAAGGATGAACACAAACAGAGAAACAAAAATGGAAAGAAACGAGAGTAGAATGAGTTTAATAAAATGAAGTAGGTTACTTTTGATATGGCCTTCAAGAGCCTTAACCCTTAGACTAAAAACCAGCAGCAACTCTTAAAACTTGTGCATCTCATGTAGAAGGCGCTCTCGCTGACGGCACCTACAACCTCGTCCCCGCCAACGAAGAGGAGGCTCCCGAAGGCGGTGCTGACGTGATCGTGCTTGACCCGGAGTGTGACCCCGGCGTAGCCCAAGAAGGCAAGCCCTGGAGCATAACCTAGTTTTAATTTGTGCAACTATGAATTAATTATGCTTGTGCATTTACGTGCAAGGAGTTGTTTGAATACCCTAGTTGCATGACTCTAGTACCATGACTTGAATTACTAGTATGATAGGGTCGATAGAGCAATGCTTTAGGACCGTTACAAGTCGAGTGATTTCCTGTCACTCGCGAGATATAGGAGTTGTTTGCCTTTACTTATGTTGGAATCATAAGGATGGACGGGCGGGATGGTATGTGTAGATCTCTCGTCCGTGTATGATAATTGGTTTAAGGTCGAAACGTGTCGTTCTGTGTGTCAAGTTTTTGAACGTACCACACACATGCCGAACTATGATAATCGGTAAGCTCGGTACCAGATTGAAACAGCTAGGACCGATAGCCATCTCTCCTTGGAAATATTTCGTTTCTCTTGCCGTACACAAGTGGATATATGCGTGATGCCGTGAGTGAAGCGGTAAACCTTTATCCTAAGGGAATGCACCCGGCGCCGAATTATGGATTGATGGGAAAGGTTGGGAAGTGCTTGTACCTTTATAGCAAGCATTATCCGTGTGTGTTGGGTTTCCCCTGGCCAGGTAGCAAAATTCGGTTCGAACTGTCCGCTTCTCGCGGTTAATGAGACTGCTTGACCGCTGTGCTGCATTGAGTAACAAGTGGAACTATGAGGATGATGAACTTGTTATATGTACTAAATGGTCTTGCACCACTTGTATGCTTAGAGAGGATGCTAATCTAGAATGGTTACCACTATTAGAACTTGATGCTAAAATTATGAAAGTAAGGATCCACTCTTAGTTGCTTTCTGGCAAACAAACCCACCAGCCAAGAGCCTCTCATGTCTAGAAGTCGGTGAAGTAGTTTTCACCCGACGGGTAAGCCTTGCTGAGTATTAGTATACTCAGCCTTGCTTGTGGCATCTTTATTTCAGGTACTTCTTTGGAGGAGGCGGTGAATTCCGTCCCTTGGCCTACCCAGGTTCCACCTGGCTGGCATGTCGAGTGGGTACCGTCCTCTGCCGAGGATCGGGAGGAGTAGCACCATGGCTGGCTTCATTATGGTGTTGCCATGTATCGTCGTTAGTTTAATCTTTCCGCTGCAATGAACTCTCGTACTGTTATTTGAAATTCAGACTTGGTTTGTAATAACTTGATGATACTATTTATGTAAGTTGAACTTGTAGAATGTTGTAATTTCTGGGACTCACCTTCGTGTGGGCGCGCGTGTTGTTTCGATCGTGAAAGTACGTGCTTAATCGGGTATAATCCGACGGCGCCCCAGCTTATTCCGGATTAAGTGCCGGACTACTTGAATAGTGGTCCGTGGGTACTTAACTTGGAATAATTTCGGAGTGGTCCGCCACAGATATACCCAAAGGCGAGTATGATGCCAGCCAATATCTTAACATCACTGGTGATGGTGATGAGGCCGTTCATTCTAACTTTGAGGAAGAAGATATACCCAAGGTATATGTACAGAGACACATGGTACATGCTTTTAGTTCATACCCAGGATCATTTATATAAGAATGCATATCTTCTCAGGCTTCGACATCTGGTCGGAAACGTAAGCGAAGCACTAAAGCAAAGATGATGGGGGAAATCATAATTATAGAGATCGACGAAGAACGTGGCCCTAAAGCTCCGGAGGATGCAAGGACAAAGTTTTTCAATTAGGCAGGATACATTGTCAGGGAATCCCCATCAACTTCAAAGCTTGGAAAAAGGCTAGGGTCCTTGAACCTGCAGATGTAGTACCTGAACAAGAGAAAGAGTTATGCTGGGAGCAATTGTTGTCTCACTTCACACTTCCAGATGGAGAAGACATCAAGGAGCAAGTGAAGAATTTCGCCTTGAAGAAAATGGCTATTGCTTTCCAAACATTCAAGAAGAACTTAAAAAAGATTATGTCAAGAAAGGGACCACACCTGATTTTGAGATTAAGTTCCAGAAGCTTCGTCCATACTGGGATCAGTTCGTCCGACACTGTCTCTCATAAGACAGAGCTGCCTTGAGAGAGCAAAACAAAGCAAACGCTAGCAAAAAGATTCACTCACATCGTACATGACAAGGTGGGTACAGAAATGCAATTCCAAAGTGGCAGAACATGGAAAAGCAACTGCTCGAGAAAGGAATCACCCCTCAGACCCTACATTGGCCTGAAAGAGCGAAGTGGTACTATTTTGCTCATGGCGGGAGTCTGGATATGACTACTAGAAAATTGATCCCGTCGGATGCATTGCGAGCAGCTGTAGATAGGCTTGAGGCTGTCCTAAAAGCAAAGGAGGAAGGAAACTTCAAGCCAAATTGGGAGAAGGACGAGCTATCATACGCTCTAGGGACTCCTAAACACACTGGCCATGTGCGAGGCATGGGGGTCGTTCCATGGAAGCATGGCGTCTCCGGAGATCTCGAGACTTACAGAAGCAGAAGCAAGGCGGAAAATGAATCTAAATTCCACGCACTAGAAGAACGAATCATTGCACTAGAAGAATGAGTCTCGCTGATCAGCCCCGCCTCCAACGTGCCATCTAGTGTTGATTCTAGGGAGTTAGCTCAAATCCAAAGCTATTCCGTGGACTATATCACGAAAAGGCAACCATGTGAGCTCCATAGTCCCGTAATGGGAAATAAGACAAAAGCAGTAGCACACGCTGTTGCTGAGGTCCCTGTTGAAGGCGGGCTCATACACAGCGTTCCAATCTCCCCAGGATATGCAAGGATCAATGTTGACAGAGTACTACCTGGTTGGGAGGACCTCGAGCTCAAAATCAAAGGAGGCGATGGTGAAAAGGTGTTCGGTCAAGCGTTGCACAGTTGGATATGTTGGCCCAAGCAGTATATTATATTTCTAACTCTTAGCATAACACAAACATCGGGAGGGGCATCTGGGATAAGATCACCTCTGCCTGCAGCTGTAATGGCCTCGTGCATCAATCCAATTACACCTCCAAATCCAAGGGATTAGCAGCCTGCTCAAAGTGAGCCTCTACCACCTCCTACTGCAGATGGTCCACAGCATGCTCGAACGGAGCCAAGCGTTAGCTCGCCTGCGCCCCCTATAGAGAGATCTGCACATGTACCAAAAGCTCTAGCAAAGGATGCAAGGAAAATTGGCGGTGGAACAAGAATTAGGATCCAACCACCTCTTGTGTCTCCACCCCCTAAGGAGAAGAAGGAAGCATGGGAGAAAGCTCCTAAGAAACCGCCTCCTGTGCCGCAGAAACCGGCTTCACCGCCTACAAGAGCCCAAAAGTCCATTATCACACTATGACCGGCAAATCAAAAAGTCAAACCAGCGTAAGAGAAAGGGGACGAGCATTGCACAGCTTGGTATGCAGAAGAATCAGTCCGTCCCACCTCTCATAGTGCTTTCAAAGGAGGACCAACATTTGGTTGATTTTGTCTGTGATACAAACCTCACCAAGGCACAACTACGAGGTGAGGACGATATCCCAATGCATCCTGGAGTTGAAAGAACTGTATTTGAATTGAAGAAACCTCTACTCTTTCAACACCAACTCAGTGATCTTCCAACTAGGATGTGTAATCTCCATAATTGGTACATGAAAGAATCTGCAAATGGTCAATGCTACCTCAGTCTTCGGATTGGAGAGAAGCATTATTTTCGAGGGGTGGATGAGATAAATATTGAGGTCTCAGAATTCTGGTTTTTGTTCAATCAAGACGCCCTCGACAAATCTCTCATCAATGCAGGTTTGTAAGTGTTCTATCTCATTTATGTTCAACCATCTATTCACTAATATTGTTCGTCATCACATTCATAATTTGATTTGTCTCGTGTAGAATGGAACAACAAGTTTGCCGAAGAAAAGACTTTCACAACCTTGGTTTTATGGACCCATATGTGATCCACGAATTTACTGTAAAGAACATCCCAAACTCCACCACGAGGAATATATGGAAATTATTGGAGAAACAGAAAAATTGTGATTTCATATTGTTCCCGTACAACATGCAGTGAGTATTTCAACCATTAGTGATAATAGTATGCGTCTTTCTGTACATGTCCTAGCAACCAATATATCTAACATAGTATATGTCTTTCTCTACACAACTTCCACTGGATGCTCTTCGTTATAGAGCTCCAGAGAATCTTGGTCATAGTCCTTGACCCAAAGAAGAAGGCACAAGATAAATTCCAGGATGTCATGGACCTAATGAACAAGGCATGGGCTCGCATCAGGGAAAAAAATCAAGGTCCATTTAAGTTGAAACTCCATATCAAGCTAAACTTTCCGGTAAAAACTCAATTAGAACATTTTAATAACATGTTTGCGTTCCACATCTATTTATACACAATAGCTATTTTTAATAACATGTTTGCATTCCACATAAGTGTATGAGATAGGAGAAAGCGAATAACCTATGCGGCTACTACGTCAGTGAGTTTATTCACCGGTTCGTACAACCGACGGGCACAATAAAGCCCGATGAATTCGAGGTATGTCAGACATATGATCATATTCTAACATAAGACTTGTATACCGATATATTTAATATTTTTTTAATGTGACAGAAATGGTGTATGGAAGAATGCCTCCTCCCGACGGACAGAATTAAGGCGGTACCAGAACAACTTTGTGGATTCCTTATAAACGAGGCCATTGCTCCTAATGGCGAATTCTACAACGATGGATCCACCTACCAACCGGACATAGGCATCCAAGATGAAGACAAAGCATGGCCGTAATATAAAACATTTCGATATGTGTTATGTATGTAATACGCAAGTTTGTGCATATGTATATATATATGTATACATATACATATATACTCCCTCCGTGTCGCTAATACTGGACGTTCTAGCGATTCCTTCAGTTGCGCAAAGGAAGACGCGGCCTCCCCACCAGCGCACCTTTGGACGTCTCTGCCCCTCCTTAATTGTCGTCCGCGCCGCGCCTCGTTTCCCGTTCGTGCCGCCGGCCGCGTTCTCGACTCCTCGTTTCCCGTCCGTGCTGGCCTCTTAATCGTTCGAGCGCTGCGATTCCAGTTCGCATCTACTAGTAGCTGCGCCGCTCCCCGTTCAGTTCATCGCCAAGCCATGGAGTCCTCCCGTCCAGATGAGTCGTCGCTAGATGAGTCGGAGGAGGTGCTCGCCCCGTTGTCGCTGGACGACTCGGAGGAGGTGCCGGCGACCCTAGACTCCGAGCTCGTTGCTCCGACGTCCATGGACTTCGACCTCGCCGTGCCGGCGTCGCTGGATTTCGAGGTAATCGTGCCGGTGTCGCAGGAGTCAGAGCTCATCGCACCGGCATCGCTGGACTCCGAGGTCGTCGTGCCGGCGTCGCAGGACTCCGAACTCATCGCGCCGGCGTCGCAGGACGTGGAGACGATGTTGCCGGCGGACTCCTTGGCACCGGGCGCGTTTCTATGTCGTCGGTGCCATCTCATTCACGAAGACCGTGAATCATGGGACCGTGTTCACTCGCGTTCGAGGCCGTGCTTGCATTGTGGCCTCGTCCATCTGGACTACTGGACACGGTCCAACGTACGCAGCAGCGACCAGCTTGACTGTGCCACGGCCATGGCTCTCAAGCGCGAGATGGATGAAGAGGTGAAGATTGGAGCAAGATGGAAGGAGGAGAAGAGGAGGAAGATGGAGGAACGAAGACATCAATATTTGTAAGAATACATTGGCTTCAGCTAGCTAGCAACGATGGCTAGTTGTTTCATGCATGCAGTGTGCTCATCTAGTAGTAATTGTTTCATGCATGCAGTATGCTCATATAGTAGTAATTGTTTCATGCATGTAGACTACCAATGGCTTCAGCTATCAACGATGTATCACATGAGATCTGCAACGGCAGCTGATCTTCTCTTTCAAGTCTTTCTTTTTGCATATGAGGGATTTTGTAATTGTTGCAACCTTTAATCTTTATGACTTCCATCAAAACAGTTTGAAGGGTTACAAATATTCGATTTGCCTTGTGTGGACTGTACTCCATGAAAGACTGCAAAACATGTGTAAATAAAAATACATCAGTGAGTAAAAAGACAAATCAAGAATGTTAAAACACTACAATAGCTTGGAATTTACCTGTTCTACTACTGGAATTAGAGCTTCAACTGTTTTTGAATTTTTCTTGTATTGGATGGCTTGGATAGCTCGGAAGAAACCCAAATCAAGAATGTTAAAATCAGGTGAATTGGGTGGTTGACATATTAGCCGAATATCAAATCCATGTTGCTTAGCGGCCTCACAAAAAACTGGATCATCCAATTTAAAATGGGATGGTGCATTGTCTTGTTGTATGTAAATTGGTTTGCCCACATCCTCTCTTGGCCATTTGGCTCGGATTGCTGGCAAAACCTTGTTGACCATAAAGTCCCTCATCACATCTCTTGTGATCGAAGTTATAGGCTTTACCATCAAATCTCCCCGGACACGCCCCGTTCTCTCATTACCTCTTTGAGCCGGCTCATAAGTCACAAGTGGAAAACATCCAATTTTACCATCAAAAATACACTCTCCATCCCTAAATCTTGGCCGAGCACAAACACATAGAAACATGAGCCTAGGAATGTAATTCTTGTTCTTACAAGTGTTATGAGGCTCATCTTCTTCAGGCAGCAAGTAATATTTCTCTTATTTTTGTTTGAGGTAAAACCATTTTTCATCAATGTGCACAATGTCAAACAAATCCTTAAATCTTGGATCACCAATGAACTCCTTGTCAATCATATCAAGACACCACTTCAACCTAGTCTTTTTGTTAGCAGGAGTGAGGTAAGGTTTGATGCTACTAGAATGACGCCTAATCAAACCCTTTCTTAGTAACCGTTGAACCTTCCATTTGCTCATGTTTAGTTGCTACACACATCTTCTATAGTCATTCTATCTTTGAGAGGAATGGTGCGCAACACTTCCAAATCAATAGGGATTGCTTTACGCCCACATCTACCCTTCTTTCTACCATCAACCACAACAGGAATAAAATTTGCGAGTTGGGTTTTACCTCGCTTCCACAAACGTTGAACTGCCCGGATGCCTAATCCAAAATGATCAGCAACAATTCTTGTATCATTGTTGCCTAGCTTCCCATTCTTGCTTCTTGCTAACAAAGCTTGATAAACTTGTTTTCTATCCTCATCTGTCATCTCTTTTCTTCGGCTGTGTACTTGAACAGGAGGTTCCACAGCAGGTTCTGTATGAACAAAAAAATGAATCAAAATCAGCAGGCATGTTGCGCAAAAGAAATGAGTAGTGACCAATGTTTTTTAACTTACCAATATTGTTTACTTCAACAGGAGCTTCCACGGCATGATGTTCTGTTAGGAAAAAAATTGAATCCAAATCAGCATGTTTTTTTGTACGGCTATATAACAATGAGTAATGAGAGTTTAACTTACCAATGTTGTTTTGAACAAAATCAAAATCAACTGCGCCAAACTCGTCTAGTGGCAGGTTCAAATCAAATCCTACCAAATAGAGATTGGAAAATTAATACTCTAGCGGCACATGACAGAAACTCATCTAGTGGCAAATGAAAAGCTACCATTGTTGTTGAGATCAAATGCAGCATTGCCGTTGTCGCCAACCTCCAGCGGCAAATCTGTATCTTGATGTCCCTCTTGATCTTCCACGGGCAACTCATCTAGTGGCATGGAAGGAAAACAATGGAAGCGAATTAAATCATGCTATGTCAAACAAAACTAGTAGCATTGTCGTTGAGATAAAAAGCATCACCATTACCATTGTCGTTGAGATCATCATTTAGCTCATCTTCTAAAATGGCAACGTTCAGATCAAACGCGGCCATGCTGCTTCTAGGCCACGAGCGAACGGACTAGCTAGTGGAGAGATGAGTGAGTGGACTAGTGAATGAACCAGTGCACAGAGGGAGGAGGCCTTAAATAGGCACGGCAAAAAGACCAGATGAAGCACACACGGTGAAAAAAAAAACGCGCCACGCCAAAGTCGACGAGGGAAAAAAAACACGCCATGCCGGACTCCTTGCCGCCGGGCGCGACGAGCGAAAAAAATATGGCTCCTAAACGATCGAAACAGCGGCGAGCGAAAAAAAGGGCGCCCAAACGAAAGTTACGTGCAAAATCACAAAAAAAACGCGCCAGAAGCGATCTACAGTCCCATGCAAAATCGAAAAAAAATTGCCCCCGCATGGAGAATGGGGGTTCGAACCCCAGACCCTGGCAACAAAACAACATAGGCTAACCAGTTGAGACGTAGGAGGGTTTGTGCCTATCATGCACCCGCAGAAGTATTTAATGAGGGCAAAGATGGAAAACTCTACCAAACTTAATGACTCCTTGGTATGCTAACTCTTGTGTTAAACGTCTTGTATTAGCGATACGGAGAGAGAGTATATATGTATATATATATATATATATGTATATTTAGCTCTCTACATGTTGAATAATATTCAAGGCGCCGCGGAGCGCCGCTCGATTCCGGCGAAGTGAAACAAAATATCTGCAACCGTAAATAACGGAGAGAAACCGTAATTCACCGAAAAACCGTAAAAACTCCTTGCGATAGAAACCATCCCCTCTTCCTCAGTTGACCCATTCATCGGATTTCTCCCATTCTCTGTTCTCTCAATCTGGCGGCGCGGCAGGCCCCTTCGGGCTTCCCCTTGCCCTCCGGCAAGCAGGACTGGCCCCTCACCCTCCCTGCCCCGGTGCAGCAGGGGGACCTCCTCCAGGCTGCGCACGGCGTCAGCCCCAAGCGATGGCGAGGCAATAAACGACGGTGGCACCCTCCTCCCCTTTTCCGGTACCAAAAGGACAGCACTATGCACTGGTGTCGCCTCACCGATCTCCAGGTTAGTCCGATCTGTGTGCTGTGTGTGTGCCCAATTCAAATGTTTGAAGATTCATTTTCTTTCTGTGCTGATGTACATGCACACGGATGATTTCTTCAGTGCCGATTCTGATTTTTCCCCCAGATTGCTCGATAGAGCAAACTAAATGACCTCCCCGGGGTGAATCCACAGAACCCTTGAGCAGACGGATCCAGTTGAGGTCGTAAAATAAAGGACCTAAAATGCTAAACTTGAGTAGGCTACTAGGCTGGTGATTTTTTGCACAGGTTCGGAGGTTCCGCTTGCAGGCAGACGGAGATTTCATAAGCCTTGATCGATTTGAATTTGTAGGTTCCTCCAAACCAACCCAATTTTCCGAACCATTTCTTTTGTAGTCAAACAAAGTATTTGGATACGCACAAGGAGTAATGTTGTAGAGACGAGGGGAGTAAATGTTGTATAACAAGGAATTTTCCGAACCATTTCTTTCTAGATATATTTTTGTTTTTTTATGTGGAAGCACATTAACGAGATTAGAGCACAATTTACTACCAGTCTTGTCCGGCTGAGTGATTTATTTGTTACTGCCTTGCAGGTATGGGCTACTCGGTGATAACAAAGCTAAACAAGAAAGACACATGATTATTACTCTCAGGACTCACTATTGCAAGGCATATCTGTGCTCTAGTTCCCTTCGCTATCTTTTGGTGATTATCTGATCTCGAGTTCATGTCTCATGTTGTCTTTTTTTCTTTTTTCAGACGAGGAGACCCTGCGTGAAGCACACATGCACTCAGTAAGTACCTGAGCACTGTCAAGGCGACATTTTTCTTTCTCTAGTTCCAGATGATTATTTTTCCATAGTCTAATATGGAAAATCATTCCTATATGTAAAAATATGGCTGATTAATTCGTCTGAACTGCAATGGTGGACTGACGGAACACGCGCATGATTGGGTAGACGAACGATACTTCATAGATATTGCTAATTTTTATGTAAGTTTTGTATAGGATGTTCAGGTGGCACAGTTATGTAGTTGCAAAGATTGTTACCGTCATGTCCTTTTAAAAATACAGCTTCAAACATTTAAATTTACCTCTTTAGAACCACTGTGGATACTATTTATATTTGAAAATTACTACTCTCAACAATAATGCCTAACCGGAGAATGAGTAATTTTATAGAACAAGTAGTAATTTTGCCAAATTGTATTTACATAAGCAAGTCGAGTAACAAGTAGTAATATTAACACAATATAGAAATAATTACTCCTAATCTGAGTAATTTCAACTGATATTTTTTTGTAGGGATAATTCCTATAACAATGTTAACAGCAACAATTAGAAATGATCACTCATGAATCGCCGTTCCTCCAACAGCGCTCCACCAGGAGATCAGGCACCGAACACATCAATACAACTGTTGCTCGCCGCACTCCAAACTCCTGTGCCCCAAGGACAGCACTGCCCTGCAGGTTAGTCTGATCTGTGTTCTCCCGTTCAAAATCGAGTCTAAAGATTCAATAGTTTTTGTGCTGATGCATATGCATGGTTTTGGATTCAATACTCTTCTGATTGAAATCTGCATCACAGGATGATGTGGCTGCCTCGTTGTTCCCCATCTTCAGTAAGAACTGGTTAAAAAATAGGGGCGATCACCCAGGCAGGAAATGTTCTGCTTGATGTGTATATACTCCCTGTTTCTTTTATACCCGGGCAAAAGTGTGATTGAAAATTTATTGGTAAGAATTAGACACTACTATTTGCAATTTGTCTGATGGATTAAAAGTTTACTGATTCTTATATACCAACATACTCCCTGTTTATTCAATGGATGGAAAATTACTGCTTGATGTAAACCAATATACTCCTCGAATGCAAATTCAGGATTGCTAATTATTTGTCTGATTGTGAATTATATGGAAGTGCAAATGCTGATTTAGGTAGACAAAAAAGCTTATTAGATGCATGCTACACTAGAAGATGATCATTGAAATTTAATCAGGTCAGGATTAATGAGCTAGAATTGTAGTTCTGCTCTCAAGATTACCAAAATACTACTTAAATATTGGAAATTTTGTTGGCATAACTATTCATGTATTTCACAGTTTTGCTGCAAGGACTCAACTTCACAAACCTGAACAAAATAGGAGCGAGATGGAGTATTATTGCTGCGTTTCAGATGCACAGGTTGCTGCTAGTAATTTTGGGCAGCTAATTGTTCAGAGCAAGAGGTGTATGACCGGAACAAGCGAGCCAGAGATCTGCTGCTGGTGATGCATATTTATGGTTAAGAAAATGAGTCATGGCTCTCTTGCAAATTCGGCCAGCCATGGAAGAAATGCAAGTGAGGATGCACCGGGACCGCTGCTAGTTTGGTTATGGTGGAGCACCGAACAGAAGCCAACTAGGTGGGGTGCTGGACTCACGGTGGAGCTGTCGTGCAAGAGAGCTTATACGCCCTCTACTCTGTATTGATGGGGCATCATCATCTTTCTAGGAAAAAATGGACAATTGCATTATGCTTGTGTGAATCAGATTAGGAGTGATCACTGAGCAGTTAGTGATTTGCAAGATCTGTGACTACATGTAATATATTATTACTATTGAGTCATAATGAAAATACTACTCTAATGTTTTGAAATTACTTCATTGCAGTCGTTGTGCGTATTACTTCTTTGAAAAATGAAGAAAATCATTATAGAGATGATGTAGTAAATATGAGTAACTTTTCGAATTTGAAATTACTACTCCAAAGATTTACTTAAAATATTTACTGATTTGTGAGACTTGTGACTGCATATCTGTATTATTATATTTGAGTCGTTATGAAAAATACTGGTTTAATTTTTGAAATTACTTAAAGTTATTGTACATATTACTTCCTGTTTTGAAATTCCTTCTTTGAATAATATAGACATCAAAATAATTATAAAGACCATGTAGTAAATACAAATTACTTCTTTCAAATTTGAAATTTCTACTTAAAAAACTTCTCAGAATAATTACTTAACTAAAATAAGAATTACTTCTGGTGATTGTTTAAAAAATTACTTGGGAAGTAATATCAGGACAATAAACAAATGATTACTCCTACATATATGAAAGTGTAATATCAAGACACTTGAAAAAGTATCCCATCAAATAGAAGGAATAATTCTGAGAATCGAGTAGGAGAGGTATCACTGCTAGCTATCTGAAGACGTAATATTAACACTATGGAAATATTACTCCTTGGAATCTCGATGAGTAATTTTAGTTCTGATTGGTTTTTGTAGGGATAATTCCTAACAACGACACCTTGAACTATATTGATGCGTTATACTCCATAGACTCGCTCAACCATCAAATCGAATGAAAGAAATAGCAACTGACACTATCAGCAGCACTATCGCATTGTCCAAAACAGAGTAACTATATCTATTGGAAAATTACTTCTTCGGTATCGGTAAAAATACTCCTCTGATAGGGAAATGTTCTATTAGAACAATAACCAAATGATTACTCATATATAAAAAATACTATTGTTATTAAGTCAACAGAAAAATAATCGCATCAAATAGAAGAGATAATACCGAGAAGGAACATTGGGAGAGGTATTCCCTACTAGTTCTATTGGGAAGTAATATAATGCAATAGAGAAATAATACTCCTGGTTATAACATAAAAGTAATCTCAATGCACTTTTTACTCTCACTCATGTTTGCACTTTGGCCAACTGACTGAAGCATGCACGCAGGATGCAAGTAATTAATTCTTTGGAGCAAATTCAGGACTGCACGTGATGAAAATGCACGTCTGCATTTGATTTTCTTCTTCCTCCCGTATTATTTGCATGCATGCTGCCATTCCACCACGGGAAAAGTCTATTTTTCACCTCTAACTATTACAAAAGTCTAATTTTCAACCCACAACTATAAAACCGGACACTAAACACCCTCCAACTAACCAAACCGTGCAAAATTGGCCCTTTGGGTGGTTTTGAAGGTGGTTTTGTATTTTTCAAAAAAAATTAAAAAATAATTTAGTATTAAAAAATTCATAACTAATTTATTTTGAACTAGAAAAATTAGAATCTGGTGCAAATATTTTTTCTAAAAATGTTACCTACATGTTGGTGCACCATTAAAAGTTATTTGCATATTATTTATTTTTATTCTAATTATTTTTAAAAAAACTATAAGACACTAGTAATATAAGTATATAATACCCAAATAACATTAAATGGTGTGCCAATAGGTTGGTTACATTTTAAGAGAACTTTTGGCACTGATTTCATATTTTTTGGGTCCAAAATGAATTAGTTATGGTTTTTAAAGTTTAAATAATATTTCTGCTATTTTTAGAAAATCCAAAACCACCCTCAAAACCACCCAAAGGGCCAATTTTGCATGGTTTGGATAGTTGGAGGGCCTTTAGTATCTGGTTTTGTAGTTTGAGGTTGAAAATCAGACTTTTGTAACAGTTGAAGGGTGAAAAATAGACTTTTCCCTTCCACCACAACCGGCGATCACTTTGCCCTGGTCTCCTTCAGGCCGGAGCTCCACTGGATGTCTGGATGTGCGGCGCTGCCTACTGGCCCTGTTGACGCACTTCTGGTCAACACATGAAAGCGCTAGATCACGCGGTCGTCGAATTCTCCTCGCCGGAGCTCCTGAGAGAAGCAGTCAGACCGCGTATAGGGGCCGGTCAGACCGCCTGTAGCAGCGGCGCCGCGAAAGCCTACGATCACAACCTCGGGAGGGACCCCGTCGGAGGCTGCGAACCTAGGGTTGTTCTAAGGTCGGCAAGGCCACTTAGAATGTCTTAAAACGTTGTAGAGACGAAGAAGGAAAGCAAAGCGGTTGGAAAAGTTAGGGTTTGGAGATAAAAAGTAGAACGATGACTTGTACGATTGGGTAGAGGTCATCAATCGGCCACGACCCTTTATATTTATAGGGTGGGGAGGTCTTGCCCCGCAAGGAAGTCCTTGTACAGATCTAAAAACATGCAAAAACCTGATTCTACTCGGACTCGGGGATAGGCGGTCAGACCGCCTGTGACAGGCGGTTAGACCGCCTGGCACATTGCCAGATCGGCTACAGGGCACAGCCGGTCTAATCGCTTGTACAGGCGGTCTAGATCGGCTGTCCCAGGCTGATCGGCTTTAAGCCATTTTTGGTCGTCAACATATGCCCCCCTATTTTTGGTAAAACTTTGTTTACCAGAAAACATTTAATCAGACTAAAGGCGACCCTCTATTGTCGGCCATTTTTCCCCTAAGGGCGATTTCACATATCGGCCATATCCTTTCAAGCATGTTGCCAAACACTTGGGTGATATTTCTTCAAGTACTTCCCATTGAGTGCCCTTGGCAACTGAAATCCTTGCAAAGTCTCCACCATATAGGAATTACCAGAACAAACCTTCACAATACGATAGGGCCCTTCCCAATTTGGCGACCATTTACCAAACTTGTTGCTCTTTGTTCCTATAGGTAAAATAGTCTTCCACACTAAATCACAAACTTGAAAGGATTTGAGTTTTACCTTCTTGTTATATGCTCTAGACACTCTTCTTTTATCTTTTTCAATTTCCTCCAAGGCCTCCAAACACTTGTCGGTCACATCATCAATATTATCCATCATCAAAGCACAATATGTGCTAGCATCAAGATCATTTTGCTTAGCCAATCTATAAGCAGCCAGATTTACCTCGACGGGCAAAACGGCCTCTTGACCATAGAAAAGCTCAAATGGAGTAACCTTAGTAGCACCATGTCTAGAAATACGATGCGCCCATAATGCTTCAGATAATACCTCATGCCACCGCTTAGGATGATCTTCAATCTTCTTTTTTATGAGCTTAATCAAAATCTTATTGCTAGACTCGGCTTGACCATTGGCTTGAGCATAATATGGAGATGAATTGAGCAATTTAGTACCATAGGATCCAACAAACTCACGTACCTCTTTAGAAATAAACGACGTCCCTTGATCCGTCGTCAATGTTTGAGGAATCCCAGATATATGAATAATATTCTCAGTAATAAACTCAATCACCTCTCTATGTGTCATGTTCTTGAGGAGAATTGCTTCACTCCACTTGGTGAAATAATCAGTAGCCACAATCACAAAACAATGACCCTTGGATGAAGGAGGATGAATCTTACCAATAAAATCTAAACCCCATCCTCTAAAAGGCCATGGCTTAATGATCGGATGCATTAACGCAGCAGGTGCAATCTGAATATCCCCGAATTTTTGACACTCTTCACATCCTTTGTAGTAACGAAAACAATCGGCTATCATTGTAGGCCAATAAAAGGAAGCCCGCCTAAGGAGCCACTTCATCATTCGAGCCGATTGATGTGTACCACAAATTCCTTCATGAACCTCTGTCATAGCCAATCTAGCTTGATCAGGATCTAAACATTTCAAAAGCAATCCATCCATGGTCCGACGATATAGTTCACCATCAATCAAAGTAAACTTGAAAGCCCATCGTCGGACTTTTCGATCCACTGACCTGCTAGTTCCTATAAATATTTCACCAGAGGCTCCCTCCAATCACCAGCATCGGCCACAATAGATTGAAAATCATTAACAGCCGCATCGGTATTTTCAGGGGTGCAGGCGGTCAGACCGCCTGTACTGGCGGTTAGACCGGCCGCGCCGGTCAGACCGGCTGTAACAGGCGGTCGAACCGCCTGTTCCAGAGCAGAAACGTCGGCTACACGAAACATCGGCCTCTTTTCATGAAAATTTCTTTTCTGAACATTATAGCCTGATGCTTGTTGTGCCAACGCATTAGCTCTGGGATTCTCTTCTCTTGGTACATGATAAATAACAAATTCATCAAAGCAAGATATAATATCTAAACACTTATCAAAATAAGCATTCAAAAATCCATCTAAGCATTGACAAACTTTAGATACTTGATGAACTACAAAAAGAGAATCTCCATATTCTTCAACATGCTTTACTCCCATATCATGTAAAATCTCCAACCCGAATGACAAAGCTTCATATTCGGTTTGGTTATTAGTGCAATTGTGATCTAATCGGTTAAGAGCCTCAAAAACAACACCATTTGGTGATATAAGAATAACACCAACTCCACAACCGTTTTGCAAACCGATCCATCAAAATGCAATTTCCATGGAGTAAAAGTAATATAGCCGACATTTAAATCAAGATGTTCACTAATCCTATGTTCAACAATAAAATCGGCAACAATTTGACCTTTCATAGATTTCAATGGCTCAAAGACTAAATCATATTCAATTAAAGCATAAGCCCATTTGCCGATTCTACCACTCAATATAGGTCTATGCAACATGTATTAAATTATGTCGGCTTGACTAGCAACTATGCAAGTATTTAATAACAAATAATGCCTCAACTTTGTACAAGCATTATATAATGATAAGCATAACTTTTCAACGAAAGTATGCCTCGTCTCGGCGTCCAATAATCTTCTACTTGCATATGCAATAATATATTCCTTTCATTCAGCCTCTTGGATCAAAACAGCACCAATGACACTTTCTTCGGCCGCGATATATAATTTGAAAGGAACTCCTCTCCTAGGTGCCCAAAGAACCGGAGGCGAAGATAAATAATGCTTGATCTCATCAAACGCCTCTTGCTGTTTTGCCCCCCAAGTGAATTCAGCATCATCTTTCAACCGAAGCAAAGGAGTAAAAGCATTCACCTTTTCTCGACAAGTTGCAAATAAATCTTCTCAAATAATTCACTTTGCCCAAGAATTTTTGCAACTCTTTCTTAGAGCTAGGCGCCTGCAACTTACCAATAGTGTCGGCCATCTTTGGATCAATCTCTATACCATTCTCATGAACTATGAAACCCAAAAACTTCCAGGCCGACACACCAAAAGCACACTTGAGTGGATTCATCTTCAAACCATATCGGTGCATTCTCTCAAATCAAGTCTCAAATCGGTCAAATGAGAACCACTTCCAGCCGATTTAACAACAATATCATCGATATAAATTTCCAAGATAATACCAAGCAAATCATGGAAGATTAAATTCATCGCCCTTTGATAAGTAGCACTGGCATTCTTTAAACCAAAAGACATAACAACCTACTCAAACAAACCAACAAAGCCTGGACATACAAAAGCCGTTTTGGATATATCCTATTCGGCCATAAATATTTGATTGTAACCAGCATTACCATCAAGAAAGCTAATCATTCTATGTCCAAACGCAGCATCCATAAGCATATCGGCTATTGGCATAGGATATTCATCTTTAGGAGTAGCACGATTAAGATTTCTAAAATCAATACATACTCTAATCTTACCCGTTCCTTTCTTTTCTATGGGTACAATATTAGAAATCCATTAAGCATATCCACAAGGTCTAATAAACTTTGCTTCTAATAACCGATTTATCTCCTCTTTAACTCGGTCATAAATTTCAGGATTAAAACGCCTAGTTGGTTGTTTATAAGGCCTAAAACCAAACTTAATAGGCAACCGATGCTCAACAAGCTCTCGGCTTAAACTAGGCATCTCATGATAATTTCAAGCAAAGCAATCAACATACTCCTTTAATAGCTTTATTAATTCAGATTTAAAAGCAGGATCTAAATTCTTATTTACAAACGTCGGCCTGGGCAAAGAACCATCACCAATGTCTACCTCCTCAAGAGGATCGGCCGACGTAAAACCACATCCTAGCTTGCTTATATCATCAAAATCTTCAATGACTTCACACATATCGTTCTGATGTGACCGATAGTGTTCAAGTCTCTGCTGCAACCACTCTCCATTATCCATTAAGTCATACGAGATGATTCAACCGATTGTTCATCGGCTTTATGACAGCAGGGATGAAGCCATTCTTAGTACAGCTGATAAACTCAAATTCAGAAAGATCTAAGCCTGACAAACATCTAATATCATCATGAATGCCAACCAAAGAGCTATCAGCTAAAGCAACACAAGTAGAAGTATCACCATGCACAACTTCTACATCATCATCTACTCATTGAATTAAACATTGATGCAAAGTAGAAGGAATGCATTGGTTTGCATGAATCCAATCACGACCCAAGATTAAACTGAAGTTACCTTGAGTCTCAGCAACAAAGAAGGCAGTGGCCAAGGTCTTGCTCCCAATAGTAAGCTCCATAGAAATCACCCCCTTGGCACCAATAGGCTCTCCTCCTCCAATGCCGCTGATGGTCATGTTGGTCTTGATCAGCTCCGAATCTGAACCACCAAACTTCTTGTACAAAGAATAGGGCATTAAGTTCACAATAGCCCCCCATCGACCAACATCCGCGAGATTGGCTTCCCATTGATATGTCCCTTCAGATATAAAGCCTTCAAGTGATTGTCTTCAGCTTTAGGCCTCTAGAATATAGCTTCCTTGGGACCAAAGTCAAGATGAGCAACCTCCTCCTCTGAAAGCATGTCCCCATCCATGGACATATGAAGCACATTCACATCAAGATTCGTGCGCTATGGAGAAGAACTATAATCAACAAGCTCTTCGTCGTCTTCAGCAGTGGGAAGCGATGTCAACTTGCCATCACGAGCCGAAGAACTGGAAGAAGAAACACCGGGCGCTTCTACGTCACCCGGTCTGACCGCCTGTACAGGCGGTCTGACCGCCTGGGCTGCGGACTCTGAATGACAGGCGGCCTGGACCGCCTGTACAGCCGGTTAGACCGCCTGTGGTCCTTCCTTTGGCTTCCACTCCTTCCTCTGTGGAATCATGGGCTTGACTTGGTTCAAGAATTCAACTCTCTGCTTCTCCAACTCTTGCTCTTGTTTCTCCCGAAAATGAAGTCTCTGGAGCTTCCTCTTTTGAGTACGAGTCAACCCATCAGGACACCACTTTGGAAGAAAACGCTGCTGAGTCTTGGTAGCAATAGACCCTTGATCTTCCACCATCTTCTCACTGGAAGTCGGCTTCATAGCCAGACTCTTCTCAATAGGAACATCCATAGTTCCAACTTGAATGATATCGAACTCAGTAGTTCTCTCTGAGTCCACATCCATGCTCTGCACCTCCTCCTTCTTCTTGGGTCGATAAACCTGTTTTGGAGGAGCCCTTGGCAGCTGACCCTGACGGGCGGTCTGACCGCCTACAACAAGCGGTCTAACTACCTGTGTCCAGCATCCTGGACCAGATTGGCGGAAAACCGATCGGTCACGTCTGGGGTATACAATCCTGTCCTAAATGCATTTTCTTAGACCTTCTCAACCAGGATGAAACGAAGGCTGCATTGTTGAATGATATAGCACCCACATCACTCCATTGTCATCCCACACCAGATCCAAGTTCATGCGAGGAGGCGAAGGAATCCTCTCATGCTGAATCGGTGATCTCATTCTTTTTTTTAACGGCCGATCGCTCGGAACGGCCTTTTGTTTAGTGTACTTGTCAAAAAGCATATCAAACATGACTTTGGGCTTCTGAACACCCTGCTCCTTTGCCACGTTCATCTTCCTTGTACCAACTTCTGGACGCTTCAGAATTAGCATCTTTGGGCGTCCATGGGGACAGGCGGTCTGACCGCCTGGCGTAGCCGGTCTGACCGCCTGTAGCAGACTAGATCCGGGCGCCCGCAGTTCAGGAGTAGTGACTGGCCCTTGCCCCCCTTGTCTAGAGGATTTCACAGTGACCTTGAAAGACTCTTGACCATCAGCCGTCTTCTCATAAGTCACTTCTCTAACCGACTCTTTCGAAGACAGTCTTTCTTCTCCAATCACCACGTTCTTCCCTTTGGTAGATTCGGCTTGATGCGGCCAAATCAAGACCTTGTGCTGCTGCAACTCTATGGTGTTGACCGGAAAAGGTGTCTCATCAACTTGCATCTCATGAAACTTCAAACGGCTCTCATTAATAGCCGATTGAACCTGTCGACGGAAGACATTGCAATCATTAGTGGCATGCGAAAAAGAATTATGAAACTTACAATAAGCACGCTTCCTCAATTCTTTCATAGGTGGTATGACATGAGAGATCTTGATGTAACCAAATTTGTGCAATTCATCAAATATACGATCATATTTGGACACATCAAAAGTAAAATTTATGTCTTCTTGTCGATTCTTATGAATCGGCTTAAGAGATGAACATGACACAATTTTCTTATTAGCAGGCCATACAAATTCTGCTAAATAAACACATTATCATCGTCGGTCGAATATCGGATTCATAATCAACTATATGAACATTAGACCGACGTGCCTTAAAACTTTCTTTCTCTTTATTCATTCGACCTTCAGTTACTTCAGCTCTAATATGCACTTGTGCGACCGAATAATAATCACAATTATCTATCTTCTCTCTAATAGAAGATTTCAAACCTCTAAAGCATAAGCCAGCAAGATCAACTTCAGAAATAGACAAATTAAAGTAACGGTTTTTAATGTCTTTAAACCTTCTCATAAATTGAGAGACAGTTTCATCCCGACCCTGTCTAACCGATGCCAAATCTGTTAACTTCATTTCATGATTACCACTATAAAAATGATCATGAAACTTACGCTCTAGTTGATTCCAACTTGTGATAGATCCAGGGGCTAATGAAGAAAGCCAAGCAAAAGCAGTACCAGCAAGTGACAATGAAAACAAACGTACTCTATATGCTTCATAATTTCCAGCCTCCCCTAGTTGAGCCACATATTGACTAACATGTTGCCAAGTGGTGCGCTCATCATCTCCACTAAACTTTACAAAATCAGGCAAGCGCCACCCATTGGGAAAAGGAACAGAATCAAAGCTAGAATGATAAGGTTTTTGATATATTCTAGTATTACCGAAGTTAACACCTAGCTTATTTCTCATCACATCAGACAATCCATCCCTGAATCTAGTAAATTCGGCCCATTGGGAATTTTGTTGAGCCGAAGATTGCACAGAATTCATATTATTCAAGTGAGGGGATTGCCTATTCTGCATATCTCTATGTGCATTAAAAACATCATCGGGAATACCACCCGAATTTGCAGTATGCATAGTTGTGGAATAAGTAGCGTCTGCTGTAGCTACTGGACCAGCACGGCCAGCGAAGACCGAGTTTGGAACAGTAGACAACGGCAAAGGTTGCTCCGGCACGAACACCATAGCATTGGTCGAATTTGTCTGACCACCAGAACATGCGGTCTGACCGCCTGTGGCCACGGTCTGACCGCCTGTCGCGGTCTCACCGGCCGTGCTGGCGGTCTGACCGACTGCAGATCCAACCGCTGCCGACCCACTTGCATTGACCGTGTTCGGTTTGAGCATATTGGGTGGTGGTTGGGTCTGTCCAGCAAAGTAATTCGGTGGCATACCATAGAAAATATTATGCTCAGGTAATTCGCGAGTATCTATAGATTTACCCTCTAGTTTTTCGAGTCGCTCCAATAATTGTACAAATAATGCATCACGATCCGAAAAACCCGAAGTCACAGGAGTAGATGCAGTAGGGTCAGGTGCAGATGTGCTTACATTGTCAATTACCTCAATCTGCCCCTTACTCATCTTGAAGGAAGGCATTATGAAGTCTCGAACACTTATCGCTGAACGATCTTCACGACCCTTCTAAAATGTCTTCAAGTACTCCGCCTCGATGTGCTTCTGGAGCGCCATGAACCTCTCATAATCTTCAACAGTAAGATCTTCAATTGAGGCCGTCACGATGTTGTCTTCTCCAACGTCGAAGCCCATAGTGCTAGAGATAGTAGATCGGTCTTCAAAAACCATATTTCTATCCCCAGCAGAGTCGCCAAAATATGTTGACGCACTTCTGGTCAACACACGAAAGCGCTAGATCGCGCGGTCGTCGAATTCTCCTTGCCGGAGCTCCTGAGAGCAGCCGGTCAGACCGCCTGTAGGGGCCGGTCAGACCGCCTGTAGTAGGGGCGCCGCGAAAGCCTAAGATCACAACCTCGGGAGGGACCCCGTCGGAGGCTGCAAACCTAGGGTTGTTCTAAGGTCGGCAAGGCCACTTAAAACGTCCTAAAACGCCGTAGAGACGAAGAAGGAAAGCAAAGGGGTTGGAAAAGTTAGGGTTTGGAGATAAAAAGTAGAACGATGATTTGTACGATTGGGTAGAGGTCCTCAATCGGTCACGGCCCTTTATATTTATAGGGTGGGGAGGTCTTGCCCCGCAAGGAAGTCCTTGTACAAATCTAAAAACGTGCAAAAATCTGATTCTACTCGGACTTGGGGACAGGCGGTTAGACCGCCTGGCACATTGCCAGATCGGCTACAGGGCACAGCCGGTCTAACCGCTTGTACAGGAGATCTAGACCGGCTGTCCCAGCCTGATCGGCTTTAAGCCATTTTTGGTCGTCAACAGGCCCGTCCGTTCGTATAGACAGGAAAGGACAAGGCCTCGCACAGAGAATTTACGGGCTGCACGACATGGCCGCCGAGGCCAACCCATCGACGGGCGGTGCTGTCGGCGCGAATCAGACAGAGCTCCACATCCAGTTTGGAGTTACTCAATTACGGTTCGAGGTAACCAATAGATGGTAAAAATCGATGCCACCATTGATGTGCATGTAACACCCTAGAAATGTCCTTATTTAAAATTTAGTAATTAAATTACTATTTAAATTAAAGTGCTCATATTTAATATAGGGAAAAAAATTGAGGAAAATAAAGGAAAATATAGGAAATAGAAACATTATTGTTGCATTCATGCTGGTGCATTTATTTTTGATTGTTGAATTCAAATTTGAATTTGAATTTGGATCCAAATGAGTGTTTGAAAAAGAAAAAGAAAAGAAAAAAAATAGGAAAAACCCTTTCTCCCTCAGCCGGCCCAATCCCTCCTTCCCCTCCCGCACGCAGCCCAGTCCTTCTCCCTCTCGCGCAGCCCAGCAAGTCGTTCGGCCCAGCCCAATGCTGCAGCCCGCCTCGCATCCACCTTCCTCTCGCTGACAGCCGGGCCCCACTGGTCAGTCCGTCTTCCTCCTGAGCCGCTGACACCCCGGGCCCGCGTGTCATCCCCTACCTCCCAGCGCAGCCGAGCCCGACACGAGCTCGAACCCGAGCTCGAGTCCGGGTCGCGCAGGACCCCGTGCCGCCTTCGCCCGGCCTTGGCGCGCACGCCAAGGACTCCCTGCTGCCCCTATATAACCGACACCACAGCTCCTCCCTCGAACCCCCAAACCCTAGCGCCGCCACGCCTTCAAGCTCGCGTCACCGCCGCAACCCTAGCCGCCGCCGCCGCCAACTCGCCGCCTCGCCGTCTCATTGTCGACGAGGTCACGCCCAGGAGCTTCGCAAGGTAGCAGGGAACCCACTGAGCCACTTTCCCCTCTCCCTCTCGTCGCGTCGCGCTTGTGCGAGCTCACCGAAGCTTTCCGCCCGCCGCCGCTCGTCGCCAGCCCGTGCCACCATGCAATCCTCAACCACAACCCCCAAAATCAAATCCCCATCTTCCCCTCTCTCTCCCGAGCTAGCCGCGGCGAGCTTTGGTGCCCTGTAGTGCCAGATTGGCCAACTCCGGCGAGAATTCCGGCCGCGCGCCGCCGCAAGCCGTCGTCTCCGGCGACCTAAAAGCCCCAATCGACCGTAGCCGCCCGATCAGATCTGAACGGCCTAGATCCGATCCGAACCCGGTCCACCGTGGACCCGTGTTATATGCATTATGGTTAGTATTTGCTACGCGCTGCAACCAACATTTATTTTAATGTTAATATTGAATTAATGGTTCACTTCAATGATGACTAAAAGATGCTTTTTAGCAACATGGTTCGGGGAACTAGAGCATGTGCTTCGTACTTTGTTCTAGTGTCTCTATAAGGTTTGGTCTAGGGAATTAAAGCATATGCTTTGTGCTTTGTTCTAATGTCTCTCCATAAGGTCCGGTTCTTAAAGCGGCAACCCAGGAACTTGTTCGCCGCCGTTGGAACTATAATGCCTCTGGTCTTGGATAACTAGCTTGTACGCCTCTAGCTCGCCAGTGGTTACCGAAAGGCGTATGTGGGGAGCATGGGTGAGAGTATAGTTTGATCCATCGAGGACGGATTTATCCGTTGGCTATGTCTCGTTAGGCAAAGTCCCGTGATGTAAGCGCCCGATGTACGGCAGCTTCATAAGTTCTTTTGGATTTATGTGACCGGCGGGTAAAGGGCGAAACCTCTGCAGAGTGTTGATCTATCATGATAGCCGTGCTCACGGTTACGAGCGGCCTGGATCCTTTTTTATTAGAAGATGATATTAGTGGTTGATGTTGGTTATTCTATGATTACTTACACGTTATTATTAATGGGTTTATACTTGGGTTCTACTCATTTGTAGTAATTTGGGTGATAATAAAATGAAACCACTAAAAGTGCCATTGCAGTTTAACCGTGTCAAGCCTTTTGTTCTTGCATAACCCGTGTTATACTTGTTAAGTAAGATGGTTTACTTACACTTGCAACTATTCAACAAAATCCCGGATGGGTAACAGATGGAGCAATGAACGATCAGTCGCTTGCTGAGTTTCCGGAGGATCTGCCGTACTTCTAGCTGTGTTCAACCAGTCGGTGTCCCTGTGGACTTGAGGCTCTACTAGTTATGAAACGTTTGCGTTTAATAAGACTTCGGCTGTGTTATTTGTTTAAGACTATGTCTTGTGTTAAGCTCTGATGTAAACTATTTTATTCGAGCATTGTTTTCTCTGTGATTCAATATTTGTAATCTGTATGTGTTCTGTGGACATCCTGGGCACGCATATAGAAGCATTCGGATTTCTTGGAAATCTGGGTGTTACAGTGCATCAGACAGGTGGTGCTCTCGATGTCCGGCGGCGTTGCCTCTAGGCTTGGTGATCTGCATCAGATCGGCGGTGCTCTCGTCCGGCAGCAATGTCTCCATGACCGGCCCTTGACGACCTCGCACCTAGGCTTCATGGCCGTGCAAGCCGCCACCGCCGATCCGTAACCAACGCGGATTTTGTCCGGCAAACAAACGCATGCAAAACGGATCCAGCTTTTTACTCCCGAACATGGAAACATGGTAATTTCGTGGTCGTTTTTTACTTCGTCGGAGCTCAGGCGGGGCACCATCGGGCCGTCAAATAATATTTGACGCTCTGCGCTACAAATAGACGCGCCTTATATGTGTGTATATATATATATATGCATATATATATATATATTTCTTCAATTATGCAAATATTATGAGTACGACAATACATAGGAACCACTACAGCGTATAGAAACGTAACATGTAATAAGAAATACAAGAAAACACTAAAAAGAAAGAAAAAGAAACTGCGTATAGAAACTAAAAAAGGAAAATAAAAAAGGCGGGCAGAACATTTAGTACCGGCTGGAAACACCAGCCGGTACTAAATGAACTGGGCCCAAAGCGCCTGCGGTGGTGCCACGTGGCATCGTGTTTTGTACCGGCTGGTAATACCAGCCGGTACAAAATACATGGAGCGAGGCCGCGCCCCGTGGCCGCCCGGTAGTACCGGCCGGTACTAAATGGCGTACATTAGTACCGGCTGTTGCAGCCGGTACTAATAGGCTGCCCATTAGTACCGGAAGCTCGGTACCGGGCGCATAACCGGTACTAAACCGGCTTTGTGCCCAGTACTAAAGCCCGTTTCTCTAGTAGTCTAGGGATCAGGTTACACAATAGATGCAATCCAAACCCTAGATTGGTCTTCCACCCGCGGCTTCAAAGAACCACAATAAGAAGATGAGAATGCCGGGAGGAATCCGAGACATGCCGAGGCTGCAACAGCTCGATCACGTACTCCACACAAATCCAAGGATCCGCAATATCCAAAGATCGGCAATAGCAGATAATCCGCCGGCTCTCTAGTTCTCTGGGGAAAACCTTGACAGAAAACTAATCTAATAAAACCTAATCTCCCCTTTACACGGCCGACACCCTGGCCAAATATAGGTGCGCGTAGTCACAACTAGGCTTACTCGTCCTCCAGCTAGAACCAGCCCATGGCACAAGTCTACGAAATAAACCTAGCCCAAATCGACATGCTAACCTGCACCCAAAAATATATGTTAACCTGGCAACCACGTAGGAATAATAAAATATCCGGCCACGATGCTAATCTCGCCATCAGCAACAGCAAATGAGATGTGGCTAACAAAAACATGTAATCCAGCTTCCGGCCAGGATGCAAATCCACGTATGACATAAATAGAATTCACTAGGTGCCTTGATGATGTCCATTGGCATCTCAAAGTGAATTTAACCAGTCAGAATGGATTATTTTAGCTTCACTTCCTTTCTCTTCTGTAAATTAATTCCTTCAAATATGAACTTGCTTGGCATAGTAATAATGCTATCAGATCACCCTTGTTTCATCCTAGCTTTCTTTGCATCAAATGAGAATGAGCCAAACTGAATAATTTGATGAGCCATGGGCTCATCACATTGGGAGCACGTGTGGATCGCCATCTTTACCCTTCCATTCTCGGATGCTGATGGGGACGTGCTCCATTGCAATTACCCCGCACTGATTCACAAACTTTTTTTTGCAACATTTGCTGGAGCTACTGGTCGACCTTCTACATCCACGTGGGTGATAAGAAGCTTTCCGTTCATTCGCTTACTACAACCTCGCACCTTCTTTTGTTGCGTCGATCCAGATCCTTCTTCTGTTTGGTCCTCGTCACTTTCTTCGCCCTCACATTGTTGGTGCTCATTCAAGTCACAATTGTCATTAGCATCCATGTTGAGGAACATGTCCGCCTAGCTATTCTCAGCATCGGTCAATGTTCTTTGAACATTTTAGTCACTCCTGCCAGCAATAATTTGATTCATGAGATCATCATTGTATTGGTCAGCCATGAGTAAATACATATGTTTACATGATAATAATTGGGCATTTCACTTGTAAAAATTCAAAACATTTGTACAAACATTCTATAAATACATATGTTTACATTTGTACAAATTTCTATAAATGTTTCTACAAAATTCCTAATAATTCAATTAAATTCCTAATATTTCTACAAATCTATTCCACTTGTAACAATTCAAAACATCTATATAAACATTTGTTAATAATTTGGCATTTTTATAAATATTTGTACTAAATTCATAATATTTCTACTAAATTCCTAATATTCCTACTATATTCTAAATATTTCTAATAAATTCCTCATATTTCTACTAATTCTGTTCCACTTGTAACAATTCAAAAACATTTGTACAAACATTTGATAATAATTAGGCATTTCTATAAATATTTGTACAAAATACATAATATTTCTGCTAAATTCATAATATTTTTACTAATTTGCTAATATTTCTACCAATTCCCTAATGTTTCTACCAATTTCCTAATATTTCTACTAAATTTCTAATAATTATATGAACTTTATAATATTTCTCCCAAAGGAAAAAAAAGCCTGTTGATGAAAGCATGCAGGCGCTTGCGTCAGCAGGCCGACATTACCGCGTCGATGGCCGAGATGGCTGCAGAGAAGGGCGCTTGACCGGAGATAGTGGAGGAGGGCACGTGATAGGGAATGGCGGAGGAGATGGCGAAGGGGCGACCCGTCGCGATGCCGGAGAAGGCGGATATGGTGGAGGCGACCGGAGACGGTGGAGATGCCGGAGAAGGCGGAGGTGATCGGAGATGGAGGAGAAGGGCGCGCGACTACAGGCAACGACCAGAGATGGCAGAGGGTGGCCCGCTACGATGCCGAAGAAGGAGGAGATGGTAGAGGCGACCGGAGATGGCGGAGACGGCCGGGATGGCAGAGATGGCGAAGGCGACTGGAGATGGCAGCAGACTGGGCGACGGCGGACGGCGAAAGACAGTGCAACGACGACGGTGGCGAGGAGGCTGATCGATGATCTCACTAAGTGTTGCGAGAAGAGGACGCCTGGATTATTTATCCCCCAACCCGTTAGTCCTGGGTCATGTTTAACCTCCGGGACTAAAGGGCCTTTAGTCCCGAGCGCAAATAAGACCCAAGAATAAAGGGGGCACCCTTCTGTCCCAGGAGCTCTTAAGCCTCAGGACTGAAGGGGCTTTTGCCCGTGAAAAATGAAAATTTCCCCATTAGTCTCGGGTCTAAATTCCACTTGGGACGAAAGGGGGAATTTTTTGTTCCCGCCCTTCACATTCCCGCCAGGGCCTAGTTTCTTCTATTTTATTCAATAGGCCAACTTAATTTGATTTTATACCTGTATTAATTAATAAAAAATCTTAAATTTGAGAGTTTATAGTGAAATTTCTAGTAATTACTAGAAAGTGTATGAAAAGCTAGCACAAAATGTCTCTAAAAAGAATTTGAAGGTTTACATAAACATGAGAATTAAGGATTCTTTTGCTAGGATGATGCTTGGGTCATCATCGTGGCGTAAATATGGCATGGCTTCTTTTGCTAGGATGATGGTGGGGTCAACTTGGACTGCGAATGGAGGCATGCCATCAGACAGATCATAATCATCTGACTTATCAGTTTTGTCGCCTATATTTCGAAGTATTCTTGATATTGCTACACATGTCCTTCACATAGATAACCTAGCACATATGTTTGGCAAGGACGAATGGTTCAATTTTATATCCAGTCATGCCTAGGTCCACAATTGTCATCCCATAATGAGGATTTTTTTTGACACCGCCTGAAGTGAGCTTCACCCATCGGCTGAGAAATAGAGGTATGTGCAATGGGCCATACTCGAGTTCCCATATCTCCTACATGAAACCATAGTACGAGAACATCATATCATTGTTGTCAATGGCATCTATAACAACACCACTATTTTGGTTGGTGCTTTTTTTATCCAGGTTTGTCGTGTAAAATGTGTAGCGATTTATCTCATAACCTTGGAATCTCGTTACTGTGGTAGACGGACCTCTTGCCAAGTAAGAGAGTTGTCGGTCAATCATCTTGTTGCCCATGAGGTGTTGACGCAACCAAGATGGAAAAGTATTCAAATGCGGACGTATAATCCGGGCCTCCGTTTTCTCTGGATATTGGAAATATATAATCTTCTTATGCTCCTCGATATACGGGGCCGTCAAGGATGATTGTTGTAGAACTAAGAGGTGTGCTTTATGAAAAAAATCAGAATCAGTGCTCAAACTTGTATTCTTTCCTAGGGTCCCATTTCCCTATAGCCTCCCCTCGTCTCGTGATATTGGCGCCCCAATTGATTTGATTCCGTCAATGATATCAACACATAACTCATTGACCTCTTCTGTTACATATCCCTTGCAATGCTTCCTTTTGGACGGGCATGATCACGAACATAGTTCTTTAGGACTGACATCAACCTCTCCAAAGGCCACATGTTGTGCATAAATACAGGACCGAGAATAGTTATCTCTTTTACTAGGTGAACAAGGAGGTGTGTCATAATATCATAAAAGGATGGTGGAAATACCAACTCAAAGCTCACAAGACATTGTGCAATATCATCTTGCAACTTTAGAAGCTTAGTTGGATCGATTGCCTTCTGTGTAATCGTGTTGAGAAATGAACATAGCTTTACTAGTGTCAATTGTACATTCTCTGGTAGAATACTCCTCAGGGCAACAGGAGGCAATTGTGACATCAACATGTGGCAATCGTGGGCCTTCATATTAGTAAACTTCTTTTCTTTCATGTTAATTATTCTCTTCATGTTCGAGGAGTATCCTGATAGAACCTTGATACTATTCATGCAATCAAACAAGCTATCCTTCTCTTCCTTGCTAAGAGTGTAACTAGCATGACGTAAGTAGTGTCGGCCATTATCTCTCTTCTCGGGATGTAGGCTATCTCATTGCTTCATGCATTTTAAATCATGTGGTGCTTCCAGTGTATCTTTCGCCTTCCCGTAACACCCTAGAAAGAATAAAATATTCACGCAAAGATTCTTCGTCAGGTGCATGACATCAATGGAGTTACAAACCTCTAGCATTTCCCAATATGGTAAATCCCAAAATATGGACTTCTTCTGCCACATTGGTGCACGCCTGTTATCATCCTTCGGTATAGGAACACTACCAGCGCCCTTTCCAAACACTACATTTAGATCCTTTATATGCCATATACGTGCTTTCCATTGCGAGGTGTAGGTTTCTAACGATGGTCAGCCATGCCTTTCCAATGAATCCCTTTTTTTCTCAGCGTATGGTTAGTGGTAAGGAACCTGCTATGACCCATAAACATGACCTTCTTACAATGTTTCAAATATATGCCGTCTGTGTCATCTAAACAACGGGTGCAGGGTCGATATCCCTTATTGGTTTGTCCAGAAAGGTTGCCCAGCACTGGCCAATCATTGATGGTTATGAACAACAGTGCCCGCAGGTTAAACGACTCTTTTTATCCTCATCCCACATGGGTACACCTTCTTCCTTCCACATCTATAAAAGCTCGTCATATTAACTGTTTTAGGTACACTTGTTGCCAGGTTGTTTTGGCCCTTGGATAAGCGTAGGCAGTAGAATGAACTTATGCTTCATACACATCCAAGGAGGTAAGTTGAACATACATAGGGTCACAGGCCATGTACTATGACCTCTACTCAACTCAGCGAATGGATTGAATCCACTCGTCTTGCTTACGTTCTTCTTTGTGTCATCGCATCAACTTAGCATTCGTCTTGTTATAGAACAAACGCTTCAAACGTGGTATTACCGGGAAGTACCGCACCACCTTAGCTAGAAGTTTTCTTCCTGGGAGGCTTGTCCTTAACATCACCAGGTCATCTCACCTGATCTTATACCGCAGCGCTCCGCACATAGGATCAGCATCCAATTTCTCATACTCATCAGCACGCTAGAGGATACAATCATTATGGCATGCGTGTGTCATTTGAACATCCAATCCCAGAGGGCAAACTATTTGCTGGGCTTCATAAGTCATGGATGGCAATTCATTATTACTAGGAAGCATGTTCCTCACAATTTTTGGAGCCCCCTCGAATGCCTTATCGGATATACCGTGTTTTGCCTTCCACTTTAGCATTTCCAATGTGGCACCCAACTTGTTGTGTCCTTGCATACAATCCGGGTACAACAATTTGTGATGGTCATCTAACATATGCTGCAACGCTTCGGATTCCTACATAGTTTCACAATCTTTTTGTATATCCCATAGCATCTGACCAAGAAGATCATTAGGGTCATAAATAGGGCATGCTTCTTCTGGCAACTCATCTTCATCAGGCTCGCAGAGCATCTACAAAGGCCTGGTCAATGGCAAAGTCCGGGAGGTCCTGCTCCTCTTCACCTTCTTCCATCACAACTCCTATTCTTCATGCTCGGTCCAAATAAAAGAGTTAGGCATGAATCCATAACGAAGCAAGTGACTATGGAGAGTCCGTGATGTGGAGTAGCTATTCTCGCTGCGGCATTGGACGCATGGCCACTGTATGAATCTGCCCTCTGCCTTCTTGGCATTGGTGACATCAATAAAATAATGTAAGCCATCAATGAACATCTTCGTACGTCTATCTACATTATACATCCATTGTTGTTCCATCTGGATTGCATTATAAGAAAAATATATTGAATTACCAAGTAATAATGTGTATGAATCAATGATGCAAAACTCTTCAAATAAAGTAACTCATTGTTACCAATTGACTAGTACAATGCATAAAGAATTTCTTAATCTCGATAAAATACAAATAACTAAACTATATTATCTGGAATGTTGTTATCATCCTCATTTTCTTCATCTTACATTGAACCTCCTGTTTCGCCATGCATAGTCCACACGAAATAATTAGGCATGAAACTGAAGCTAACTAACAGGATGTGAACGGTGCGCCACGAAGAGTAGTGCTTATTGTTAGTGCATCGGCAACATGGGCAACATATTAATTCATTCTCAGGTTTGTAAACTTTGTCACTTCAAGAAAATATTGCACACGATCATTAAATTCTTTACTCGCTCTATCCGTGTTGTACATCCATTGTCGGTCCATATGTATTATATTGTGGAAAATTACATATAGGGCTTCGTAATATAAAGACATTTGATTGTGGCTCCAAAAAACCTTTGGAAAATCACTTCCTTATTCCTATATGATATCCAGCCAAAATCCATGCTCTATAGATTGTGTCTTTTCTAATGATATTTCAAGGTGGCTTGGACGGCAAATACTCTGCTACATTGTACAACTTTAACATTCATTCGGGACTTGAAGTTGCTCCATAAAGTTTGCCATGAAGCATCCTCTATCTATTAATTAGTGCAATTTTATTAAAAACATGTTCACTATATATTATTCTCAAATCAAATTTTCATCTAATCCACTAAAAACATGTATAATTGTAGACCAATTCACCATCTTACTAAAAAAATTCTCCTATAATTAAATCACACTAACAAAGAATAATATAGGAAGTAATGAAGCAAGCGGATGATGAAGTGGGATTACTTACAATGACGTTGATGATCGAGCTAGTGTTGCCCCCAAGAAATAGGAGAAAGAAAGTCAGCACCTTCCTAAGCTTAGGGAGCCACCATTGGAGAGGAGGAACCACGAGCACGGGCTCTCTATTGTTTGTGCTCGATCGGTTGTGAGCTCAGCTCGTGGAGGAAGAAGGTATCTTTTTAGAGATCTGTGGCCCACAAAGAAGTGGCCAGCGGCGTAGGAGTCTGCACATATCAGGAGCACAGGCTGGGCATGATGAGCTATCAGCACTCGCAGAGAATAGTAGCAGTGGTGGCAATGTGAATAATTTTGCATTTTCTCCTGACTGGTCCAATGAAGGCTGTCCGCTTCCTGCAGATCCTAGCACCAATGAGGGCATTGTTGATAATACCGACTCTGCGTAGCCGGAGTCCGCACATACAGGTTGATATGTCTAATGTCAAGATTTATTGCATTCTTATAGCTACATAGTAGATGACTAATGAAATTTTGAAAGTTATTTCTGTAGTACCTACAAAAAGAGGTGGCCAGCGGCGTGGGAATCTGCACACATCAGGAGCACAGGCTGTTCAGAATGAACTGCCAGCACAAGTAGAGAACAGTAGCGGTGGTGGCAGTGTAAATAGTCTTGCAATTCCTCGTGACTGGTCCATATATGATGATTGTCCGCATCCTGCAGATCCTACCATCAATGAGGGGATGGGTGATAATACCGACTCTGGGTAGCCGGACACCACACCTACAGGTCGGTTCGTCTAATATCAACCTTTTTCGCATTCTAATAGTTCCATAATAGATGACCAATGGAATTTTGAATGTTATTTATGTAGTACCAATACAAAGGGTGGCGAGCGGCCTAGGTGTAACACCCAGATTTCCAAGAAATCCGAATGCTTCCATATGTGTGCCCAGGATGTCCACAGAACACATATAGATTACAAATATCGAATCACAGAGAACACAATGCTCGAATAAAATAGTTTACATCAGAGTTTAACACAAGACATAGTCTTAAACAAGTAACACAGCGGAAGTCTTATTAAACGCAAACGTTTCATAACTAGTAGAGCCTCAAGTTCACAGGGACGCCGACTGGTTGAACACAACTAGAAGTACGGCAGATCCTCTGGAAACTCAGCAAGTGACTGATCATTCAATGCTCCATCTGTTACCCATCCGGGATTTTGTTGAATAGTTGCAAGTGTAAGTAAACCATCTTACTTAACAAGTATAAGACAGGTTACGCAAGAACAAAAGGCTTGACACGGTTAAACTGCATTAGCACTTTTAGTTGATTTATTTTATTATCATCCACATTTCTACAAATGAGTGAAAACTCGATTATAAACCCAAATAATATTGTATAAATAATCATAGAATAAACCAACATCAACCACTAACATCATCTTCTAATAAAAAAGGATCCAGGTCACTCGTATCCGTGAGCACAGCTATCATGATAGATTAACACTCTGCAGAGGTTTCGCCCTTTATCCGCTGGTCACATAAATCCAAAAGAACTTATGCTACGAGGACTTTCACAAAACACCCTAACAAGCACAGTAGCCGTCTTGGTTCAACATAGGCAGCATAACCCAAGGCATCGAGATTGACGTACACTCAGGGCGCAACGTGAGGGGGTCAATGGCGTCCAGAGCGAGAGCGCAATCATCGCAACATGTGAAGCTGCCGTACATCGGGCGCTTACATCACGGGACTTTGCCTAACGAGACATAGCCAACGGATAAATCCGTCCTTGATGGATCAAACTATACTCTCACCCATGCTCCCACATACACCTTTTGGTAACCACTGGCGAGCTAGAGACGTACAAGCTAGTTATCCAAGACCAGAGCCATTATAGTTCCAACGGCGGCGAACAAGTTCCTGGGTTGCCTCTTTAAGAACCGGGCCTTACGGAGAGACATTAGAACAAAGCACGAAGCACATGCTCTAATTTCCTAGACCAAACCTTATGGAGACACTAGAACAAAGCACGAAGCATATGCTCTAGTTCCCCGAACCATGTTGCTAAAAAGCATCTTTTAATCATCATTGAAGTGAACCATTAATGCAATATTGACAATTAAATAAATGTTGTTTGCAGCGCGTAGAAAATACTAACCATAATGCATATAACCCGGGTAAACAAGGAATAAGGCAAAGACTAGGATCATCCTTAGTCTATCACAAAATTAGACACATGCATATGAATATATGATTAAATGGTGTATAGGTATTCAAGGATTGTCCGTATTATACTTGCCTTCCTCAGTGAACTGCTGCTGCACCTGCTCTTCGGGAACGGGATCGTCAGTGAACTCGAATGGCTCGTCAACTAGTCACATCGATCACCACACAAGCATCCACACATACATGCAAACAAGGCATTTAATTAGAACAATACACCAAACATAAACAAATGATGAAAAGAAAGCTTTAGAATTACTCTATGCTTCACTATGAACACGTGAGTGCGAAAATCACTCAAATCGGAGTTAAAACGAAGAAACTATGCTTAAAACGGGCTCTACGGGCTTGCTGGTGAGACTTTTAGGCTTCCAGGGGTGTTTTTGAAAGAAACCAGGGACCTAAAACATAATTTCGTATAAAAACTCAGAGGGCCTACGGGTATAACTGACACTCAGGACGGTGGGTTCTATTTTACAAAAGCGCAGGGGCTAAACCAAAAGAAAAAGGACTCTTTTGTAAATACTTTTGAATAGAGGTGGACCGCGGATTGATTTCCAAAAACTGTAGGGGCTCTTCTAGAATTAGATCACGGCTGACCGGTAAGGGTGGGTTTGACCTAGTCTCAATCTGATCTGGGTCGTTCGGATTAGATCGGACGCCTCTAGGTGGTTGTGGCCAATTGGTCACCGGGACACGGCGGCGCACGGCCGAGCGCTTGCCGGAGTTGAGTGAACCCGGCGCTACAGGGCACCAAACCTCGCCGCGTTTGACCCTCAATAAGGCTATATTGACAACCAATTGAGATCATCCCAGATGTTTAGAACCTTGAAAACACACTAAATATAGGGATAAAGGACAACATTGGTTTTAGCACACTTAAGATGATCTCAATTCGAATTTTGAATTTCAATAAGGCTATATTGACACCCAATTGAGATCTCAAGATTTTCATGCTAAACTTGAAAATCTCCAAAACTAAAAGTTGTTTGTCATCACAAATAAAGCCTAGTTACTGTTGGGAACTTTTTCAAATTTTATAGTTAAGCCCCTCAAACGTTCTAAAAACCGTGAAGAACACCTTTTCAAATATGGTTTGTTTGAGCTTGAAAAAATCATAATTTCAGGTTCACCCCAAAAGGAAAGTTGTGTCCCCCATTACAAACCAAGGTGCTCCACGGGTGTCCCGATAGATAGCTCGGCCAGCTCTGCCCGAGGCCGGCAGCGGCTGCCACATGGCCGGCGAGCGGCGGCGACCGGGTCATGCCGGCCAAAGCTGTGACAGCCGCGCCTCTCGTCCCCACGAGCACGCCAGTGCCTCCATTGGGTCGCGTCGCGCGCTATAGCACCTGGGCAAGCCTTGCCACGCGGGCACGCGATCATGGCAAGCCGAGCTCCACCATTGGCCGCCAGCACGCATGTCGAGCAGAGCTGTCCCGCGGCCGGATTCCTGCTCGCTACACGCCAAGCACCTCTGCGGAGGATCTTCACTCGCCCACACCACAATCCCCCTCGCCCAACCGTGGCTCGCGCTCTGCCCGAGCTCGCAGGCCATCAATGGCACGGTCCGACGCCCAACTTCCCCCGTGCATGCTCCCAAGGCAGCTCGGCCCTCTCTAGCATGCCCCAACACCCCATCGAGCAACCTTGCACCTTTGCCCAGCCAGTGACACAACCATTCCTTCTCCTCTGCGCTCGCACACGCCTTCGTCCACCTCCGGCCACAGTGAACTGAGCTCGAGCTCCTGCCGCCACGAACCAAATCCCCCGCGTTCCCCTCCATGGGTTCCCAATCCCCGCACCCGAAGCTTCCTCATCCACCTAGCTAGCCCCTCGACCCTTTCCCAGCTTGAATCGAGCAGCACAAGCGGGGAATCAAAGCTTTTCCCCCGCCGCTCGGCCATTCCCGCCGCGAGCTCCACCTCCATGTCGAGCTCTATACTCCGGTCATCCCCGTCGCCGCCAAGCTCCACGACGAGCTCCGCCTTCGTCCGGTGAAGCTCACGCGCCTTTCCGCACCTCGCCTCGACCCCCGTAGGCGGTTATCGACATCGCCGAAGCATGCCGCTTCGCTACTCACCGTCGACGAGCCTCGCCGCTTCACCACCGTCCACGAGACCTACCCCAAACGACTCGCGGTAAGCCCCTCGTCGTTTTCCATAGATTCCCCCACGCTGGTTCGTCGTCTCCACGCCGGAATCCGGTCGCCGGCGAGCCAAGGACCTAGATGTGTTCCCCTTTTAGTTCTAGGGTTCGCCATCGGATTATACCCGATTAACCACGTACTTTCACGATCGAAACAACACGCGCGCCCACACGAAGGTGAGTCCCAGAAATTACAACATTCCACAAGTTCAACTTACATAAATAGTATCATCAAGTTATTACAAACCAAGTCTGAATTTCAAATAACAGTACGACAGTTCATTGCAGCGGAAAGATTAAACTAACGACGATACATAGCAACACCATAGTGAAGCCAGCCATGGTGCTACTCCTCCCGATCCTCGGCAGAGGACGGTACCCACTCGACATGCTAGCCAGGTGGAACCTAGGCTAGGGGACAGAATTCACCGCCTCCTCCAAAGATGTACCTGAAATAAAGATGCCACAAGCAAGGCTGAGTATACTAATACTCAACAAGGCTTACCTGTTGGGTGAAAACTACACCGACTTCTAGACATGAGAGGCTTTTGACTGGTGTGTTTGTTTGCCAGAATGCAACTAAGAGTGGATCCTTACTATCATGATTTTAGCATCAAGTTCGAATAGTGTTATCCATTCTAGATTAGCATCCTCTCTAAGCATACAAGTGGTGCAATACCATTTAGTACATACAACAAGTTCATCATCCTCATAGTTCCACTTGTTACTCAATGCAGCACAGCGGTCAAGCAGTCTCATTAACCGCGAGAAGCAGACAGTTCGAACCGAATTTTGCTACCTGGCCAGGGGAAACCCAACACACACGGATAATGCTTGCTATAAAAGGTACAAGCACTTCCCAACCTTTCCCATCAATCCACAATTCGGCGCCGGGTCCATTCCCTTAGGATAAAGGTTTACCGCTTCACTCACGGCATCACGCATATATCCACTTGTGTATGGCAAGTGAAACGAAATATTTCCAAGGAGAGATGGCTATCGGTCCTAGCTGTTTCAATCTGGTACCGGGCTTACCGATTCCCATAGGTCGGCATGTGCGTGGTACGATCAAAAACTTGACACACAGAACCACACGTTTCGACCTTAAACCAATTATCATACACGGACGGGAGATCTACACATACCATCCCGCCCGTCCATCCTTATGATTCCAGCATAAGTAAAGACAAACAACTCCTATATCTCGCGAGTGACAGGAAATCACTCGACTTGTAACGGTCCTAAAGCATTGCTCTATCGACCCTATCATAGTAGTATTTCAAGTCATGGTACTAGAATCATGCAACTAGGGTATTCAAACAACTCCTTGCACGTAAATGCACAAGCATAATTAATTCATAGTTGCACAAATTAAAACTAGGTTATGCTCCGGGGCTTGCCTTCTTGGGCTATGTCGGAGTCAGACTCCGGGTCAAGCACGATCACGTCAGCACTGCCTTCGGGAGCCTCCTCTTCGTTGGCGGGGACGAGGTTGTAGGTGCCGTCAGCGAGAGCGCCTTCTACATGAGATGCACAAGTTTTAAGAGTTGCTGCTGGTTTTTAGTCTAAGGGTTAAGGCTCTTGAAGTCCATATTCACCTAGACATATAGGTGGTTTATTCCTTTCTTCAAAAATTAAGGGAAGTGCGTGTGGTGTGAATTTCATGCTTTTATGATGGTGATTGCGTACACATATAAAACAATACAAACTATTATTTCTAAGCAAGTGTTTTAGTTCTGAAATTTTAAAACTCCAAATGCTTTATTTAAATAATTATCAAAAGTGACCTACTTCATTTTATTAAACTCATTCTACTCTCGTTTCTACCCATTTTTGTTTCTCTGTTTCTGTTCATCCATTTTATCCATAAACTTTATGACGGCTACTGGAGTATAAGAGCTAGGCTCACTCCAAAATTTAGCTAAAACCGAGAATTTATTAAAAATAGTGCAAGTTGTTGCTCAGAGAAACAAGATTAATTCATATAAAATCAAAACTACTTCCAAAACAGAAGATGTCTCTACCAGAGCTAGACATGAGTAAAAGATGGCTAAAAATAACACTTGGTCAGCCCTCACAATTTTTCTATCCGAAAACCAACATCTATTTATTAAATGCCCCAAACAGAGTCTAAAATTAAGTTTAGCATTTTTCCAACATGTGCCAACATGTTTCTAGACCTCTGGTGAAAGATATTGATTTTTGGCTGCACGAATTATTTTCAGTCAATGCAGAACTGAAATAGAACAGAAATCACAAAATAAATCATAACTGGAGTTGCAGGACACATTTTTAGGTCTCCTTTGGACACAAAGCTTCTACAGTCCATACAAGCAACGTATCCCAAGCTCAGCTACAGAAAAGTTCAGGGTTTGAAATGGTGCACAAAACTCTAAAATCACAGTTTGAATTTTAATTCAAAAACTATTCCTCAAAAGTATGTACATGCAAAAAGTGGAGGTTACAATCTCACAAGTCCAGGGAGTATTTTTGTACATTTTTCTGTTTTGTCTAAGATTTTTAATGGATTTCACAAGATCTCAGAAAAATGGATCTAGGTTTAAGAATCTCTTTTACGCCGGAGACCCTAGAACTTTTAAAACCTTTCAACCAAGTCCCTAAAACTTACACGGAGGACCCTAGAACTAAAAAGGGGAACGCATCTAGGTCCCTAGGCTCACCGGCGACTGGATTCTGGCGAGGAGACGGCGAACCGACGCAGGGGAAGTGGGGGAAAACGACGAGGGGCTCACCGCGAGTCGTTTGGGGTAGTTCTTGAGGACGGGGGTGAAGCGGCGCGGCTCGGCGATGGTGAGCGGCGGAGCAGCTTGCTCCGGCGACGTCGGTAGCCGGCTACGGTGGTCGAGGTGAGGCGCGGAGAGGTGTGTGAGCTTCACCGGACGAAGGCGGAGCTCGTCGTGGGGCTTGGCGGAGTCGGGGATGGCCGGAGTATAGGGCTCGACGTGGAGGTGGAGTTCGCGGCGGAAAAGCCCGAGCGGCGGGGAAAACTTCGATTTCCCAGCGTGTGCGGCTCGATTCAAGCTAGGCAGGGTTCGAGGGGCTAGCTAGGTGAATGAGCGAGCTTCATGTGCAGTGGATTGGGAAACCATGGAGGGGATTATGGGGGATTTGGTTCGCGGCGCGAAGAACACCGGTTTGGTTCACTGCGGCCGGAGGTGGAAGAAGTAGTGCGCGAGCACGAGGAGGAAGGGAATGGCTGAGCGCTGGCTGGGAGAGAGTGTGAGGTCGCTCGGTGGTGTGTTGGGCGAGCTAGAGAGGGCCGAGCGGCTTTGGGAGCGCGTGCACGCGTGCTCGGGCCGTCGGAGCCGCCATTGATGGCTCTGACAGCTCGGGCAGGGCGCGGGCACGGGTTGGGGGTTGAAGATCATGGCGTGGGCGATGGGAGATCCTCCGCAGAGGTGCTTGGCGCGTAGCGAACAGGAATCCAGCCGCGGAGCAGCTCTGCTCGACGTGCGTGCCGGCGGCCAATGGTGGAGCTCGGCTCGCCATGATGGCGTGCCCGCGTGGCGAGGCTTGCCCAGGCACTGTAGCGCGCAACGCGACCCAACGGAGGCGCTGGCGTGCTTGTGGGGACGAGAGGCGCGGCTGCCGTGGCTTTGGCCGACCTGACCCGGTCGCCGCCGCTCGCCGGCCACGTGGCGGCCACTGCCGGCCTCGGGCAGAGCTGGCCCAGCTACCAGCCGGAACGCCCGTGGAGCATCTCTGTTCAATCGTGCAAAACTCCGGAAATTTGAACTGAACTTCAAAAAGTGCAAACACAAAAGTTTGAGTTTGAAAGGTGGGACACAATTTTCCTTTTAAGGTGAACCTGAAATTCCGAATTTTTCGAGTTCAAACAAGCCCTATTTGAAAAGGTGTTCAGCACGGTTTTTAGAGTTTTTGACGGGCTTAACTGCAAAATTTGGAAAAGTTCCCAACAGTAACTAGGCTTTATTTGTGATGAAAAACAACTTTTATGTTTCGAGATTTTCAAGTTTTGTTCAGAATTTTTTGGACCTCAGATGGATGTCGAATTGGCCTATTGAAATTCAAATTTCGAATTTTTAATCTATTTAAGTGTGCTACAACCAAAGCTGCCCCCTTAACCCTTTTTTTAGTGTATTTTTAAGGTCTTAAACATCTGGGATGTTACAGCCTACCCCCCTTAAAAGGAATCTGACCCCGAGATTCGGTTGTGATAAGCGACACGATAGAGAAAGTACCTTGGTCTTAGGAAGGATGTCGGGGAATTTCTTTTTAAGGTAGTCTTCGGTTTCCCATGTGGCTTCATCCTTGGAGTGATGACTCCACTGAATTTTGTACATTTTATCTTCTCTACTTCGTGTCTTTCTCTCCTTCTCATCGAGGATCTTGATACGATGCTCTTCATAAGAAAGATCCGGCTCAACCGAGAGTTCTTCTTGCTCAACAACCTCGGTCGGAACACGAAGACATTTCTTGAGCTGGGAGACATGGAAAATGTTGTGCACAACGGAGAGTTTCTCGGTAAGCTTCACACGATACGCTACCGGTCCACATTGTTGAGATACACATGATCACCGACTTCGAACTGAAGGGGCTTCCTTCTCTGGTCGAAGTAACTCTTTTGTCGAGATTGTGCGGCTCTCAAGTTTTCCCAGATGACCCTAACCTTTTCCTCTTCTTCTTTTACAAGGTCAGGACCGTACGTGTATCTCTCGCCTGCCTGGGACCAACACAACGGTGTCCGACATCTCCTACCATACAAAGCTTCGAAAGGTGCCATTTTGAGACTTGCTTGGTAGCTGTTGTTATAAGAGAATTCAGTCAGAGATAAGCATTTTTCCCAATTCTTCCCATAGTCGATAGCACAAGCTCGAAGCATATCTTCAAGGATTTGATTTACCCTTTCCGTCTGCCCATTGGTTTGATGGTGGTATGCTGAACTAAGGATCAATTTGGTGCCTAGGGACAGCTGCAAATGTTCCCCAAAGCGTGCCACAAATTGGTTACCACGATCTGAAATTATTGTCTTGGGTAGGCCATGTAAGCAAACGATTCGATCCAAATAGATTTCAGCATATTTCATAGCGGTATAGGCTGTATTGACGGAAATAAAATGTGCGGTCTTTGTGAGGCGGTCCACAATTACCCAAATGGAGTCATGCCCCTGAGGGGTCCTGGGAAGTCCAACAATGAAATCCATGCTTATATCTTCCCACTTCCATGAGGGAATAGGTAGAGGTTGAAGAGTGCCTGCTACCTTCAAGTGGCTAGCCTTTACCCGCTGACACGTGTGACATTCCGACACATATTGGGCAATTTCCCACTTCATTCTTGTCCACCAAAAGTTTTGTTTAAGGTCTTGGTACATTTTGGTACTACCGGGATGGATGGAAAATTTTGAAAGATGAGCTTCATCCATGATTTTCCTTCGGAGTTCGGCGTTCTTGGGCACCACTATCCGATGTCCAAACCACATCACTCCCTGCACATCTAACCGGAAGCATTTATATTTTTCCTTGACCTTTTCCTTTGCCAACTTTCTTTTGAGGATTTTAATCTTTGCATCATTTAATTGGGCCACAACAATCTGATCGTACAATGTTGGTTCAACAGAGATATGGTTGAAATATCCGTGAGGAACAATCTCCAAGTTGAGCTTTGCCATTTCATGGCACAAGGTGTCGGCATAGAACTCCACGGAAAGGCAGTGACAGCGTGCCTTGCGGCTTAGTGCATCCGCAACCACATTAGCCTTCCCGGGGTGATAACGCACAATAAGATCATAGTCCTTCGCCAACTCCAACCATCTTCGCTGCCTCATATTCAAATGTGCCTGAGTGAAGACATATTTGAGGCTCTTGTGATCGGTGTATATATTGCATGGAAAACCCATCAGGTAGTCTCTCCAAATCTTGAGAGCATGAATAACCGCTGCCAACTCAAGATCATGCGTAGGGTAATTTTGCTCATGTGGCCGGAGTGCTCGGGAAGCATAAGCAATGACCCGGTTCTCTTGCATAAGGACACACCCGAGCCCGGTGCCTGAAGCATCACAATAAACATCATATGGCTTGGTGCTGTCGGGTTGAGCTAAGACTAGGGCTGAAGTCAAGTGTTTTCTTAAAGTGTGGAAGCCTTCTTCACATTTGTCACCCCACTCAAATTTGACCCCCTTCTTTAAGAGTTCGGTCATGGGTTTAGCAATTCGAGAGAAATCCAGAATGAAGCGGCGATAGTAATCAGCTAGACCCAGAAAACTCCGAATTTCATGGACAGAGGTAGGTGGCTGCCAATCCATCACCTCTTGCACCTTGGTTGGATCCACAGATATACCATCCTTGGAAACCGTATGACCCAAGAATTTCACACTTTCTAGTCAAAATTCATATTTGGAGAACTTGGCATAAAGCTGATGGTCCCTCAATCTCTGAAGGACAATGCGAAGGTGCTCGGCATGCTCTTCCTCATTCTTGGAATATATGAGAATATCATCAATAACGACCACTGTGAACTTGTCAAGCTCGGACATGAAAACCGAATTCATGAGATACACGAACTAGGCTGGGGCATTCGTGAGTCCAAAAGACATCACCAAGAATTCATAGAGTCCATAGCGGGTGGAGAAGGCAGTCTTGGGGATGTCACAAGGACGAATCTTTATTTGGTGATAGCCAGAGCGAAGATCAATCTTAGAGAATACTCTGGCGCCAGCTAGTTGATCAAATAGGACATCAATGCGGGGAAGTGGATACTTGTTTTTAATGGTCACCGTATTGAGAGGCCGGTAGTCAATACACAACCTCAAAGAATGATCCTTCTTCTTCACAAAGTTGGCCGGACAACCCCATGGTGACACACTAGGACGGATGAAACCCTTGTCTAGCAGTTCTTGGAGTTGAATTTTATTATTCAGCCAATTCATTGGGCGGCATTCTATAGGGTCTCTTTGATTTAGGTGCTGTGCCAGGTTGAAGTTCAATTACAAATTCAATATCCCTGTCCGGCTGCATCCCAGGTAAGTCATCCGGAAAAACATCGGCATACTCACATACCACCGGAATATCTTCTAGTGGTGTTCCTACCATAGTGTAGGCACAAGCATTGGCGCAGTTTCGGTGTGGCAGATATAGTGCACTAGGGCCATGTGTAGGCGAGTTTATTTCCACAACCCTTTCGGCAACATCTAGCACAACCTTGTGTTGAGTCATCCAATTTGCCCCCAAAACAATATCAATTCCTTCCAATCCAAGCAGAATTAGATCGGTAGGGAAGACTTTACTACCCAGCTTGATTGGTACTTTTCGAGTGACTTGGTTGGATGCTATTTTACCTTCCGCTGTTGATATCACATATGCTGATTTGGTGTGATATGATTTTAACCCATATTTTGCATTAAACCTCGTGCTTATAAAACTATGTGTTGCCCCGGAATCAAACAATATCATAGCGGTTGATGGTGGATAGGGAAGGTACCAGTCATGTCCGGTACTCCCTCAGGTAGGTCAGCCAGGGTGGTATAGTTGAGCCTTCCGTGCTTGACTTGGACTCGCTGCTGCTTGCCCTTGTTTTGCTGATTCCCAGGACGCTGGTTCTGAGGCTTGTTATGCGGGCAGCCTTGATGAAATGGCTGTTGCTGCCACACTTGAAGCATTGGTAGCCACCTCCAGGACGAAGTGGCTGCTGCACGTTTTGCCTCGGCGCCTGTTGCTGCTGCGGCGGTGGAGGAAAACGAGGCGCACCCAGTTGTGGTGGCCTGGCAACCCAACTTCCACCCTGAGATGCCCTTGACGGCCCCTACGGTGCAGCCGGGGGAACTAAACGGAACCTCTGAGGTTGCCCACCCGAAGGTCCAGCGGGAGCCTTCCTTTTCTTTTCGGCCTTATGGACCATGTTGGAATCATCTTGGGCGATGGCAATGTTCACGAGTTCACCATACGTGGCAACCCGTGTGGTGGTCAGCTGGGCCTTAAGCTTGGTATTGAGGCCACGGCGGAACCTCTCCTTCTTCTTGTCATCTGAGTCAGCATGATGACCCGCATAAGGACACAGACCATTGAAGGCATGCGAGTACTGAAGCACAGTGCGGGTTCCCTGAGTCAGAGCCAGGAACTCGTTCAACTTCCTTTCCACCAATCCAGCAGGGATATGGTGGGCTTTGAAGGCAGTCTTGAACTCCTCCCACTCGATGACATGGTTCTCCTCCTGAAGAGCCAGATAGTTCTCCCACCACAGGAGAGCTGTGCCACGAAGCTGCTGTGCCACGAGGATGTAACACCCTAAAAATTGCCCTATTTAAAAATTAGTAATTAATTGGTTTTTATATTTGAGTGCTCATAATTAATATAGGGACATAAAAATTTTGAATAAATAAAAGCAAATATAGGAAATAGAAACATTATTGTTGCATTCATGCTGGTGCATTTATTTTTGATTGTTGAATTCAAATTTGAATTTGAATTTGAATTCAAATGAGTGTTTGAATAAAAGAAAAACCTTTTCTTTTTCTCTCTTTTTCTCTCCCTCTTTTCAGCCCAGCCTTTTCTCCTTTTCCTCTCGCTCGGCCCAGCCAGCTCTTTGCGTAGCCCAGTTCTTTCCTTTGCGCGGCCCAGCAGAGCCACGGCCCACCGCCGCAGCAGCTCGCTCCGCAGCCCAGCTAGCAGCCCGCAGCCGCTGACAGACCAGGTCCACCTGTCGGCGCTTCCTCCCTTCGCTCGCTGCCGCTGACCAGTGGGTCCCACCCGTCAGCTCCTCCTTCCTCCTCTCGCCGTGCGCGGCCAGGACTCCTCCGCCCGAACCGCGCCGCGCCGCCGTGCCGAGCTTGGTCTCCTCGCGACTTGGAGCGCACGCCAAGGAGACCCCAGAGCCCCTTTATAAGCTGCCGCCAGCCCCTCCTTCGAGCCGTATCCCCAACCCTAGCCGCAACCCTAGCGCCGCCGAGTCCGAGCCGCCGCCGTCGCCTAGCCCTCGCCTCGTTGCCGCCTTGCCGCCTGGATCCGCACCAGAAGCTTCACCGAGGGGTAAGCAACGCGCCGAGCCCAAAACTCCTCTTCTTCTTGCCCTCCCGCACGCGTGCGAGCTCGTCGGAGTTTTCGCTCCACCGCCGTGCTTCGCCAGCCGCCATCACTGCTCAAACCTCGTTCACAACCCCCAAAATAGACTCCCCGTTGTCTCCTCTCTCCCAAGCTATCCGCGGCAAGTTTTGGACCGCTGTAGCGCCTTCCCGAGCTTATTCCGGCGAGGTCGCCGCCGCGCGCCGCCGTGAGCCGCTGTGCTCCGGTGAGCCGAGCCTCGATCTAATCCTAGCCGTTCGATCCAAAACCGATGGCCCAGATCTAAAACCAGTTTAAACCGAGCCGGTTCCCGTAAACCAGGTTCAAGCCGGTCCACGGTTCGGTCCACGGTGACGTCAGCTGACGTCAGCATCCAGCCGTTGCCGTGGCGATTTTGCAAAAGAGCCCCTCTGTTTTTCAAAAATCAACCCGCGGTCCACCTCTATTCAAAAGTATTTACAACCAAGTCCTTTTTCTTTCGGTTTAGCCCCTGTCCTTTTGAAAAATCATGCCCGCCGTCTTGAAAGTTGTTTTTACGCCACAGCCCTTGTGTTTTTATACAAAATTACGTTTTAGGTCCCTGGTTTCTTTCAAAAACACCCCTGGAAACCTAAAACCTTTACCAGCAAGCCCCTAGAGCCTGTTTTTAGCGTAGTTTCTTCGTTTTAACTCCGATTTGAGTGATTTTCGCGCTCAAGTGTTCGTAGTGAAGCGTAGAGTATTTATAAAACCTTCTTTTCATCTTTTGTTTATGTTTGGTGTACTGTTCTAATTAAATATCTTGTTTGCATGTATGTGTGGATGCTTGTGTGGTGATCGATGTGAGTAGTTGCCGAGCCGTTCGAGTTCGCCGACGATCCCGTTCACGAAGATCAAGTGCAGCAGCAGTTCACTGAGGAAGGCAAGTATAACACGGACCATCCTTGTTACCTATACACCGATTAATCACATAAATCATATGCATGTGTCTAATACTGTTAACCACTAAGGATGTTCCTAGTCTTTACCTTATTCCTTGTTTACCCAGGGTTTTATGCATTATGGTTAGACTATGCTACGCGCTGCAACCAACATTTATTTTTAATGTCAATATTGAATTAATGGTTCACTTCAATGATGGTTAAAAGATGCTTTTTAGAAACATGGTTCGGGGAACTAGAGCATGTGCTGTGTGCTTTGTTCTAGTGTCTCTATAAGGTTTGATCTAGGGAATTAGAGCATGTGCTTTGTGATTTGTTCTAATGTCTCTCCATAAGGTCCGGTTCTTAAAGCGGCAACCCAGGAACTTGTTCGCCGCCGTTGGAACTATAATGGCTCTGGTCTTGGATGATTAGCTTGTACGTCTCTAGCTCGCTAGTGGTTACCGAAAGGCGTATGTGGGGTGCATGGGTGAGAGTATAGTTTGATCCATCGAGGACGGTTTTATCCGTTGGCTATGCCCCGTTAGGCAAAGTCCCGTGATGTAAGCGCCCGATGTACGGCAGCTTCACACGTTGCGATGATTGCGCTCTCGCTCTGGACGCCATTGACCCCCTCACGTTGCGCCCTGAGCGTACGTCAATCTCGATGCCTCGGGTTATGCTGCCTATGTTGAACCAAAACGGCTACTGTGCTTGTTAGGGTGTTTTGTGAAAGTCCTCGTAACATAAGTTCTTTTGGATTTATGTGACCGGCGGGTAAAGGGCGAAACCTCTGCAGAGTGTTGATCTATCATGATAGCCGTGCTCACGGACACGAGCGGCCTGGATCCTTTTTGATTAGTAGATGATATTAGTGGTTGATGTTGGTTTATTCTATAATCACTTATACCTTATTAATGGGTTTATACCTGGGGATTCTACTCATTTGTAGTAAATTGGATGATAATAAAATGGAACAACTAAAAGTGCTACTGCAGTTCAACCGTGTCCAGCCTTTTGTCCTTGCATAACCCGTGTTATACTTGTTAAGTAAGATGGTTTACTTACACTTGCAATTATTCAACAAAATCCCGGATGGGTAACAGATGGAGCATTGAATGATCAGTCGCTTGCTGAGTTTCCGGGGGATCTGCCGTACTTCTAAGCTGTGTTCAACCAGTCGGTGTCCCTGTGGACTTGAGGCTCTACTAGTTATGAAGAGTTTAATAATAGTTAGACTTCCGCTGTGTTATTTGTTAAGACTATGTCTTATGTTAAACTCTGATATAAACTATTTTCTTCGAGCATTGTGTTCTCTGTGATTCAATATTTGTAATCTATATGTGTTCTGTGGACATCCTGGGCACACATATGGAAGCATTCGGATTTCTTGGAAATCTGGGTGTTACAGAGGACCACCTTACGATTTGGAGTGCAAGGCATAGCCAGAATGGAGAACTTGGTTTCAATGGCCCGAATCCATGCATAAGCTTCCATGGGCTCCTCGGCTCTGGAGAACACCGGAGGGTGGGTAGCCAAGAAGTCCTCGTACCGTGCCACTTGAGGTGGAGGGGCACGATGACCACCTTGCTGCTGCTACATCTGCTTCTGCATCATCTGTTGCTGATGCTGCAGATTATGGAGGATCTCCGTCTGGGTGGCATACAGCTGCTGCCACGTTGGGGGTTGTTGCGGTGGCGGAGGTGGTGGTGGCTGTTGCCCGTCCAGCCCTTGCTGGTTAGCGTTGGACCCGCTAGCATCGTGACCGCTGCGAGTGATAGTCATCTGCAGTAGGTACTTGTATTAGCCACAATCCATAAGCTTGCAAAAATTAATGACAAGATAGAACGTGGCAATGTAATGAAATTTACTGCATAAGGATAACATATCAGCAAGCAGTTTTGGAAGAAAATTCATATCCTCCAGTAGAAGTCGAGTTAGACACTCCAATTCGGTCAGTAGCTGGAAACTTTCGTACTCTACAATTTTCGTTTTTGGCTCAGAACCAAAATCGGGCTAGAACTAGCCGAAAAATTCAAATTCCAGTTCTCTGTTTTTGCTGTTTTTCAGAAGGCCGAGCTGTAGTGTTTTGGTTGCCATTTTTATTTCGCTTAACGAATGGAGTTGAATTTTGGTGAGCGTTTTGTTTGACAAATTTCAGACAACTTTGTAGTTTAAGTCATAGCCCAGAAATGAAAGAAACGCATGTCAATAATTAAAACAAGAGTGGCTGCACAAAGTTTTCAACATAATCATTACAACCATTCACAAGTCTTGGGGCTCACACTTCCCATGCCAAATGGTTTACATGTTCAAAAGCTTAAAAGTAAATTCAACTCCAACTAGCCTATTACATCATGAAACCAAAATTTAGGCTACGCGGAGGAGTAACTTGCTACCGAAGCTCCTAGAAGTCGTCTACGTTGTTAGCGGTACCCTCGCTGCCCATGGGAGACGGTGGAGCAGGAAGAGGTGGCATGTCATCCTCGGTGTCCATGTCTGAATCAGGGGCTTCTCCTTCATTTTCTCCCGCCTCATTAAGAAGGTGCTGAGCATTGTGTGCAGCTAGCATAGCATTGGCATGCTCCAAGTCGGCCTGCACATTCGCTAGCTCATCCCTCACTTGAGCCAGCTCATTGTTGGCATTATTGTGCTCTAAGTGGAGGTCAGTCAGCTGCCTCTCCAAGTCAGCAATCATAGCATCTGTAGTGCTCACCTCTATGGACAAAGAGGTTCTCTCTATCCCAAGGTCACAGGCACGAGCAGACATGTCAATGGCAAGGTTAAGGGCTTCATTTTGTAACCGCCCCAGAAGTGCCTGCAGCCGGTGATAAGCCCTGATCCATCTCATCAAGAGTGCGGCTGCAGCAACGGGGTTCTCTGCCACCCTCAAAGGTGAGCTGAGATAGCGCCTCATCCAATGAGCGTTGTCAGGGTGGACCGGTGGAAACAGTCCAAGGAGCTGATGCTCCACAAGGTCCTGATTCTGGGCACAGAAGGAGCTGATCCCATTAGAGCATTCAACTCACAAGTGGTCTCCATATGGTGTCCATAGACTTCCACACTCCATGTGGGAGAGCTTGGACACGGTGGGTGGCGGTACACCACCAGACGCACTGTGGATCGTGTCACACCACGGTCACGGAGGACGGTTCTCTCATATTGTGGCGGGTTGGGGTAGTCAACTGCCTGCAACACGGACCAAAGGATGCTAGGGAAACCCTCCCATCCAAGGAAGTCCGAGAATGAGACGTCATTGGGGTAGCTAGCATGGTCAGCATGGCCGTCCATCTGAAAAAAAGGTCAAGTGTGAGAACCAGTTAGTGCTAAAGAAATTAAAACAGATTCTGGGCAGTGTAGTAAAAATGGTAAAACTCAAAATCTAGCAACCCAAAAATTCCCAAACTTGGCCAGAACATTTTTTAAGTAATTTCAAACAAGTTCCATGTCGAAGGTTTGAGCAGAAACAGTCGTTAAGAAGGTGCAAAAATTCAATTTCTATCTCACTGTTCCCTGGAATTTTAAGCATAACTCTTTATTTACTGAACCAATATTGTTGAAATTTCTACAGCACAAACTAGACAAGATTTGAGACAACTTTCATATTAGACACTTTTTCGGTTGATGGGTTTTTCAAGCTCGAAACAACAGTGCAAGCAGATCTGTTTTCAGTAGAGTTTCAGCACAATTTCCAGTTATCATTCAATTTTGTAACGGGTAGTTCAAAGGTCATACAACATGATTTAATAGAGTTTCAGTGAACTGCAATGCATGAGCGGCCTATTCGTTCTCACCAACACACGTGCCAATAACTTTTGGCTTACGAAGTCAGTGCCGGTGGCTAGGCAATATTCGTCTCTCCTTATATTAACTAGCCGAACTTTTCTAACCGTTCAACTTACGAAATCGTGGTTAGCGTACTTGCAGAAAATTCCATTTCCAGAACAATTATAATAAACCTCCCGTGTCAGCACTCACGGAAGCGTCCCCATTCATTACCACCCACTATAGTGGTTGCACCCGAACGTTCAACATTGAACGGGCAATGCTTCATATGTCACCAAGGCAACATATTGACAATTTCATACGCTTATGAAATAGCTTATTGAATTTGTGCCGCCGTCATATTTGCATATGATGCTGTGGTACGCTACAGCAATCGCCGTACCTTGCGCCCACCATGCTATTCTAGTTTCATACGCCATCACAGCGTATTGACTATGTGCCGCCACTATATTTTCATATAGTGCCGTGGTACGTTACAGCAATCGCCGTACCTTGCGCCCACCATTGTGAAAAGTAAATGACAGAATGAAATGTGCTGGGAGTCAGTATAATATAATTAGCCACCTATCATATTGTGAACCCTTAACCCACATAGCTTCACGTTCTATACATAATCCTTAGCGGTCCTAAGAATAGCATTCCATCACAAGTGCGCGGCGGAAGCAAGGGTTGGCATATTTTATTTCAAAAATTGTTTACTAAGGGTCTGTTGCTCTCTCTGGTGCGCATGTTTCGGCTTTGATACCAGCTGTGGCAGACCACATCGAAATTATTCTAAGTTAAGTATCCACGGACCACTATTCAAGTAGTCCGGCACTTAATCCGGAATAAGCTGGAGCACCGTCGGATTATACCCGATTAACCACGTACTTTCACGATCGAAACATCATGCGCGCCCACACGAAGGTGAGTCCCAGAAATTACAACATTCCACAAGTTCAACTTACATAAATAGTATCATCAAGTTATTACAAACCAAGTCTGAATTTCAAATAACAGTACGAGAGTTCATTACAGCGGAAAGATTAAACTAACGACGATACATAGCAACACCATAATGAAGCCAGCCATAGTGCTACTCCTCCCGATCCTCGGCAGAGGACGGTACCCACTCGACATGCCAGCCAGGTGGAACCTGGGCAGGCCAGGGGACGGAATTCACCGCCTCCTCCAAAGAAGTACCTGAAATAAAGATGCCACAAGCAAGGCTGAGTATACTAATACTCAGCAAGGCTTACCTGTCGGGTGAAAACTACTTCACCGACTTTAGACATGAGAGGCTTTTGGCTGGTGGGTTTGTTTGCCAGAAAGCAACTAAGAGTGGATCCTTACTTTCATGATTTTAGCATCAAGTTCTAATAGTGTTAACAATTCTAGATTAGCATCCTCTCTAAGCATACAAGTTGTGCAATACCATTTAGTACATACAATAAGTTCATCATCCTCATAGTTCCACTTGTTACTCAATGCAGCACAGCGGTCAAGCAGTCTCATTAACCATGAGAAGCGGACAGTTCGAACCAAAGTTTGCTACCTGGCCAGGGGAAACCCAACACACACGGATAATGTTTGCTATAAAATGTACAAGCACTTCTCAACATTTCCCATCAATCCACAATTCGGCGCCGGGTCCATTCCCTTAGGATAAAGGTTTACCGCTTCACTCACGGCATCACGCATATATCCACTTGTGTATGGCAAGGGAAACGAAATATTTCCAAGGAGAGATGGCTATGGGTCCTAGCTATTTCAATCTGGTACCGGGCTTACCGATTCCCATAGGTCGGCATGTGCGTGGTACATTCAAAAACTTGACACACAGAACCACACGTTTCGACCTTAAACCAATTATCATAGACGGACGGGAGATCTACACATACCATCCCGCCCGTCCATCCTTATGATTCCAGCATAAGTAAAGACAAACAACTCCTATATCTCGCGAGTGACAGGAAATCACTCGACTTGTAACGGTCCTAAAGCATTGCTCTATCGACCCTATCATACTAGTATTTCAAAACATGGTACTAGAATCATGCAACTAGGGTATTCAAACAACTCCTTGCACATAAATGCACAAGCATAATTAATTCATAGTTGCACAAATTAAAACTAGGTTATGCTCCAGGGCTTGCCTTCTTGGGCTACGCCGGGGTCAGACTCCGGGTCAAGCACGATCACGTCAGCACCGCCTTCGGGAGCCTCCTCTTCGTTGGCGGGGACGAGGTTGTAGGTGCCGTCAGCGAGAGCGCCTTCTACATGAGATGCACAAGTTTTAAGAGTTGCTGCTGGTTTTTAGTCTAAGGGTTAAGGCTCTTGAAGGCCATATTCACCTAGACATATAGGTGGTTTATTTCTTTCTTCACAAAATTAAGGGAAGTGCGTGCGGTGTGAATTTCATGCTTTTATGATGGTGATTGCGTACACATATAAAACAATACAAACTATTATCTCTAAGCAAGTGTTTTAGTTTTGAAATTTTATAACTCCACATGCTTTATTTAAATAATTATCAAAAGTGACCTACTTCATTTTGTTAAACTCATTCTACTCTCGTTTCTTCCCATTTTTGTTTCCTGTTTCTGTTCATCCTTTTTATCCACAAACTTTATGACGGCTACTGGAGTATAAAAGCTAGGATCACTCCAAAAATTAGCTAAAACCGAGCTATACAGAATTTATTAAAAATAGTGCAAGTTGCTGCTCAAAGAAACAAGATTAATTCATATAAAATAAAAACTACTTCTAAAACAGAAGATTTCTCTATCAGAGCTAGACATGAGTAAAATAAAGGCGCTGACCAAGTGGTGGCTAAAAATAACAGTTGGTCAGCCCTCACAAATTTTCTATCCGAAAACCAATATCTATTTATTTAATGCCCCAAACAGAGTCTAAAATTAAGTTTAGCATTTTTCCAACATGTGCCAACATGTTTCTAGACCTCTGGTGAAAATGGTGATTTTTGGCGGCATGAATTATGTTTAGTAAATGCAGAACCGAAATAGAACAGAAATCACAAAATAAATCATAACTGGAGTTTCAGGCCACATTTTTAGGTCTCGTTTGGCACAAAGCTTCTACGGTCCACACAAGCAACATATCCCAAGCTCAGCTACAGAAGAGTTCAGGGTTTGAAATGGTGCACAAAACTCTAAAATCACAGTTTGAATTTTAATTCAAAACTTATTTCTCAAAACTATATACATGAAAAAATGAGATTGGAGGTTACAATCTTACGAGTCCAGGGAGTATTTTTGTGCATTTTTCTGATTTGTCTACGAGTTTAAATGGATTTTACAAGATCCCAGAAAAATGGATCTAGGTTTAAGAATCTATTTTACACTAGAACTTTTAAAACCTTTCAACCAAGTCCCTGAAACTTACACGGAGGACCCTAGAACTAAGAAGGGGAACGCATCTAGGTCCCTAGGCTCGCCGGCGACTGGATTCCGGCGAGGAGACGGCGAACCGACGAGGGGAAAGTGGGGGAAAAGACGAGGGGCTCACCGTGAATCGTTTGGGTAGTTCTCGAGGATGGGGGTGAAGCAACGCGGCTCGGAGACGGTGATCGGCGGAGCGGCTTGCTCCGGCGACGTTGGTAGCCGGCTGCGGCGGTCGAGGTGAGGCGCGGAGAGGCGGGTGAGCTTCACCGGACGAAGGCAGAGCTCGTCGTGGGGCTTGGTGGAGTCGGGGATGGCCGGAGTATAGGGCTCGACGTGGAGGTGGAGTTCGCGGTGGAAAAGGCCGAGCGGCGGGGAAAACTTTGATTTCCCGGCGTGTGCAGCTCGATTCGAGTTAGGGAGGGTTCGAGGGGCTAGCTAGGTGAATGAGCGAGCTTCATGTGCGGTGTATTGAGAAACCATGGAGGAGATTACGGGGGATTTGGTTCGCGGCGCGAAGAACACCGGTTTGCTTCAGTGAAGCCAGAGGTGGAAGAAGCAGTGCGCGAGCGCGAGGAGGAATGGAATGGCTGAGCGCTGGCTGGGAGAGAGTGTGAGGTCGCTCGGTGGAGTGTTGGGTGAGCTAGAGAGGGCCGAGCGGCTTTGGGAGCGCGTGCACGCGTGCTCGGGCCGTCGGAGCCGCCATTGATGGCTCTGACAGCTCGGGCAGGGCGCGGGCGCGGGTTGGGGGTTGAAGATCATGGCGTGGGCGATGGCAGATCCTCCGCAGAGGAGCTTGGCGCGTAGCAAGCGGGAATCCAGCCGCGGAGCAGCTCTGCTCGACGTGCGCGCCGGCGGCCAATGGTGGAGCTCGGCTCGCCATGATGGCGTGCCCGCGTGGCGAGGCTTGCCCAGGCGCTGTAGCGCGCGACACGACACAACGGAGGTGCTGGCGTGCTCGTAGGGACGAGAGGCGCGGCTTCCGCGGCTTTGGCTGACCTGACCCGGTCGCCGCCGCTCGCCGGCCACGTGGCGGCCACTGCCGGCCTCGGGCAGAGCTGGCCGAGCTGCCAGCCGGAACGCCCATGGAATTTAATCGTGCAAAACTCCGGAAATTTAAACTGAACTTCAAAAAGTGCAAACACAAAAGTTTGAGGTTGAAAGGTGGGACACAACTTTCCTTTTGGGGTGAACCTGAAATTCCGAATTTTTCGAGTTCAAACAAGCCCTATTTGAAAAGATGTTCAGCACGGTTTTTAGAGTTTTTGAGGGGCTTAACTGCAAAATTTGGAAAAGTTCCCAACAGTAACTAGGATTTATTTGTGATGACAAACAACTTTTATGTTTGGAGATTTTCTTGTTTAGTTCAGAATTTTTTAGATCTCAGATGGATGTCGAATTGGCCTATTGAAATTCAAATTTCGAATTTTTGATCTATTTAAGTGTGCTGCAACCAAAGCTGCCCCTTAACCTTGTTTTTCATGTATTTTTAAGGTCTTAAACATCTGGGATCTTACAGTGTGGGCGCGCGTGTTGTTTCGATCGCGAAAGTACGTGGTTAATCGGGTATAATCCGACGGTGCTCCAGCTTATTCCGGATTAAGTGCCTGACTACTTGATTAGTGCTCCGTGGGTACTTATCTTGGAATAATTTCGGAGTGGTCCGCCACAACAACATGTGAAGGTGCCATACATCGGGCGCTTACATCACGGGACTTTGTCTAACGAGACATAGCCAATGGATAAATCCGTCCTCGATGGATCCAACTATACTCTCACCCATGCTCCCCACATACGCCTTTTGGTAACCACTAGCGAGCTAGAGACGTACAAGCTAGTTATCCAAGACCAGAGCCATTATAGTTCCAACGGCGGCGAAGAAGTTCCTGGGTTGCCGGTTTAAGAACCGGACCTTATGGAGAGACATTAGAACAAAGCACGAAGCACATGCTTTAATTCCCTAGACCAAACCTTATAGAGACACTAGAACAAAGCACGAAGCACATGCTCTAGTTCCCCGAACCATGTTGCTAAAAAGCATCTTTTAACCATCATTAAAGTGAACCATTAATTCAATATTAACAATTAAGTAAATGTTGTTCACAGCGCGTAGCAAATACTAACCATTATGCATATAACCCGGGTAAACAAGGAATAAGGTAAAGACTAGGAACAACTTTAATGTATAGCAATATTAGACACATGCATATGGACGTATGATTAAATGGTGTGTAGGTAACAAGGATTGTCCGTGTTATACTTGCCTTCCTCAGTGTACTACTGCTGCTGCACCTGCTCCTCGGGAACGGGGTCGACAGCGAACTCTAATGGCTCGTCAACTACTCACATCGATCACCATACAAGCATCCACACATGACAGTGCATGCAAACAAGGTTACTCTATTATAACAGTACACCAAACATAAATAAATGATGAAAATAAGGCTTTAGAATTATTGTACGCTTTACTACGAACACGTAAGCGCGAAAATCAATAAGGCTTTAGAATTATTGTACGCTTTACTACGAACACGTAAGCGCGAAAATCACTCAAATCGGAATTAAAACGAAGAAACTACGCTTAAAACAGGCTCTAGGGGCTTGCTGGTGAGAGTTTTAGGCTTGTATAGGTGTTTTGAAAGTAATTAGGGACCTAAAACATAATTTCTTATAAAAACAGAAGGACTTCCGTGTAAAAAGACCGGACAGGACGGCAGGTTCTATTTTCCAAAAGGTCAGGGGCTGGAATAGAAGAAATAGGACCTAAATCTAATTATTTTTGAACTGGTCTGGACTATGGGTTGATTTTCGTAAAATGCAGGGGCTTATTTGCAAAACTGCCAGGGTGGTGGCTGAAGGCTGACGTCGGCTGACGTCACGGCCTACTGTGCCGTGGACCGGTCGTATACCACGGTCGACGGGTCCACGGTGGACCGGGTTCATTACGGTTCGAAGAATGAGGTGGCACGATGGTGGTCTCATTTTAGGGGTTGTGGTCGAGGTTGGAGCGATCATGGCGGTTGGTGACGACCAATGGCGGCTTGGCCACTCCAGTCAGCTCGCGCGGGCGTAATATTGCGAAGGAGAGAGGGAGGGGTGGCTCAGAGTGTTCACTACCTCAATGCGAACCTCCGAGTCTCCTCCTTGGCGGCAATGGGGCGGCGGAGCAATGGATTGGCGGTGGCGCATGGAACTAGGGTTGCGGCGCGATTGGGAAGCTCAGCGGCGCTACAGCTTGGGTTTCGGGGCCAAGGGATTCAAGGAGGGTGTGGCGGCGCTTTCTATAGGCCAGGATAGAGGAACCTTGGCGTGCGGGCCAAGGGAAGGGCGCGGCTGCGTGGTGCGCACGGGCTCGGCTCGCTCACGGCTGAAGTGGTCGGGTTGCAGCGGAGGTGGAAGACGAGGCTGACGCGCGGGCCCGGCTGGTCAGTGGCACGGAGTGAGAGAGAAGGCTGGGCCGCGCAAAGAGAAAGAGAGCTGTGGTGGAGAGCTGGGCCGAGGTGGGCTTGCGGACGGGCTCGGCTCAAGGAGTAAGAAGAATTTGATTTTTCAGATTTCTATTTCGGGAAATAGATTTCCAGTTCAAAAACAAATCCAGAAAATTCTAGAGATGCATTTAAACCACAAAAAATATATCAAAATTACTAGAAATCTCAAGAAAAGTTATGGAGACAGAGTTGGAGACAAAGAACCCAAATAAAATATTTGGAGCTCACAAAAAGGGAATTTAAAGCCTTCCAATAAATGGACATGGCTTTAGGAAAAGAGAATTAATTCTCGGAGAGATCCGGAAAATTCTCAGCAAAGATTTATCAAGATCCAAACGAATTTTAAAAATATTACATTCATAAAACAATAGATGCAACTAGCATGCAATGTAGAATAATGTTTCTATTCCTTATATTTGCTTTTAATTCTTCAAAAATTTTGTTTTTCCTACATTATTTATGAGCACTTAAATATAAAAAGCCAATTATTTACCAAATTTTAATAAGGACATAGGGTGTTACACAGGATGACGTTTTTCTCAGGTTCATTGACGAAAGCAGAACGTCCAGTGAAGTCAAATCTCTAGTAGTGTGATTATTGTGCAATTTCCAAATTATCCAGTTATAGGTAATGTCGCATTTCTTGAATGAATCTATCAAGAGGAATGGACACTTTACTGGATTCTTTTATTTGCATCATGCAGTAATCAGCATGTGTCAGAGACTGATTATTTAACAAGAATGAACAAAATATGACACATGAAGTTATCAAAAAGGAAGCAAAGCATGAGAAATTAGGTGAATGGAAAGTATACAACATGAAGTTATCAAATTGGATGCAAAGTATGGGAAAGGATGGGAAATAAGGTAATATTACAGCACATGTTAATTAATGGCCATACATGAACGTATGCATGGAAAATTATATGAGAAAACTGAACCGCATATAAGAAGATGACAGAAATAGAATCAAACAAACCAATAAATAGACATGTAGTCATATTTTTTCACTTCTCATCGCTAATTTTGGATTGATCCTTGACAAGATGTGCATGAGATAAAAAAAGGGTCAGGGAAGCAGGCAGAGAATGGATAGGATAAGAATAAAAATATTCAGAGAATTACTATGGATCATAGCAGTCGAAAAGGTCTGATGGGGCCAACATCGCCTTTGGCGAAGGCCTCACTGGATACAAATCTAGAAGAAGGGAAGTCTAATTGGGGAATATGACGGGGTGCATGTGGCCTTGTGCCGCTGCAGCCATTGCTACAACAGCACCTACAATGGGGAGTGGGGCAGGAAGGAAAGGATGGTGGCTGTTCCGATCAAAGGTGAGGTGCCCAATGGAGGTGGTGCGTCATTCAAGGGATCTCCTTAGGATTGTTTTTGAAGATCGAGATGCTAGCAGCAACAAAGAAGACCTCAAGCCTGAAACAAAAGTGGTATGCCATTTCATCTATTGTCTGTCTTCTATGGAACAATTTTGACCCAAGAAGTCATAGGAGGGGCTGAAATATGACCTTTCATTCATATGTTCTGTAGGAATCATTCTATTCTGTGTATGTAATCCTTACCTTTCTATTTCTATGTTTTTTCCTGGGCAAGATTATTATCATGTTATTACATTTTCTAACGAAACACCATCTACATTGAGATTTAATATATAGTTTTATATATGTTGAAACAAGTAATTATTGAGAGTGGGGTGTTATCAATAGTTGTATGATCAACTGCTTACTCAGTGTTTTATATTTTGGTCACCATAATCAGTGACAAGTAAGTGGACGACGGTTGGATATTACTATGGAGACAAGAGGCTGTTGTTAATGCTTCCTGGTAATTTATGGATAATATTTTCTGGCATGATTGAAAGACGAACTAAATCATGTGTAATTTAGTGGATAAAGAGTATAAGTTTGTGTGCTTCTTGTACTTACACTCGGATTGTAAGATCATACATAGGGGTGAAATTGGTATGGATATTTCCTGTCCGACCTACCGACCGAAGGCCCTCAGACCTTAAATGGTACAGTCCGTATCCGGAACCGAAAAATCAATATCCGACCGTATTCATATCCGCATAACAAAAGTTGAATGTCTATAGCAGATATATAACGTATATCAATATCCGATGCATAGCCGACATATTTTGTATTGTCCGTATTTGAATCCGATCCGGCAAAAAAATAAATATCTGTATTCGTATCTGGATATATCCATCCGTATCTGATCCATTTTCATCTCTAATCATATATTAATAAGACTTTAGGTCATGCCTTGTGCTTAAAGTCCACAGTTGCATTGCCTTGCAGATGGTAGATCTAAGAAAATACATAAGGGAGATGAAGTGCATTCTCTATGGCAATGGTGAGGCAGAGCCTGTCACTGAAGCTTGCACTAACTTGACCAAGGAATTCTTCAAAGAGAATACAAACACCATGCGTCTACTAATTCTTTGCCTTCCCTATTTGGACTCAGAAGTATGTAGGAATTCATTCCTTTATCCTTTGCATCGAAATTTGACCAATGCATAATAGCATGGCATTTGTCTGTAGCTATTTATCCTACATAAAAATTTAGATGATGTTCTCGTTTTTTTTATGTAGACTAAAAAGGATGTTACTCAAGTTATTGCGAATTTACAAAGACAAAAGGTGGATTCGAAGATTATTGCATCTGATTACTTGGAAGTTAACAAAGACCTTTTGGATGTTCTAGTGTCTGGGTAAGCAATTAGTTAGCTAGTTAATACACACACATATTCTTTTTCTAAGTAGTTTCTGCACATTTACACAGATTGTGCCTATATTAGTTAAACTATCAAGGACCTCAATTATTTTTGCAGGTATGATAACATGGAAATTGCAATACATTATAGCACAATACTGAGAGACTGCATACGCCACCAAGTTGCTGCTCGGTATTAGATATGACCCTACATGCTGATTTACAAAAATAATCTCATTTTAATTTGGTTAGAACAATGAAGATAATGTAAAATGCTAGTCATTCTTCCACTTGCCTGGTGGAGATTTTTCATGTTTAGAATGTTTGACTTAGATTTCTATTTTTTTAGGTATGTATTGGATTCTGAACACATGAAGAAGTTCTTTTATTACATTCAGCTTCCTGACTTCAACATAGCCTCAGATGCCTTCAGGACTTTTAAGGTGATTGCATGGTCTTCAAATTCGTATGCCAAATAAAAAAAAGACAAGTTTGCAAAGTAAATTCATAAATCCATATGGCAGTTGTCTGTTCATCTAGCTCTTGTGCATTTTCTAAGAATTGTGGATTTTACATAAACATATTGATCTATTGTGCTTTGCCTTACACAATGAATACATTCGATCTAGTTTCCAATATTGTGGTGGTGTGCAAGTTATACCAATAGGTCTCTGTTTAACTTGTAACAGGAACTTCTGACAAGGCATAAATCAAGCGTTGCTGAGTTCTTTTCCAGGAATTATGATTGGGTTAATATTTTTAACTCATCATTTGAATATGCACCCTTATGTGCTTCTCATGTTAAATTATGTAATGCCAACATATGATATGTGTATAAATTAAATACATTCATGCATGGTGATTTTCATAGTTGAAGCTTCATCGGAGACATTAAAATCTACATATTTTCAAGAATAGTCTATGCAACACTAATTTGAAATGAGGAGTTAACAACTTCAAATTTATCCTGTGATGAAAACCATATTCTTATTTTCATGCAAATCTGCACATATGACGCTATATTAAGCACCCACTATGATTTGATAACCTCAAGGCATTCTCAATACAATTAATTGTATCATTATGTGCCTCATAATTTCTAATTGACGTTCATGCATCAGTTCTTTTCAGAATTTAACTCCAAATTGTTGTCATCTCCCAACTATATCATCCGAAGACAAGCTACCCAGGTAGGTCGTTTCCTTTTTATATCATCCAGATTATTTGCAATCTTTTGTTGACCTTTTAGTTATGGGATAATTTCTCATCCACAACACTAGTAGATTATTCTTGGTATTAGCCGATTTCTTCATTGCACAATTTACATCATTCAGCTCTTGGGGGACATTCTTCAGGATAAGTCAGACACTCTAGTGATGATTTGCTATGTCTGCTCCAAGGAGAACCTCATAATTGTAATGAACCTCCTAAGGGTAAGATATTGTTTCTTAATCTTAACTATATATGCTGTACACTGCTCAACTTAAAGCGTTATCTTTAGTGTGTTTGTGAATGTTGAAATATAAGTGAATTGTCCACCTCTGTCTACCATCATATGATTTTAGGTTGAGTTAGTTGGTGCATGCAACTCCATAGTGAACTCCTACTAGACCCTTACTTGTGTGTTTGTTTTTATTTATTTAGTGAAATATTGTTGAGTTGAATATGTTTGCATTGTGCCCTCAATTGCAATTTCTACATTCTGTCTACCAGGAACAAAGCAAGGCTATTCAACTCGAGGCTTTCCATGTCTTCAAAGTATAGTCCCATCAGCCATCTTTCCAGAAGCTCAGTAACCTCTTTTTATACCCACAGTGACTTTAGTTTTCTTTGACAAGAAAAGTAACTAAAATTTATTTACCTGCAAATCAGCTATTTGCAGCCAATCAAGACAAGCCACCAGAGATTGTTGGCATACTCTCGGCCAACAAAAGCAAGCTCATTAGGTTTTTAGCAAACTTTTCTCTAGATAGAGGTAAACATTATACCATAATTTATTTCTATAATCACTGATTAAAAATTTGGTATCCTTAGATAAAATTCTCATTTTTACTAGAGGATCATCTATTTGAGGTTGACAAAGCTAAGGTCGTTGCTGAGATCTCGACGTTATAGCTGAAGAATCGGAGAATTGCACATGCATATGGTTTCTATTTTGTTGGTATCACTAACTTAAGTAAGGCAATGATGTTCCTCCCTTGCTCACTTTTGGCGACGTGAAGCATGATGTGCCACATGTATCTTCATCTATGAAGTTAAGAGTGAATTGCACTAACTAATATTTAAAAGAAATCAAAATATTAGAACTTCATATTCAGAAAACAAAAGATTTCAGCAAAAAATTTTGATTAGCTTAATGAACGTGGAATCACTTTGGATGGATACATATTTGATATATAGGACCTACGTACTTGACTTTCGCAATTGACATCCAATGTAACACATGTATGCCGCTACCCCCATCCCACAAATAACATCAATATTTTTAAGCCCCTCAAGAAGCTCTAAATTAGCGAATTACTATACAAAGAAATAAGGAAGAGTTTAGTCTGGTCTTTCTTTCTTTTCTTTCCACTGCCGAGGAGATTTGAGATGTTTCTAGTGAATGGGCTAATGCCATACTATTTACCATGGAAAAAGACGAAGCGATTGGTGTGCAGTCCAAAAAAAACGAAGCGATGGGAGAATGATTAAACTAAATAAAAGAGTAAAATGCACTAGCTGTCCATGGACTTGGCAGGACGTGTCATCCTGGTCCTCAAACTTTTTAAATGCACATTAGGGTCCCTAAAATTGCCAATAGATACAGCTGAGGTCCAAATCTCCCATGCTCACTTTAAACTGCATACGTTTCATCCTAACTGCTTCCTGACTGGACCTGACATGTGGGTCCCATATGCCAGGACCATCTCTCTTCTTCTCCCCTGCAGTGAGGGTGGGGACAGCGCACTTGTGTGGCGCAAAGCCATCAGCGGTGGTGGGTGCACGCAGGGCAGAGCCACCATAAGCGACGAGGGCGAGGCCACGAGCGCGTGTGGCCGGCGGGGGCACCATGAGGGTGAGGCCGATGGGCACGGCGGAGCGACGAGGATGGGGCCGGCGGGCACGGTGAGACGTCAAGGGCAGGCCCGATGGGCGCGCGCGGAAGCAGGCGGCACTACGAGGCTGGGACTGGCGGACATAGCGAGGGTAGGGCCGGCAGGCGCGCATGGCAACCAGCGGCGCGACGAGGGTGGGCGGGCATGGCAGCCGATGACACAAAGAAGGCAGGGTGGCGAGGCAGTGAGGGAGGAGCGGGCACCTTGGCCGGCGACGGACGTAGAGAGCTCAGGCTCTTGGTGGTAGCCGGCGGGCGCAGGAGCTCAGGCTCCTAGCAGCCACGGCAGAGAGAAATGGCAGCGAGGGAAGAAGACGATTGGGGAGGAGAAGAGTGATGGGCCTAGCATGTGGGACCCACACGTCAGGTCCAGTCAGCAAGAAATTAGCATGCCACATAAGCATTTTAAAGTCGGCAATGGGGATTTTGACCTCAGCTGTAACAATGGAGATCACCAAGATTTGCATTTTAAGAGTTGGAGGACCGGGGTGACACCTCCTGTCAAGTTCGAGGACCGCCGGTGCATTTTACTCTGAACAAAATAGAGGGTATAGTGTCATTTAGCAAATGTACATATGATTTTAGGGTGTGTTGTGGCAAATACATTGTTTTTAGTGGTCTAGATATTTGCGCGGGAAACCCAAGAAACATTCTGACCATGGCCCATGCAATGTCTAACAGCAGCCAGCAGGTTAATGGCCGTGTGTTGGTTCTCTTTCTACTGCTGCCAGGCTATGCTTCTTCATAGCATACTAGACAAGTGGCTAGACAAGTGGTGCGCTTTGCGCATTCTATCATTTCAACAAAAATAAACGTGAACATAAAGCTTTAAAAACAAACATGAACACACACAATGAAATATAATAAATTAAATTGAATATTTTCAACTTATCTAGGGTAATGATCTTAATATAAGTATGTTGACGTGAAAAACCAACACTCAGGCTCGAGGGTATCGTCGACCTAGCCCGAACCGTCAACATTTGGTGACTGAGGTGTGTCAGTCTTGTATGTATCAATGTTCAGTTAGAAAAGGTCAATGAGCTGGCTAGAACCCTTGGTTGCTCAGCTGGTACGTTTCCTTTTACCTATCTTAGACTGCCCATGGGGCTTACCAAGCCACTGGTAAAGGATTATGCTCCACTTATATGTCGTGTTGAGAGACAAATGTCTGCTACCTCACAATTTCTAACCTATGCTGGAAGGCTTCAATTAGTGAATTCTGTAATGGCATCACTCCTAACTTACTACATGTGCACACTCAAGATACCGGTAATAGTTCTTGACATCAATGACAAGAATATGAAAAACTGCTTATGGAGAGGTAATGATTTTAAGAACAAAGGCTATAATCTTGCTGCCTGGAATTTAGTAAGGAGGCCAAAAGAGAAAGGGGGGCTTGGGGTGGAGAATCTAAGCCTACAAATGGATGCTCTACTTTTGAAGCACCTAGAGAAGTTCAATAGATGGGATAACATCCAATGGGTAAAGCTGATCTGGCAGGAATATTACACCGACACAGTTTTCCTCACGTAGCAAAAGAGAAGGGATCCTTCTGGTGGAAGGATATTCTCAGGTTACGTGTGCAATTTAGAGGAGTGGCAGTCTGCTCACTGTTGGAACTCCTTAGCCTAACGAATTACTCCGCAAGCGCACAGAGACTGTTGTAGCTTTTCACTAGGGGAGTAAACCTTGATGTCAAATCCAAAAAACAACAGACGTGAATAAGTCTAGAATTCTTCAACTGGACCCACCATATGAGAAGAGGTATGAGGGTAGAGGGCCTAACTTTAGTTAGCCAACTCGTTACACAGACATCTTACTACCTACTAACATGATCTACTACGATGGCTAGAGCCGGGGGGGGGACCCAGACTGGGATGAGAAGGGGGTCCCCTGGGCTCAGCATGCTACTGTTATGAAAGCGCCTGAACGTGGTAGACTACAAAGGATGGACATGGCTGTCACCACCTACCGCCTACCACAACGGTACCGTGGGGTGGAATACAACCCAAGGTATCTATCAAGTACATGCACCACGCCTAAGCTATCAGCTACTGACCTCCACCCAACCAGAAGGGCTTATGAGGAAACCCCAAATGAGCAGTACAGTGCTCACGCAGACAAGGGATCCCGCAGATCACGATAGTAAACAAGTAAAATGCTGAAGTAAATGAGAAATGCTAGCGAGATACTGAAGAGAGACGAGGAACATACTGAAGATAACTCCGAAGGTTTATTCCTTCGAGGTGGCTACAATGTCGGAGAAGGACCAGGGGATCTCAGCTCCTCTCCTCCGAGCTTGGCTATCACCAATGCAAACTCACACCTCATACTCTCCCTAGGTAATCTACACTAAAGTAGAGAGCTACATCTTGTGGACTCTTCTCTCCAAAAATGGTGTATGGGTTGGTTAAGAAGTAGAGGTGAAGGTCTCCTTTTATAGTGCTCCAAGGGGGTCAATCTGTGCAGCACTGACACCAACAAGTGGAGTGACAGGCACGCAAAATTCTGGCACGTAATTCCCACGTAGCTGGCCGGGCTAGGCCAGGCCGGTCGGCCTGGGATTTCGTTTGTTCGGCGCCGACTTTCTCATGGACGCTTCAGATCTCCTGCATGTGTTGGTTAGGGATGGCAACGGATAATATCCGCGCGGATAGTGGTTTTAAATATCCGTACCCGTGACATAAAACCCGTGCCTGCGCCCGCTACCGCTATCCGCAACGGATATGAAAACATGTCCGCGTCCGCTATCCGCGGATATCCGTTATCCGCGGGTTTACCCCTATACCCACAAAAACATACAATAAACCAAATCTAACAACAATTCATATGCCAAATCTATAGCACCGGACGCTTCGAAAGCTGGCACTTGAGATTGAAAGCCGCTAGACATTGCAACTGCATAACAAATAGGAAAAATGGACACAACATGAACACTCAATCATTTGAGAGAACTAAATTGAGAGTAGTCACTAGTCAGTACAACACCTTAGTTGCCCTAGTTTTTAGGTCTCACATGTCAGTTAATGGGTCTTGCGCGTTTGCGGATACGGATATCAATTTTTCATGTCTGTTAACAGATATCCATTGGGTTTAGACTTGTGCCCGTGCCCGCACCCACGGATACAAAACTAAACCCAAACCCCCGCCCGTCGGGTTTACTATCCGCGGGTTTGTGGATATTTCGTGCCGATTGCCATCCCTAGTGTTGGTCATAGTGGCATTGGCTTCACGCAGGAAAGTTGGAGGCTGACCGGCTTGGCTCTATCACATCTTGTCCCTCTATTGCACTGACTTGCTCTTCGACGAGTGCATGTTGCCAAGGTGTAGGAGCTTTCATGGATTGTGCCCGAGTTTTGCGTGCAAGTGGGCCTCCTCATCCTTGCTTTAGAACTTTCGACTGTAGGATGCATCAACTGAGTAAACTCTTGTTGGGATGACTTGGACATGTGTTACCTTGCATGCTAGCGATGTTTGGGCTCGAAGAGCCTCGGCGGCTAGCTGGTCGGCCTGGAATTTTCTCCAAATCGGCCATTTTTTGGACAGTGTGCTCCTGAGATCAAATAGTCACCAAAACTAGTGGAATTTGTTAGGGTAAATAAATTTAACACTTTCATGTTCATATAAGCATGAAATTCCAGAGGAATTTTGGCGGTAAAAAGTATCAAAATCAACCGCCAAAACACCCCCACGCCTTGACTTTGCTAGTCCCTATCAAATGGTAAACTTAAACCCAGAGGATCAAGCAAAGCCTAGGGTCATAAAATCAATAGTATGCATAAGAATTATTTCAAAGCTTTCCCTCATACCTTGGATTCCGGGTGGCTAACACTTTCTCTTTCACATAATTGAACCTCAGAACAAATCAATGAAGAGCATAATTCCTCCTTCTTAGTACTTGGAGTTTTTGTAAGATTTTCAAAAATTGGAGGCATACTCTCATTCTCTCATGCCACTTAGTCGCTCAAGGTAGTTGATCCTCACAAAGGCTTTTCGTGAAGCCTCTCCTACCTCTACAAAGGCTATATGTGGAGTTCAAGGTAAGGGATAGAAAAATGCATATCTTTTCCATCTATTTGGCAAGATCAAATACCTTGTCTCTGAGAGATCATGTCAACCATATACTTTGGTCACATGCAAGTGTAAATGGAGGATGATTTTTCTTGAATGGTATTTGATTCTAGCTTTTTCCATCTTTCCCCTTTGTCACCAGGTTTTTTTTTGCTCGTGTAGGACTTCCCACTCTTCTCATTATTTTCTTTTTTAAGGGGGGTGAAGAGCTGCTTGATAACCACATTTGATGGACTTATTGATTGGATGTGTATGTGAATTACCAATGTGTTATGAAGAACATGCATGTCTCAAAAAGGCAAGATGTTTGATAAAGCTCAAAATGTACACGATTGCTATGTGGATGCAAAACTTTGTCATATATATATGGCTCTGGATAGGGCTCATCAAAGTTGAGAATGAATGACCATTGCCTCACTTTTCTATTTTCAAAATAAAATTCTCCAAGACTTTGAATTAGATCAAGCCTCTCATGTCATTATATCATAAGGGTCAATATGTAAAAGATTAACTGATCCTATCATAAAGTTCCAAAGGCACAAAGGTACTTGCATAAGAAATAAAACTTAGGCACCTTTGATAAACATGTAGAATTTCATCTCTTTGATGGTGTGCCATTCAAATTTTTAGTTTTGTTTTCTCATGCGTGAATTTTAATAAAAACCATAAAAGGATAGGGCGAAGGGGTTGCAAACCTCTGTATGAAGTTGGATTGCAGCAGGTGGTCGCAAGGAGGGGCCAGTCAGCCTAGCATAGGCCGACCATCCTTCCACTATGGACTGAACTCGAAGTTAAGGTTCCACTTTAGCAGGCTCGGCTCTAGGGTCCTGCTTTGCTCTGCACTAGAAAATTTTAGCATGGGTTTTGGCTGGCTAGGTGGCCACCTGGCTCTTGGTTGCATTAGTTCACTCTCATATTTGTCCAAAGGTTCCTTGATGTGTTGCTTACTCTGAAATGCTGCACACTCACTTCCCACTTTGATGTGCTTGATCTTGCTCCACTTATTATACCAGAGCTTGTGGAGCTGTGGTAGGCCTTCTTCCTCCGTTCTCTAACTCAGCCAATGATTTTTTTTACTCTGGCTGTTTGGTTCTCCGTATTTCACCACTCAATTGCCTTATGGGATTTGATTGTTTGCTGGAGAATGGCAGGTTTTGCCATAGACCTGCTGATTTGATGTCATACCTATCGGCACCTTAATATCTTCAAAGTGCATCAATGCTTTGCTCCTCACCTTCCCCATGGTCTTAACTTTGCAGAATGTTCATGATTTTCTTGCTAAACTTTTCTACCTAACCACTTGTTTGGAGATGGTAGGGTGTGGAAATCTGATGTTCTACTCCCAATCTGCTGATACACTTCCAAAAGATCTTATGGAGTGTGAGCCTCCATCCCTAATCTTGACTCTTGGAGTTCCAAAGTTAAGGAATATGATTTCCAAAGTCTTTGGATTCTTCAGGTCAGTCGCAACACACAAAGTGCTTCATCCAATTTAGGACATTTAGTCCATGATCACCAAGATGTGATATTCTAACTGATCAGTTAACCTCTCAGTGGGCATAGTGTCACGAGTATTGATATCCTCGTGTCTTTGGGCAACCCCACACAACTCCTAGCGTGTTTGGCATGTTGAATAATCATGCGAGTCTCACATTGTGGGATGCAGCGATGGAGTAAACCATCAGCACTGACTTTGATAAGAATTCCCATAGGTAAAATCTGTGGTGAATCAACTTCTTCTCTCGTAGTCATACATCCAGTCACCATAAAATTATCCAAGTATATATCTCATGGACTTGGATGTAGTGTCCATCGAGGAGTATCATCTCATAAAATCCAACATGTACCCATGAGAGATGATTTTCCACACAATTATTTGCTCCCTTCTTACTATGATTTGCAACTCTTGAAGGGAAAATATCCAATGGAACAGTTGTGGCATAACGTCCTTCTCGGTTAGGTGGTGCCTTAGTGTAGCGTGGTCCATGACTACTATCACTTTAGCACCAACCAAGTAAGGTCTGAACTTTCCAATGGTGAAGTTCCTTCTCTGTTGTCGTCGAGCTTGATCAATGCTTTTAAGTATGATCTTTCTTGCATTGATCCAACACTGCTATAGTAACGTGTGTCGCTTGTCACTTGGTTTCGAATGAAGGTGATCCAATTGGTCCCAAATGATGTAGCTGTGGTCAAAGACCCATAGGGTATAGGCAGATGAATGCAATCCTTCTCTGATCACCTGGCTGATGAGGCATTGTGATAGCCAGAGCATCTATCTAGGGAGCTAGAGACTGAGTGATCAGCCAGCCATTCAAGCAGCTTGCCTTTGAAAGGCCGAAGGAGGTGATCATTCTCCGTTCGGTGACCATTCCAAGAGGCATGGATGTCTTCCTCTTATTACGATCAATTTTCTTTCTTGGGGGCCACTTGAACTGGGCTGGTCAATTCACAATCCTGCACGAGGTAGATGATGCTTGCGTGCAAAAAGCTTGAGTACCTCATTCTTGACTACCTTCCTCATCGCTCAATCATCTGTGATGATGCAAGACATCTTATGGTCCAGTTCCATAGAAATGTGATGGCTTAGAAATTGGGGTTGATCCCCTATTCAAATCTAGCAGAAATATCCGATGATGGACTGGTACTTCTCCAGGACTGCAGCGAACTGCCAAGTCTCACTCTCTGTCAATTTATTCCTGATGATGACTTCAGCTAAGGAAGAAGATGTTTTGGTTTCTCCTCTCCCTTAAGCATGAAGTATTCACCCGAAGCTGTTCCCTGAGTGAAGTTAAATGGCAACTTGAGCAGATTACTCTTGCCCAATGCTCATTTGCTCCTCCAATGGGTTAGGTCTTCTTTAGTGTAGCCTCTGTAATAGCAATGTTGAGATTCCCCGAGATGTTCTTGCCAAACTCTAGCTAAGGATTGGCTCGACATATAATGTTTGGCAAGGTGCATCGATTGGCTGACCGCTCAAGAAGAACTTGTCACTTCCTGGAATTGAAGATATGGAAATCTAGATCCTGTTATGCCCCCATATTCAAGGGCATAACATGAAGAATCCCCTTCCTCTCCGAAATCTTGCCATCTATCCACTTCAGGTGCTTACGAGAAGGGCAGCCTTCTGATCGTAGATGACTTCTTGTGGTTAGCATCCACAATAGTGTAGAGGAAGATTTGGAAGTAGACCACCCCTTCTTCCTCTATACATGCCTTGCTTGTAGCCACAGAAAAGACCCACATCTGCGGTGTAGCCTTGGAATGAATGCCCCAGACCATGATATCACGATCTGTGGACTTTGGTTGTTCGGTATTCTTGGAGGTGATGTAGCTGTAAGGGAGCGGACGACCTACCATCGTAGGGGTACGTAGGATAAAAATGCATCTTCCAGCATCCAACTTCTCCTGCTTCTTGCCGGTTGTATCAAATTTGCCTCCCCGCTAGAAGGAACGAGAAGGGCATCTTGATTCAATCGGGGTGTGATATGAAGAGAATAATCTCCTCAAAGTCCTACAGGTGAGTATAGATATATTGTCCCTCTTTTGGAAGGACTAAGCTCGAATGCTAGCTACAAGACTGGGACTGCTCACGCAACCCTATGATAGTGTGGGGTGGAAAGGTGGTGGTAGCTCCAAACCCTCATGAAATGGAACTACCGGATAACTAGGAGCAAGTTCCATGTGGTAAGGTGGAAAAGTGTACAGCTGAAAAATCCTAAACTAGTGTTGCTACCGTTCCTCGACAACGGTGCCAGAAAAGATTGTTGGCACTCCTTAGCCTAACGAATTACTCCGCAAGCGCACAGAGACCATTGTAGCTTTTCACAAGAGGAGTAAACCTATATGTCACATCCAAGGAACGGTAGAGGAGACTAAGCTTAGAAGTCTTCAACTAGAGCCACCATTGGAGAAAAGGTATGTGGGTAGAGGGCCTAACTTCAGTTAGCCAACTCGTTACCCAAACATCTTACTACGTACTAACATCATATACTTTGATGGCTAGAGGGGGAGACCCAGACTGGGATGAGAAGGGGGTTCCCCGGGCTCAGCAAGCTACTATTATGAAAACACCCAAACGTGGTGGACTACAAAGGATGGATTGGGTTGTCACCACCTGCCGCCTACCACAATGGTACCCTGGGGTGGAACACAACCCAAGGTAGCTATCAAGCACAGGAACCACGCCTAAGATATCAGATACTGACCTCTACCCAACCAAATGGGCTTATGAGGAAACCCCAAATGAGCAATACAGTGCTCACGCAGACAAGGGATTCCACAGATCATGATAGTAAATAAGTAAAATGCTGAAGTAAGTGAGAAATGCTAGCGAGATACTAAAGAGAGACGAGGAACATACTGAAGATGAACTCTGAAACTTTATTCCTGTGAGGTGGCTACAATGTCAGAGAAGGACCGACTGAACTCGGTTCCTCTCACCCAAGCGAACTCGCACCTCATACTCTCCCTAGCTAATCTACACTAAAGTAGAGAGCTACATCTTGTGGACTCTTCTCTCAAAGAATGGTGTATGGGTTCGTGAAAAAGTGGAGGTGAAGGTCTCCTTTTATAGTGCTCCAAGGGTGTTAACCCGTGTAGCACTAAACGCCAACAGGTGGAGTGACGGGCACGCCAAATTTTGGCGCGTAATCCCCACACGACCGGTCGGTCTGCCTAGCCCAGGCCGGCCAGCTTGGGATTTTTTCCATTGGGCGCCAACTTTCCCGTGGACGCCCCAGATCTCCTGCATGTGTTGGTAATAGTGGCATTGGCTTCACGCAGGAAAATTGGAGGCCGGTCATCTTGGTTTAGGCCGGCCAGCATGGCTCTATCACATCTCATCCCTCAATTGCACCGACTTGCTCTTGGACGAGTGCATGTTGCCCAGGTGTAGGAGCTCCCACGGATTGTGCCTGAGTTTTGCATGCAAGTAGGATGCACCATCTGAGTAAGCTCTGGTTGGGATGACTTTGACGTGTGTTACCTTGCATGCTTGGGAAGTTTGGGCCCGAACGGCCTCGGTGGCCGGCCGGCGGCCATGGAATTTTCTCCAAGTCGGCCAATTTTTGGACACTGTGTACTCTTGAGATCAAATAATCACCAAAACTAGTGGGATTTGTCAGGGAAAATAAATTTAAAAAGCATTAAAATCAACCGCCAATACTCACCTGGTAGAGGGGCTACTATAATTTTTTGGCACGATACGATTAATGGAAATATCTACTCGACCATATATGCTAACCTCTTTACCTTTGCTCTGGATCCCAAAGCATCCCTTTGGAAATTGAACAACACACAAAGCCTGATTGATTGCTTCCAAATTCCTATGTCTAGGCTCGCCTACAATGAGTTCCTAGCCCTACAAGGTGATCAGCAAGGGGTGATTCCATATGATGCTAATGTTAAAGATACTTGAGTTTCATATTGGGTCATCTGAGATATTCCTCGAGGGAATTCTATAAGTACCATTTTCTGACTATTCAGCATAGCAGGGTAGTTATTTGGATCTAGGAAACGAAGTGCATACCGAGAATTAATTTTTTTGCTTGGCTTCTATTGAATGACAGGTTAAATACTAGAAGCATGCTGAGGAGAAGGAAAAAATTCCTAGAGGAAGGTTACAACTGTGCCATTTGCCAAGAGGGAATGGAAGAAACTGCTGAGCATCTATTTTTTTTATTGTCCATCTGCTGCTAGCAGATGGTTCTCTGTGGGCATTGTTTGGAATGCCGAAGCCACTATGCATAAAAAAGTCTACATGGCCAAACAGGGTTTTGCTCTGCCGTTCTTCATGGAGATTTTCCTCATAGGATCCTGGTGCATATGGAAGCTAAGAAACAACCTCATCTTCAACAATAAGCACCCTAGCATATCTCAATGGAAAGACTCATTCAAGACTGAGGTTGTCAATCATCTGTTCAGGATCAAGCAACATCTTCATAGCTCTATCAAAATTTGGTTGGACTCCCTCTAAATATAGCGGTGGCCGATGGTGTTAGTCTTTTGTCCATATTTATAGTTGTACTTTCTCTCTCTGTAGCTCTTTTTAGATTGTTTAGCTTTTTAGTCTGCTGTAAGTTCCTTGAACCCATGTCTGTTTAATATATTTCCCTATTACCGGGGGGCTCTGCCCCACGGTTATTGTTCAAAAAAAAAATCTGACCTATTGATTGGCAAGGAAACAATAAAACATAAAATACGAGAGCGTACCGGCTGGATTTTCGATAGTCTCCCACAGCTCATATTGGCTATCATCAGCCGATGTAGAAAAAGACAAAGAATCAGCCGGTCCGGTCTATTCAGCCGATCAGATCCTATTCGATCAGCTGGGGAAATGGCCGCGTGTGTGGATTTAATGAACAGCTACGAATGTGTAACGTGAATATTACATTTAGGTATCAAGACAGATCTAATTAGTTTTATTAATTTTAGCAATAAAGCAGAGGTAGATCACTGATATAACGGCTATGTGAAGGTATAGAAAACCAGTAACGATGCGTGAATGTACACCTCTTAATAGATCTATACGTGCAACACTTAAAAGAACGTAATAGATCTAGTCGGCTAGATCAGACACATTACGGCCAGGATAACTGTAGATTTGCATGAACAATAGGTAAAACCTATGGATCTAGCAAGCACCGATAAGTTGTGAATAAACCTAAACGAGTTAATAGCGATGCACCCAGATATCAAACCTTAGGTATTATTTGGTAAATTATGAATAAATCTAGACGTAGCAACAGGTATGTGCCCGGATGCTAAAGCCTAGAAATTACTCGATGACTGTTGAAATCCTGAACTCAAAAACAGCGATGCGCCTAGACACCAAAGCCCAAGTTGTTTAGTAACGAAAACTCACTAGCAGAACCAATTCGTTTGAATATCAGACGTCGTTGATCAAGCCCGAAAGAAGTCGCTGCAAAAAAGAAAAGAAAAGGCAAAGCCGCAGAAAAACAAAGAATATAAAGTTTAGAGATTCATTATTAGTGTGTACTGACTTTTCCAGATCTCGCAGGGTCGTTGTTTATGAGGCTAAGACTACTAGCCGATTACAGCAGATACAAAACTTGTTGCTAAAAAATATCTAAACAAAAGGAAATATTAAAATATCTAAACAAAAAAAAATATTAAGATACATGGATTTAAATTCCTTCATGTAGAATATTCTGTATTAAGCCTCTTGTGGATCTGTCTGATCCGCTTGCGTGGTGCTTCAGCGTGACCCATACGTACATATTTTTCCTTCTTTAGTTACCTCTGCTTGCACGGAAGGCCTTTTATTTTTCCCTTCAATATGTGTCGGTCAAGGAAATTACATTTAAAAATAGCTTTACGGTAAAGAATCGCCCAATTTACATTTGGTTTATATGAGATCATCAATTAATCCCTTAAGATGAGAGCTAACACGTGTCCATCTCTTGACTTGCCACGTAGTAACCCACATCTAGAGGCTCATGATCAATGCAATATCACATAAAACAATGCAAATCCGATAGTTCCAACATGTGTTCCACAACATGTCCAAGATCAAGCATACACATATTGTTTATACAAATGCACACATCACCAAAAGAACCATACAGAGCATTTTTTGTCATTACATGAGAGTTCAACATTAAAAATATTACAAGTCGAACATAGATATTCAAATTTAAATAAGAGTTCCAAATACAAGTCTTGAGATCACAAAATATGACATGAGTATCATGAATTAAAGGTTCAAGTTTCCTATGGCGATCTCACAACGATAAAAGATAAAATACAGCGGTGCGGCAAAAGCAAAGGTGCCTACCAAAAGCACACCAATGGCACAAATATCATGCGCCGGGCCTACTCCTCACCCCTTTGGGGATCAACAGGGTAGAAGGGACCAAACACGGCCTCCAGTTCGCTTGCAACTTGATGAAATATAGCAACTTGAGTACAAAAGGTACTCGCAAGACATACGCAAATATAATACAACCAAGGAGTATGCATATTTGGCTGTAGCAATGAATGAGGCTTTAAGGTTAAACAAATTCCATAAACGCCTATCTCATCCTAGCCTTAACTTTCATATAACATGAGTAAGTCATAATCATCCTGTAGACTTAGTCAAATTTTATTTGTTTTGCCCATCCCACCTCAATTTTTAGTGAGCAACAATATATCATAACCATGTGAACATAGAGCATAACCATGTGAACATCATTGTCATCCAAACGGTAACTCTACGACGAATCCATGGGACATTGAGCAGATGCCATAACCAAGAGTGTGGCAATTCGAATTGATGTTTAACCTTACAAGAGTGTACATCTTTACCCACAGAACTCGAGGACATTGCGGCTCATACGCTCAACCAAAAGTGTATAAGGGGGTACTCATGTCAACTTATCCGAAAAAGCCTTGGACATCCGGAAGTTCACGCCTAACTTATGTGGAGGGTTGCCTAGGCCGACCATGGACACTCTAGGGCCCTCACTTAACCACATATCTAGGACTGTGGCCAGATGACCAATGCAAATTTGGTAATTAGCTTATCCTCCAATTCATGATATGTAGTAGTACAAAAAAATGCTCAAACCGACGTCAACAACGAACTGTCCTTAATCAACTCAAGCGGATCTACGCCCGAGACCCCATTCTCAAGGCCCTACACCACATCCTCCTAAGTCTCGTAATCCATTTCCATCAACAAGTTCCATTGACCATTTTTAACCACGGAACATAACGACATCATTATTGATTAACCTATCCATTCCATTACCAATAAGCCCACCACTCTATTTCTAAGCATGGCTAAGCATTAAGCAAATTAAATCAAGTTAACTCATATTATTCGAGTGAGAAGGCATATGGTAAAAGATCAAGTAATGGTGAATGCATCAAATAGGATCTACAAGATAACCACATATATAACCCAATGCAACTCATAGCTCATATTGGTATATAAATATTTGTAAATATATGTATTTCAACATGCTTAGCTGCTTGCCTTGGTTCTTCTCGGTCTCAACTACGTTCTAACCTGCTTCTCCTTCCGCCTCGGGCTCAACGGTCTCGCACTCCGGCGTGTCGCTCACTAAAAGAGTGAATGCATGCATGCATTAGAGATAGACCATGATGCGAATGAGCATGAAGTGCATCACATGATTGCTGATGAAGAGCACTACAATAAATTGACTAAAACAGACACAAGATTAGGTGACGGCGAAAAGATATAACTACTAGCAAGCAAAGGAATAATGCATATAAATTCTAAATCATGGAATTAAGGCCTAGCTAAAACATATCATGTGCTCGCTGTTATTACATGATTAAAAAATTGGCTATGCATTAAAATATTCTCTACATAATTAAATATCAACTAATCAAGGTACACTTAATGAAACGAATTAAATCCTAAAAGCCATGATTAGCAACAGAACAAATATGAACGACATTTTCCTAGATACTATATAGTGAAACAAGATTAAAAAAATTGGTTTTTACCATTTTATCATGCTTGAGATATTTACTATGCCATCTTTCATTTTCAATCAGCTAGCATATATTTTAGTAAAAACACTGGAACAAAGCATATAAACATTAGTGGCAAGCTATAGAACTAGCATATATATGATACAAGAGTTCTAACAAAATTGGGTTTGGCACAGAAAACACTCATTTTGACATCATTTTGAGGTACTCCATATAATCCATAGGAACATATCCCTCATAAAGTTCAGGATGTGATTCAAGCTGCCAAGCAAGTTCAAGGGCTTTGAGAGAAGCCAGTAGACAGCGAACAATGAAGAATGGCACTTAACCAATGAATGTGCGGACATTTGGAAATATGCTCACATTAATGGTATGATATTGCATATACGATACACTCTCAAATTATGCGCTCAGATTAATGGTATGAAATTGCCTATATGATATACCCTCGGATTTAAATAGTTACTTCATCATCACTGATATTTTTGCCATACAAGTGAAGTAAAGGAAACAAATTTTAAATAAGTTAAAATTTAGTTAGCTCACATCTCAAGCATCGTTCTTAAGGTGTCACCAAGGTGCCGCAAAGGCGTAGCCAGGGCCCCACAGATTATCATACTACATTAAGTAACTCATCTACTCCCTCCATCCAAAATTAAATACAGGTTATTCTCACTTCCGAGAAAAACAACCTTTTTAACATTGACTAATTATATATAAGACAATATTAATATTTATAATACATCATTAGTATCATTAAATATTTATTTGAATCTAGTTTTTAACAAATTTATTTAAAAAAATAAATATTGCATGTATTTTATACAAATTAAGTCAAAGTTGAGAAAGTAATATGTGCATGCGTCCCATGATGTCTCTATTTGTGCGACAGAGCAGTACTGCTTAAGTATCAATATAATAGTAGCAGAAAAAGAACTTACGTTATCTTCATTTGCGCCTTCTTGGAATACCACTGGCGAACCTGGAGCAATTGCGATACCAAAAATCACTAGATCATTAGTAACAAGAACATAAACAACAACTACAAAACATGGGCGTATTATCATATGAGACAGCACCTTCCGGGACTACTACAAAAAATGTTTTAGAGGACACTTCAAAAAAGACCACAGAGGCAGACAGAAAAATGTCCGCCTCCGTTAATGCGGGGATTAATGGAGGCGGGCATTTTTTATTTTCAGAGGCGGTTGTTTCTGTCCGCCTTTGAAAATCGATTTTCAGAAGCGGACGTCTTAAAACAACCGCCTCCGCAAATCATCTATTTTCAGAGGCGGATATTATAAAGCGTCCGCCTCCGTAAATAGATTTTCGGAGGCGGACAGATATATGGCCAGCCTCCTAAAAGGCCGAGGCCCATCAGTCCCAGTTCAGCCCGATAAATCTTCATCCTATATATATCTCCCTCAAACCCTAACCCTATCATTTTATCCCCTCTCTCTCCTCCCTCCAGCCGCGGCTGCTCACTCCCATTTCCCTCTCCTCCCCCACCGGCGTCTTCCCTCTCCCACCGTCGGCTGTCCACCCACCTCTTCTCCCCGCGCCGCGTCCACCCATCTCTTCTCCCCGCGCCGCGTCGCCGCGCACGAGCCCGGGCGCCAGGCCAACGTGGGGGCCATGCTCTCCGCCATCGCCGGCAAGTAGCACGCCTCGGGCGCCGTCGTGCTCTGCCCTCACCTCCAGAACGCCGCGCTCAACAGCATCATGGGCAGCGTCTTCGGCGGGCGCTACGACGTCGTCTCCTCTGGCTCCCGTGAGGCCGAGGAGCTCAAGGCCTCACCTCCTCCTCGGGCGTGCCTCCTCTGAGCAGATCCAGGCGACGGCGTGCCTCTCCGACCACTGCACCTCCTCCTCGGGCGTGCCTCTCTAACCAGATCCAGGCGACGGCGTGCATCTCCGACCACCACCTCCTCCTCGGGCGCACCTCCTCCGAGCAGATCCAGGCGACGGCGTGCCTTCTCCGACTGCCGCACCTCCTCCTCGGGCGTGACTCCTCCAAGCAGATCCAGGCGACGGTGACGCCTCCTGCCGTGGATCAGGCGACGGTGAGCGCCTCCTGCCGTGGATCTAGCGCGACGGCGAGCTGCGGCAAGCGGATCTAGCCGGACGGCGGCGGCGCCCTGGATGGGCTCATTGGGCCCAAATGGGCTTGATGGGCCCGTCTAGGATTTTGGTTTTTTTATTTTCTTAATTCGATTAACGGAGGCGTGCAGGAATCCGCCTCCAAAAATGCCTCATTAACAGAAGCGCTAGTTCGGAGGCAGATCCAAAGACCGCCTCCGAAAATCATTTTTGTTGCATGGTGCAGATTCACGCCACTGGTGTAATCATTTTGTTGCATGGTGCTTCTGGTGCAGATCCATGGGCTCCCTCTAGGTGCAGTCAACTCGAGCACAGGAAAATCAGCACACGATTTCAATAAAATCATGAAATCGATGAGCAAATAGAAGACCGGGTGAGCTCGAGATGGACTGGAAAGAGAAATAAGGAGAAGCAGAGGGGCAAGGAGTTGTCTCTGGTTCAAGGAGGTGAGAAGGGAGGGGTTACCATGGCGGTGGAACCCTAGCAAGCTCGAGTTTCAGTTAGGGGGAGGGATAAGCCAAAGGCGTTGATTCGCGCTACCAACTCGAACCGTTGGGTCATTCACCCAAGTGCTGACAACCGTTCATCTTCCTCCATGCACAGCAGATTCACGCTACTGACTACAGATCTCACGCATGAGCCGCCACGCCGCCCGCAAGACCTCCACCACTTGCGATTGGACCCGGACTGGGAAAGAACAGGAAGAACGGGAGTGGGAGAGAGAAGGTGTTGGTCCCACGTGTCAGGGTAGAAAATAAAATAGACACTGTTGTGTGGGTCCCACTTGTCAAAATAAAAGAAGGTGCTGCAAGTAGTGGGGGCTATTGATGGAGTTGAACACAAAATCAAAACCCTAGAAACTTAGGTTCAGCCCCTACTCAATGATGCAGAGGCTCAAGGTAGGCGCTATTGTTGGGGATGCTCTAAGGCCGTGGAATGGCGAGAAAGACTGCGCCTATGAGAGCAAGAAGAGAGACTCAGACGTGAAGCAATAAAAATGGAATTAATGAAATGTTCGGGACCGCGAGGAGGATAATGTGACTCTCGCCTTTTTTTACACGTCGCTCTGAAAGGAGCCTAATGAATCTCTTTATGTCTTAAGATGGAAGATCAAATAGATTATTTCGTCCATCAACAATCAACTAAGGCTCAATTTCATTCGCCAACTACCAAAACGAGCATGTTAGTCCACGAACTTTCACATTAGGGTCCAAATCGCCCCTCTTGCTCCATGTACTCAGCTAGTGTCTTGAAATTCCCTTTCTACCCTTTCTATCTTACCTCCTAAACTTTAATCTGGTGATCTGAATTGATTAACTTGAAGTTGGGGTTGTTCACTTTCCTTTAGAACGTTTGTATTGTGTAGGTTGTATTGCCAAAAGTGTGGTACTTGCGATAGGGTTGTTCACTTTCCCTTAGAATGCTTGTATTGTGTAGGTTGTATTGCCAAAAGTGTGGTACTTGCATGACTTACTGCAACTGGGTAGAATTGGTAGAAGGGAAATTTTAAGACCACTAGGTGGCGACGTGAACCAAGAGGAACAAATTTGACTACATTGGAAATGCTCATGGACTAAAACGGTCGTCTTTTTTAGTTGGGAGATGAAATTGTGCCTTGGTTAATAGTTTGGGACAAAATCGACTATTCCGCCTTTCAATATCTCCGATACGTGGGCGCATGTGCTTGTTTTCATCGAAGAGATGGGACAAATGCTTGCATGCGGGGTGCTCTACTGCTGCTTGGATGATTGCTGCGCATGCTGTTGGCAGGCACAGGCTGGCAGGCTTCAGCTTGTGGGTGCATGAGGATATTGACCGTCATTCAATACTATATTTAACCATCAACTTGTGCTAGAAACAACCACCAAACACAGTGCTAGGAATATCTATAATACTAGTGAACATGCCCGTGCGTTGCAACGGGAAATGAAACATGTCAAATAATAAAGACCAAAACAACTTCTCGTCGGGCCTCACTACATGTGTAATCTGTTATCTCAGTCGTCAACTAAATAACACTATCACGGGCCAACTATGAGGACACAATCACTAACACACGTGTATGAAGAACAAATCCCTCAAATGCCATCGTTGAGGGGCACGTATATGGAGGCGCGCTGTAGCTATTCCAATACTGCTGTCACGGCCGCCCTGATCTTCTATGGTCTAGCCTGGCGAGCAATATACATAAGGATAATTAAATTGTGTAAGACAATAAAAACAGCAGTAATTTTTAAGGAACATGAGGACTCCAATGTAAACACACATACAACATATGCGATCCTGAAGACCGAACAGCGGTAGAGATGGTATATTTGCTTAGCATAATGATCTATGTATAGTTTGAGGACTATGTGAAAGTTGTGTATATTTTTGTTCTAAAAAAAGTTGTGTATATTTTGAGGACAACAATATTTTCTCAGCATAATGATTTATTATAGTTTCAGGACTACATTAAAGTTATGTATAGTTTGATGACTACATTAAAGCTTACAGGACTGATTCAGTAATTAATGTTTGTTCTGAGGACTGAAATGTGAATCATGGCATATAACCGAACAACATAAATTAGTACGTAATTTATGGAATACATAAGGTCTTATATGCAAAATTGTTCAAACTTTATTGACCTCCCCAGTGGCTCGACGGCGACTCGGCGGGGGAGGCCTGGCCGCGTGGGAGGCCGAGTGCCGGCGCTGCGGGAGGAGGCCAGCGCCGCATGCGAGGAGATGGAGCGTGCGCTGGAGGACGTCGAGGAGGAGCGGCGGATGTTGTGCGTCACGGAGCTCAACGCGAGGAGCGTGTGCAGATAAAGCTTGTGAAAGGATCAAGATGCCTAAGAGTTTAGCAACCTAGTTCCAATCCTACTCTAACATGGAAATTCTAGGAATAGAAAAGCGAAAAGTAAACTTGCTCAAAGTAAAGAGAAGAGTAGGAAGCCGATTTTTCCCGAGGTATCGAGGAGTCGGCAACTCTCCCCTAGTCCTCGTTGGAGCACCCGCGCAAGGTTATAGCACCCCCTTGATCCGCGCAAGGATCAAGTGCTCTCGTAGGCAATATCCATTTCCCACTCTAGGACGGTGGATTCCCAAACCGTGTACACCTTCTTGGGGCTTCACACAATCTCCACGTGAGCTCCCAAGATCAACACCACCAAGCCGTCTAGGTGATGCCGAATCACCAAGAGTAACAAGCCAAAGATCTTCACTTGACCTAGACTAGACCAAGAGCTGGATGGATGCACACATGCTACTCCCAAGCACTAAAGAGAGTCCTTAATCTTCTCAAGAACAAGAACACCAATCAATCCAAGTGCCTCTCTTGGCCTCAAACACTGCCCAACAGCAGCTGGAAACTCGTGTGGCAAGAGAGCTTCCAAGTAGGAGAAGAGTGGCTATAAATAGCCCACTCAAAAGCACTAGCCGTTAGTGCTGACGCAGAGGGACCGACTGATTCGGTGCCCTCCAAAGATGGCCACCGAACCAGTTGGTGCCTCCTTGGTTTTGAACTTCCAACGGCTAACCAGTGACCACAGACTGATTCGGTGGCCAACCTCCATGCAGCACCGAATCAGTCGGTGCGCACCACTACCTAACAGGTATTTCCAGCGACAATGACCGACTGATTCGGTGCTGCCCACCGAATTAGTCGGTCCCCCTTGGGGACATGGACATGAGCTGGATCTCGAGGGCCACCGACTCATTCGGTGGGCTTCATGGGGATCACCGAATCAATCGGTCCACCTCCATTTTCACTCAGTACATAACAGCCATTTTTAGCCATAATGACCGACTGATTCGGTGCTGTCCACCGAAACAGTCGGTCCCCTCTGGGACTTAGGCTACCAAATGGCCAGGAGCACCGACTGATTCGGTGGGCCCCGCTGACAGGGACCGAATAAGTCGGTGCCTCTGTTTACTTCGCAAAGCAAACAGAGCACCAACTGATTCTGTCACTGCCCTAGTGAGCACCGAATGAGTCGGTCCCTACTGAGCAAAAAGCTTCAAACTTCTTAAGGCTGAAACTCGTCCAATTCAAATTCTTTGAGTTACCAACCTTCTCAAGGGCTTCGACATAGCTACCTAGCACTAGGTTTCACAAGTGTGCACCACACCTAAACTCTAGATTTATCTAAGTCAAGCTACCAATCCTTAACCCCCCTTTATAGTACGGCCAAAGGAAAACAAAGACCTAAACTACTCTAAGTGCCTCTCATAATCCAAACAACACTTAGAACTAGCTTATCCTTAATCTTCGAGCATATCCTTTGCACCAATATCGTCATTCGCGAATGATGGGGGCCAAGAATACCGTGAAAGCCCATCATTGCACTAACTTAACTTAGTTTCTGCAAAACACTCGTTAGTCGCAATGATAATGTTGCCATTAATCGCCAAAACCGAATTAGGGGCCTAGATGCTCTTTCAATCTCCCCCTTTTTGGTGATTGATGACAACACAACATCTAAAAGGATATGAGAGAATAAAAAGAGGTAAAGCAACAATATGATAAGCTTGTTTTGTATGAACTTTGAATAAAAATGCGGAAGCATGATAGATAGTTCATACAAAACAAGATAGACACAGCGCATAAGAGATATGAAAGAAGATAAAAAAGCGCTTAACAAGAATATGTGAGAGACATTGATGAGAACATGACACCATCGGATACGAACATTGGTCATATGGTGAATTTATTTCCCCATTTGCATAATGATTTGTTGTACAATTCACTTGGTTCCACATGTCCATGTTATTAATTGACTGAAGGTACAAATACATTATTACAATGTCTTCGCGGGCTTGTTATTCACACATGGGAGCCTAAGATGGAGTAGGCCCCAGACATATGGAGAGAGCTTCAAAGATGCTCAAGGACGTCCTCCACCTTGGCCGCCACCTTAGGAGACCAGCAAGGGCGCCCAAGTCCAGATGCAGGCCCATTACAACTCGAGTTTGAGTCCACCTCGGAGTCCAGGAGCTGCTTTCGGTAAAACGGACGCCCAGGCCACATACGAAGTCCGATTTCGACGATCGACATATGGTTGGAAAGAAGATTTCATAGATATTCCAATGGCGTTGGTTTGAAGCCTAAATATGTCCTGAGTCATCAGGAATAATCCAAACAAGGTGGCGTCCAGAATCTGTCCCGGTGCTGCGTCACCGTCTTTTGGCCTTTGGGCCGTGTATCGTCATCAAGCCCATTAGGGGGCGTGAGCAGGGGGTCATCCACGACCCTAAGCTCTATAATTCAGTAGCCGCCGCCTTCCTTAGGGTTTGGGTTTTGCTTAGATTAATCTGTCCAAGAACAGTTTCGCCGTTGCATCGGTTTGTGAGACCCCAACTCGTGAGATTAATCATACATCTGCAATTTGGTTGCATCCTACTTTGTTCTTGCTTGTGTTCTTCGATTCGCAGGCAGGGATTAGCCTTCTTGGCGAGGTCGACCGTGCATCCGCCGGTCGATAACCTGAGGAGACGTGGTGCTGCGATTGCGGGGCTCGGAACGTGTTGTTCGGAAGCCGGATCGATTTGTGTCGCGACTCCACCAAATCGTCGCTTATCTGAACCTTTCGAAAGATCGGGAACCCTAGCTTCCATCAGACATGGCATAGGATAATATTAACAAAAGCACATGTCAGACACATAGAGTTCCAAGGGTAGCATAACAAGCATCACACATAAGCATCACACATATAAACACAAAGACAAGTGCATGAAGTAAACATGATGCATGAGTTCACTCAAATAGCCAAAAGCCTATGCTACCCAAGCTCCCCTATCTCTCATATCTCACTCACCCCCCCTTTGGCGTCAAGCACCAAAGCTAAGAGTCGAAGGCGGGAGGAGCGCTCGAAGGTGGGTCGAGAGCCATGGAGGTAGGAACTGTTGCTGCCGCTGCTTCTTTGGCTTCCTTATCAATCTCATCAAGAAATGGAGTGGCTCCGGAAGTGGTACGCACTGGAGGATCTGGAAGCGGAAGATCAACACCTGAGCTGATGGCCTCAAGAATCTGCGCCTCAAGATCTGACTGAATAGCTGAGTCTGGCACAGGCTGAGGCGGAAGCTGAGTCTCAGGAGCAGGCTGAGGCTGACTCGACTGTGGTGTGTCTAAGTTAAGAAGATCCGTGTAACTGCACCCCAACTGACTGGACCCTGGAGAAGTGAGTGGAGTGGTCTCAGTCATCACCGTTTTCACTGCCGGTGTGCTCCCAAACTGACCAACGAAGGCAGACGTATGCCGAATGTAGTAGGTATGTCATGAAGTCCGACGGTCACACCCATCGTGGCTGGCTCATACGGTGCCATCTGTGGAGAACTGAGAGGGGCCATGGGACGCACTGGTGACATCGGTACTCGAGGAGGTAGACCAGGGTGAGTCGGGCGAGGTAAACTTTGAAGTGGAGGCCCTAGGAACACCGGTGGAGGAGCAATACCCGTCTACTGGAAGAGGTACTAAAACTTGTACTGGGTAAAGTCTGCCTGCCTCCTCTGCTACTCAGCCAAAGACTGCATGAGCTCTGCATGCTGACGTGCCTGCTATTGCTGCTGAGCCTGCATCTGAACAATGGCGGAGGACATGGTCTGAATTGATTGCATCATGACCGCCATCATCTCAGCAGTAGAAGGCCCAGAGGTAGAAGGAGGAGCTCCAGGCTGCTGAGGTGCCTGAGAGACAGGAGCGGCCTCGATGACTGGCACAGACCTGGACCCTCCAGCCTTAGTGTCGTGAGCAGCGCTGAACAAAGGGACAAAGGGTTTCTCAAAGTTATCGTCCTCCGAGTCAGTGTTAGAGAGGGAGTCACTACCAAGTATCTGCTGGATGCTCTCAAGACCTGCCTCAATCTCTGATTGGCGTAGTTGCTGATCCTCTGCCTCATACTAGGCTCGCTGCTCGGGTGTCCACTACTGGGCCACATGATGAAGTGCACGCTGAACACGGCGATGATCATTTGGCTTGGCAGGCTTGTAGTCAATGAACATAGGAGTCTTGTCAGTAAGGCGTTGTGCCTGAGCCTCATCGCCACAACTAGCAGCTAGGATGCAGCTGATGATGTGTGCATAAGGTAAAAATCTGCCAACCTTGAGCCCATCTGCTATGACATCCTCAATCTCACATAATATGAAGTCAATGACATTAAAGGGCATGCGCTGAACCATGTGAGCTAGAAGCCACTGCTGCAGAGCTGTCACAGCTTCTCTGTTTCCAGTACGGGGCAGCAAAGAGCGACGAAGAGCCTCAAGAAGGATGTATGCAAGATGTGTCAGGCCAGAAGGGTGCCTCTCAGATGCTGCACCAAACGTAGGATGGTAGATGGCAAACGCTGTCTCATGATCTGGTGCATATATCCGCACTGAATATGGACGACAAGGAGGCTCCACATTGGGGTATGCAAGCTGATGAATCCGCAGACCCTCTACCCTGGCACCAAATACTCTAGCAATCTGAGCACGTGTCAGTCGATATCGGTGATTCTGAAACATGTACTCAATGAACCTGTGCTCAGGGTCAATCCAGATAGAAGCATAGAACTGATATACCCACTGTTTGACAACTCTGCCAGGAGTCGTCAGGATCTGAAGTAAGCTAGGCATATAAGCAATGTAATGTCTGAGCTCTGCGACTGTAATACCAGCTGCCCTGGCCAGAGTCTCTGGAACCAACACCCGGTGACTGAAGAACTGAGCAGGAGCATTGATGTAAGCTCTGTAGAACGCCACCTGCCTGTTAGTCTAGAAGATACAATCATCTAGGGTCTCACGTGTCTCAGGGAACCAAGTCTTGTACTTCCGAAGCCTGAGCTTCCAGACTGTCCCTGTTGTGGCCTTCTTCAGCTCATGATAGGATGGAACAGCTGCAGGAGTCTCAGAATCGGAGTCCTCAGGTGCCTCTGGAATCTCTGGCAGAGTAGAAACAACCTCACGCGCCCTCTTCTTGCCACGAGTAGTAGTGGGTGTGGCACAAGAAGTGGGGCGTGGACGGGTCTTCGAGGTAGTGGACGCTGGAGTCTCTGACGCAAGTGGCTTCAGCTGAGAACGAGTACGCCCTGAGCGGCGTGGCTGAGGAGGCTGTGGGCCCTCAGGAGCTGCTGGTGACCCTGAGGTGTCAACAATCTGAAATTAAGTGGCGCCACGCTCAACACGCTCAGCAGCTCCGATAGCTGCCATGGTAGCCTCCCAGTTGTCATGGTGACCGGGAGGAAGCTTCTTCTTCTTCTTCTTCTTCTTCACAATAACCTTGGCCTTGCCCTTCTTCGGGTCCCGTGGGGGACTCGGAGGAGGTAGATCATCACCTCCTGCACTGCCAGAACCTCCCTAAACATCTGCCATACTATAACTGAGAGAGCCGCTCTGTGAAAACCCCTGAAACTGACAAGGTCCTTGATCAAGGCTTTGCCTTGACTGTCCAGAAAAAGAACCCGAGGCTTTGCCTCAAGCACTGACACTGCAAACTGCCTCTGTCACTGCCACTGCTGTCACTAACCCTGTCTCAACAACCACACCTGCTCGCAAAAAGAAAATATATATATAGAGGCATAGCTAATTAGTAGAGAATCCTATAAAGCATGAAATAGATAAGAGCTTAGAAACACGTCTATCCTAGGATGTGATTGAAATGTAGCTCTCATTAATCCGGATAAATTATATGAATTATAATCATCAAGAGATAATGAGAGCAAAAATTATTCTAGCTCTAATGGTGTCATATAGTAAGAATATGAATGAAATTCTACTCATGAGCACATAGAGCACATGCAAGGTGCATTGGTCAACTTTGAGTTTGAATTTCATATTTTTGACCCAAAATTTCAAATTTTAATTCAAGATTATCTCCTCTCTAGGGTTTGAGATTCAAAAGAGAGAGAGAGAGAGGGAGGAGGGGATTTGCACCTTGCACGAAATCGGGAGAGGGAGAGGTGTATGGAGTCCACGAGCTCGAGGGGAAGACCTCCACGTCGTCGCCAATGGTGGCGCGTGGTGGAGGTTGCGCGCGTTGGAGGTGCTGGCACGTGGGCGTGGGTAGCTGTGGGAATGACGGGCGGTGGCCCAGGGCGACGGGGACGACACGGCTGGCGGAGGCGCTGGCGGCGGCGGCGGTGGAGGGCAGGCGCACGCGGGGTAGAGAGATGCGGAAGACAAACTGACAGGCGGCCCCCCATGAGCAGTGGATGGATAGATTTAAAAGAAACGGACGGACGAGATTGAGCGGTTTTGAATCAACAGTCAAATCTTCTCGGCTTCGGGAAGGACCGACTGATTCGGTCGTGCACGTTGATATGCACCGAACCAGCCGGTGGGGTGTGGGTTTGACCCCGCACACACGGAGCACCGACTGATTCGGTGGCCTCCACTGTGTACCACCGAATTAATTGGTCCGCACCAGAGCCAAACACACAATTAGATAAAGAATGACCGATTGATTCGGTCCCCTCCAAGAAAAGTGTCGGTCCTTCTGCAGAGAGAATTTTTCAAGGATTTTTTTCACGGAATTTTCTTGTCTCAAGTCGATGCATCCAAAGAGAGGCAAATAAATATGATTCTTGGACAGAGACAAGCGAACCTCTCTCAAACACTCATGTTTCAAAATAGTTTTATATATGGCCAAGTGGCTTAACATAGTTTTGAAATTGAAAACCAAAGCCAAAGCACCGGAGGGCACCAACACCTAGAGAGAGCACAAGGGATGATGAAAGCAGTCCATGCTCCCCCTAAATGTATACCACAACAAAATGCCAACAAAAACGACTAAAAGAACACAATGCAAGATGCATGCAAGTGCATAGACAAGAATTTAAAGCGAGAATTTAAATCTATCTTGCCAAGTTTGAACCCTTTGCAAGCTTACTCATGGTTTTCACCACTATCTTCCAAAGGTTAGACAAGCTCCTAATGCATATGAGATATTCTACATATGATATGCAAAAACAAGTCTAGCAACTAATTTTTTTGAGTTTTTCAAGCATATCTATATACAAACAACAATGAGCATTCTAGGTGAAGTTGGAGAAATCAACCACATTAAGCTCATTCCGCAAGTTACAAAACCTATTCTCATCCAAAGGCTTTGTGAAGATATCCGCCAACTGATCATCCGTCCTTACACCATGCAAAGATATATCATCCTTAGCTATATGATCTCTAATAAAGTGGTGACGGATATCTATGTGCTTGGTACGTGAGTGTTGGATGGGGTTGTTGGCAAGCTTTACCGCACTCTCATTGTCACAAAGCAAAGGTACACTCCTAAGAATTAGGCCGTAGTCTAGGAGTGTTTGAGTCATATAAAGGAGTTGTGCACAACAAGAGCCGGCGGCAATGTACTCGGCCTCGGTGGTTGAAAGAGCCACACTATTTTGCTTTTTGGAGGACCAAGAGACTAGCGACCTACCAAGCAATTGGCACCCACCGGAAGTGCTTTTCCTATCCACTTTGCAACTCGCACAATCCGCATTGGAATAGCCAACGAGTTCAAAGTGTGCTCCTTTGGGATACCAAAGGCCAATGCTTGGTGAATATTTGAGATATCTAAAAATCCTTTTCACGGCCTTAAGGTGTGCTTCTTTGGGGTTGGCTTGAAAGCGAGCACACATACACACACTAAATATGATGTCGGGCCTCGATGCGGTAAGGTAAAGTAGACTACCAATCATAGAACGGTAAAGAGTTTGGTCTACCGGTTTACCTCCCTCATAAAGGTCAAGATGCCCATTAGTTGCCATGGGGGTCTTGATGGGCTTGCAATCTTCCATCTTGAAGCGCTTGAGAAGGTCCTTGGTATATTTCTCTTGACATATAAAGGTGCCTTCTTCAAGTTGCTTGAATTGAAATCCAATGCAGAAAGTAAGTTCACCAATCATTGACATCTCAAATTCCCTTGACATCATTCGACCAAATTGCTTGCATATCTCTTCATTTGTTGAGCCAAATATAATGTCATCCACATAGACTTGGCAAACAAAGGGCTCGCCATTCTCTTTTTTGGTGAAGAGTGTAGTATCAACCTTCCCAATCTTGTATCCCTTGGCAATGAGAAAATCCCAGAGACGCTCATACCAAGCCCTTGGAGCTTGTTTGAGTCCATAGAATGCCTTGGACAGCTTGAACACGTGATTGGGGTTGTATGGATCTTCAAAGCCCGGTGGTTGTTCTACATATACTTCTTCATTGATGTACCCATTGAGAAATGCACTCTTGACGTCCATTTGGTAGAGTTTCATATCATGACAAGAGGCATAAGCAAGGAGAATGCGAATTGCCTCTAATCTAGCCACCAGAGCAAAAGTCTCTCCAAAGTCAAGTCCTTCAATTTGAGAAAATCCATTTGCAACCAACCTTGCCTTGTTTCTCACAACATTCCCTTGGTCATCTTGCTTGTTTCTAAACACCCACTTAGTTCCAATCACTCTAGCATTGCTTGGCCTCTCCACCAAAGTCCATATATCATTCCGGGTGAAGTTGTTGAGTTCTTCATGCATTGCATTCACCCAATATGGATCAATCAAAGCTTCAACTTTGGATGGCTCCTTATTTGAGACAAAGGAGAAGCACTCACAAAACATTGCTTGTTGATTCTTTGATCTTGTCATGATTCCTTTGGTGGGGCTTACAATGATGAGATCCTTGGGATGAGCTTGAATTCTTGGATTCTGTCTTCTAGGTGGTTGTTCTTGAGGAGCCCTTAGAGCATCAACATTTTTAGCTTGAGCCTCTACCTCTTCTTGCAGAATATGAACATCTTCATGAGGAAGTGGGTGTGTCATCTTTATTGTTCTTGCTTTCATCCACATCCACTTGAGCCGTCATGGAGGAAGAGGATGGTTGATTGATCTCTTGCACCTCAACATCATCTTCCTTGGGCTTGATGACTCCAACTTGCATGTTCTTCATCGCCTCCCTCAAGGGTTCACCACCTACAACATCACAATTTTTCATTGCTCCTTGGGAGCCATTAGATTCATCAAACTCAAATGTTTCTTCAACTAAGCCGGTGGCTAAGTTGAATACTCTATATGCCTTGGACTTCAATGAGTAACCCCAATATCACAACGTTTTTGAAACTTCCCTAGATGTTGCCGCTTCTTGTAGATGTAGCATTTGCAACCGAACACCCAGAAGTATGAGATATTTGGCTTCCTCCCAACGAGCAACTCATATGGCGTCTTCTTCAAGAGGCGGTGAGGAAAGAGCCTATTTGATGCATAGCATGCGGTGTTGATTGCCTCGGCCGAAAACTTCTCATGTGTGTCATATTCATCCAACATAGTTCTAGCCAAGGTGATCAAGGTTCTATTCTTCCTCTCCACTACTCCATTTTGTTGAGGTGTGTAGGTTGCGGAGAACTTATGCTTGATTCCAATTTCATCATAATATGCTTCAATATTGGAGTTAGCAAACTCGGTGCCATTGTCACTTCTAATCTTCACCAAAGAGACTTGATATTCATTTTGGGCTTTCTTGGCAAACTTCTTGAAGACTTTGGCAACCTCAGACTTGTCATGAAGAAAGAATACCCAAGTGTATCTAGAGAAGTCATCCACTACCACAAGACAATAGAGATTCCCACCAATGCTAGCATAAGTTGTCGGTCCAAACAAGTCCATGTGGAGAACCTCTAGAGGTCTTGATGTAGATACATAAGCTTTGGTTGGATGAGTATTTGCTACTTGTTTGCCGGCTTGACATGCACTAAACAATTTGTCCTTCTCAAACTTGATGTCCTTTAAGCCCACAACCAAATCTTTCTTCACTAGCTTCTTGAGAGTACCTATGCCAACATGTGTAAGTCTTCTATGCCACAACCAACCCTTAGAAGCCTTGGAGAATAAGCAAGTGCACAAGTTTGTTTCATTTGAGTTGAAGTCAACGAGATAGAGATTGTTGTATCTAAAACCCTTGAACATTGCTTCATCACTTTCCTTCTTTGTGACAACCACACCCTCATCGGTGAATGTACACTTGTAGCCCAAGTCATACAATTGACCAACGGACAAGAGGTTGAAGCTCAAATTATCAACTAGTAGCACATTGGAGATGTCAATCTTGCCAACCCCTTCAACCTTGCCCTTGGAGTTGTCACCAAATGTAATCTTCTCATGACTTCCACTCTTTTCTAGTGAGGTGAACATCCGGGGATCGCTGGTCATATGTTGAGTACATCCACTGTCCATAACCCAATGGTGTCCTCCGGTCTTATAGTTCACCTACACCCACAAACCAAATCAAACTTGAGGTTTAGCTACCCAAACCTTTGAGAAAGTTTGGGAGCTAGAGGTTGATGATGATGCAAAGTTTGACTTATGTGGTTCACTCAATTTTGTAACAAGAATCTTGGGCACCCAAATTTGCTTAGGCCTAGTTGAATCCTTAGGTCCAAAAAATCTCACTACCACCTTTCCATTTGATATGTTGGACACACCATAATGAGCATTGAAGGCTTTGCGTCTCAAGTGATCTTTCATCTTTGGAGGAGGAGGAGTATTGCATTCATGAGCAAAGTGGCCTTCATGTTGACACTCGGTGCAATACTTAGTCTTGGGTTTGTATGACTTGGGTTGGGATATTTTGCTCTTGGCTTCAACAATCTTGGTGGACAAGTACCCAAGCCGTTGAGTGTTATAGTTGATTGCTCTATCGGACAACATTTTGCCAAAGAGTTGATTGCCATTTGTGAGAGTGGTGTAACCGGACTTGAGATCATTCACTTGTTGCTTGAGCCTTTGAATCTCACTCATGGCATGCTTGTTCTTGACTTGAAGGTCCACATAGTCCTTGCCAAGTATGCCATTTGGTGACACACCCAACACAAACTTGCCCTTGCATGTTGCACAATTTTTGGTTGAATTGTCATTGCTAGAGCCTTCATCTTGATTTGAGTGACTAGCCTCCATTAGGGGATTAGGAAAATCACTAGTAACTTCACCATTTGCCTTCATTAGGGGATTAGGCGTGATCTCAAGCAAATCATCACATTGAATTTCACAATCAACTTGCACTATGCTTTCCTCAAGAAGGCCATCACATTGAATAGCACATTTTACTTTCACAATCTTCTCCTCATCCAATTTCTCACTTGATAACACATCAAACTTTTCTTCAAGCAACTTGTGGTGGGTAGTGAGCTCTTGGAACTTAGTTTTCAACTCAACATGATCACTAGCAAACTTAACATGCTCAAGTTTTATCTCTTTGTTCTTAGCTTCTAGATCATCACATTTAGCAACTAGTTTTGCCTTCTTTCGCTCAAGCCTATCAATTTTCTCATTTGATTCTCTAATGATGCTAGTATATTGTTTAAGATAAGCTACTAGATCATCATAAGAGGGCTCATCATCATCATCACTATCACTATCACTTTCATCCTCATGGTGGGAAGACTTTCTCACCTTGCTATCACCCTTTGCCATGAGGCAAAAATGTTTTCTTGACTTGGAGCTTGAGTGAGGCGGTAGAGGGATGGATGCACCAATAGTAAGACCGGCAACTCCTTCATCTTCACTTTCATTTGATGAGTTTCTTGAAGTGTCGTCCTCGGTGATCCATTCCCCAATATAAGCTCTTCCTTGCTTCTTCTTGGTGGGTGTGGAAGACTTCTTCTTGTTGCCATCTTTCCTGCTCTTGAATGTCTTCTTCTTGTAGTCACCATCATCATCACTCTCCTCCTTCTTGTATTCTTTCTTTTGTCAGGGAGAGGACATTGATGTGCAAGATGGCCGAGCTCACCACAATTGTAGCAATCCATATCCTTGATGTACTTCTTCTTGATAGAGAACTTCTTGCTCTTGTGGTTGAAGTCAATGCCCTTCTTGTCAAGCTTTCGAGGCATCTTGGTGGTCTTCCTCACAAGAAGAACAACTTCATCGAGCTCCTCACTCTTGCCATCGTCATCATCTTCACTTGATTCCTCAACAATCACCTTCTTCATCTTCTTATCTTTTCTAGCTTTGAAAACAATGTCTTGCTTGACGGAGGAAGATGAGCCTTCATACTTCTCATATTCTTTTGTGTAGCCCATGTAATCTTCATGACCCTTGATCTTCCCCAACATCTTGGTGATTGTGTGAGAGTTGAGGTCATCATAGAAGTAGACGGTGACGATGCCGGAGTACTTGTCACTTGGAAGAGCACTTAGGAATCTTCTCTTGACTTCAAGCTCCTCCATCTTGGTGACATCAAGTTCATTCGACTCCTCTACAAGAGCATTCAAGCGTGAGTACATGGTACGAGCACATTCATTAGAAAATTTCTTGAAAGCATTAATTTTATCCATAATAACTTTGTGGCGCTCCTCTCTCTCATCCTTAGAACCCATGTAAATCTCAACAAGCTTCGTCCATATTTTATGGGCTTTTGTCTCACTCCTAACTTGGTTGAAGTTTTCCTTGTTGAGACTTCTAAGGAGAGTGTTCCTAGCCTTAGCATTGAACCTCGCATGAGATACCTCAAGTGCGGTGAGGTTATTCTCATCAACGGGCGCGGGAAGGCCAACGGTGGTAGCCCTAAGCACATCGGCATCCATGGCATCAAGGTATGCTTCCATACGGATCTTCCAATTGGAAAAATCCTTGCCATCGAAAACTGGGGGAGGCCCTTCATTAGACATCTTGCTCTAGGCGGTGAAGCCTATCGTTTGAGCAACAAGGCTCTGATACCAATTGAAAGGATCAAGATCCCTAAGAGGGGGGTGAATTAGGCTTCTACAAAAATTTAAGCAATAAAACAATCCTATGCAATAAGCCAATTCACCCCATGTGCCTACAAGTGTGGTTTGTGCCTAGCTAGTGTTGAAAAGAGTTTAGCAACCTAGTTCCAATCCTACTCTAACATGGCAATTCTAGGAATAGAAAAGCGGAAAGTAAACTTGCTCAAAGTAAAGAGAAGAATAGGAAGCCGATTTTTCCCGAGGTATTGAGGAGTCGGCACTCCCCCTAGTCCTAGTTGGAGCACCCGCGCAAGGGTATAGCTCCCCCTTGATCCGCGCAAGGATCAAGTGCTCTCGTAGGGGATATCCATTTCCCACTCCGGGACGGCGGATTTCCAAAACGTGTACACCTTCTTGGGGCTTCACACAATCTCCACGTGAGCTCCCAAGATCAACACCACCAAGCCGTCTAGATGATGCCGAATCACCAAGAGTAACAAGCCAAAGATCTTCACTTGACCAAGACTAGACCAAGAGCTAGATGGATGCACACTTGCTACTCCCAAGCACTAAAGAGAGTCCATCAATCCAAGTGCCTCTCTTGCCCTCAAACACTCCCCAACAACAGCTGGATGAACAGTAAAACTCGTGTGGCAAGAGAGCTTCCAAGTAGGAGAAGAGTGGTTATAAATAGCCCACTCAAAAGCACTAGCCGTTAGTGCTGACGCAGAGGGACCGACTGATTCGGCGCCCTCCAAAGATGGCCACCGAACCAGTCGGTGCCTCCTTGGTTTTGAACTTCCAACGGCTAGCCAGTGACCACCGACTGATTCGGTGGCCAACCTCCGTGCAATACCGAATCAGTCGGTGTGGACCAGTACCTAACAGGTATTTCGAGCCACAATGACCGACTGATTCGGTGCTGCCCACCGAATTAGTCGGTCCCCCTTGGGGACATGGACATGGGCTGGATCTCGAGGGCCACTGACTCATTCGGTGGGTCTTCATGGGGATCACGGAATCAATCGGTGCCCCTCCATTTTCACTCAGTGCGTAATAGCCATTTCTAGCCATAATGACCGACTGATTTGGTGCTGCCCACCGAAACAGTTTGTCCCCTCTGGGACTTAGGCTACAAAATGGCCAGGGGCACCGACTGATTCGGCGGGCCCTGCTAACAGGGACCGAATAAGTCGGTGCCTCTGTTTACTTCGCAAAGCAAATAGAGCACCGACTGATTCGGTCACTGCCCCAGTGAGCACCGAATGAGTCGGTCCCTACTGAGCAAAAAGCTTCAAACTTCTTAGGGCTGAAACTCGTCCAATTCAAATTCTTTGAGTTACTAACCTTCTCAAGGGCTTTGACATATCTACCTAGCACTAGGTTTCACAAGTGTGCACCACACCTAAACTCTAGATTTATCTAAGTCAAGCTACCAATCCTTAACCCCCCTTTATAGTATGGCCAAAGGAAAACAAAGGCCTAAACTACTCTAAGTGCCTCTCATCATCCAAACGGCACTTAGAACTAGCTTATCCTTAATCTTCGAGCATATCCTTTGCACCAATACAATCATTCGCAAGTGATGGGGGTCAAGAATACCGTGAAAGCGCATCATTGCACTAACTTAACTTAGTTTCTTCAAAACAAATGTTAGTCGCAATGATAATGTTGCCATTAATCGCCAAAACCGAATTAGGGGCCTAGATGCTCTTTCAGCTTGCCAACTCGACGGCGGCCATGGAGGAGAAGCCGCGGGAGATCGATGATGCCATCACTGAGCTCCACGCCGCTACCGTCGCCAGCGACAATCACAAGAGCAGCAGCAGCTCGAGCGGCCAGGCCAGCCTGACGAGTCAGCATGGCCAAATGACCTGTCTTCGCATGTTCGCCAACGCTATGGTTTGTTCCGCTGCCTCTTCTCTATTCCTCCTCCGGTGATCTCGCCCCGTTCCGTTTCAGACCAGTCTCATCTCCTTCTCCACGGTGTGATAGAGGTGCAGGAGAATGTGGCGCGTCGAGCGGCTGTACGGAACATTCACCGAGCGTTGCTGCTCTCCATTGACGCAGTTCTATCCTCTTCTAGCTCACACCGTCAGACAGCCTCAAGGATCGTCTCTGATTGTTTTTTTTTTCGTTTTTTCCTTCCTATTATGGTCTTGATCATGTTACTTGAATTGAGTTTATCCTGGCTGGCTGCTACACCAGAGGTCTCTTGTATCGGTTGATCTCCCGTATTGATTTCTCCGTAGTATTGCCTGCTCGAATTTGCCACAGATTAAAGAATAGATCTACATAAAGTTTTCTTGGTACGGGGTGTGTTCGATCGATGGGTGCCTGTGCCTGTAGCCCGTCTGGGGCTCGAGGCCCGAGCGGCTTCGAACGGGATTTCAAGCGGTGGGCGTGGCAGCAAACAAAGTCAACCGGTGGATGCCCGTGTATTGTTGGGGACTTGGGGAGGCAAACTCTGACATGCGGGGCCCACCGTCCTTACGATGGACGAAAAAAAGGCATAAACCTTGCGTGTTTTAGGAGTAGGTAAAGATAAAACCTGGACCCAAACGATGCAATCGCATAGCGCCACATGACCCGCATTCTCTTGGCCGTCGGATCGGACACTCTTAGGGCTGGGCAAATATAACCGAGATCCGAGTACCGAACCAAACTAACCGAGAACCAGAACCGAAAGAACTGGAACCAAGAAGTTCAGTTCGGTACTCTGTACCAATTGTTCAGTAACCGAAATTACTCGGTTAATTCGGTTCGGTACCCGGTTAACCGAACAAACCGAGCTCTATTGCCAATTCAGCCCCATAGCTAATCTAGCTCATCTGAGCCCAACAGCCAAACCCTAATACGCCTCACCCAGTACCCTTCTGTCTCCACCGAGTGTAACATCTCTGATGTTTATACACTAATGAAAAGATTATATTAAGAAAGGGAGCATTAAAGAAAAGTAATTATTAAAGATTATGGGAACAAGCTGAAATGGTTTCACTCTCAAAAGCCAAAAGTTCTATGAAACTCAAAATTTGGTCAATATAAAGGTTTCACAAAATTTCAAACCTGACAACTACTTATTTGAAGTTTGGGGCTATTGCGTTTTTACCCCTACTTGTAATTGTGATTTTACCCTTGTTTTTTTAACTTCGTGAATTTGCCCCTATTTGTTACGAATCATTGTGATTTTGCCTCCAGTCAACGGTAGTCAACTGTCAAAACAGGGGCAAATTCACAACGAATTGGGGCAAATTCACAACAACTTATGAATAACAGGGGCAAATTCATAAAGTTCAAAAAAGTAAGGGCGAAAGATCAATTGCACTTCAAAGTAGGGGTAAAAACACAATAATCTCTTGAAGTTTTGTCCAAAAATGAAGGGAACAATGACAAAACCCCCCAAACTGTTCTGCAAACCGATTTTTCTTCCTTCTAGTTTCTGAGCTGTTTCTAAAGTTTATCAAATTACTTTTGATTTCACAAAACAACTTGAAAAATACCAAAAAGAAAAGTTGTCACAAATTTCATAAAAAAAACATCTGCCTTATTCTGGGTTTTGAGCTAATTTTGACCGGAGGGTGCTTGAAAAACTCTGTTTCCGCCAGTTTTCGACACAGTGGCAAACCAAACTTTCCACCGCGTCACCTTCTAAACCATCCAGTTTCTCATATGTCAGACCTTGCCAAAACTAAACATCAATGTCCAGAGATGAACTTTCATGTTTTGAGTTTTTCGTTTTGAGATCGTTTGTTGGGTGTGGCTTGCCAATGTGCTTGCCACGAACGCCATCCTAGCTCCGGAGTGCGCCGAACGCACTCTACGCGTTCCAGTTCCACCGCGCCTCCTCCACGTGGCCAGCGATGCCTGATGCCGCTAGCCGCCAACCCAATCGCGCGTGCTCGCTTTGGGGCGAAGCCTCCAGCCGCGGCAAACCGCGCTTAGGCGCTAATCTCCGCGCTCCTCCCAAACCGGCGGCAAGCTCTCATGCCAACCATGGCCGCCGCGTCAGAGCCATCATTACAGTGCATGTCCACCACCCCTCCATGCCAATAGGAAGCTCGAGCATCTCCCACTTCGCCCGAGTATTCCCGGCTTTCAATTCGTTGGCTGGTAGATGCCATTGCCATCCACCGCGTGGAGCACCAAAGCTGCTACGCCCCGACGCCGCGCCAGACGCTATCCGAGACTACGAGCTAGTTTCAGGAGCATCCGAACCTCGCCCAGACCTGCTCACCAAGTGGCTATAAAAGGGAGAGCTCGTTTCTTCTCCCTGCTCCATTTTTTCCTGTTTCGCCGAGCTGCCATTGGGGGCTCTCGTTGAGCTCCGCTTTCGGGCCACTTCCCCAGCCGCCGGGCTGCCGGAATCCCTCCACCGTAACCCCCTGAAGCTCACAAGCCTCCTTCCCCACCGCCTTGCCTAGCCGAGCTCGCCAGATTCCATAACCGCAAGCAGAGCGCCGCCGCTCGCCGTCGCCATCCCTCCACAATCCACCTCAGACCCCGAGACCGCCGCCAATCGACTCCTGGTGAGCCCCTCACCGTTTTGCCCCACTTCCCCCGCCTCCTCTCGCCGGCGTTTGGCCGGAAAACCCACCGCCGGCACCGCAGGAGCCTTTCTTCATCTTCCCCGTTAAGTTCTAGGGCTCCCAGTGTAAAGTTCCAGGGACTTCTTTGTGAGCGCGAAAAAGTTTGGAGGGTTAAACTGAAAAACGGAAGTTCAAACCGAGATCTAAAAGTTGTGATGTTCTAAAATCCATACAAATCCGTAGAAAAATCCTAAAAATGCAAACGAAAATTCTGTGGAACCTTGACTTTCTGAAGAACATTTGACCTTTTGAAAGTATATACTTTTGGTGAATACTTTATGAATTAAAATTGAAAGTCGGTTTGAACAAATTTCAGCATAATTCAAAATCTACTACTGATATGAATCTAAATTTTGGGTATGTTGTTACTGTGGTAAGGACTAGTCTACATATGAAATCTTGCACAAAAGTATTGATTGTAGCTCGAGTTATGATGTATGTCATGTTATCAGCCCTGTTGTTACTAAAGAATTTTAGAAAATTATTTACTGCTATCTGCTATAATTATTTTTGTATGAATTATTTATGTTTGCAGCTATCTGAACTTATGTTATTTATCTCAATTTTTCTGTTAATCAAAATGACCTCAACTTTGTGCAAAGATCTAATAATGTCATTAAGAACTTGTCATAAAAAACAACATAAAAATTGGCAAATAAAAGAGAAGCTTTCATTTTACGTAAACAAGGTTAAATGGACTTTCAAAGAAACTCTCAAATTATATATATACAGCAGAACAAATTATGGTGTTGAAAGAAAAGAAATAATCAAAATTTTATGCGTACATAATCACCATCGAAAGAAAAGAAGAAAGTGCGTTAAATTTCCACAGTTGCTTTTTGAAGAAATAAAATATTAACAATTGTTGTCTAGGTGAATATGGCAACAATTGCACCAACAATTTAAGTGAATAAGTATCATTAGAATTAAATCGTCATGTATTGCATCTCGTGTAGAGGATCAAATCGTTAACAGGAACTACAAGCTCATGCCGGACACAGAAGAAGAAGGGCAGGAAGGAGAAGTGAACATCCTAATCGCCGAGCAAGCACCTCCTTTAGAGCCGGAGACTAGAGCTGAACAAGAAGGTAAGCACCAGAGCATGACCTAAATTCTAAACTTCTTACAACTTTGGTCTCTTTACGTTTCAGGAATTGAATGGCAAACTAGATGCATAATCTTAATACCTATGTTTTGAATACTAATATGATAGGATCGATAGTTGCTATGCTTTAAGGACCCGTTATAAGTCGTGTGATTTTCTGTCACTCGCGAGATATAGGAGTTGAATGACTTTAATTATGTTGGAATCAGAAGAATTGACGGGCGGGATGGCATGTGTAGATCTCCCGTCCGTGTATGTGAAAGTTGTTAAGGTCGACACTGTGGTCGCGTGTGTCAATTTTTTGAACGTACCACGCATATGCCGGTCTATGGGAATCGGTAAGCCTAGTACCGGATTGAAACAGCTAGGGCCGCTTGCCAGCTTTCCTTGGAAATCTATTTCCCTTCTGGTACCCAAGTGGTTACATGCGTGAGATCAGCCGACATGTGTCCGCGAGTATCTGATAACCGTGTATCCTAAGGGAGATCGCTTCGTGTGACATCTCTGATGTTTAAGCTTAAAAGTTCACAAAAAACAAGGAGCAAAAATAGGGTCAAAGCAAAAGAATGGAAATACACTTAAATTGGGTTTAAAAATTCAAAGTTTAACTTTCCAAAAGGCTGTTTTGACACCCAGCTGAGATCTCGAAACTTTTCTACTAAGCATGAAAGTCTCCAAACACAAAAGTTGTTTGTCATCCCAAATGAAGCCTAGTTACTGTTTGGAACATTTCCAAATTGTGCAGTTAAGCCCCTCAGAAACCCTAAAAACCATGCAGAACACCTTTTCAAACCTAGCTTGTATGAGCTCGAAAAATTCGTATTTTCAAGTTCATCCCAAAATGAAAGTTTTGTCCCATCTTTCAATCTACAACTTTTGTTTTTGCACTTTTGAAAGTTTAGTCCAAATCTTTGGAGAAAAATGGGTTGGAACGGGCAAGCCCCCGAGGTGTTCCGACCAGACCCCTGGCTCGCTCTGCCCCAGGCTTGGGCTGGCCGCCACGTGGCCGGCGAGCGGCGGTGACCTTGCCTGACCGGTCGAGCCCTCGGCAGCCGTGTCCCGGCCTCTCGCACACGCGTCTGACCCCCTGTGTCGTCCCAACGCGCACCCCGCACGCCACCTCGACACGTCGAGCGGGTGCTCCATCGTGGCGAGCTGCGCTCCGCCATTGCGCAGAGCGCCGAGCCTGCCCAAAGCCGCCTGACCCGGTCGCTCGCCCCACACCAGCGCCAGCAGCGTCCCCAGAGCATCCTCCATTGCACACGCCACAATCTTTGACCGCCAACCCGCACCCGCGCCCTGCCTGAGCTCACCAGGCCATCAATGGCACACTGGCTGCCGCCCATCCACCCGCATGCGTCCCCGAGCAGCCCAACCGACTCCAACAGGCTCCAAGGCTCCTCTAGTTAGTCTCTGTCGCCTTGGCTCAGCCCTGCGACACTGCCATTCCCTTCTCCGCACTCCCACGCTCCTTCTTCCACCTCCGGCCGCGAAGAGCAGAGCTCGAACACTTGCAGCCGCATGCCAAATTCATGGCCCTCCCCTCCATGGCTATCCAATCCACTGCACCTGAGGCTCGCTCAACCATCTAGCTAGCCCTCGAACCAATCCCAGCGGGAATCGAGCAGCCCTCGCCGGCAATCGAAGGATCCCCTCGCCGCTCTGCCATTTCCGTCGTCAAGCTCCACCTCACCGTCGACCGCTCGCTTCGACCCCGCAGCTGCCAAACCGAGGCCCCGATGAGCTTCCCCGGCCTTCAGTGAAGCTCTCAGGCCGGCTTCGCCACCCCGAGCACCTCTCCACCTCGCCGGCGACGACCTTGAGCGGAGGAGCTCCGCCGCTCAACGTCGCCAGCTTGCACCACGCCGCCTCATCCCCATTTTTGTTCTAGGGGCCTATGTGCAAAGCATAGGGACCCTTTTGTAAGGTTTTAAAAGATCTTGGGTTCCCAGCCTAAAAAGAGTTTTTAGATCTAATTCAAATTTCTGAGATCTTCTAAAATCCGTTAATAATCGTAGAAAAATCACAATAATTCACAAAAATACTCCCTGAACTCGTGAGATTGTAAAGTCCAATCTCATGTTTGCATATAGATGCTTTTGGTGAATGGTTTTTGAATTAAAATTCAAACTCAGTTTTTAGAGTTTTGTGCACCATTTCAAATCCTGAAGTCCTCTATAGCTGAACTTTGGATATGTTGTTTGTGTGGCCTGTGGTAGCACTGTGTCCAAAGGGGACCTAAAAATATGGTCTATAGCTTCAGTTATGAATTGTTTAGTGATTTCTGTTCTAGCTCAGTTCTGGATTTATTAAAAATATTTCTTGCTGTAAAAGACCAACTTCCACCAGAGGTCTAAAAATTTGTTAGCACATGCTAGAACAATGCTAAACTTAATTTTTTACCCTGTTTAAACTATCAATAAATAGATATAAGTTTTCGGTTTGGTAATTAATTAGGACTGTTCAAGTGGTATTTTTAGCTACCACTTGGCCAGAGCTCTTCTTTTATCATGCGTAGCACTGGTAGAAACATCTACTATTTTGGAAGTAGTTTCGATTTTATATAATTCAATCTTGATTCTTTGACCAGTAACTTGTACTATTTTTAATAAATTCTGTACAACTCGATTTTAGCTAAATTTTGGGGTGAGCATTGCTCTTATACTCCTATAGCTGTCATAAAGTTTATAGATAAAAAGGATGAACAGAAGCAGAGAAACGAAAATGAGAAGGAACTAGAGTAAAATTGGTTTTCATAAAAGGATATAGATCACTTTTGATAATTAAAGCAAATGTGGTGCATGTGAAGTTTGAATTTCAGAACTGAACGCTTACATAAGAAATAATAGTTTAAATTGTTTTATATGTGTACACAATCACCATCAAATAACATTTAAGCCTAGCATCCCTTCTCTATTCTTGTGAATATGGCCTTCAAGTTGTGGCGGACCACTCCGAAATTATTCCAAGTTAAGTACCCCCAGACCACAATTCAAGTAGTCAGGCACTTAATCCGGAATAAGCTGGAGCGCCGTCGGATTATACCCGATTAACCACGTACTTTCACGATCGAAACAACACGCGCGCCCACACGAAGGTGAGTCCCAGATATTACAACATTCCATAAAATCAACTTACATAAATAGTATCATCAAGTTATTACAAACCAAGTTCGAATTTCAAATAAAAGTACGAGAGTTCATTGCAGCAGAATTTAAACTAACGACGATACATAGCAACACCATAATGAAGCCGGCCATGGTGCTACTCCTCCCGATCCTCGGCAGAGGACAGAACCCACTCGGCATGCCAGCCAGGTGGAACCTGGGCAGGCCAGGGGACGGAATTCACCGCCTCCTCCAAAGCAGTACCTGAAATAAAAGCCACAAGCAAGGCTGAGTATACTAATACTTAGCAAGGCTTACCCGTCGGGTGGAAACTACTTCACTGACTTCTAGACATGAGAGGCTTTTGGCTGGCGGGTTTGTTTGCCAGAAAGCAACTAAGAGTGGATCCTTACTTTCATGATTTTAGCATCAATTTCTAATAGTGTTAAGCATTCTAGATTAGCATCCTCTCTAAGCATACAAGTGGTGTAATACAATTTAGTACATACAACAATTTCGTCATCCTCATAGTTCCACTTGTTACTCAATGCAGCACAGCAGTCAAGCAGTCTCATTAACCGCGAGAAGCGGACAGTTCGAACCAAATTTTGCTACCTGGCTAGGGAAACCCAACACACACTTGAAGCATTGGTAGCCACCTCCAGGACGAAGTGGCTGCTGCACGTTTTGCACGTTTTGCCTCGGCGCCTGTTGCTGCTGCGGCGGTGGAGGGAAACGAGGCGCACCCTGCTGTGGTGGCCTGGCAACCCAACATCCTCCCTGAGGCGCCCTTGGCTGCCCCTGCGGTGCAGCCGGGGGAACCAAGCGGAACCTCTGAGGTTGCCCACCCGAAGGTCCAGCGGGAGCCTTTCTTTTCTTTTTGGCCTTATGGACCATGTTGGCATCTTCGTGGGCTATGGCAATGTTCACGAGTTCACCATATGTGGCAACCCATGTAGTGGTCAGCTGGGCCTTGAGCTTGGTATTGAGGCCGCGGCGGAACCTCTCCTTCTTCTTGTCATCTGAGTCAGCATGATGACCCGCATAAGGACACAGACCATTGAAGGCCTGCGAGTACTAAAGCACAGTGCGGGTTCCCTGAGTCAGAGCCAGGAACTCGTTCAACTTCCTTTCCACCAATCCAGCAGGGATATGGTGGGCTTTGAAGGCAGTCTTGAACTCCTCCCACTCGATGACATGGTTCTCCTCCTGAAGAGTCAGATAGTTCTCCCACCACAGGAGAGCTGTGCCACGGAGCTGCTGCGCCGCAAAGACCACCTTGCGGTTTGGAGTGCAAGGCGTAGCCAGGATGGAGAACTTGGATTCGATGGCCCGAATCCATGCATCAGCCTCCATAGGCTCCTCGGCTCTGGAGGACACCGGAGGGTGGGTGGCCAAGAAGTCCTCGTACCAGGCCACTGGAGGTGGAGGGGCACGATGACCACCTTGCTGCTGTTGCATCTGCTACTGCATCATCTGTTGTTGGTGCTGCAGATTACGGAGGATCTCCGTTTGGGTGGCATACAGCTACTGCCACGTTGGGGGTTGTTGTGGTGGCGGAGGTGGTGGTGGCTGTTGCCCTTCCGCTACCATCATGACCGCTGCGAGTGATAGCCATCTGCAGTAGGTACTTGTATTAGCCACAATCCATAAGTATAACATCCCAGATGTTTAAGACCTTAAAAATACACTAAAAACAGGGTTAAGGGGACAGCTTTGGTTGTAGCACACTTAAATAGATCAAAAATTCGAAATTTGAATTTCAATAGGCCAATTCGACATCCATCTGAGATCTCAAAAATTCTGAACTAAACATGAAAATCTCCAAACATAAAAGTTGTTTGTCATCCCAAATAAATCCTAGTTACTGTTGGGAACTTTTCCAAATTTTGCAGTTAAGCCCCTCAAAAACTCTAAAAACCGTGCTGAACACCTTTTCAAATAGGGCTTGTTTGAACTTGAAAAATTCAGAATTTCAGGTTCACCACAAAAGGAAAGTTGTGTCCCACCTTTCAAACTCAAACTTTTGTGTTTGCACTTTTTGAAGTTCAGTTCAAATTTCTGGAGTTTTGCACGATTGAAATGAGATGCTCCACGGGCGTTCTGGCTGGCAGCTCGGCCAGCTCTGCCCGAGGCCGGCAGTGGGCGCCACGTGGCCGGCGAGCGGCGGCGACCGGGTCAGGTCGGCCAAAGCCGCGGCAGCCGCGCCTCTCATCCCCATGAGCACACCAGCGCCTCCGTTGGGTCGCGTCTCACGCTACAGCGCCTGGGCAAGCCTCGCCACGCGGGCACGCCATCATGGCGAGCCGAGCTCCACCATTGGCCGTCGGCGCGCACGTCGAGCAGAGCTGCTCCGCGGCTGGATTCCCGCTCGCTATGCGCCAAGCACCTTTGCGGAGTATCCCCTATCACCATCTTTCACCAGAGGTCTAGAAACATGTTGGCACATGTTGGAAAAAATGTTAAACTTAATTTTAGACTCTGTTTGGGGCATTAAATAAATATATTTTGGTTTTCGGATAGAAAATTTGTGAGGGCTGACCAAGTTTTATTTTTTAGCCACCACTTGGTCAGAGCCTTTCTTTTACTCATGTCTAGCTCTGGTAGAGAAATCTTCTGTTCTGGAAGTAGTTTTGATTTTATATGGTCAAAAGTTAAGTTTAGCATTTCTACTATATGTGGCAACAAGTTTCTAGACCTCTGGTGAAAGATGGTGATTTTTGGCTGCATGAATTATTTTTAATAATTGCAGAACCGAACTAGAACAGAAATCACAAAATAAATCATAACTGAAGTTACAAGCTATATTTTTAGGTCTCCTTTTGACACAAAGCTTCTACCGTCCCAACAAGCAACATATCCAAAGCTCAGCTACAGAAGAGTTCAGGATTTGAAATGGTGCACAACACTCTAAAATCACAGTTTGAATTTTATTTCAAAAGCTAATCCTCAAGAGTATATACATGCAGAAATGATATTGGAGTTTACAACCTCACAAGTCCAGAGAGTATTTTTGTGCATTTTTCTGATTTTTCTACGAGTTTTAGTGGATTTTACAAGATCTCAGAAAAATGGATCTAGGTTTAAGAATCTCTTTTACGCCAGAGACCCTAGAACTTTTAAAACCTTTCAAACACATCCCTGAAACTTACACGGAGGACCCTAGAACTAAAATGGGGAATGCATCTAGGTCCCTACGCTCGCCGGCGACCGGATTCCGGCGAGGAGACTGCGAACCGGCGCGGGGGAAGTTGGGGAAAACGACGAGGAGCTCACCGCGAGTCGTTTGGGGTAGGTCTCGAGGACGGTGGCGAAACGACGTGGCTCGTCGACGGTGAGCGGCGGAGCGGCTAGCTCCGGCGACGTTGGTAGCCGGCTGCGGGGGTCGAGGCGAGGCGCGGAAGGGCGCGTGATCTTCACCGGGAGTAGGCGGAGCTTGTCATGGGGCTCGACGGCGACGAGGATGGCTGGAAGATAGAGTTTGACGTGGAGGTGGAGCTCGCTGCGGGAATGGCCGAGCGGCGAGTAATTTCTTCGATTCCCAGCGAGGGCTGCTCGATTCGAGCTAGGGATGGTTCGAGGGGCTAGCTAGGTGGATGAGCAAGCTTCGGGTGCGGGGGATTGGGAAACCATGGAGGGGATTATGGGGGATGTGGTTCACGGCGGCAAGAGCTCGGGTTCGGTTCACTGCGGCTGGAGGTGGAAGAAGATGGGAGCTAGCGCGGAGGAGAGGGAAATGGCAGGGCGCTGGCTGGGAGAGAGGGTGAGGTCGCTCGGTGGAGTGTTTGGGCATGCTAGAGAGGGCTGAGCTGCCTCGGGAGCGCGCGCGGGGAGGATGGACGGCTGAGCAGCGCCATTGATGCCTATGAGCTCGGGCAGGGCGTGAACCGTGGTTGGGCGAGGGGGATTGTGGCGTGGGGGAGTGAAGATCCTCGGCAGAGGCGCTTGGCGCGTAGCGGGCTGGAATCCGGGCGTGAGGCAGCACAGCCCGACGTGCGCGCTGGCGGCCAATGGCGGAGCTCAGCTCGCCATGATGGCGCGCCCGCGTGGCGAGGCTCGCTCCTACGCTGTAGCGCGCGAAGTGACAGGTCGGGGGCGTTGGCGTGCTCGTGGCGAAGGGAGGTGCGGCTGCTGCGGCTTTGGCCGGCCTGGCCGGGTCGCCGCCACTCGCCGGCCACGTGGCGGCCGCTGCCGGCCTCGGGTAGAGCACGCCCGGGCTGAGGTCGGAGCGCCCGTGGAGCTCCCTGGTTCAAACGCGTTTATGTCCAAAAATTTGAATTGAACATCAAAAAGTGCAAACAGAAAAGTTGTAGTTTGAAAAGTGTGACATAACTTTCCTTTTGGGGGATCTGAAATTTCGAATTTTTCAAACTCAAACAAGCCACATTTGAAAAGGTTTTTTGCATGGTTTTTAGAGTTTTTGAGGGGCTTAACTGCAAAATTTGAAAAAGTTCCCAACAGTGACTAGGCTTTATTTTTTATGACAACCAACTTTTATTTTTGGAAATTTTCAAGTTTAGTACAAAATTCTTGAGGTTTCAGTTGGGTGTCAAAAAGTCCTTATTGAAATTCAATTTTCGAATTTAGCTCAATTTAAGTGTGCTAACCCAATGCTGCCCCTTTAACCCTGTTTTTGTGTATTTTTAAGGTTTTTAACATCTGGGATGTCACACAAGTGCCTTAGCTTTTAGACCTAAAACTTGCAGCAACACTTAAACTTGTGCATCTCATGTAGACGGCGTCCTTGCTGACCATACTTACAACCTCGTCCCCGCCAACGAAGAAGAAGCTCCAAAAGGTGGTGAAAACGTCATTGTGATTGACCCGGAGTTTGACGCCGGTGTAGCTCAAGAAGGCAAGCCCCGGAGCATTTACGTTTGTGCATTTACGTTTCAAGGAGTTGTGTGAATACCCTAGTTGCATAATTGTAGTACTATATCTTTAAATAGTAGTATGATAAGGTCGATAGTGCTATGCTCTTAGGACCATTACAAGTCGAGTGATTTCCTGTCACTCGCGACACATAGGAGTTGCTTGTCTTTACTTATGTTGGAATCATAAGGATGGACAGGCGGGATGGTATGTGTAGATCTCCCGTCCGTGTATGATAATTGGTTTAAGGTCGGAACGTGTGGTTCTGTGTGTCGAGTTTTTGAACGTACCACGCACATGCCGACCTATGGGAACCGATAAGCTCGGTACCCGATTGATGCAGCTAGGACTGATAGCCATTTCTCCTTGGAAATGTTTTTCCATTGCTGTACACAAGTGGTTACATGCGTGATATCGGCCGGCATAAGTCCGCGAGTATCCGATAACCTTGTATCCTAAGGGAATAGACCCGGCGCCGAACTGTGGATTGAAGGGAAAGGTTGGATAGTGTACGTGCCTTTTATAGCAGGCATTATCCGTGTGTGTTGGGTTTCCCTGGCCAGGTAGTGAAATTCGGTTCGAGCTGTCCGCTTCTCGCGGTTAATGAGACTGCTTGACCGCTATGCTACATTGAGTAGCAAGTGAAACTTCGAGGATGATAAACTTATTGTTTGTACTAAATTATATTGCACCACTTGTATGCTTAGAAAGGTTGCTCATCTAGAATGGTCAAAAGTACTAGAACCTCATGCTAAAATAATGAAAGTAAGGATCCACTCTTAGCTGCTTTCTGGCAAAACAAACCCACCAGCCAAAAGTCTCTCATGTCTAGGAGTCGGTGATGTAGTTTTCACGTGACGGGTAAGCCTTGCTGAGTATTAGTATACTCAGCCTTGCTTGTGGCTATTATTTCAGGTACTGCTTTGGATGAGACGGTGAATTCCGTCACTTGGCCTACCCAGGTTTCTCCTGGCTGGCACGTCGAGTGGGTTCCGTCCTCTTCTGAGGATCAGAAGGAGTAGCACCATAGACGGCTTCATTGTGGTGTTGCTATGTATCGTCGTTTAGTTTTTTTCGCTGCATTAAACTCTCGTACTTTATTTGAATTTTAGACTCAGTTTGTAATAACTTGTGGAGACTATTATGTTAAGTTGAACTTGTGGAATGTTGAAATTTCTGGGACTCACCTTCGTGTGGGCGCGCGTGTGGGCGCTCCAGCTTATTCCGGATTAAGTGCCTGACTACTTGATTAGTGGTCCGTGGGTACTTAACTTGGAATAATTTCGGAGTGGTCCGCCACACTCCGGTTCCAAATTGTGGATTGATGCGAGTATTTGTGCCTTTTATAGCCAATATTATCCGTGTGCGTTGGGTTTGCCGTGGCCAGGTAGTGAAATTTGGTTCAAACTATCCGCTTCTCATGGTTAATAAGACTGCTTGACCGCTTGGCTGCATTGGGTAACAAGAAGAACTATGAGAATGATGAAGTTGATGTTTGAATATAATTGTATTGTACCACTTGATTGTTTAGATAGGATGCTCATCTAGAATAATCATTCTACTAGAAATGGATGCTAAAATATGGAAAATGGATGAGTATCCATTCTTACTGCTTTTGGCAAATCAAACCTGTTGTAACACGGATTTTCTAGTATTACAAACAGTAACAAAGTCAAGGTTGACTTCTTTCTCGTTCCTTCAAAAATTGTCCTCTACAGTTACTGCTGACCTGCTATTTATAGGGGTCAACCTCGTATGTTTACAAGACCGTTACTTCCCGCCAGAATTCCTACACATAGTCTAGCTTTTGGACAACCGTTGCTTCCCGCCAATCCTCATCCTAGCCTCGTCGCAGATGATAGACTCGTTTCAGCATCTCCATATTCCATACCCAGCCTCGTAACATTGTCCTCTTTGTCTTGACTTCTTCGATCCTGCTCGATAAGGCTTTAACCTCTTCGAATTAGCTTCACGTTTGTCAGCTTCGTCCTGACTTCTCTGATTTCGCCGGCGACTTTTGCCTCTTCGAAATTAGCTTCGCATTTATCTTCTTCATTCGAAACTCTTCAGTCTCGCCTGTAAAAGTAGAAAACATGATTCCAAGGGGCGTCTCCCCAACAGTAGCCCCTTCGTCCTTGGATTCGAGTTTGTTACTATTCATCCCTCGAACTCCTGGGACGAAACCCAAAAGGCGTCCCCTTGGATAAATTTGGCGGTTACTTGGCGCCTTTCCACGGCGCGAATTTCGGAACTTACCGCGCCTATAAATAGTAGAAGTTACCCCCTCCTAAAATTACCTTCGCTTTCACTTTTGACCTCGTGTAATTGTCTTCGCTTTGCTTTAACTCTCATTGCTGACCTCGTGCTTCTGCCTTCGCTCTTTTCTGTTTGGTGCTGCTTGTTAAGATATTTGAAGTGCTTCGTAATTGAAAAAAGGTTAGTTTTGAAGAATCTCTGTCTTCGTTTCTTGTTTTGTTATGTTTTTAATTTCTTTTGATATTAGTTTCGGGATGGCCCACATCGAGTCTGCTGCTATTCCGACTCCTGATGCGGAGAAGGAGGATAGTCCTGTGGCTTCTAACCCAGGGAGCGAAGATCTAGAGGGAGTCGAGGCCAGCGTTGATGAGCTTGTTGAAGAATCAGCTCCCAAGACCCTTCATTTTGGTCGGTCCTCAGTTACTTCAGGCATGATTTCAACTTATGAACAAAATGGATTTTTTCCTGCTGGTGTTGGCCGTGCTCCGGGTCACGAAACTACCCCTGATCCTCAGATTGGAGAGGCTGTCGTTTTTACTGATTTCTTTACTGCTGGTCTTCGATTTCCCTGCGACCCTATGCTACCTCAGATATTTGACCGATTCAACGTCAAGCTTCATCAACTGACACCAAATTTTTTTGTTCAATTGTCAAAATTTTTCTGGGGAGTGAAAACATTTGGTGGTGAGATTGACGTTGATACCTTCGGTCGTTACAATGAGCTTCATCTTCAGAAGAGATCGGTATTTCTGGAAGAAGGGGGCGAAGAACATATTGGACAGTTTGGTGTTGCAACCTTTACTTCGCGTCGTCGAAGTGCAGCCCTAAAGATTACCAAAGTTGACTTCTCCTACGCTCAGCGAAATCGTTGGGACGTTAACTGGCCGAAGTCCTGGTTCTATGTTAAGGTTGGTTTCGCTACACCAAACTCCAGCGAAGTACATTATCCATTTGCTGGTCCTCTTGGCAACATAGAAATTTCTACCGTGATTGATTTCGATAGAAAATCTGAGTCTTTTAAGAAAAACAGTCCTTGCTTTCATCATGCTACGCGACGACTCACCGGCCGTGATGTTGTTGAAGAGTTTTTGGCTGCCGGAATCTGGCCTTTGGGAACAGACTGGAAACCATTTCGAATTGAGGAGAGGCCAATTCCTGGTTTCATCTTGCCCACCACCTTTGCTGTTTTTGGACTTACAAAACCTGAAGGTGTTAGTGATGACGAACTTGTTTCGAATGTAGAATGGGCTGCGAGGTCTTTGGTTGGTCCTTTCACCGAAAAGGAGAAGAAGTCAATGATTGACTTCTTCGAAAAAACAAGTCGTCTGAACCGCCCGTGGATAGAAATGGGTGTTCAGTATGGGGACAGGGTAAAACCTTCTAAGCCTCAGAAGCGCATGAAACCAGTTGGAAATATTGGATCCGAGCAAGCTGACGTTTCGCGAAGATACAAAAAGACTTCATCAAAAGTTTTAATATCTTCGAGTCAAGATGCTCCCCAGGCGAAGACAAAGCTGCTCGAGGCTCAAAAGAGGAAAAGTGCCTGTATGCAACAATCTACTTCTGCACCAACCAAGAAACCTCGATTGACTCGAAAGGTAGATTTGTCTCTCCTGGATAGTCCAGAAGCCGGAGCTGAAGTTGAGAAGGAAAAAGAAACTATTGAAGCAACTTGTGGACTTCTCGGAATTGCTGGTATTGCTGGTGGTGACCTCGGCACTTCGGGGTTTATGAAGGATTTAGCAGGTACTTCTGCTGCTTCGGGTGAAGGTTTATTTGTTCCTATTATGAAATGCCCCGGTGCTAGAATGAACCTGACAGGCTCGATATCAAGTGTTGTTTCGAAATCTCCAAGAGAATTCGATCCAAACTTTCTTGAGCTCTTAGAGCATAACTTCGGCTTGTATTCCACAGAATCAGCCGTCGAGGCCATGGATGTGGAGAAAGATAAAGTAGTCGAGGCCAAACACGAGGTCAGTAATTTTAGTTGTACTGGACTTGACCACTAAATTTCTTCTATTGTTTTTGCTTATTTTGCTTGATATTTTTAGGTCGAGGTTGTGGATGTCAAGGGTAAAAAGATCCCTGAAGAGACAGCTACGAAGCTCCCTCAAGACCTGGTTGCTTCTTCTTTTGTTGACCTTGGTGAAGATACTGATGAAATGCGAGGTGAGAAAAAATTCTATCATCACTTCATGTTTAGTTTCGTTTTTGATTCTTATATTTTGTCTTCGTTTTTATAGGTTACAAAACATCTTTGGAAAATCTTAGCTTTGAAGAGCTATCTCGCTTGAGCGTCTCCACAGCGCACAAGGTTCGTGCTTGCTTTTTGGTATTTTATCCTCGTTTCTTCCTTTCTTTATATTTGACTTACTTTCTTGTTTTCGATTTGCTTCCTTAGGTTAAGTTGATCAACGCGGTTTGTGCTTCAAAGTCTAAAACCGCTGTTGATCGACTTCATTTCTTGGAGAAGGAGAACGAGAGGCTTCGGGAAGTCAACGACAAACTTCATAAAGATTTGACTAAGCTCGAGGACAAATGGGACAAAACAGATAGAAAATATAAAGCCTTGCAGAAGGACTTCGACGAGAACCTGACTGTGATTGAGAACCTACGTGATACCGTGGTTCGCGAGTCCGATGCTGCGAAAGAGGCTAAGACTAAAGTGTCTTCCCTCGAGCTTAAGTTGAAAGAAACCGAAAATGCTCTAGCCTCGTCCAAGACTCTTGACGCTGAGAAGATTAAACGAATTTTTGATTCGTATTGTAGCTCACTCAAGCAGTTCGGAGCCACTCCTTACGCTCTTCCGACGGACTTAAACATTGATAACTTCTTATCTTGGATTGAAGAAGAATTTGCTGGTCTCGGGGACGTGTTTTCTATTGCTGGCGACAACTTCGCACTCACCTGCACCGATGGCCTCGGCAGATTCCTCGAGAAAGAAGATAAGGAACTGCTTCTTTGGGTTTATAGCCCCGGATTTCGTTTTGCTGACTTCGGAGATCTGTCCTTGCCTTGTTCAAAAGAAGTCGAAACTATGAAACGTCGTTTCTTGCGAGACTTCGGGAACGCCTATGGGCGAGATATGGCTAAGGACTCCTCTTCGAAGGTAAAAAACTTTCTCTATATAACTTTGCTTCGTCTTCTCTTTTATTATTGCCGAAAATTCTAAGTCTTTTGCTTTTGTTCTTCACTAGGAAGAAACTGAGGATGCAGAAACCGAGGAAGGGAAAGAGGAAGAAGACGAGGAAGAAGAAAATGATGCTTTGGATTCGTCTCGTGAAGAAGGCGAAACTAAATCTCCCCAAGAAGAAGAAGAAATCTAGTCGCGAGTCGAAACTAATTTATGTAAAAAACTTGTTGCAAGTCATGAGCGATGTTTGTGAACTTCAGAGCGTCTTAAACATTGAAATTGTTCGTTGTCTATATTAACCTCGTAATTATCTTCAGTCTTTGTTTCGAAGTGTATGCATCGGACTCGTACAATTTATTTTCATTTGGAGTTGCTTGTACACTATCTTGTTTCTACAAGATCATGACCTTTAGCTTCGTTTTCGCTATAGGAAACGCTTAAATATTCTTTGGCCTCTAATTCCCTTGTTAACTCGAGAAAACCTTAGAGCGGATGTGCTTTTCTCCATATATTGGCTTCTAGTTCCCTTGTTGACTCGAGAAAACCTTGGAGCGGATGCGCTCTTCTCCAGGATCGCACAACTTGAGAAGGCGTTGCTGCACGAAGCATCCATGGGCCCTATGCTGATGTTAGTCTTTGGCCTGGCCAGATCATGCCGTCGAGCATTCCTTTGATTCCTGCTGCCTCTCATTTCTAGGAAAATTTTCCTTTTTTCATTTGCTTTGCTTTTTCTCTTGCCGAGGCTCGTCTCCCGGCTTCCCTTTTATAGTGGTCTTTGGACCCTTGGTAAAATAAAGATTTCACCTAACCTTGTGTCCTTTTTGAAAGGTACAGGTTAGGTGATTCGTTTTAATGTGTCAGTTGCTTGATGAAAGCTTGTTTTTGAATAAATGCAAATGGGGGCTTCTCTTTTTAGCCTTTGAAAAAGGCGTCCCCTCCCTCGATAGCCCCTTTGCGTTTATTCATTGCTTCTTACTTCGAGCAACGAATCTGAAAGATTACGTTCTCTTGTTTTAATTTCGAAATAGGGCAACTCTGTTGCTTTTTTCGTTCCCCTGATTTGATCTAGACAATTGGTCTTTTTTTTTTTTTTTGCGAGGTATTGTTTTTGACCTCTTTCTTAGAGAATTTTATTCGAGATTTCTTTGGCGAGGTTAGTTTTTCCGATCTCGACCTTGGACTGTTTTGCTCAAGGCTTCTTTTAGCGAGGGTATTTTTCCAAACTCAGCCTCGAGCTATCTTGCTCGCGGTCTTCTTTTTACGAGGCTATTTTTCAACCTCGGCCTCGAGCTATTTTGCTCGAGGTCTTCTTTTGCGAGGTTATTTTTCAACCTCGGCCTCGAGCTATTTTGCTCGAGGTCTTCTTTTGCGAGGTTATTTTTCAACCTCGGCCTCGAGCTATTTTGCTCGAGGTCTTCTTTTGCGAGGTTATTTTTCAGCCTCGGCCTCGAGCTATTTTGCTCGAGGTCTTCTTTTGCGAGGTTATTTTTCAACCTCGGCCTCGAGCTATTTTGCTCGAGGTCTTCTTTTGCGAGGTTATTTTTCAGCCTCGGCCTCGAGCTATTTTGCTCGAGGTCTTCTTTTGCGAGGTTATTTTTCAACCTCGGCCTCGAGCTATTTTGCTCGAGGTCTTCTTTTGCGAGGTTATTTTTCAACCTCGGCCTCGAGCTATTTTGCTCGAGGTCTTCTTTTGCGAGGTTATTTTTCAACCTCGTTGAATTTTTTGCTTACGTACTTTTAGGGGAGTCTCCTTTATTGATGTTTTGGAGATATTTACATGGGTTCGCCTCATTAAAAACCTCACCTCCAGTTTCCTGGAGCCCCTTTTGTGAGGAAAAGAGTACGACCTTTTGTGATGAAAGAGAAAAGAGGTGCTACGTATTTGTGCTTATAGTTCCGCACATTTACGAAGTTGACCTTTACAAAAAGAACTGAAACTTGGAAAGTACTGTACAACTTTATTTGTTTCGATTCTAGTTATAGTACTTGCGAAGTTGCTCCACATTCCATGAGTGAGGTAATTCTTCTCCATTCTCGGTGGACAAATGATAAGACCCTGGCCTCGAGCTTCTGGTGACAATGTATGGTCCTTCCCATTTTTCCTCGAATTTGGATAAGTTTTCTGCGTTATGCTTTCTTTTGATTACCAGGTCCCCAACTCTGATCTCTCTTATCTTTACTTTTGGGTCGCGCCACTTTCGTGTTTGCCTTTGATATGATTCGAGGTTATGTGATGCAACAAGTCGATCGACTTCGATTAAGTCCTTTTCCACCATTTCTTTTTCACCTTCGTCACTGCTAAGTGTTACCCTTAGTGTTTTGGCCTTGATTTCTTCTGGAACCATTGCTTCAGTTCCGTATAGCAATCTGAAAGGAGTGAACTTGGTTGCTCTGGATTGTGTGGTATTATGTGACCATACTGCGATTGGCAAATCGTCAATCCATTTTCCCTTTTTGTGGTCGAAGAGCATCTTCCTTATAGCTGAAAAAATGATGCCGTTGGCTCTTTCAACTGCACCGTTTGATTGCGGATGGTATACAGATGCGTACTTCACTTTGGTTCCCATTGTTATACAAAAATCTCTGAATGATTCGCTGTCGAATTGCTTTCCATTGTCTACCGTTATTTCTTTTGGTACCCCGAATCTACAAATGATGTTATGCCAGAAGAACTTTTGTATTGTATGCGAAGTTATCGATGCTAGAGCTTTTGCTTCGATCCATTTTGTGAAATATTCCACAGCAACTACTGCGAATCTGCAGTTTCCTTGAGCTGTTGGGAGAGGCCCTACTAAATCTATTCCCCATCTTTGCAATGGCCAAGAAGGTGTGATGAGCTGCAACAGTGAACATGGAATCCTTTGATTGCTTGCGTTCTTTTGACATGCTTCGCATTTCTTTGCTACTTCATCTGCATCTTTTATCATTGTTGGCCAAAACATTCCTTGCCTGACCGCTTTTGCTGCGAGGGCTCTTGGACCAATATGTGTTCCGCATATCCCTTCGTGTATGCTTTTTAGTATCACCATTCCTTGTTCTTTTGCAATGCATTTTAGCCATGGTGCTGATATCCCCTTCTTGTACAGCTCTCCTTGTACTATCTGGTACCCCTTTGCTCTTGCTGGTATTCTTTTAGCCTCGCTTGCTGAACAGGGTGTGAAATTGTTTTGTAGGTATGCCATGATTGGTGCTCTCCAATCTTCCCAGCAGATGTGTGCTAGATGCTGCTTTTTGATTGAGGGGATGGTCATGACCTCGTAAATTACATCCTCAGGTAATTCTTCCTTCTTTGCTGCTTTCTTGGCTAAGTCATCAGCTTCGTTGTTGTCGTTTCTGTGTATGTGTTCCACCGTGAATCCTTTGAAGTGTTTCTCCATTTCTCTGACCTCTTCGAGGTAATCGATTAGTTCCGGCTTTTTAGCTTCGCTATCCTTTTCGATGTGGTCCCTTGCTATTTTTGAGTCTGTCTTCACAATGAACCTTTGTTTTCCTAGTGATTTCATTTTCCGTAGCCCAAGCAAGAGCGCTTCGTATTCTGCAACATTATTTGTGACTTGAATTTCTTGATTGCTGAATTCCAATCGTGCAGCGAATCTTGTTTTGATTCCGCCTGGTGAAACCAGTATTGCAGAGATCGCTGCACCTTTGTTACAATATGCTCCATCACAATAGACTGTCCATTGTTTTTCATCTTCGTCCGAATTTTCAAGCTTTGGAGAGGTCCAGTCTACTACGAAGTCAGCTAACACCTGGGATTTGATTGCATTTCGTCTTACGAATTCAATATTGAATCCAGATAGTTCTGCAGACCATTTGCTAATCCTATTCGAAGCTTCTCTATTTGCAAATAACTCGGCTAGAGGTTTGTTGGTGACGACTGTAACTTTGTGAGCTTCGAAATAATGCCTGAGTTTTCTTGATGCCATGAGCAATGCATATGCAATTTTTTCGAGTTCCGAGTATGACTTCTTGGCTCCAGATAATGCTTCAGAAACGAAGTAGGCTGGCAACTGCTTCAGAATGCCCTCGATTTCGGTTTCTTGTACTATTGCTGCGCTTACTGCTGATTCTGATACTGCAAGATAGAGGAGAAGGTCTTTTCCTTGTGCTGGTGGTGATAGTTTGATCATTGTCGCAAGGTACTGCTTTAGCTCTCTGAATGCTTTCGATTGTTCTTCGCCCCAGTTGAATTTCTGTGCATGTCTGAGCGTTTTGAAAAAAGGAAGGCTTCGCTCGGCTGCTCTTGGTACGAATCTGTTTAGAGCTGCGATTCTGCCTGTCAATTGTTGTACTTCCTTAACCGTTTTTGGCTCCTCCATGGATGCCAAGGCTTGCACCTTGTCTGGGTTAGCCTCGATTCCCTTTGATGTTACAAGGCACCCCAAAACTTTTCCTTTGGTTACTCCGAAGACGCATTTTTCTGGATTTAAGCTCAAGTTTGACATTCTTAGATTGTTGAAGGTTTCCTCGAGATCTTTGATATGATCCGCTCTTTTGATGCTTTTTACGACGAGGTCATCCACATAAGCTAACATGTTTCTGTCAATTTGTGAGTTGAAGACTTTTTTGGTCATTCTTGAGAAGGTTGACCCTGCGTTTCTCAATCCTTCTGGCATTCTGACGAAACAAAAAGTTCCGAAAGGTGTTATAAAGCTTGTCTTCTCCTCATCCTCTTGCTTCATCCAAATTTGGTGATATCCTGAAAAGCAATCTAGCAAGGATAGAATCTCGCTGTTGGCTGCGTCATCAACGACACTATCGATTCTTGGTAGAGGAAAATCATCTTTTGGGCAGTGCTTGTTTAGTGTTGTGAAGTCAATGCACATCCTCCATTTTCCGTTTTTCTTCTTCACTGGGACAGTATTCGCCAACCACTCTGGGTATTGTACTTCTCTGATGACTTTTGCCTTTAATAGCCTTTCCACTTCGGATTTTATTCCTTCTACCTTCTCATCCGACATTTTTCTCAATTTTTGTTTTCTTGGCCTTGTCTTCGGGTTTATGTTGAGACTATGCTCAATTATGGTTCTGCTGACACCCTTTAGATCTGCAGCTGTCCATGCGAAGACATCTTTATTCTTTCTTAAAAAAGTTATCAAATCTTCCTCTTCTTGGGGGGAGAGGTCTGCTCCGATTGTGACCTCTCTACCTTCGACTCCTGGATCGAGAGAGACTCGCTTGGTGTCTTGTGGTTGAATAGTTTCTTTTACTTTTTCCACTCTGTGTTGCGGTGGCTTCTTTTCGATCGATTTTGCTTGAGCTTCATTGCTTTTTTGTTTCGTTTCTGCCTGCAAGAGGTTGACATTTTTCTCGCCTGGAGTAATCCCTTGCTCGATGTCCCTTGCGACTTGCTGGTTTCCGAAAACCGTGATTACTCCATTTGATGCTGGAAGTTTCATGCACAGATATGCTTGTCGTACAATAGCTTCGAATGTGTTGAGAAAACCTCTTCCGAAGATTGCATTGTAAGGGTAGTACATGTCAACTACGTCAAAAGTGATTCGTTCTGTTCTGGGATTACTCAGGTCCCCCAAAGTTACCGGTAGTTCAATTTTTCCTAAGGCCTGGACTCTTTTTCCTCCGAAGCCAATGAGTGGAGTTTCTGAAGGTTGTAGCAGACTTCTGCTGATGTTCATTTGGTCGAAAGCACTGGCGAAGATAATATCAGCTGAGCTGCCATTGTCTATCAGTATCTTTGTTAGCTCCCAGCCTGCTACGTTTGTTTCGATGACCATGGCATCGGTATGAGGATAACACTGGAGTTTGAGATCCTGTTCGGTGAAGGTTATTGGCACATGCGACCAATGGGTTTTTATCACTGGGCCATTGGGTAGTATTGCGTGCACTCTTCTGAAATAGTCTTTTCTTTGTCTTTTGCTTTCGAAATCAACTGAAGATCCTCCGGCAATGGGCAGGATCATTCCGCGAGAGGGAATGGGACCCTTGACGGGTGTTGAATTCGGTGTTGGAGTTGCTTGCATTACGGTTTCGTCTTTTCTTGCTGCGGTTGATTGGATTGAGCTGTGCGCTTGTTGATTTGACTCGGTCTGGGTTTGATGCCAAGCTAAACGAGGCTGATGGTATGTTGAAAAGGATTCTGAATTCGTTGGGTGTTGTAGTTGCGGATTCGGCGTGTTGTTGGTGGCGCACTGCCAAGAATTTGTTTGAACTGCGCGACCTTGATTGTTGTTTTGATTCATTTCTTGCTTTACTCTGATGGTTATGGGACATCTCCCTGTACCGTGATCTGGGTTTTCACCATGGAATTGACAGAACCAAGATCGAGATTGGCTTTCTTGTTGGCTTCGACCTCTTCCACGGCCTCTGCCTCGTCCGCCTCTTCCTCGTGTGGTTGAGGAGTTGAAGTTTTGCTTCGCTGCATTTGATTCGTTACTATGTTGGCCAGTCTCGTTTTCTATGTGGAAAACTTGGGTTGGTCTGTTGTAGTTCTGCTTTTCGTATGTGGGCTGCGTGTAATTTCCGTTTGCTTTTCTGAGCATGGCTCTTTCGTTGATTCTTCTCCTGTGATCATCGTCTGATCTGCAAAATTTTTCCATCTCGTGGAAGAGTTCATGGAGGTTCCTTGGTTTGTTTTTGACGAATTCAGATGCGCATGGCCCTGGTCCCAACCCGTGAATGCATGCATCAATTGCTATGGAGTCTGGGATATCGTCTGTTTGGGCCTTTAATTGGATGAAGCGTTTGAAATACTGAGCTAACGGTTCTCTTTCCTCCTGTTTGCATGCGAATAAGTCTCCCGAGGTTAGCAGTTGTCTATTGAATCCTTGGAAGTTTTGAAGTACTTTGGCTTTGAGTTGTTCCCAGCTGAAAATTGATCCTGGGCTTAGTCTTGTGAACCACGTGAGAGCCGGTCCTTCGCAAGCTATGATGAATGATTTTGCGAGAACTAGCTCGTTTCCTCCTGCGGAAGCTACCGCAACTTCGTAGCTCATCAGAAACTGCCTGGGATCACAAGTACCATTGTACTTGGGCAAGGTGATGGGCTTGTACGAAGTTGGCCATGGTGCATTTTGAAGGCCTGGAGATAATGGTGAATTCGAGTCGAAGCTTCTGAAACCCGTGTTGCAAGTTGTCTCGGTGTTGTATTCTCTCTCGGGCACTTGCACAGTTTCTTTGCTCGCATTGAGCTCGCTTTGGAGTTTCTGGAGCTCATTCTTGGCCTCTGCGATTTTTCGTTTTTTCTCGGTTTCGTTTCTCTGATTCTCCGCTTCTTTCAACAGGGCTTCTTTTTCTTGCTTAAGCCTCTCGATTTCTTGTAAGAGTTGTTCGAGGCTAGCTTCTTCTCGATTTTGGTTATCATTGGTAATGGCTTGGTCTGGTGAAACTTGTTGTTCATCGTTTTCTCTTTCATTTTTGTGAGCTTTGGAAGTTTGTGGATCACCAGATCGTTGCTTTTTCTTTGGTGGCATCGTGAGTTTTGATTTCGATCCTAACACGCGGACGGCGCCAACTGTTGTAACACGGATTTTCTAGTATTACAAACAGTAACAAAGTCAAGGTTGACTTCTTTTTCGTTCCTTCAAAAATTGTCCTCTACAGTTACTGCTGACCTGCTATTTATAAGGGTCAACCTCGTATGTTTACAAGACCGTTACTTCCCGCCAGAATTCCTACACATAGTCTAGCTTTTGGACAACCGTTGCTTCCCGCCAATCCTCATCCTAGCGTCGTCGCAGATGATAGACTCGTTTCAGCATCTCCATATTCCATACCCAGCCTCGTAACATTGTCCTCTTTGTCTTGACTTCTTCGATCCTGCTCGATAAGGCTTTAACCTCTTCGAATTAGCTTCACGTTTGTCAGCTTCGTCCTGACTTCTCTGATTTCGCCGGCGACTTTTGCCTCTTCGAAATTAGCTTCGCATTTATCTTCTTCATTCGAAACTCTTCAGTCTCGCCTGTAAAAGTAGAAAACATGATTCCAAGGGGCGTCTCCCCAACAAAACCCCCAGCCAAAAATGCCGTGCATGTCTAGAGGTTGGTGAAGTAGTTATGACCTTATGGTTAAGACTTGTTGAGTATTAGTATACTCAGCCTTGCTTGTGGCTAAATCTTTCAGGTAATGCGATGAATGAATCAATTCCTGGTGTTTGTGGGCCGACCTAGATTCCTCCTGCTTAGTCTGTCGTTTGGGAGCCAACCTATGGCGATGATCATGAGGAGTAGCGTCATGAACGGGTTCATCACGATGTTACGTGTATCGTCGTTTAGATCTTTTATTTTGGGTCTGTCTATTCGTGACTTGAGTGATTTGGGGGGTTCTATCACTTGAGTGATGAAATGCCCCAAATCACTCAGATTTGGGACAAACCAAAATCTGAGTGATTTGGAGGTTGGAACCCCTCAAATCACCCAAATTTTGAAGAAACCAAAATCTGAGTGATTTTGAGCTCCCAGTCACTCAAAAAATGGAACCCACCAAATCAAGCATAACTAGGCAAAAAATCAAACTAAGTCATTCAATTCAAATAGTCACTCAGATATGAAAACACAGAATATATAGGCTACATCAGATTTGCCAAATATGACAACTACAGTGATTTGAAAACAGTAAAGATTTGAAGTTGAACAACACAACTTTGAACTGTCAACACAATTTTCATATTTGAACTCAAACAATATATATTTGACCTCAACAATCATATCTCATAATTGAAAACTTGGGAACACTTTAAATCTAAAAAAATCATAGGTTTGATAATTTACCTTGAATTATATGACAAGTTAAACATGACAGCAGTTTAAATCAAAAATTACATCAAGATTGAAACTGTGAAATTGTGTAAAACTAACCGTGACATGTATAACTCTCAATTTTTCAGACCAGATTTCAATTTTCGTCACTAGCAAAACATACAGGACATGCACCCATAAAGTAGACATACCATATGCCAAGGTGTTCATAGAGCCCAGGATGGGGTCAAGTGGGAGCTCAACAAACTGAAACTGAAAAAGATACAAGTATTTCAGAGACATGGACACTGAAAAAGACAGTGTCGATCCAAAAGCTTAACAATGAGGCACTGTAAAGGATAATGAGCACTTACCATCCTTTCCTGTCTTGACCAAGCTAATGGAGAAGAAAGCAGGTTGGCCAAGAAACCAACTCCTACAGCAGCAACAGCAATAAACAGGTAAAAAGTCTACATAGTGTAAAAAGTCAAAGATGGTAATTAAGGAAGAAAAAAAAAAGAAAACATTGGCCTCGGATATGGCTGCAGATGTTCAAGAAACAATCATCTAGGATGAAGGCAGTGAAATACTGCTGAACCCAAAATTGAAGCAAATTACTGCAACAAATGAATGTACAGGTCACTGGCTACCTCGTCACTAGCATAACAAACAGTACATGCACCCAAAACAGTGGACATACCTTATCCCAAGGTGTTCATAGAGCCCAGGATGGGGTCAAAGGGAGCTCAACAATCTGATGTCGGGCAAAGTGTGACCAACAAAAATTGAAACTGAAAAAGAAACAAGAATTTACGAGACATGCATGCTGAAAATGACAGTGTTGAACCAAAAGCTTAAGAATGAGACAATGAAAAGGATAAGGAGCACTTACCATCCTTTTCATTCGGGGAAGTTGAACACGAACTTAACCATGACTATCAGCATATGGTAGTCACCCGGGCACCACCAACATTAAACTAGAAGACAAAGAAAGGTAAAGGTGTCAGATTTTACACCGACTTAAATCCATGGTTTCTCATGCTATGCATGGTAGGACAAATACAAAAAATGACAACCCAATCTGATATCTATTACGAAATCACTGTGAATAAGCAAAGGGAAAGTTCAAAATTGACTGAATTCAAAATGGACTGAATTAACAATATCAAAATAAACATATTTCAAAGACAAACTTAGAACAGACACAAAACTCAAGTTAAGAAGCAAAGGAAGCAAATAAATGCAAATGTTGAAAATATTTTCTATGGTTTCCAAAAGTAGAAATGTTAGTGATCCTATATAATCCTAAAAAAGGCAAATGCAGAAGTTGAAATGTGAAAATAAACAAAAACAAAGGTATGTAGCAAAAAATAAATGTGAGAACTAATGGGTTCAGGGAGGAAATAAGATGTCATCAAAAATGGAAATTAAGGAAGAAAAAAATGCCTCAGAGATGTTGCCTTTGAATTAAGCTTTCACTTAAACTAAAGGTAAGAGTTCATGGCAGCCATGGAACCGTGGAAGACATCCACCCCAGCTTAGATATCACCATATAGCAGTTGTACGTTGGGAATGGATGTATCCCATGGTTTGATGACAAACCATGAGAGAATGACACCAAAGGTTATGCAGCAAAAAAAACTAGATAAAAAGGCTAATCATCACAGGCATTAATTGACAGACTGAGTTTGAAGCTATGACAATAGGATATAACTGAAATCACACCTACACTATAATTGTCAATGGATCCTAAAAGAACTGTGAAACCAGTATAGAAGGCTAGGATGATGGACCACTAGCCCAAATCTCATAATAGAAGTTTAAAATCCTATATGACATAACAGAGCCAACAGGTCAAACTACAACATATAAGTCAAACTATCAAAAAAGCCTTCTCTGTGGCTGAATAGTTGGCACTGGTTAGTATAAGCAATGAAAAAAGACAACTACTAAACATAACATAGGGAAAAACAGTAGGATAACAGGAAAAATGAATACCTAAAGATATTAAAAACAATTAAACATCGACAAATGGCAATATGAAATGGGGAAACTGTATCTATAGTTTTAGAAAAGGGAAATGATATGGGAATCATTGAGAACCCAAAAAAGAAAATGGCTAAACTAAAATTAAAAGAAGAGAAAAGTTGAAAGTGCCTCAGATATGTTGCCTTTAAATTGACCTTTGACTTGGAGCAAAGGTACGAATTCATGGCAGGCGTGGAACCATGAGAGACACCCACCCCAACAATGATATCAGCGCATAGCAGCTGTAGGTTGGGGATGGATGTCTCACATAGTTTGATGACAAACCATGAGAGGATGGCACGCAAAGGTTATCCAGCAAAAAGAAACTGGATAAAAATGCTAATCATAACAGGCATACAAAAAAAAGTCTGAGTTTGAAGCTTTCACAGTAGGATATAAGTGAAAGCACACCTAGACTATAATTGTCAATGTATCCTATAGGTACTGTGAAACCTTTATAGAAGGCTAAAATTATGTCATAACAAAACCAGCACGTGAAACTAAAGCGTATTAGTCAAACTATGCAAAAAGCCTTCTATCTGGCTGAATAGTTGGCACTGATTAGTATAAGCAATCAAAAAGCTTAAGAAACTTACCATCCAAAAGCTTAAGAATGAGGCACTATAAAGGATAATGAGCACTTACCATCCTTTTATGTCTTGACAAAGCTAATGCCGAAGAAAGCAGGTTGGCCAAGAAACCAACTCCTACAGCAGCAACAACAATAAATAGGTTAAAAGTCTAGACAGTGTCAAAGGTCAAAGATGGTAATTAATGAAGGAAAAAAAGAAAAAACTGACCTCAGATATGATGCCTTTGAATTAACCTTTCACTTGAAGAAAAGGTAAGAGTTCAAAACTAGGGAAATGCCAAATAAGCAAAATGGCAAAGTTTTCAAATAATTTACTATGGATTCCAAAACTTGAAATATTAGTGATCATGTACAATCCTCAAAAAGGGAAATGCAGATGTTCAAATGTGAAAATGAACAAATATGACAAATAATTTGCTATGGATTCCAAAAGATGAAATGTAAGGGAGCCTGTTATATTCCTCAATAAGGACTGAATTAACAACAAGATGAAAATAATCAGAGTCCAAAGACAAAATTAGAACATATACAGAACTAAAATTAAACTGCTGCTGTAGCAAAAAAAAATGTGAGATCTAATGGGTTCAGGGAGGAAATAAGAGGTCATCAAAGATGGAAATTAAGGAAGAAAAAAGGAAAAAAAATGGCCTCAGACATGTTGCCTTTGAATTAACCTTTCACTTGGAGTAAAAGGTAAGAAAGAGTTCATGGCAGCCATGGAATCGTGGAAGACATCCACCCCAACTTAGATATCACAACATAGAGGCTGTACGTTGGGAATGGGTGTGTCACACGATTTGATGACAAACCATGAGAGAATGGCACCCAAGGTATCCAGCAAAAAATGGATAAAAAGGCTAACCATCACAAGCATTAATTGACAGACTGAGTTTGAAGCTATGACAGTAGGATATAACTGAAATCACACCTAGACTATAATTGTCAATAGATCCTAAAAGTACTATGAAACCAGTATATGACAGTAGGAAATGTCAAAAACTTAAAATAATATACTATGGTTTACAAAATTAGAAATGAAAGGGACCCTATTGTATTCCTCAAAAGGGGAAAGGTCAAACTTAGAACAGATACAAAACTCAGTTAAGAAACAAAGGAAGCAGATAATTGCAAATTTTCAAACTTTTTTCTATGGTTTCCAAAACTAGAAATGTGAGTCTGTCTAATCCTCAAAAGGACAAATGTGGCAAGGGCCAAAGTTTCCAAAAAAATTACTATGGTTTCCAAACACTAGAAATGTTAATGAGCCTCTATAATCCTGAAATGGGGAAATGGGAAAAAAAACAAATGGCAAAATTTCAAATAATTTGCTATGGTTTCCAAACACTAGAAATGTTAATGAGCCTGTATAATCCTCAAATGGGGAAATGGCAAAAAAGCAAATGGAAAAGTTCTCAAATAATTTGCTATGGTTTCCAAAATCACAAATGTAAGGGAGCCTGTTATATCCCTCAAATGAGGAAAGGTCAAATATAGAAAATCTTGACAGCAGATTAAGTCTAAAATTACAATAAGTTTTAAACTGTGAAATTTATAAGTTTCAACATTCAGACAAGATTTGAAATTAACAACCAGATTTTGAGAGCTAAGGCATTTGAAATTAAGAGATTTGAATATAATTAAGACTAAATTTAAATTGTTGTTGTACCAAAAAATAAATGTGAGATCTAATGGGTTCAGGGAGGAAATAAAAAGTCATCAAAGATGGAAATTAAGGAAGAAAAAAACAAAAAAAATGGCCTCAGATATGTTGCCTTTGAATTAACCTTTCACTTGGAGTAAAAGGTAAGAAAGAGTTCATGGCAGCCATGGATCGTGGAAGACATCCACCCCAACTTAGATATCACAACATAGCAGTTGTACGTTGGGAATGGATGTGTCCCACGGTTTGATGACAAACCATGAGAGAATGGCACTCAAGCTTATCTAGCAAAAAAAACTGGATAAAAAGGCTAATCATCACAGGCATTAAAAAAAGACTGAGTTTGAAGCTATGACAGTAGGATATAACTGAAATCAGAACTAGACTATAATTGTGAATGGATCCTAAAAGTACTGAAACTAGTATAGAACGCTAGGAGGATGGACCACAAGCCCAAATCTCAAAATAGAAGTTTAAAATTCTAGAAGGCTAGGAGGATGGACGACAAGCCCAAATCTGAATAGAAGTTTAAAATCCTATATGACATAACAAAACCAACATGTCAAACTAAAAAGTATAGGTCAAACTATGCAAAAAGCCATCTATGTGGCACAATAGTTGGCACTGATTAGTATAAGCAATGAAAAAGGACAACTACTAAACAGAACATAGACAAAAGCAGTAGCAAAACAAGAAAAATGAAGAGCTAAAGATATTACAAAAAATAGACAATAACAAATAGAAAAATAGACAATATCCTACTGTTTCTATAGTTTTCAAAATTAGAAATAATATGGGGGGATATTGAGAACCACCAAAAAACGAAAATGACAAAAATAAGATTAAAGGAAAACAAAATTTGATAGTGCCTCAGATATGTTGCCTTTAAATTAACCTTACACTTGGAGTAAAGGTAAGAGTTCATGGAAGGCATGGAACCATGAGAGACACCCACCCCAACTATGATATTAGCGCATAGCACCTGTAGGTCGGGAATGGATGTCTCCCATGGTTTGATGCAAACCATGAGAGGAGGGCAAACAAGGTTATCCAGCAAACAAATAAACCGGATAAAAATGCTAATCATCACAGGCAAATTTAGGGAAATGCCAAATAAGAAAAATGGCAAAGTTTTCAAATAATTTACTATGGTTTCCAAAATTAGAAATTAAAGGGACCCTGCTGTATCCCTCAAATGGGGAAAGGTCAAATAAAGAAATGACAAAATGCCAAATAAGCAAATGGCAAAGTTTTGAAATATTTTACTATGGTTTCCAAAATGAGAAATGTAAGGTAGTCTGTTATATCCCTCAAATGGGGAAAAGTCAAATAAAGAAATGGCAAATTGCCAAATAAACAAATGGAAAAGTTTTCAAATAATTTACTATGGTTTCCAAAATTAGAAATATAAGGCAGTCTGTTATTTCCCTCAAATGGGAAAGGTCAAATAAAGAAATAGCAGAGTTTCCAAACTAGAACACAAAAAAAGCAAGAGAAAAGTTGAAAAAAGCCTCAGATATAATGCCTTTGAATTAACCTTTCACTTGGAGTAAAAGGTAAGAAGAGTTCATAGCAGGCATGAAACCATGAGAGACACCCACCCCAACAATGATATCAGCGCATAGCAGCTGTAGGTTGGGAATGGATGTGTCACATGGTTTGATGACAAACCATGAGAGGATGGCAAAGAAGGTTATCCAGCAAAAAGAAACCGGATAAAAATGCTAATCATCACAGGCATAAAAAAAACATGGTCAACCATGAAAAGAAATGAAAGGAGTACTTGCAACATAAACAAGTAGAGCACACAGTTAAGAAATGAGAGCAGAACAAGGCAAAGTCACACATGTTAAACTGCGAGGAGCAGGCTGAAGAGTAAGTGGAAGTTGACCATGACCAGAAGCACATTTACTCCATAATGCAATAAGAACATACCTGGTAAAACCAAAATAAGCAGATTAACATGACCCAGAAATGTACCCCGACCAGCACCATATAGTTCTGTCTCCACCTAACACCATGTATAATAGAAGAGTTAAACAAATTGTAAAACGAAATAAAATTAAACAGACAACAATCCAGGCAATAGACACTACCTCATCCTGATGAGGATAAGCAACCACTAATTGGAGTGCTAAAGGTATTACAAACAATAGACAGCAGCAAGTAAAAGCAGTAAGTAAGGGCAATCAGCAGCAAGTAAAAGCAGTAAGTAAGGGCAATCCAGGCAATAGGCAACAATTTAAATTAGACAGTAACTTAAAGATGAAATCACAACTAGATTGTAAATGTCAAAAGCATGTGACATGAACTATTAGTTAGCTTCTGTTAACAAATTATTAATACCAAACACTAAATATAAATTAACTGACTTGGAAGGGGCACAAAGCAAAGGAGAGTTCAACCAGGTGTTGACGACCAAAAATGGCTTAAAGCCGATCAGGCTGGGCACTGTAGCCAATCTATACAAGCGGTTAGACCGGCTGGGCACTGTAGCCAATCTGGCAATGTGCCAGGCGGTCTGACCGCCTGTCCCCCGAGTCCGAGTAGAATTAGGTTTTTGCACGTTTTTAGATCTGTACAAGGACTTTCTTGCGGGGCAAGACCTACCCATCCTATAAATATAAAGGGCCGTGGCCGATTGAGAACCTCTACCCAATCGTACAAATCATTGTTCTACTTTTTATCTCCAAACCCTAACTTTTCCAACCCCTTTACTTTCCTTCTTCGTCTCCACGACATTTTAGGACGTTCTAAGTGGCCTTGCCGACCTTAGAACAACCCTAGGTTTTCAATCTCCAACGGGGTCCCTCCCGAGGTTGTGATCGTAGGCTTTCGCGGCGCCTCTGTTACAGGCGGTCTGACCGGCCCCTACAAGCGGTCTAACCGGCTGCACTCAGGAGCTCCGACGAGGAGAATCTTAACGACCGCGCGATCTAGCGCTTTCGTGTGTTGACCAAACGTGCGTCAACATATTTTGGCGACTCCGCTGGGGAAAGAAATCTGGTTTTTTGAAGACCGATCTACTATCCCTAGCACTATGGGCTTCGACGTTGGAGAAGATAACATCGTGACGGCCTCGCTTGAAGATCTTAGTGTTGAAGATCATGAGAGGTTCATGGCGCTCCAGAAGCACCTCGAGGCGGAGTTCTTGAAGACGTTTCGGAAAGGTCATGAAGATCGTTCGACGAAAAGTGTTCGAGACTTCATAATGCCTTCCTTCAAGATGAGTAAGGGGCAAATTGAGGTAGTTAACAATGTAAGCACTTCTGCACCTCACCCTACAACATCTACTCCTATAGCTTCGGATTTTTCGGATCGTGATGAATTATTTGAACAATTGTTAGAACGACTCGAAAAACTAGAAGGTAAATCTATAGATACTCGTGAAATACCTAAGCGTAATATTTTTTATGGTATGCCACCAAATTATTTTGCTAGACAGACTCAACCACCACCCAATATGCTCAGACCGAACCCGGTCAATGCAAGTGGGCCGGCAGAGGTTGGATCTGCAGCCGGTCAAACCGCCTGCGCGGCCGGTCCGACCACGACAGGCGGTCAAACCGTGGCTACAGGCGGTCAGACCGCCAGTTTTGGTGGTCAGATGAATTCAACTAATGCTATGGTATTCGTGCCGGAGCAACCTTTGCCGCTGTCTACTGTTCCAAATTCGGTCTCCGCTGGCCGTGCTAGTCCAGTAGCTACAGCAGGCGCTACTTATTCCACAACTATGCATACTACAAATTCGGGTGGTATTCCCGACGATGTTTTCAATGCACATAGAGATATGCAGAACAGGCAATCACCTCACTTGAATTATATGAATTCTATACAATCTTCGGCTCAACAAAACCCCCAATGGGCCGAATTTACTAGATTCAGGGATGAATTGTCTGATGTGATGAGAAATAAGCTAGGTGTTGACTTTGGTAATACTAGAGTATATCAAAAACCTTATCATTTTAGCTTTGATACTGTTCCTTTTCCCAATGGTTGGCGTTTGCCCGATTTTGTAAAGTTTAGTGGAGATGATGAGCGCACCACTTGGGAACATGTTAGTCAGTATGTAGCTCAACTAGGGGGGCTGGAAACTATGAAGCATTTAGAGTACGTTTGTTCTCATTGTCACTTACTGGTACTGCTTTTGCTTGGTTTTCTTCATTAGCCCCTGTTTCTATTACGAGTTGGAATCAACTAGTGCGTAAGTTTCATGATCATTTTTATAGTGGCAATCATGAGATGAAATTAGCAGATTTAGCATCGGTTAGACAGGGTCGGGATGCGACTGTCTCTCAGTTTATGAGAAGATTTAAAGACATTAAAAACCGTTGCTTTAATTTATCTATTTCTGAAGTTTATCTTGCTGGCTTATGCTTTAGAGGTTTGAAGTCTTCCATTAGAGAAAAGATAAACAATTGTGATTATTATTCGGTCGCACAAGTGCATATTAGAGCTGAATGAATAAAGAAAAAGAGAATTTTAAGACAGGTCGGTCTAACGTTCATATAGTTGATTATGAATCTGATGATTCGACCGATGATGATAATGATGTTTATTTAGCAGAGTTTGTATGCCTGCTAATAAGAAAATTGTGTCATGCTCATGTCTTAAGCCGATTCATAAGAATCGGCAAGAAGACATAAAGTTTACTTTTGATGTGTCCAAATGTGATCGTATATTTGATGAGTTGCACAAATTTGGTTACATCAAGGTTTCTCATGTCATACCACCTACGGAAGAATTGAGGAAGCGTGCTTATTATAAGTTTCATAATTCTTTTTCGCATGCTACTAATGATTGCAATGTCTTCCGTCGACAGGTTCAATCGGCTATTAATGAGAGCCATTTGAAGTTTCATGAGATGCAAATTGATGAGGCTCCTTTTCCGGTCAACACCATGGAGTTGCAGCAGACAAAGGTCTTGGTTCGGCCGCATCAAACCGAATCTACCAAAGGGAAGAACGTGGTGATTGGAGAAGAAAGACTGTCTTCAAAAGAGTCGGTTAGAGAAGTGACTTATGAAAAGACGGCTAATGGCAAAGAGTCATTTAAGGTCACTGTGAAATCCTCTGGACAAGGGGGGCAAGGGCCGGTCGCTACTTCTGAACTGCGGGCGCCCGGGTCTGGTCTGCTACAGGCGGTCAGACCGGCTGCGCCAGGCGGTCAGACCGCCTGTCTCCATGGACGCCCAAAGATGCTGATTCCGAAGCGTCCAGAAGTTGCTACTTGGAAGATGAATGTGATGAAGGAGCAGGGTATTCAGAAGCCCAAAGTCACGTTTGATATGCTTTATGACAAGTACACCAAACAAAAGGCCGTTCGGAGTGATCGGCCATTAAAAAAAAGAATGAGATCACCAATTCAGCATGAGAGGATCCCTTCGCCTCCTCACATGAATTTGGATCTGGTGTGGAATAACAATTTAGTGATGTGGGTGCCCTATCATTCAACAATGCAGCCTTCGTTTCATCCTAGTTGGGAAGGTCCAAGAAGACGTATACAGGACAGGATTGTGTATCCCAGACATGACCGATCGGCTTTCCGCCAATTTGGTCCAGGGCGCTGGACACAGGCGGGTAGACCGCCTATAACAAGCGGTCAGACCGCCCGTCAGGGTCAACTTCCAAGGGCTCCTCTGAAGCAGGTTTATCGACCCAAGAAGAAGGAGGAAGTGCAGAGCATGGATGTGGACTCAGAGAGGACTACTAAGTTCGATATTATCCAAGTTGGAACTATCGATGTTCCTATTGAGAAGAGTCTGGCTATGAAGCCGACTTCCGGTGAAAAGGTAGTGGAAGACCAGGGATCTAGTGCTAACAAGACTTAGCAGCGCTTTCTTCCAAAGTGGTGTCCCGACGGGATGACTCGCACTCAGAAGAGGAAGCTTCAGAGACTTTGTTTTTGGGAAAGACAAGAGCAAGAGTTGGAGAAGCAGAGAGATGAATTCTTCAACCAAGTCAAGCCCATGATTCCACAGAAGAAGGAGTGGAAGCCGAAGGAAGGACAACAGGCGGTCCAACCGGCTGTACAGGCGGTCCAGACCGCCTGTCATCCAGAGCCCACAGCCCAGGCAGTCAGACCGCCTGTATAGGCAGTCAGACTGAGTGACGCAGAAGCGCCCGGTGTTTCTTCTTCCAGTTCTTTGGCTCATGATGGCAAGTCAACATCGGTTCCCACTGCTGAGGACGATGAAGGCTTTGTATCTGAAGGGACATATCAATGGAAAGCCAATCTCGCGGATGTTGGTCGATGGAGGGGCTATTGTGAACTTGATGCCCTATTCTTTATACAAGAAGCTTGACGGTTCAGATTTGGAGCTGATCAAGACCAACATGACCATTAGTGGCATTGGAGGGGGAGAGCCTATTGGGGCCAAGGGGGTGATTTCTATGGAGTTTACTATTGGGAGCAAGACCTTGACCACTGCTTTCTTTGTCACTGAGACTCAAGGTAACTTCAGTTTAGTCTTGGGTCGTGATTGGATTCATGCAAACCAATGCATTCCTTCTACTTTGTATCAATGTTTAATTCAATGGGTAGATGATGATGTAGAAGTTGTGCATGGTGATACTTCTGCTAGTGTTGCTTTAGCTGATAGCTCTTTGATTGGCATTCATGATGATGTTAGATGTTTGTCAGGCTTAGATCTTTTTGAATTTAAGTTTATCAGCTGTACTAAGAATGGCTTCATCCCTGCTATCATAAAGCCGATGAATAATCGGCTGAATCATCTCATATGATTTAATGGATAATCGAGAGTGGTTGCAGCAGAGAGTTGAACACTATCGGCCACATCAGAACGATATGTGTGAAGCTATTGAAGATTTTGATGATATAAGCAAGCTAGGATGTGGTTTTACGTCGGCCGATCCTCTTGAGGAGGTAGACATTGGTGATGATTCTTTACCTAGGCCGACGTTTGTAAATAAGAATTTAGATCCTGCTTTTAAATCTGAATTAATAAAGTTGTTAAAGGAGTATGTCGATTGGTTTGCTTGGAATTATCATGAAATGCCTGGTTTAAGCCGAGAGCTTGTTGAGCATCGGTTGCCTATTAAGTCTGGTTTTAGGCCTTATAAACAACCAACTAGGCGTTTTAATCCTGAAATTTATGACCAAGTTAAAGAGGAAATAAATCGGTTATTAGAAGCAAAGTTTATTAGACCTTGTCGATATGCTGAGTGGATTTCTAATATTGTACCCGTGGAAAAGAAAGGAACGGGTGAGATTAGAGTGTGTATTGATTTTAGAAATCTTAATCGTGCTACTCCTAATGATTAATATCCTATGCCAATAGCCGATATGCTTATCAATGCTGCGTCTGGACATAGAATGATTAGCTTTCTTGATGGTAATGCTGGTTACAATCAAATATTTATGGCCGAAGAGGATATATCCAAAACGGCTTTTGTATGTCCAGGCTTTGTTGGTTTGTTTGAGTGGATTGTTATGACTTTTGGTTTAAAGAATGTCGGTTCTACTTATCAAAGGGCAATGAATTTAATCTTCCATGATTTGCTTGGTATTATCTTGGAAGTTTATATCGACGATATTGTTGTTAAATTGGCTGGAAGTGGTTCTCATTTGGCCGATTTGGGATTTGCATTTGAAAGAATGCGCCGGTATAGTTTGAAGATGAATCCACTCAAATGTGCTTTTGGTGTGTCGGCCGAGAATTTTTTGGGCTTCATAGTTCATGAGAATGGCATAGAGATTGATCCAAAGAAGACCAATACTATTGGCAAGTTGCAGGCGCCTAGATCTAAGAAAGAGTTGCAGAAATTCTTGGGCAAAGTGAATTATGTGAGAAAGTTTATTTGCAATTTGTCGGGAAAAGTGAATGCTTTTACTCCTTTGCTTCGGTTGAAAGATGTTGCTGAATTCACTTGGGGGCAAAACAGCAAGAGGCATTTGATGAGATTAAGCATTATTTGTCTTCGCCACCGGTTCTTCGGTCACCTAAGAGAGGGATTCCTTTTAAGTTATATATTGTGGCCGAAGAAGATGTTATTGGGGCTGTCTTCATCCAAGAGACTGAAGGGAAGGAATATACTATTGCTTATGCAAGTAGAAGATTATTGGACGCCGAAACGAGGTATACTTTTATTGAAAAGTTATGCTTATCATTATATAATGCTTGTACAAAGTTGAGGCATTATTTGTTGCTAAATACTTGCATAGTTGCTAGTCAAGCCGACATAATTAAATACATGTTGCATAGACCTATATTAAGTGGTAGAATCGGCAAATGGGCTTATGCTTTAATTGAATATGATTTAGTCTTTAAGCCTTTAAAATCTATGAAAGGACAAATCGTTGCCGAATTTATTGTTGAACATAGGATTAGTGAACATCTTGATTTAAATGTCGGCTATATTACATTTACCCCATGGAAATTGTACTTTGATGGATCAATTTGCAAAAGTGGTTGTGGAGTTGGTGTTATTCTTATATCACCAAACGGTGTTGTTCTTGAGGCTCTTAACCGATTAGATCATAAATGCACTAATAACCAAACCGAATATGAAGCTTTATTATTCGGGTTGGAGATGTGACATGACATGGGAATAAAACATATGGAAGCATATGGTGATTCTCTTTTGGTAGTTCAGCAAGTATCTAAAGTTTGTCAATGCTTAGATGGATTTTTGAATGCTTATCTTGATAAGTGTTTAGATATTATATCTTGCTTTGATGAATTTGTCATTTACCATGTACCAGGAGAAGAGAATCCTAGAGCTAATGCGTTGGCGCAGCAAGCATCGGGCTATAATGTTCAGAAAAGAAATTTTCATGAAAAGAGGCAGATGTTTTGTAAAGCCGACGTTTCTGCTCTGGAACAGGCGGTTCGACCGGCTGTTACAGCCGGTCTGACCGGCGTAGCCGGTCCGACCGCCTGCACCTCTAAAAACACCGATTCGGCTGATAATGTTTTCAATCTGTTGTGACCGATGCTGGTGATTGGAGGGAGCCTTTGGTGAAGTATTTGCAGGATACTAGCAGGTCAGTGGATTGAAAAGTCCGACGATGGGCTTTCAAGTTTACTTTGATTGATGGTGAACTATATCGTCGGACCATGGATGGATTTCTTTTGAAATGTTTAGATCTTGATCAAGCTAGATTGGCTATGGCAGAGGTTCATGAAGAATTTGTGGTACACATCAATCCGCTCGAATGATGAAGTGGCTCCTTAGGCGGGCTTGTTTTTATTGGCCTATAATGATAGCCGATTGTTTTCGTTACTACAAAGGATGTGAAGAGTGTCAAAGGTTCGGGGATATTCAGATTGCGCCTACTGCGTTGATGCATCCGATCATTAAACCATGGCCTTTTAGAGGATGGGTTTTAGATTTTTTTGGTAAGATTCATCCTCCTTGTCCAAGGGTCATTGTTTTGTGATTGTGGCTACTGATTATTTTACCAAGTGGACTGAAACAATTCCCCTCAAGAACATGACACATAGAGAGGTGATTGAGTTTATTACTGAGCATATTATTCATAGATTAGGGATTCCTCAAACATTGACGACAGATCAAGGGACGTCGTTTATTTCTAAAGAGGTACTTGAGTTTGTTGGATCCTATAGTATTAAATTGCTCAATTCATCTCTATATTATGCTCAAGCTAATAGTCAAGCCAGGTCTAGCAATAAGATTTTGATTAAGCTCCTAAAGAAGAAAATTGAAGATCATCCTAAGCGGTGGCACGAGGTGTTATCTGAAACATTATGGGCGCATCGTATTTCTAGACATGGTGCTACTAAGGTTACTCCATTTGAGCTTGTCTATGGTCAAGAGGCCGTTTTGCCCGTTGAGGTAAATCTGGCTGCTTATAGATTGGCTAAGCAAAATGATCTTGATGCTAGCACATATTGTGCTTTGATGATGGATAATATTGATGATGTGACCGACAAGCATTTGGAGGCCTTAGAAGAAATTGAAAAGGATAAAAGAAGAGTAGCTCGAGCATATAACAAGACGGTAAAACTCAAATCCTTTCAAGTTGGTGATTTAGTTTGGAAGACTATTTTACCTATAGGAACAAAGAGCAACAAGTTTGGTAAATGGTCGCCGAATTGGGAAGGACCATATCGTATTGTGAAGGCTTTGTTCTGGAAATTCCTATATGGTGGAGACTTTTGCAAGGATTTCAGTTGCCAAGGGCGCTTAATGGGAAGTACTTGAAGAAATATTACCCAAGTGTTTGGCAACATGCTTGAAAGGATATGGCCGATATATGATATCGCCCTTAGAGAAAAAATGGCCGATAATAGAGGGTCACCCTTAGTCTGATTAAATGTTTTGTGGTAAACAAAGTTTTACCAAAAAACAGGGGGGCATATGTTGACGACCAAAAATGACTTAAAGCCAATCAGGCTGGGACAGCTGGTCTAGACCGCCTGTACAAGCGGTTAGACCGGCTAGGCCCTGTTGCCGATCTGGCAATGTGCCAGGCGGTCTGACCGCCTGTCCCCGAGTCCGAGTAGAATCAGGTTTTTGCACGTTTTTAGATCTGTACAAGGACTTCTTTACGGGGCAAGACCTCCCCACCCTATAAATATAAAGGACCGTGGCCGATTGAGGACCTCTACCCAATCGTATAAATCATTGTTCTACTTTTTATCTTCAAATCCTAACTTTTCCAACCCCTTTGCTTTGCTTCTTCGTCTCTACGACGTTTTAGGACGTTCTAAGTGGCCTTGCCGACCTTAGAACAACCCTAGGTTTGCAATCTCCGACGGGGTCCCTCCCGAGGTTGTGATCGTAGGCTTTCACGGCGGCTCTGTTACAGGCGGTCTGACCGGCCCCTACAGGCGATCTGACCGGCTGCACTCAGGAGCTCTGGCGAGGAGAATCTTGACGACCGCGCGATCTAGCGCTTTCGTGTGTTGACCAAAAGTGCGTCAACACCAGGGAAAAAGGATTAAAACCTATGAAGGTCCAAAGAAGGCCCAGTAATAATATATAGCAGATAAAGAAGAAAAATAAAGGAAAGAATAAATTAAAGGATCACATAAAAAAGAAAGGCCCATATAGGAAGGCCCAAAGAGGGCCCAGTAATAATATATACCAAATTGTTGGCACTGATTAGTATAAGCAATGAAAAAAGCCAATCCTTATGTTAATAGGCAGCAGCAAGTAAAAGCAGTTAAAAAAGGCAATCCTGGAAGCATGCAGCAATTTAAATTTGACAGTAAATTAAGAATGAAATCACATCTAAATTGTAAATGTGAAAAGAATATAAAATAAAATGTTAGTTAGTTTAAGTTAACAAATTATTAATAACAACTAAATATGAAGTTACTGACTTGGAAGGGGATAAAGCAAAGAAAAGTTGAAGCAGAAATAAAAGGGTTGAAAGCTAGGAGGGCGCAAATAGGGCCCAGTAATAACATATACCAGATAAATAAGAAACAAGGAAATAAAGGATGACATAAAAAAGAAAAGGCCCATATAGAAAAAGGGCCCAACAAAATAAAGCAGAATAAAAGACAAAATCAGAAAAAGCCCATAAGAGGACCAAAATGAAATAAATAGACCTAAAGTGGCAAAAGCAAGATGCTGTTGCACGGTAGGTGAAAGCAAAAGGGTAAAAGTAACCCTAACACTAGAGCAGAAGACTAAAAGGCCCTCTGGGCGTGGGGGAGAAGAAAAGAAAGCAAAAAGAGGAGGCTTCGGTAGGAGCGCCACTGCGTGTCAGAGAGAAAAAAAGGGAAGAGAAGACTGGGCGACGGGGAGAAAAAAAAGGGGCGTCAGGGAGAAAAAAAGAGAACAAAAGACTGGGATGATCGAGAGGGGGGAAAACAACTGGAAGGAAAGTGAAAAAGGCATCAGGATCTAACCAGGATGAAGAAGATCAAAAACCAAGCATCCACACAAGGAATAGGCACCAGATCAAAGGAGGCAGTCGATGTGAGCAGCAAGAGCACAGCACCAACAGAAGATAGATCTGAAATTGCACAGGTTAGCCTCATCTTCAAAATCTGTAAAATGAAAAGGAAAAGTTGAAATGTACTGAGTAAAGGAAAGTGTGGATACATATCTTTGGACAATTGCATGCAGATCCAATTTGGTGTTTGGGAGGAAATGTTGAACATCCATACAAATTGATGTGGTCACTTGGGCAAGACAGAGAAACAGATGAAAGTGAAAACTGCAATTCAACAAACACACAACTAATCAGTGGATGCAGTAGATCAAGTACAATGCCTCTGATTGAATATGAACTGGTAATTGACAAGGGAAAATTCCATACAAATTCTTAAGACAAACAATGGAGTATAATTATGTTACCAGTACTGAAAAAATTTATTGAATTGCAGGAAGGGCACCCGAACATCTACAATGCAGAAAGGTGGAAACAACAAATGGTCAGCTATAGTGATATTGGGCAACGATGGCCAGAAAAAAATAGCACGGGGAACGATGGAGTAAATTTGCTGGACAACTACAACAATGAACAGGTAACAAAATATATGCATAACACAAACACTAGCCAATTTGAAAATATATACCAAAATACAACTACTTTTATTTTGCAGGGATATTACACAGAATTGCTAATGACTCAGATAAGGAATTCACAAGAAGAAAACAGGAACTCTCAAGGAGATGTAGCAAATGGAGGCAACTATCAGGCAAGACATATAATTTCTTGATTCTTAATATACAGTATGTAATAAATTACGTACAAAAGGTTATAGATTGTACATACACTTTGTACAGGGGCAAGAAATGTCATACATGGGCATACTTACAGGCAGATATGGGCTTGAGGTACACACTAAACTGAGTACAAAAAACTAAAGAAACTGAAAATAACAAAGATTAACTTGAAACAAGAGGAAGCAATGCACGAAACTGAGCACAAAAACTAAGTACATACATGATGTCGAAGGTTTTGCAGGAATTAGGACTTGGAATGCAGGAAATCGATTGGCCAATTGAACAAGAGGAAGCAATCATTGATAAGTACCAGGTAAAAAGAATGAAGTTGCAAAAATTTGTAATACAAAGATTGTATTGTTCAAATATAGAACAACAACTAACCTGGCAAATCATTTTCCTTGTACAGATAACCAGGGACATAGAAGGCATGGAGAATAATGTCAAAACTCCCAGCAATGAAACAAGAGCAGAATATTTGGTAAGTTGAATCATCTCTTTTGATACATGTAGAAGAAACTAGTGACTAATAAGTAATTCAGAAAAAATTAAACAAACCTTTTCTTTTCTTTTTTAAGATTGGAGCGCAAGCAGAGGATGACGATGAAGAAACTTATTTCAACAATGATGATGGAATCTATAGACAAGAAATTTTTGATAGAATACAATTAAAGAGGTGAGATTAACATTGAAAAATGATTTGAAGTGAAACTTATATGAAATACAACTGTAGATTTCTGTGTAAATAATGATAAGTACAAAACAATCAATAACAGGTGGTGGCTGCAGATGTAAGAAATGCAGCAGAGATTGAAGGTTCAACAAGCGCTGCAAATGACACAGACGCAGATGGAAATAGAGTACTCATAGATGAAGAGGTAGATGCTTTCATCGAGAGGGAGCAGCTGGCAGCATCTGAGGGGAACAATGCAAGCATTGACAGCAAATACACACCTCAACTCGACATGGAATTTAGAAAAAGAGAGGATGCTCACCATTTCTTCTCTTTCTATGGCTTTCTGGCTGGGTTTCAAGTTGCGGTGACACATGTCGCTAGATCAACAAGCAAGAAAAGAAATGGTGAGATATATATAAGCAAGAGATGAAATGCCATAAGTATGGAAAAGAAGGAAAGAAAAAGGACAACCTGAAACAAGAAAATATGCTTGTAGAGGCCACTGAAAGCAAAGAAAAAAGGAAAACAAATGTGAGCATACTGCAAATGTATGATGGCAGTTACGGAAGAAAGAGGCATTTGGAAAGTAACTAGGCTGGATCTAGACCACAACCATGAGTTGAGTCCAGAAAATAGAAATCAATTATTCAGCGGAAAGAAATACATGACAGAAAATGAGAAGGGAATGGTAAGAACACTGAACCATAACAACATACCGACAAGGCAAATGATTGGAATTCTATCTTACCTAAGAGGAAGCTTGACTGCTCTGTCGTACAAAATGAAAGATGTTCAGAACCTGAGAACAAAAATAAATAGAGAGGTCACTGGAAATGACATGATGAAAACATTGGAATACTTCAGGTAAAGAGAAAAAGAAGACCCGACTTTCTTCAACAGATTTCAGCTAGATGAGGACAAGAAAGTGAAAAACATGTTTTGGAGAGAGGGCATATCGCTGAAATGGTACGCAGAATATGGGGACTGTGTCAGCTTTGAGACAACCTATATGACTAACAGGTATAATCTACCATTTGCACCATTTGTGGGAATCACAGGACATGCCCAGACATGCTTATTTGCATGCGCATTTCTGGCAGATGAAACAACAGAAACTTTCGAATGGGTGTTTGAGACATTTTCAGAATCAATGGGTAACAACCATCCTAAGAGTATCATAACAGACCAAGACAAGGCAATGAGATCAGCTATAGCGACGGTTTTTCCAAACACAATACACAGGAACTGTTTCTTTCACATTAAAAGGAAATGCTACAACAAAAACCTGAAAGTATTTGCAGCAAATGAAGGATTACCTGAAACTTTTGAAGACATAGTAAATTTCTCTGTCACCGAGGAAGAATTTGAGACAAGATGGCTGAAAATGATAACAGATTACAAGCTGGAAAACAACAAGTACTTTACAAAGATGTGGGAGATGAGAAATATATTTATACCAGTATACTTCAAGCACGACTTCTTCCCATTCATACAGAGTACTGCAAGGAGCGAAGGCACAAATGCGAGATTCAAGGATAATGTTGGCCCTACATATAGTGTAGTTAGTTTCTTGCGCCAATATCAGAGGATAATAGACACAATTCAGAACAAGGAGCAAATAGAGGACAACCAGAGCAAGGAAAAGACACCTAAAGAACTACAATATGGATACACAATAGAAAAGCAGGCTATAGAGCTGTATAACAGGATCATATACTCGAGATTTGCAAACCAGCTGAAGCAAACAGAAAACTACAAGTACAAGGAAATAGAAGAGGGCAGGACTTTTGAAGTGTGGTACAAATCAAACAAAATCAGGAAAAGGGGAGTGATTAGAAAGTATATTGTGCAAATAGACCTTACCAAAGGTGCAGAAGAATTCAGCTACATATGTGGCAAATTAAACAAAGACGGTATAGTATGTGCACACATACTGAAAATCATAGTAGAGGAGGAGATTAATGAAATACCAGAGAAGTATTACATAGAAAGATGGAGTAAAAAAGAGAAGAAATTCCACATTCATAGAAGAGAACAAACTAGTACAACACATAGGCTGCTAAGGTTCAATATGTTATCTAGACAAGCAGCAGAATTAACATTTAAAGCTGCAAAAGGGAAAAGGATAGCAGATTACCTTGCCAAGGAATTCCAAAGGATAGGAGAGGAGCTTGACATAATGTTGGCCGAAGAAGATTTGAGACTAGAAACAATTGCAAATGAGGGGGCAGTACAAACTCACAGTTTGTGGAAATCAAGTTCAAATGGAAATCAAGAAATTGTTTCCATTAGAGATCCAAAAAGAATACATCAAAAGGGAAGGCCAAAGAATCCTACAAGGCTCATGCCAATGGTTGAACAGGAAAGAGCCAAAATGGCTAAGAAAGCAGGGAAGAATAAAAACAATAAGGGAAACACATCAGGTAAGATCGATATGTACCTATGAAATGTTTATGTTAATGCTTAGAAATTAGGCTTCTAATAATACTAAGAAAATAATAATCTTGAAAATGCAGGTCCTCAAGCAAGTAGGAAGAAAAGGATGAAGAAGACAGAACAAAGCAGCATCCAACAAGAATAAAAGGGAGCAATGTCGAGTGGGGACACAGAAGCAAATGAAATATGTAGAGAGCTACAAGCAAAGCATACCAACACAATAGTAAAGTGAAGGCAGCATGAGAGATGAAAAAAACATAGAGAAGACAAAAGATGTATTTAGTAGAATATAGTACATGTAATATGAGTTTTGTACACAAGACAAGCATGAACAAAAGTCTGGAAACACTATTTATGCGACCTATTACATCTGTGGCTGGATAGTAAAATATGCTAGAAACAAAGAAACTAAAGCTATGAGTCTCTGGTGCCCATGAAGTAGACATCTTTTGCAAAGAGATGAATCCACAAGTAGGCCAACTAATCTTCCTGTGTTGAAATAAGCAAAAATGACAAACTGAATGACAAAAAAAAAGCCAAACTAATATGCTGTGAAGTAAGCAGAAATACCTCAAGTTTGAACTCAACTACACGGTTCTTCATGCCAGTGTTTTTATGGTGGAAAACCAACTGATTGGCTATCAAAATCCTAATCTTTGGGATATCTTGTGGTGTGAAAATAGAAGTAAGCTTAGTCCTTGGGGAGTTCCAGTGTTCAAGGAACATCATTGCGTAAATTCCAGAATCAGAACTGCAGAAAAAATTTTCATATAGCAATAAAGAAAATAATTACTAGATCATAAAGGGAAAAAGGAAGACGTGAAAAATAGTATGATGAGGTTGACAGCACAAAAAAGAAAAAATACACCTAATATACAATAAGTTGATGATTAGAAAGAAGATATGAAAATATGAAATACCACATGTGAGAAGATAATAACTCTATAAAAATTCAATCATTCAAGAAATCTGGCTAAGATAAACAGGGAAATTGAATATTTTTTGAACAAAAGACTACTGCAAAATAGATTAAGTAATGAATAATTAAGATTTGAAATAGGAAACTAACGTGTTATCAAGTGGCTGCTGGGGGAACAACTGGGAAGATAAAGTCATACTCATCAAAGCCCATGTCAAAGTGAATATACTTTTGCCAGTAAAACTCAAAAGCAGATCTCTGCAAAATTAAAATAAGATGAGAAACTATGGCAAGAATTTGAAAAGGAAAAATAATAAGAGAATAAAATAGGGTAATGACTAACCATCTTTTCAGAAAAAATTTGTTGGTACTCATCAGTTCTAGTAAAGAAGGAATCAAGAATAACATATTTCTACAACAAATACAGACAAGTGGTCTTCATGACAAATAGGAAAGAATAGCTGCAATAAAAACAAGTAAGAGACAGGAAATTAATACAGATGAGAGGAAACTATCAGGGGGAATAAAATTAATAAATCAACATTAAAACAAAAGCAGGAAAAATGAAATTTACCATATTTAAAAGATGCAGTGGGCGAGCCTTTGATGATCTTCGGAAAGCACGAGAAAGAACATCTTCATCAGCAAACTCAGGATCCTTGAGAAGATTTTCCTATGAAAAAAATTACATTAAATGTAAGTGACAAAAAAAAGAAAACATACATTACAACTAGCATATAAGTGAGAACATAAAAATAAAAAAGAATAAAAGAAGTGAAACTTACAGCAATGTTTGGAAAGAAGTAATGCCTCTTCGATATATCAGGGTGACCATTAGGCTTTTGGAAGAGGCTATAACAGAACACAGAGATCACATAACTCTTGACAGCCCCACCAGGCTTGAGAGATTCACCAAGGACCCAAAAAGTACAGCGAACACCATAGAGATAAACTGCATCTTCACTGAAATTGAAATAAAGGTGAACAAAAATGAGAAATAATAAAGAAACCAAAAGAAATGAGATCAATTTGAAACAGGATTATAAGGTGAACGAACAAACTAACCCTTGAAACTAAGAAGATGATAACTTGCAGATGGCCTTGTAGTTGTCAATCTGGGATTTTGAAACACTGATCTTATTGCTGGCAGTGCAGAAATCTCCTTGAATAAAGGTACAGGATTCAGCAATCTACGGGGCCCATATCGAGGCATTTTTCCTCCAGTTGAATTTTCTCTTGCTCTAAAAGAAACAGACTGAGTATATGGCCGTGAGGCAGAAGGCCCATGAGGACTGACAACAACAGGAGTTGCAGCACTGGCACCAGAATTTTGAAGGTTGGAGTTACGCAGAGCACCAGATTTGTTGCTTATTTCACCAACAATTTGAACCTCAGAGTTAGCCTGATGGAAAGTAAAACATAAGTTAGAAATAAAAAAAAAATCACAAGGCCAATTAGAAGGATATGCTCTAGGTCAAATGACACACATAACCATTCTCACACAGTTAAAATAATTAGATATAAAATAATGCATAAAGTCCACTAGTAGCTGAATGAAGAACCAAAAAATACATTGATCAAAACATAATTTATATAAAGTAATACAAATTTTGAAAATTGGTCAACAATTTAAATGTAACATGACACCTTAAATATAATTGTCGCATCTAAAAATAATAAAACTCAAACTGCAAGGAAAAAAACGCGAAGAGCAAGACATGAGGTTGAGAACCATAGTTTTGGCTGAGCTTGAGAACGTGAGCAATGATATTGAGAACTTAATATGCCTCTGGATCCTTTTGACAAGCTACTGGAATCTTTAGGAGAATTTGAGTCAGTGAACACGAAAGTTTGAAATAAAATTGGCTCTTCCTGGGTAAAAACAATTGAACAAATATAAATAACAAATTGTCTAAAAAAAGAGGAAGAAAGAATATAGTAAAATTATGGAGAAAATAACACACTTACATTTTGAGACAGAGAGGGAGAGTCATTTTTCTTGCCTAGGGCAGGCTACAAAATGAAAACAAGAAAGAAAGAAATAATCGTTAAAAAACAAAAATAGAATGATTATCAGGAACAGATAAGTGATTTAGAAAGAAAAAAAAGAAGTTCAAATATCTTTTGCAAATGAAATCTAGACAATCTTGGATTTGAAGAAGGGGATATAGAATCAGGAACAAATAGGTTGTCACCAGACTTAGTAATCCTCTTTGCTGATCTTAAGTTGGTAGAGTCTTGTCAAGCTGGCCTATTATATTCTTGATAATGTTGGTGCTGGGATGTGCCTTGAGAATCAAGAGGTCTTTTGTGTACTGAAAAAATTAAAGGAACAAGAAAATAGTTAAGGTGAATAAATAAAATGTAAATCATAAGAAATAAGATTAAAAAGGGAAACGATAATGACAACTAACAAGTACAAGCAAGGCCAAATAGAGGAATTCCATATTTCAATTAAAACAAGCATGTAGTGACAAATGCCAGGGAACAAGTTTTCAAAAAAAAATAATAAGGTAACTGGTCAAAATATATCTGATGCAGAGCAAACAATAACAAAAAAACAAGGCAATAAATATCCTTTAAACAGCATGAGATATATAGGTCTAAAAATATGCTACATATTTCATATGGAATAAATGAAAATTTCATCTACAGCATGCATAGAAAAGCAAAAAAAAATTTGAAATTCCTAAACTTTTAAAAAGTTGACAGCACTTCAAATGTAATAATACACCTACAACTGAACTGTCAAAGGCAAGTGAATGTAGCGGTGGTTTGCTACCGTTTTGGCTTGCAATTTTTATCACCTAAACTTTGATATTCAGAACCATACCACTTTAATTATAATCTGAATACTTGTATTAAATGGAGGATATTTATGTTATTGTTCCTTATTTACACACTCAACGTTTGTTGTCATATCTCCATCATAATTGAAGTTGAGGTTGTGGTTGTAACCGAAGTGGAGGTTGTGGTTATAATTGAAGTTGAGGTCGTGGAGGTTTTATTTCTCATTATGAGACATATGAGGCATATCATGAGCATGGCATCTCATTCGCATTGAAGTTTGTTGCAATCCTATGGTTGTAATTGTACCGGTACACATCGTGCGTTGTTCGAGGAGGGGTGCGATGTAAAAGTGGTCATGGCATTGCATTCATATGCATTCTTTTGCATGGAAGGGAATAACATGATATGTTATATTGGAGGTTAAGTGGTCTTATATGCAGCATTGTATATGCTTTACTTCTTGGTGTTTTAAACTGATGATTAATTGAACTTGTGGTTTAAGTAGTTGGTCAGAACAAGTTCACTTGCTGAGATTTTTATCTCACTCTTGCTTTACTCATTTCAGGTTCTTGATGTTTGCTTGAAGGGAAAGAGGGATTAGCTGCACATCACACTTCATCTTTTATGGAAACCCGTTGTTTTAATCTTAGCGAATGTTATGTTTGCGAGACTCGAGACTTATGCTTAAACCATAGTGTGGTTGTTAAATTCTTGTTATAGTTGACTCATATTATCTAGAATGTTGATTATGCTAGTTTGTTGCTTATACAATTTATACCCTTGTTATTGCTTCCGCGTCGCTTATACATACAAAGGATGTGCTGCTAAATTTTTCATTTATTTAAGTTCAGCAGTTTTTGGTGTGTTTTAGTAGCATCCCAAGGTGTTGGTGGATTTCGGGGTGTTACAGTTGGTAATCAGAGCCTTGGTTATAGATTCTAGTTCAAAAGAAGTTGAAATTGATACACTTGCACTTATAGGATGGGTATGGGTTTGCATATGTAATATGCTTCTGATGTCAATAAGTCTATACTCTATACATGATTATTATTATTATTATTATTATTATTATTATTATTATTATTATTATGAGGTCATTTATTATTGATGTGAGAATTGTTTTGGGGGTATATGTGTATGCCTTAGAATATAGGATAGCTGATACGTGCATGTATATTTTGTAGCAAGAGCTTGTTTGACTTTCTACAATCGTGTTTATGAATAATACTCTCTGGGTGTTTTAATTGTTATGGTCGAAGGTTATTGATTTTTTTCCTAAGAACTTAGAAGATTTATGACAATAATAGTTGGGCAATGCAGGCAGAGCAAGTGGAGGGCCCCCACATTGTTTTGGACTGGCATTGGCTAGTGAAGGTTCTTGAGTGTTAGAAGTATGCCCCAACTATTGATATTCGAAGCATATCATTGAGTGATGGATGGATTGGCCACCATACCATACACCCTAACTATATGCTCTCGACATATTAGATTGGTGGGGTCATTATATGCCTTGTCCTATTCTAGTGAAGATGTCTTAAACTAACTTTAGACATGAATTTATTTTTCCCTCTCAAAGATAACCTCATACGAATAATGGTACAAATGATGACTTTAATGGATCTATTCTTTAGGTTATTGTAAAGGGGTTGTGGCGCTACTGCGGAGAATTGTTGGTTAATTGTTTATAATCACATTCTATCCAGGCTCTAGAGCTTATGTTTTCAATTAGTTGCCTATATTTTCTTGAACCTAGAGGTTTTCTACTCCGTTTGAGATTCTAATTTTGAATTCTATTGGCTTTGAAGAATCTGTCTTGGCTCTAAGTTATTTGAAGTGACAAATTGGAATAGCAACTAGTTGAATAGTTGGGATGTGGTGGCATTTTTTTTCATTGCAGTGTTAGTGGTCCTAATATCACTTAGGTCATTAATTTTCATGTCTATTAGCCATAGATATATTCATTATAATGGAGGATTTAAGGTTGTATTCTGCCAATGGGTCAACAACGGTATTTAAAGACAATTTCATTTGAATAATAATGATGTTTGTTGCATTGTTGCTGTAGTACTAGTTCTCTTTATGTCATGGGTGGTGTCATTGATGGAATGAGCCTACGTAGGTAGGAAATCAAAATATATTTTTTCACATTGTTGTCCTTGCCATTGCTAGAATGTTTATTTATTGTTGTTGAGGTTTTGTTTGCAGCTTCCTTATGGGTTGCAATGATCGTTTCTTTCCTTTAATATATATTTATATAGTTCTTTGATTCTGCTTCACCTAGTGGTCTTATATATTGGTTGACATGAGGTGACGTGTCGTTTTCATTGATTGAATTGTGGTCTTTGTGTCATGCTTGACATCCTTAACTCTATGTTAGGGAGTATGTTTTCTTTTCTTCTTTAAGTTGACCTAAATTGGTATATGCTTCAATGATGTGCTCTTATTCATGAAGTTCCAATATGCAGATGTCAAGTAATATAATATTTTTCTTCTCTTGTTGTGTGAAGCAAAGTAGGCTGTTTTGTTACCTTATACTTGATGCCAGATCTATAAGGCGTAATATGAGTTTAGTCCTAATAGTTTAGGATGATTCAATGAACTTTACTTTTCTTTTATCGTGTCATCTGGCAAGTAGCATTTTTGTGGATCGGGTTTGTTCCTGCTAGTTTATCGATTTTTAGTGTGTTCCAGCTTTTCCTAGCTACCATAATAAATTAAAATGATAAAACATTGACCTATTAGAATTCAGAGAGCAAAAATTAGATATCATCTTCCTTGATCTAGACATTTCCTGTGTCTTAGATTTGCAAACAAGAATTGTTCAATTTTCTGTGATAGTTTTCTATCACGAGGTTTATGAGCGCAGTTGGATAGTATTTGTGTACTGAAGTTTCACATTTTTTTGTCTAATTTCTATTACCAAATTGCATACAATTTGTTAATGACTGTAAGCTCCTGAATAGAGTTTTTCTGTTATCGAAAGAGGTTTTCCTGTTATTCGAATGCCTAATAGTTAAGATATATATATATATAGATATATATATTTTTTTAAATTACTAAAAAAGAGATTGATGTGTGCTTATGAGGTACATTTGCTTTTATTGCGTTAGTCGTAGTCATTCTTATGGGGAATTGTGAGAGATATTTTTTTATAGTGGTGTGGACTATTGAATTTGCCTTCATGAGAAGACTGTTGAAATAGTGTTTGTCGTGTAGTATTGAACACTTTATATTTATGAGATTTGTTTTTTTATTTATTGATCGCAAAACCTATTGGTGGTAAATACAGTTGCAGATGCTTGTTAGGAACTATATTCCTAAGTTTAAAAGTCTACAATTGCCAATTTGGATTGTATGGATGTTCTTGTGTTGTGTAAGCCCTACTAGTGAGGAAACATAGACACCTATTAAGGTTCTCTGTCTTGTGGGTATCTGATTCACAATGATACAATCTTGAATTCAAGTTGTGCACAAGAGAATTTCCAGTGGTAAACTTTCATAGTATAGTTTTTTTGAATGAAGTGTTTAATTTTAGAGTCGTCTTTACATGAGGTACAAATCTTAGATTAAGATTAATATAATAGGAGATGTTCATTGACTTGATGCATAGTGATACAAAGAGGTATAGAATTAGTATCTGTGGCGGACCACTCCGAAATTATTCCAAGTTAAGTACCCACGGATCACTAATCAAGTAGTCAGGCACTTAATCCGGAATAAGCTGGAGCGCCGTCGGATTATACACGATTAACCACGTACTTTCACGATCGAAACAACACGCGCGCCCACAAGAAGGTGAGTTCCAGAAATTACATTATTCCACAAATTCAACTTACATAAATAGTCTCAACAAGTTATTACAAACTAAGTCTGAATTTCAAATAACAGTACGAGAGTTCATTGCAGCGAAAAGATTAAACTATCGACGATACATAGTAACACCATAATGAAGCCAGCCATGGTGCTACTCCTCCCGATCCTTGGCAGAGGACGGGACCCACTCGACATGCCAGCCAGGTGGAACCTGGGCAGGCCAAGAGACGAAATTTACCGCCTCATCCAAAGCAGTACCTAAAATAAATAGCCACAAGCAAGGCTGAGTATACTAATACTTAGCAAGGCTTACCCGTCGGGTGAAAACTACATCACCGACTTCTAGACATGAGAGGCTTTTGGCTGGTGGGTTTGTTTGCCAGAAAGCAACTAAGAGTGGATCCTTACTTTCATAATTTTAGCATGTATTCTAGTAGAGTTAACCATTCTAGATTAGCATCCTCTCTAAGAATACAAGTGGTGCAATACAATTTAGTACGTACAACAAGTTTATCATCCTTATAGTTCCACTTGTTACTCAATGCAGCACAGCGGTCAAGCAGTCTCATTAACCGCAAGAAGCGGACAGTTCGAACCGAATTTTGCTACCTGGCCAGGGGAAACCCAACACACACGGACAATGCTTGCTAAAAAGGCACAAACACTTCCCAACCTTTCCCATCAATCCACAATTCGGCGCCGGGTCCATTCCCTTAGGATAAAGGTTTACCGCTTCACTCACGGCATCACGCATATGTCCACTTGTGTACGGCAAGGGAAACAAAATATTTCCAAGGAGAGATGGCTATCGGTCCTAGCTGTTTCAATCTGGTACCGGGCTTACCGATTCCCATAGGTCGGCATGTGCGTGGTACGTTAAAAAACTTGACACACAGAACCGCACGTTTCGACCTTAATCCAATTATCATACACGGACGGGAGATCTACACACACCATCCCGCCCGTCCATCCTTATGATTCCAACATAAGTAAAGACAAGCAACTCCTATATCTCGTGAGTGATAGGAAATCACTCGACTTGTAACGGTCCTAAAGCATTGCTCTATCGACCCTATCATACCAGTATTTCAAGTCATGGTACTAGAATCATGCAACTAGGGTATTCAAATAACTCCTTGCACGTAAATGCACAAACATAATTAATTCATAGTTGCACAAATTAAAACTGGTTATGCTCCAGGGCTTGCCTTCTTGGGCTACGCTGGGGTCAGTCTCCGGGTCGATCATGATCACGTCGGCACCACCTTCGTGAGCCTCCTCTTCGTTGGCGGGGACGAGGTTGTAGGTTCCGTCAGCGAGAGCGCCTTCTACATGAGATGCATAAATTTTTAAGAGTTGTTGCTGTTTTTTAGTCTAAAGTTTAAGGCTCTTAAAGGCCATATTCACCTAGACATGTAAAAGGTTATTCTTCCATCACAAAAGTAAAGATAGTGCGTGAGGTGTGGATTTAATGTTTTCACGATGGTGATTGTGTACACATATAAAATCAATACAACCCTTTATCTCTAAGCAAGTGCCTTAGTTCAGAAATTTAAAAGATCCACATGCTTATTTAAATAACTATCAAAAGTGACATACTTCTAGACCTCTGGTGAAGGGTGGTGATTTTTAGCTGCATGAATTATTTTTAGTAAATGCAGAACTGAAATAGAGTAGGAATCACAAAATAATTCATAACTGGAGTTTCATGCAATATTTTTAGGTCTCCTTTGGACACAAGGCTTCTACAGTCCATACAAGCAACATATCCCAAGCTCGACTACAGAGGAGTTCAGGATTTGAAATGGTGCACAAAACTCTAAAATCACAGTTTGAATTTTAATTCAAAAACTATCCCTCAAAAGTATATACAAGCAAAACGGAGATTGGAGTTTAAAATCTCACGAGTATTTTTGTGCATTTTTCGGGTTTTCCTACGATTTTTAGTGGATTTTACAAGATCTCAGCAAAATAGATCTGGGTTTAAGAATCTTTTTACGCCGGGGGCCCTAGATCTTTTGAAACCTTCACAAACAAGTCCATGGAATTTGCGCAGAGGACCCTAGAACTAAAAAGGGGAACGCGAATGGGTCGTTGGGTTCGCCGGCGTCTGAACTCCGGCGAGGAAACGGCGAACCAGTGCGGGGGAAGTGGGGGAAAACGACGAGGGGCTCACCGCGAGTCGATTGGGGTAGGTCTCGTGGCCGGAGGTGAGGCGGCGCGGCTCGCCGACGGTGAGCGGCAGAGCGGCTTGCTCCGGCGACGTCGATAGCCGGCTGCGGTGGTCGAGGCGAGGCGCGGAGAGGCGTGTGAGCTTCACCGGACGATGGCGGAGCTCGTCATGGAGCTTGGCGGAGACGGGGATGGCCGGAGCATGGAGCTCGACGTGGAGGTGGTGTTCACGGCGGGAAATGGCTGAGCGAAGGGGGAACTCCGATTTCCCGGCTTGTGCGGCTCGATTCGAGCTGGGAAGGGTTCGAGCCGCTAGCTAGGTGAATGAGTGAGCTTCATGTGCGGGGGATTGGGAAATCGTGGAGGGGTTTGCGGGGGATTCGGTTTTGCGGCGATGGAGCTCAAGCTCGGCTCTACGCAGCCGGAGGTTGAAGAAGCAGTGCGCGAGCGCGAGGAGAGCGAGAATGGCTGAGTGCAGACTAAGACAGGGTGTGAGGCTACTCGGTGGAGTGTTTGGACGGGCTAGAGGGCACCGAGTTGCCTGGGGAGCGTGCGCACACGCGCTCGGGCCGTCGGAGTCGCCATTGATGGCGCTGACAGCTCGGGCAGGGCGTGAGCGCGGGTTGGGGAGTGGAGATCGTGGCGTGGGCGACGGGGGATTCTCCACAGTGCTCCTTGGCGCGTAGCGGGAAGGAATCCTGCCATGGGGAAGCGCTGCGCGGCGCGCGCAGCCATGGCCAGTGGCCGAGCTCCGCTCGCCATCATGGCGCTCCGCGCGGCGCGGGGCTGCCAGGGCGCTGTAGCGCAGGAAAAGACCAGAAGGGGTGTCAGGCACCCGCGCGACGACAAATGAAACACGCTGCTTCGGCTTGGCCGGCCAGGCGAGGCCGCCGCCGCTCGCCGGCCACGTGGCGGCCGGTTTGCGGCCAGGGCAAAGCGCGCCAGGGCGACTGTCGGGCGCCCGTGGAGCTCCCTGGTTCAAACGTGTATTTCTCCAAGAATTTGAACTACACTTCAAAAAGTGCAAACACAAAAGTTGGAGTTTGAAATGTGGGACACAACTTTCTTTTTGGGGTGATCCTGAAATTTCGAATATTTCAAGCTCAAACAACCCATAATTGAAAAGCCGTTCTGCAGGGTTTTTAAAGTTTTTGAGGGGCTTAACTGCAAAATTTGGAAAAGTTCCCAACAGTGACTAGGCTTTATTTGTGATGGCAAACAACTTTTATTTTTGGATATTTTCATGTTTAGTACAAAATGTTTGAGATGTCAGCTGGGTGTCAAGAAGGCCTTATTTAAATTCAAATTCGAATTTTAGATCAATTTAAGTGTGCTTAAACCAAAGCTGTCCTTTAACCTTGTTTTTAGTGTATATTAAGGTTCTAAACATCAGGGATGTCACAGTATCCGAGTTTGATGGATATATTTTTTGAAATGTGGCAACTTTATGTTCTGCTACTTGGATGAAGGATGAGTCTAGGAGACCTATATGTTTATTAAAGCCTTTAGTGGTTCCTGAGTGAAAGTGCGAGCATATAACTATGTGTTTTGTGGTTGGATTTACCTCATTCTTCTTAGGGTATGGACATTGTATTGGTTGTGGTTGATCGATTCGCTTAGCCGACGCAGATCATTCATATGTGGAGGTCGTGTGGCATCAGGTGTGTCTTACTTTATTATTTAGATAGAGAGGCCAAGTTTGTTTCCATATTTAGCCAATGTCTTGCAAGTGTTTGAGATACAAAACCTTCTCTTAGAGTTGTTTTCCACCATTATACAAATGGTCAATCAAAGTGGTCTATCTTCAGTACATAATTTTTATTTTCAGCCCGGTATCCTTTGATACCATTGTTGTGAGGATAATCTATTAGTGCCAAACTTTACATTTAACGGCTATAGAGGTTTATGAAGCTTTGCACGATAGGTTGAGTATCTTCTCATTATGTTGGGAAAATTCGGAAGAGAGGTCCATGGTTGGTCCGAAATTGATTGAATAGAGAACTCGGAAGGTAGAATGGAAACGTCAGAATATTTCGACTGCTTAGAGCCACTAGAAGAGCTTGCTAATAGGAGGAGGTGAAACCTAGAGTTCTCTGTAGGTGCTGAAGTTCTACTCAAGGTGTCACCTACTAAAGGTGTTGTTATATCCTGGAATTATCATGCCTTTCGATATCATAACCTGAGTCAGTAGTTTGGCTTATCGGTTGTAGTTACCTGAGTCTATGAAGGGGATACATAATGTCTTCAGAAAATATTTGTGGGATCTATAGTAGAAGGTCGAGTTGGAGCCGATCACGATAAAGCAGGACTTGACTATCAAGTGTCGCCCTGTGCATATCATAGAATCGTCAGAGTGTGTTATGAGGAGGACTATCAAATATATGAGGGTAATATGGGCTAATTAGTCTGAGCGAGAACTTACTTCGGAGCTTAAGGAGCAGATGTGCGAGCAGATGCGCAAGACGCATCCATATCTTTTCGAGGCTGATGAGTTTTATGTACATTCCATCTTTCTTTGATTTTTGCTAGGTCGTAGAAACGGCAGAATTCGAGGACGAATTCTTTTAAGGGGGGTAGAATATAACACCCAGTATATGCAAAAGGGTAAATTACGTGTCTTATCAGGAAAAACGTAAAATTATGGGTGTTGACCATACATAAAAAGGGTAAAAAGTTGACTTTTAGATCCGATGCTTGTACGGATAATCAGTGATCACAGATGCATAGAGTTCGCCGAATGCATTCCGTTTGACTACTTATATGCGTTATTCGGAGTTCGAAACACGAAGTAATCAGCGGTGCAAGATTGAACCGTTGGATGAACAGTAAACAGGGCTACAGTACCCAAACCGCGGACCCACCCGTCCCATCCGTGATTTCTTTTCCCCCTGCATCGGCCCCCTTCCTCCGTGATTCTCCCCTAAGTCGCCCTCCTACTCCCTCCGTAATTTTTCCCACCCTCCTGTGTCGCCCCCTCTCTTCTGTCCGTGAAGTCCCTGCTCTGCTTGCCCCTGATCTGAAAGGAGAAGGAGAAGGAGAAGAGAAGAAAGGAGTAGAGAACTAGGGTTCGTCGCCGTCGATCGCCGCCGCCGTGGGGATCTTCGTCGTTGCCCTATTCTTTTCAAAGGGGAAACCCTAGGTATGCCATACCCCTGCTCTAATCATGGTTCCCCCAAGGTTTTGGATGTTTTAGCAACTGCGTGTAATGGTGTTCGTCGCAATTGAGGGCTAGGGTTTAGGTTCTACCCACGTCGCTGTTCTCAGCACATTGTTCATCAGTACAGTTTTCAGTTTTACATGATCTTCGTGGCCTCAAAAAAATAAAAAGACTTTCTATGCGTTGTAGGAGATTTAGAGCCTGTTCCATAGCCACAAAAAACTCCCCAATCGGATTTGTGGTCAGGGGGATATCAATGTTTTATTCAGGCACTTTTTCAGTCCCGTAATTCTGTGCAGTTTATACTCCTTTGAAGATTAGGAAACCTAAACGACATAATTAGAATTTTGGATCTAAATTAAATTAATCATAAATTTATAAGGTTTGAATATTGTTAAAGATCACTTTAATATGAATTTTTGAGCTCCAATTATATTTGTTGGTGGATGTTGTGCAGCGGCTATCAGATTTTCAGTCTAAGGTTAACCTGAAGATTAGCCTATGTTAATGATGTTATCTGTGTTTGAGTACAATTACAAAGATTCATTATTTGAAGTTAACTTTCAAATGGTAGAAGATGATAATTTTTTGTGGTTAGAATTAATGTGTGCAAAAAAGATATGTAATAGTGCTGCTGTTTTGACTAGAATTGTGTGTGTTAATGTGAGGACGTTGGGTTCGGGCGTAGGAACGCTTTGATTGATGTATTTATTTTACATGTATGCTTGTGAGGTGATGAAATATATTTAGTGGCAGGTGGTGCACCTTCGGATCGTGCTTAACTCGCTTTCTTTTGATCATCATCAAAGGCAAGTGAATGTAGCGGTGGTTTGCTACCGTTTTGGCTTGCTATTTTTATCACCTAAACTTTGACATTCAGATTCATACCACTTTAATTATAATCTGAATATTTGTATTAAATGGAGGATATTTATGTTATTGTTCCTTATTTACACACTCGAGGTTTGTTGTCATATCTCGATCATAATTGAAGTTGAGGTTGTGGTTGTAACCGAAGTGGAGGTTGTGGTTATAATTGAAGATGAGGTCGTGGAGGTTTTATTTCTCATTATGAGACATATGAGGCATATCATGAGCATAGCATCTCATTCGCATTGAAGTGTGTTGCAATCCTATGGTTGTAATTGTACCGGTACACATCGTGCGTTGCCCGAGGAGGGGTGCGATGTAAAAGTGGTCATGGCATTGCATTCATATGCATTCTTTTGCATGGAAGGGAATAACATGATATGTTATATTGGAGGTTAAGTGGTCTTATATGCAGCATTGTATATGCTACTTCTTGGTATTTTAAACTGATGATTAATTGAACTTGTGGTTTAAGTAGTTGGTCAGAACAAGTTCACTTGCTGAGATTTTTATCTCACCCTTGCTTTACTCATTTCAGGTTCTTGATGTTTGCTTGAAGGGAAAGAGGGATTAGCTGCACATCACACTTTATCTTTTATAGAAACCCGTTGTTTTAATCTTAGCGAATGTTATGTTTGCGAGACTCAAGACTTATGCTTAAACCATAGTGTGGTTGTTAAACTCTTGTTATAGTTGACTCATATTATCTAGAATGTCGATTATGCTAGTTTGGTGCTTATACAATTTATACCCTTGTTATTGCTTCCGCGGCGCTTATACATACAAAGGATGTGCTGCTGAATTTTTCATTTATTTAAGTTCAGCAGCTTTTGGTGTGTTTTAGTAGCATCCCAGTGTGTTGGTGGATTTCGGGGTGTTACACCTTTCCATCAGAAACAATATCAGCTGACCTAAAGTTTACATGTTGAGCAACCCATCTAACAAACTTATTGGGCACAAAGCATTTATCAAACTGAAGAGAAGTTCCTAAACCATGGTTTTGGATAACCTTTCTGCTCTCTGGACTCAGGACATCCAGAACAGAGGAAAAGAGGGTAACAGAAAATCTAGTAAACACATCTTTAGGTCTTTTCACAGGCATAGGCATCTAAAAAAAGGAAAATAGATATGAAATGAGCTTATAATAAAGATATCCAAAATAAAGGGAAAATAGAACATAATAGAAAATGAAAATTAAAAAATCAGAGCCTAATGATAAAAACAACCATGTAGTGCCACCACGCCGGGCATTACAGGGCACAAGTGATATGGAAGAAATCACCTTGCCAAATCCACTCTGGTGGGTTTTCGTTGGCTATGCTTACACGGTTCAATTCATCATCAGGCTCGATTAATAAATAAATGAACAACAAGGATGAAGACAAACAAACAGGTATTCAGCAGTTTTAAACTTTGAACTGAAATAAATGAAGCCTCACAAGTGAACAAACAATAATTTAGCAATGAAAAATGACTGTGTAAATAAGTATAATATGTGTGAAGCAAATATATCTATAATAAAACTAACAGTACAATGACAAACATCAAATAAAGGATTCCCTATAGTCAAAGGACTGAAATGAGAACTACTAATCTATTTCAAAGGAGTCAAAAAACAGAGCAACGATATTGTTTAGTTAAAAACGACAAGAGACCACAATTAAAGTTGGAATAAGATTATAATAATGATATACAATACAAATGGAGAATTAGGACAAAATGCAATATGAAAATAAACAAATCAGAGTCTAATGATAAAAACAACCATGTAGTGCCACCACGCCGGGCATTACAGGGCACAAGTGATATGTAAGAAATCACCATGCCAAATCCAATCTGGTGGGTTTTAGTTGGCTATGCTTTCACGGTTCAATTCATCATTAGGCTCGATTACAAAATAAATGAACAACAAGGAAGAAGACAATCAAACAGGCATTCAACAGTTTTAAACTTTGAACTGAAAGCAATGAAGCCTCACAAGGGAACAAACAATAATTTAGAAATGAAAAATGATTGTGCAAATAAGAATAATATGTGTGAAGTAAATATATATATAATAAAAGTAATATTACAATGACATACATCAAATAAAGGATTTCCCATAGTCAAAGGACTGAAATGAGAACTACTAATCAATTTCAATAGAGTAAAAAAGCAAAGCAATGATATTGGTCAATTAAAAATGACAGACGACCACAAATAGAGTTTTAATAAGATTTTAATTATGATATCTAACACAAAGGGATAATTAGGACAAAATGCAATATGAATATGTGCAAATCAGAGCCTAATGATAAAAACAACCATGTAGTGCCACTACGCCGGGCATTACAGGGCACAAGTGATATGGAAGAAATCACCTTGCCAAATCCACTCTGGTGGGTTTTCGTTGGCTATGCTTACACGGTTAAATTAATCATCAGGCTCGAATACTAAATAAATGAACAACAAGGATGAACACAATCAAATAGGCATTCAGCAGTTTTAAACTTTGAACTTAAAGCTAAAAATGTGAAAATGAATATAAAAAAGGTTTCAGAACATAAAAACCTGATGGGGTAAAGACATGGCCAATTTCCTTTTCAATATTTTGATCTCTGTCAGCTGAATAAAACATAAATACAAACACAAAGTAAATGACTAACAGAAAAAGATATAAAAATATACAAGTAAACAACAGGCTTGATACTTAAATACAACTTACATCCTTTAGTACTTGTACATAAGCTGCACGCTTGATACTTTTATTGGACTCATCATAACCATATGAATACTAAACAAACAGTAGAAAAAAAAAGATTAGTTCAGATTAGAAAACTAATGATCAACAAAAGTACATGAAGAAACTTATAAGACATTAAGGATGAAGCAAAACATATATACTTACAGCAGCATACGGGCCACCTTCATATTGACTAAATGCCTGAGAATCAGAGAAGTCTTGAGATTCAGTGTCACCATCATCAGATTCTTCACCACTTTCATGGTTGACAAAATCAGATGCCCTCTTCCTAGCCATCTATTAAAATAAAATTCATTTTACAAGACAGGTAAAAGACAAAATTAATGAAAATATCTGAAAAGGAAATAATACGGTTAACTTACAGGGGCATACGAAGAATAGAAGAAAAAGAAAAATGCCAGCAAGAATATAGCTTGACTAATAACTATAAATTATAACATAACAAAAAAAACAAAATGATATAATTATATAAAAACAGAAGCAATACAAATTAGGATTAACTAAGAACAATTGGATATATAAAATAGAAAAAATAATAAAATATTGCCAAAGGACATGTGATATCTTAAAAAACACTTGAAAGCTATAACTAGTGCAAAACTAAAACTGCAAATTCTAAATACAAAAGTAAGACAAGGACTGCCTAAATATAAAAGCAAACTTCACCTGCAATCCCCTACTAAAAAATATAGCTGACACTAAAACTGAGACAAACACATTTAGACTAATATACTAAAAGCTCAATAAGACAGAGCACAAGCTGAGTAAAGAAGACCTACTAAAAGTTTGACAAGAAACTAAACACAAAACTAAGTATAAGGACAGCAGCTTATATAATTAGATGGAATAAAACACACAGTTGGCTAATTCATGGACTAAAACTAGGTATATAATAATCACAACAACACATAAACTAAAACAAGCTATCCAAATATGTATACTGTAGTATTATATATACATCAAAGAAGAACTACAAAAAGCTTAACAATACAGCACTAGAGAACACAATAATATGTTGACACAGTAGGATTAAAAAATGATAGGCAGTTGGTATTCAAATTAAATTTATGAAATAATATGATAGAACTTATAGGATTACAAAGAAGATGAAATGGAAATTACGAGACTGCGGCAATCTGTTGCAACCATAGTACTGCAATGTTAAAATCAAAGAAAGGAAATGAGCAGCAACTAAAATGTGACAAACCAGAATGGAAAGAGGAACAAACTGAAATAGAAAAAAAAAATAAATGGAGACAAGTATAACGACAGCCCAAAATGATACAGGAATGAGAGAGGGGGGCACAAAATCAATAAATCGAGAGAAGAAGAAGCCAATCGACAGCACGGTGAAACCCTAGATCCGTTGCACTTCGATCCAAAAAGTAATGAGCCGATACACAAGAGAGGCAAATCGAAGCGATTTGAAATAAAACAAGGAAAAACATGGTGGAAATCTCTATACAAAACTAACAAAAATGGGGAAGGGCCCAAAATCGACGCCTGGATAGCTGGATTAGGATCCGCATCTGTACGCGTCAAACACAAATGAATCAGCCCACGACCAGGACAAATCAAAGTGGATCCACATGAACTCACTGACAGAAATACAAAAAAAAGGAAGAAATCTCGAAATAAAATCAAACAAAGCGGGTAGGGGAAGGACCGCCAGCCGCCGCTCTTCGCCTCATAGAGCAACAACAACATTCAAGGAAAAGCTCGAATCGAATCAAAATCGAACGGGCTTGAACTATAACAAAGGCGAAAAACCCGAGACAAAAGCGAGAGAAATAACTTGACTGCATCCAAATCACTACTCGCGAAAAAAGAAAACCAAATCAAAGGAGGGCAGCGAGCAGCAGGGACGGACCAAATCGAAGAAGTGGTGAAACCCTAGACCACGAGCTTCGTTGCCTCGAGCAGATCTGGGAAGAGGAAAGAGGGAGAGACGGAGAGAAATGAGGAAATGAAACGGGAGGACGCGCGTCGGGAGAAGAAGAGGCGCGGCACCCAAAAAATTAAACAGTGTACCTGGACGGTGGGACCCACATGCGCGTGCGGACTGGGGAGAGGAAGAGGCGCGGCACAAAAAAATCAAACAGAACACCTGAACGGCGGGACCCACATTCAGTTATGTGCGTGGGGACTGGGGAGACGAAGAGGCGCTGACAACTTGGGCACACAAGGCAGCGAAATAAACAACCAAATCAGGTGGGGGAGAAGTGGATGGAGAAGATGAAAAGGGATGAAGATCCAACGGCCAAAAAATCTGAGTGAGGAAGGTGTTCTAATCACTCAAGTGAAGTTTAGCTTTTTCTTTTATTTTCCGCTGCATCGAACTCTAAAACTTATTTATGTCTTTCGAACTTGTCTTGTAATAATCTGAATTAAAGACTTATTTGAATTTTGTCCATGGAATGTTGTAATCTCTGGGAAGTTGCCTTCATGCGGACGTGTTGTTTCGATCAAAAGTATGTTGTTAAAATCGAGCTAGACTCGATGGTGCTCCAGCTTAATCCGATTTAAGTATACGGATGCCTCACGGTGGTCCCTGGTGCACCTAAGTTGGATTAATTTCGGGGTAGTCCGCCACACCGATTGCCCCCATCTACAATTCGCCACGCCACCGGCCGCCGCGCTCTGCTCCCCACTGCCCTGTCGCCCAGCCTAGCAGCACCCTGCACGCAGGCGCAAGCCCCGCCCGGCAGCCGCCGGCCCGCCGCCAAGCAGGCCGCACCCGCACTGCCGTAGGCCTCTCCGCCCAGCCGCGCGTCCCACTGCCATCCGTGGAGTGATGCTGCAGTCTGCTGTCTGCACTGCTCTGCCGTGGAGTCCTGGAGGTTAGTGCATGCTGCTGCTGGCCGTGGAGACGTGGAGGTGCTGCATGCTGCGTGCTGCAGCCTGGTAGTAGTGCCTGCTGCTGCCTGCTCGCCGTCGAGTGGTTGTGCTGCTGCTGGATGCATCTTTGCCATGCTGTTTTCGAGTTTCAAACTGCTTGCTACATTGTTGCTTTTTGATTTGTTGGATGCATGAAAAAATAAAGGGAAATTCTACCAAAATTTGTAATGAGTTTTTTTTTGTGCTTCCTGGAAATTCGGTCCTTCGGGTACTACCCGGAACCGAACCGAGGGAACCGAAACCAAAATGACTCAGTACCTGATTTTGAGAAGAACCGATCGGTACCTATTTCTTAGGAACCAAACTTACTCGGTTCTTTCGGTTTGGTTTGGTTCGGTTAGTACGGAATGCGCAGCCCTAGCCACTCCGACGATTGAGATGGGCCTGAGCAATCATAGGGCACGTGACCAGACACGTGGGAACCACTGAAGTGGGTCCCACAAATGGGCCTCATGGGTGGGCCCCACTAATTGCCCGCTGATGTGAGTCCCACAAATGGGCCCCATGGGTGGGCCCCACGGGACCCAATGATGTGCGTCCCACAAGTGGGCCCCACCAAAGGCCACATGACCTGTATGTGGGGCCACACTAAACACGTTATATGTGGGACCCACCATAATTGTTTAAAAATTTTCAAACATTGCTTAAATATTTTTTTTAAAATTGTTATGTTATAGTAGTTCTTATATTGTTTGTTCAAAATAACATCATAAAAGTTTTTTCATCTATTTCTAAATTTGTAATTAAAAATAACTTAATTTTGAATGATCTAATAAAATTATTATTTTATTTTTATAATGTATACAATACATTTTGGGTGATGGTGTGAACAATGTAATTACAACATTTCAAAATATACAACCTTATTAAAAGGTGTCCAATATCAAATTTAGTAAAAATATCAAAATATATAACTTTATAGACATGGTCATGTAAATATTTTTTAAATAAATTATGAAAGCACGTCAAATTTCAAAGTTTTCTCTATGGAAAGGTATTGTATTCTATAATATGTTGTACCTTTCGTTCTAAAATATATCTTCTGTTGAAGTATGAAAATTTATGCAGGAAAATTAAAAATGATCTTTGAATTTTAAATTTTGCTAAATATAATCCATTCGCACAAATGTTTATACATGATCTGTCATATAAATGATTTGATACCGAAATATCTTAAAATTTGAAAGTGTTCAATACAATAATAGCTCAACCTTTGAAATATTCTAAGTGTTTCATATTTTGTTCGCATAACATTTATATATGATCCGCTGCCGTAATGATTCGGACAAGAAAACATTTTTAAATTAAAAAAATATTGAATTTTAAAGTACCTCAAAACAAAATCTATAAATTTATTACAGATCACACTTTAAGTCCAAAGCTATTTCCTATTGCTCGTTAATCCTAACATCCAAACATTGAAACACCTTCAAATTTAAAATATTGAATTCTAAAGTAGCTAAAAACTTTAAAACCTATAATTTGCTATAGATCACACTTTAAAACCAAAACAGTTTCCAATTTGCCAATAAATCAAACCTTCAAACATCAAAACACTTTCAAATTAAAAACTTTTCAACATAAATGTTGTTTCAAATTCCAAAACCTTTTATTAGATAGCAAATGTTAAAATCCAAAGGTCCCTACTATGTCCCTTGTACAAATGAAAGATACACTTCAAAAGCCAAAAAAAAAACCTCCACTTTGCAAAATCTGAAACATTTCTATGAAGAAAATATTTAAATTCAATGTGCTTTGATAATTTATTTAAAAAATACTTTTACAGCCACGGGCACGTACACTTACCAGGTGCCGCAACATGGTGCATTTCCTTGCACCAGAAGGAGTCCATATCAGCAATAATTCATGGGCTGTCGGATCGGTCGATCCGACGACCAGGATCGATCTTTGTTGATTTGGACCATTTGACCCTACATGTGGGCCTCGCTGACATTGGTCCCACAAATGGGTCCCAACAATGTGGGTCCCATAAGTGGGACCGACTGTGGACCCATCGCCCCACAAGAGGCCCCCATTGTCTGTGGGACCCACAGGCATGGTTCCCACATGTGGGCCCCACAAGCGGGCCCCACTGTGGACCCTATGTGGGCCCCACTATGGGACTTGACAAAGTGGGCCCCACTATGGACCCTATGTGGGTCCTATAAATGAGCCCCATTGTGGACCCATGTGCCCACAAGTGGGCCCACCATGGGACCCGACAACGTGGGCCAACACAAGCGGGCCACTGTGAACCCACATGACCCACACATGAGCCTCAGCGTCTATGGGTCCTAAACCAATTATATGTGGGAGCCACTATAGTTTTTTTTAAAAAAAAAAAACCATAACTGTACTTTGATAGAATGAACTCACACTCTGCCAACGTCGCTTCCACATAAAACCCCATCAACTTAGGCAACATCATTTTGCAACCTACGAACAACAAATCCATGAAAAAACCCCAAGACTGCAAAACCAACTCCCTTAATATGTATCAGTGACGGGTTAAATCGCCTCACACATTTGCACACTGCATATACCACATCATTGCCACCTTTGATGACTGTCACATATATGCTTTCTCACAATGAACACATGGACAATCCATAGACATTTCAACGACCCATGTACACCTTACAGAGATATCATTAACAATGCAAATCAAATTTGACTAAACCCGCATCAAAATTTTATGAGCATGGATATATACATTTTTGACAAGCTTCACGGCAGCGCCAACGGCGCAGCATTTTTCTAGTTTATATCTAATCATCTCTACGAGTTTAGGTAAATTGCTTAAGTCAGGACACTATGATGGAATTCGGGGATAAAATACTCAATATGTATATTAAAGTGGCATAGTTGGAATGCACCTTTGCATTTGAATTGTCGAGATAACACACAGGGCACAAGTGCTGCCTACGGCCACAGCCTGTTAGAAATAGAAGGTTCTCAAGTAGTCTAGAAGATTATCTTTGTAACAATATCATGTAGACGTGGTGGTTGCTAGATAGATAAACATAGGAGATTCTTGTAACAGAATAGGGCGCAACCAACCTAGATCACAACTACCTATCGATGTAATCTGTTGAGGTGTTTTGCCTCCTATATAACACGTATCGTGGCGCTGCCAGGGATAGGCAACCACGTTAGCCAATCTTTACATGGTATCAGAGCATCTTCTTCCACCAAATACATCTAGATTTTCCCATGGCGTCGTCCTCTTCCATCTCGACGACTCCTGGGCCTCTTGTCTCGGAGAAGCTAACCCGAGACAATTTTCTGCTATGGAGGGCACAGATCCTCGCAGCAGGTCGTGGTGCCCAGCTCATGGGCATCCTGGATGGCACGACTCCAGCACTAGCCAAGACGATTGAAGTCGAGACGGCTGAGAAGAAGGAGGTCATCGCCAATCCGGCCTACGACACCTGGCTGGCCAAGGACCAGCAGCTGTTGGGCTACTTGCTCAACTCCCTGACCAAGGACATCCTGGTACAGGTCGTCACCATGGAGTCCTTGGCAGAAGTCTGGAAAGAGCTCGTGAGAATGTTCTCAGCTCACTCCAGGGTGCGGGTTACCAATCTGCGCATGCAACTTGCTAACCTCAAGAAGGGTAGCATGTCTACGATGGCCTACTTCAACAAGATGAGAAGCATCAGAGATGAGCTAGCAGCTGTTGGTAAGGCCGTTGATGAAGATGAGATGGTAACTTTCATTCTCAATGGCCTAGACTTCGATTACAATCCACTTGTTTCCTCCATCCTTGGTCGATCTGACCCAATCACCTTGAGTGATCTATACTCTCAAGTGACTGCCTATGATATGAGGTTTGAGATGTATCAGGAAAATCAAGGGGGAGGCCAGTTTCAATCTTCAGCCAACTCTGCAGGTCGTGGGCGCAGTGGCTCCCGTGGCCGTGGTGGAAATCGTGGTGGTCGCGGCCGTGGGCGCGGCGGTCCACCACGCAACACCAACAGCAACTCAGGATCCTCCAAGCAGGGAGGACAGACTGCCAAGCCAATCTGCCAGATCTGTAAGAAGACCGGCCATGAAGCTCCGGCGTGCTGGTATCGCTATGATGAAGATGATGATCAGCAGAACGGCAAGACTGCAGGTTCAGCAACCATAGGGTATGGTGTTGATACAAATTGGTACGTTGACAGTGGTGCTACAGACCACATCACCAGTGAGTTGGAGAAGATGACTGTTCGTGATCGCTACAATGGGCGCGAAAAAGTGCACACCGCCAATGGAGCAGGTATGAGAATTAGTAACATTGGCAGTACTACCTTGCATACCCCTACTCGCAATTTGCATCTAGATAATATTCTTCATGTTCCTAGTGCTCACAAAAATTTAGTCTCGGTTCACAAATTGACCTCTGACAATAATACTTTCCTTGAGTTTCATCTAAATTTCTTTCTTATCAAGGATCAGGAAACGAAGCAAACTCTCCATCGGGGTAGATGCAAAGGTGGTCTGTACCCTCTTATTCCTGGGTCCTCATATGAAGATCCAAGAAAACAAGATTATGGAGTCAATAAGCCATCATCTTCTGATTGGCATAGTCGTCTAGGTCATCCTGCTTTTCCTATAGATGAGCGTGTCCTTAGAGATAATAAACTTCCTTTCATTAGTGATAAAGATGTTCGTTCAGTTTGTGATTCATGTCAACGGGCCAAGAGCCATCAGCTACCATATAAGAGTTCTAATAAAGCATCCAGTGTTCCCTTCGCTTTGATTTACTATGATGTCTGCGGTCCCGCACCGGAATCGGTTGGGCGTCATACCTACTATATGAGCTTCATTGATGATTTTAGTAAATACACTTGGATATATCTTCTGAAAAAGAAGTCTGATGTGTTCCAAGTACTTCATAACTTTCAGCAGCTAGTAGAAAGGAAGTTTAATACTAAAATTATCTCTATACAAACCAATTGGGGGGTGAGTATGAAGGAATGAATTCCTTCTTTCAGAAGATTGGTATATCTCATAGTGTCTCCTGTCCACACGCTCACCAGCAAAATGGATCAGCTGAGAGAAAGCATCGACATATAGTCGAAGTCGGTCTTGCTCTCCTAGCCAATGCTCCCATGCCACTAAAATTTTGGGATGAAGCCTTCCTTACATCCACCTATCTTATAAATATGCTCCCTAGTAAAGTCTTGGATTATCAAACCCCAATCTCTTGCTTGCTGCATGAAACACCGACTACACCTCCCTTTGCATTTTTGGATGTGCTGTGTGGCCCAATCTTCGGCCATACACCACCAGGAAGCTTGCTTTCCGGTCCACACAATGTGTGTTTCTTGGCTATAGTTCCATGCATAAGGGTTTTAAATGCTTGGAGCCATCGACTGGTAGAGTATACATATCTAGGGATGTGGTCTTTGATGAGTCCATCTTTCCTTTCTCCAAGTTGCATCCAAATGCTGCTGCACTTCTTCGCAAGGAAATTCTTCTACTTCCAGATCATCTATGTGATGTAGGGGGTGTAGGGAGTACTGATCCTTTGTCTACTAATGTTTGTGTTGAGCCCGTTGCAACACCAGATTTTTTGGTACAAAATTTGGAGCTGGATGGTGCGCCTTGTGTCCCAGGAGCAGCAGCCACATTCGATCCGAACACTGGATCCCAGGCAGATTCGCCTGCATCAATCGGTGGCGGATCCCAGGAAGATGTTGTGGCAGCCTCCGATCTCGTCGGACCCAGTGATGGCTTGATGCGTGGGGGGGCAATGCCGGCGCCGGCACCAGTTTCTGGCGCGCCAACACCATCGCCTGGGGGATCTTCTGTGGCTGGCATGGGATCTGATGTGGCCACAGGAGCTACTTCTCAGCAGCCGTCTGATAGTTTTGCTGCGCATCCTGCTGCTTCCTCGACTGCAGTTCCAACTCCACGAGTGACAACAAGGTCTCCACATGGTATTGTGAAACCTAAGAAGTTCCATGAAGGGATTGTCAGGTATGGAAACTTTTGTTCCACAGGAGAACCCGAAAGTGTTCAAGAAGCACTTGGCGATCCAAAGTGGAAACAGGCTATGGAGGATGAGCATAATGCTCTACTTCGCAACAAGACATGGCATCTTGTGTCTAAGAAGGATGGTAAAAATATAATTGATTGTAAGTGGGTCTTTAAGATCAAGAAAAAGGCTGATGGATCCATTGATAGATATAAAGCTCGATTAGTAGCAAAAGGGTTTAAGCAGAGATATGGTATTGATTACGAAGATACGTTTAACCCTGTTGTTAAAATTGCTACTGCTCGACTTGTCCTATCTGTTGCAGTCTCCAGAGGATGGTGTCTAAGGCAACTAGATGTACAGAATGCGTTCTTATATGGTGTTCTGGAAGAAGAGGTATATATGAGACAACCACCAGGTTTTGAGAGTGCAAAAGCACCCAATCTTGTGTGTAAGCTTGACAAGGCTATCTATGGTTTGAAGCAAGCACCAAGAGCCTGGTATTCTAGGTTGAGCTCTAAACTTTTGGATCTTGGGTTCAAGGCGTCTAAGTCAGACACGTCACTTTTCATTTATCGAAAAAAACATGTAACTATATTTATGTTAATTTATGTTGATGATATCATTGTTACTAGCTCCTCTCAGAAAGCTGTTATGGCACTTCTCCAAGACCTAAGACAAGATTTTGCTCTAAAGGATCTTGCTGAGTTAAATTATTTTCTTGGTATTGAAGTCAAGAAGGAAGGTGGTGATATATTATTGTCACAACAAAAGTATGCTGAAGACATCCTAGCACGAGTTGGAATGACAAAGTGTAAGCCATCAGCTACACCTCTTTCTGCAACTGAAAAATTGTCATGTTATGAGGGTAAGCCGCTCAGTGCTGAAGACTGTACACGTTACAGAAGTATAGTTGGAGCATTACAATATCTGACTCTTACAAGACCAGACCTAGCGTACTCAGTTAACAAGGTTTGTCAATTTCTTCACTCTCCTACCACAATTCATTGGACAACGGTCAAGAGAATTTTGCGGTATGTAAGGAACACTGTTGGTATGGGTCTCAAAATATACAAGACATGTTCTTTACTTGTTAGTGTTTTCTCTGATGCTGATTGGGCTGGAAGCATTGATGATAGAAGGTCCACTGGTGGTTTTGCAATCTTCTTTGGAGATAATCTTGTCTCCTGGAGTGCAAGAAAACAAGCAACGGTTTCTCGATCAAGTACCGAGGCAGAGTACAAATCTATGGCAAATGCAACGACTGAAGTAATCTGGTTGGAGTAATTACTTGCAGAGCTTGGCATACGCTTAAAGCAGCCTCCATGTTTATGGTGTGATAATCTTGGGGCAACATATTTGGCAGCTAATCCAGTTTTTCATGCTAGAGCTAAGCATATTGAAATAGATTTTTATTTTGTTCGAGAAAGAGTAACAAGCAAGCAGCTGCAAATTTGGTTCATTCCTTCAGGAGATCAGTTAGCTGATGGTTTCACAAAGCCTTTGCCTAATCGCAAGTTTGAAGATTTCCGGAACAATCTGAATCTCACGACAAAGATGAGCTCAGATTGAGAGGGGCTGTTAGAAATAGAAGGTTCTCAAGTAGTCTAGAAGATTATCTTTGTAACAATATCAGGAGTTGTAGACGTGGTGGTTGCTAGATAGATAAACATAGGAGATTCTTGTAACAGAATAGGGCGCAACCAACCTAGATCACAACTACCTGTCGATGTAATCTGTTGAGGTGTTTTGCCTCCTATATAACACGTATCGTGGCGCTGCCAGCGATAGGCAACCACGTTAGCCAATCTTTACACAGCCCTGCAGAAATCCTACCGCGCATGCATCGTTATGAGGGGCAGCTGGGACCCACGTACGCCAGCAATTTAGCAGCAGCTACGTGAGCATTGGGCCATCATGCAGCACAGCAGCATATCAATTTGCTGCCTGATCACGTAGGAGACGAAGGCCAAGCAGCAGCTCCTATGTATGCTGACCGTTCACCCATATAATAAAAGGACACGACGCGTGAGAGAGGAAACAAAAGGCAGGGTGCCTAGCAGAGCTGCAGAACTTAATCTGCAATTAAATACATGGCTGCCTACATGCGTACAAGAGCAGAGGGACGAGAAGACATCCATGCAGGAGGTAGTGGCCTGGTCGGCCAGCAGCAAGCAAATATTGCACCAAGTCCAAGCGGCGGCAAGAAGGCCCATCAAGCCACAGATCTGTTCAGCAGCAGTTGTGCACTAATTAAGAAGGCTAATGATTTAGCCAGCTGCTAGCTGTATGGATTCTTATAGTCCACCTTTCATCTCATCCATGTAGTGGTTAAGTCTTCTCTATAAATAGAGAGCCTACAAGTTCCTGTCACAGATTTTTTTGTTCTTGTGCCTCGGTGGACAAGTTCTTCTCACAGATTTTTTTGGTTCTCGTGCCTGGGTAGGCTATAAGCTTACGTCCCACTTCTTCTCTCTCTTCTTCTCTCTCATCCAACTATGCATTTCGCCTTTTCTGAGCCCACCACTATACTTCGTCTAAATTGATTACCGGCCCCACCATGAGGTCTTTGTCCCCCATGCATTGACAGCCCATGTATTGCAGGCACTGCAGCAAGAATAGGCCCAAAGACATCAAAACTTGTCAGCCTACAGAAGGCTCAGCTCCAACGGCGCCAGGCCTAGAACGGTCGATTCCCAGAGCATGGTCGGCCCACAAGTAGGCCCTCTCGGCCACCGCCTTCGCGGACGTGGTATGTAGGTGGTTCTTTATGTCGGTTTTGGTAGCTATAATATTTAGATCCCTCGGCAACAACCTATACTTTTATATAAGCATGGGTACCCTCTATATTCAAACAGATTGTATCTATATTGTAATTTAGACGCAGAAGGGATAGTTCTAGTTGGAAGAAAGAGGAGAGAAGCCTCTGATCTATTAGAATTATAAGTGCTTAAGGGAGAGATTAGAAGGAGATTAGAATGTGATTAGAGCGTGACTAGAAGAGGATCCAAGTTTGATTGGATTGTACTTTGCTACTTCGATTATGTACCTTATGATTCATACACTCGAGTAAGTCTCCAAATTCTTCTTTTGATTATTTTATTGTTAATTTATTTCCTGATATTGATTGCTTGTGGGAACGCATGTTCGCTCTCATCTTGTACAGGACCCTCATGGTAGGGCAACCCCCCGCGGCACTGTGGATAAGTATTTCAAGTGTAGACGTGGTTCTGAGCTTAAAAATTCTATTCGTTTGTTCAAGTTCTTACCTGTAAAAAGAGGAATGTGTCAAATATGACAGCTTGCTTTGACATATAGCTAGTACTTTTTTCCTCTCTGTCCAGGCCTTAGAATAGTGGTTTTTATACCTTAAGGGTCATTTGGGTAAAAGATCATACTAGGTCACCGAAGCTAGCAAGAGACGGATAGAAATTCTTTACCTTTAGAGTTATAGTTAGAGAAAAGAACAACATTATCTTAATTTCAATATCTTTTTCCAAACTCCTAGGGGTAGCTTAGTGAGAAAATAATTTACCCTGAATATTTCCGGGTGAAGTGCTACATCAGTATTTTCGTGCGCTTGCGGATCAGTAAGGGTTAATAAACACCAACACAGGACCGAGGTGAGGGCTGGGCCTCATACCATTTGACTTTTTTATTTGCTTTTTCTTGCTTTTTGTTTCTACATAGGTCTTAATTATATATTTCACAGGTATATTATCGTATACCAAATAAAAATAATATACATGTAGATGTTATATATATATATAAACACACACTAGCAAACATGCCGGTGCGTTGCTACGGTATAGTTAAAACTATTATTGAAAATTAACCTTATTTCTTTTATTTTTAAAAATGCACATAATATTCACTTTTTAAATTTTTGAATCTATTGATTCATTTTTAAATAAACTTTGCTGTAGAGTTTTTGGTCCGCCAATGTACCCATTGGAGAATCCTAGGACTCCTACGTCAAATTCATTTTCCTCCAGGGTCCTTTGTGTAAGGTTCTACTCCTTGTGTTTGTATGCTGAGACGTATGTTGTAACTTTTATCTTCTCTAGGTTGCTTTCTATAAATGTCATGATAAATTATGGCCTTCTGTTCTTAAAGAAAAAAAAAGCTCACACTCGTACTCTTCCTCCAAAGACGCGGCGCTTGGCGAGCGGGGCGGACGGCGGAGCTGCGCATTGCGAGACAGTGGACCCAAAGGCCGAAGCCCTTCAGCGGAGCAAGATGCGTTTGTAGCTTGAGCAGGGCACGCAATTTCGTCTGCAAGGTTAACTACGATTTCATGCAAAGCTGATCGATCTTGGCTCCTTCACGTTGCTGGCCTCTTAGCTGTTTTTTTTTGTGACCACCACATGATTTAAATTAGTGCTTTTCTCGTGCACCGTCCGCTTCCGACTTCGATTAGAGCCAAATGCATCTCGATCCGCGAGAAGATGAGGTGAGAAAGTTGGAAGGAAGGAAGCCGATGCGGCGCGGGCGCTGTTGAGTCAGCAAGTAGTTGCAGGGCAGGTCACGTTGGCCAGTGAGTACTGGATGGAATGGGATGGAGTCATGGAGAGGCAGGCGGCAGTGCCCCAGGCGGGTCGCCAGCGGCCACCAGCCAGCGAGAGATCAGCGGGAGGGGTGATTTTGACTGACCCTACATTCAAGACTAAATCATATAAAATCATAGATACATCCAAAACAGTAGATTTTGCTACCTGTGCTAGACATGATCAAAAGAAGTGCTTTGGTCAAGTGGTAGCTAAAAATACCACTTGAACAGTCCTAAAAATATACCAAACCGAAAACATAGATCTTTCTATTTGATAGCCTAAACAAAGTCAAAAATTAAGTTTACCATTTTTCTATCACAAGCATGTGCCGTCAAGTTTCTAAACCTTTAGTGGAAGTTAATAAATCTAGAACTGAGCTAGAACCGAAATCACTAAACAATTCATAACAGAGACTACAGATCATATTTTTAGGTCCCCTTTGGACACAGTGCTACTACGGACTAAACATACAGCATATCCAAAATTCAGCTACAGAGGAGTTCAGGATTTGAAATGGTGTACAAATCTCTTAAAACTGAGTTTGAATTTTAATTCAAAACCAATTCACGAAAAGCATATATGCAAGCATGAGATTGGAGTTTACAATCTCACGAGTCCAGGGAGTATTTTTATGCATTTTTCTGATTTCTCTATGATTTTTAAAGGATTTTAGAATATCTCATAAATTTGAACTAGATATAAAGAATCCTTTTATGCCAGGGACCCTAGATCTTTCACAGAGGACCCTAGAACTAAAAAGGGGAACACGACGGCGTCCAAGCTTCGCTGGCGACCGGATTCCGGTGAGGAGGCGGCGAACCGGCATGGGGAAAGAGGGGTAACGCGGAGAGGAGCTCACTGTGAGTTAATTGGGAACGGTCTCGTGGTTGGAGGTGGAGCGGCCTGTCGATGTTGCGCGGCGTAACAGCTTGCTCCGGCGATGTCGACAGCGGGCTGCTGGGGCCCAGGCGATGAGCGGGGTGGCTTGAGAGCTTCACCGAGATGAGGCGGAGCTCGTCGTGGGTCTTGGCGGCGACAGGGATGGTCGGAGGATGGGGCTCGATGTTGAGGCGGAGTTTGGGCGAGAATGGAGGTCGGCGGTGCAGCAAATTTTTGATTCCCGGCGAGGGCTGCTCGATTCTTGCTGGGATTTGTTCGAGGGGCTAGCTTGGTTGGTGAGTGAGCCTCGGGTGCGGCGGATTGGAAATCCATGGAGGGAAGGCAGGGGATTTGGCCGGCTGCTGCGAGCTTCTTCAGTTTGGCTCTTCGCGGCCGGAGGTGGAAGAAGGTGTGTGGGAGCACGGGGTGGGGGGGTGGAAGGGAATGGCTGTGTCGTTGGTTGAGCAAAGAGGCAAGGGTCACTTGGCGGAGCCTTGGAGCAAGCTAGAGCTAACTGGGGTGGCTTGGGGCGCTCGTGCGTGCTCGGGCCGTCGGAGTCGCCATTGACGGCTCTGACAGCTCGGGAAGAGCGAACGGTGGGGGTTGGCGGCCAGGATTTGCGCGCGGCAAGCAAGGGATGCTCTGACGAGCTTGGGCGCATGATAAAGAAAGCTGGCAAGGTCGCACGAGAGGTTTGGCCAGGCACGGCGCTCTGCGCCAATGGCGGAGCGCAGCTTGCCATAATGGTGTGCCTGCGCAACGCGACGAGGTAGCGTGCGTGTTGTGTGACGGGACGGCTCAGGGGTCAGGCACGTGTGCGGGAAGCCAGGACATGGCAGCCGAGGGTTTGGCCGGTCAGGCGAGGTCGCCGCCGCTCGCCAGCCACGTGGCGGGCAACCGTGGTCTGGGGCAGAGCGAGCCAGGGCTCGGGTCGAAACGCCCCGGGAGCTCCCCTGTTCCAAGCTCGGTTTCTACAAAACTTTGAGCTGAAGTTTCAAAAGTGCAAAAACAAAAGTTGGAGCTTGAAAGATGGGACACAACTTTCATTTTGGGAGGAACTTGAAAATACGAATTTTTCGAGCTCAAACAAGCTAGGTTGGAAAAGGTGTTCTGCATGGGTTTTAGGGTTTTTGATGGGCCTAACTGTAAAATTTGAAAATGTTTCAAACAGTAACTAGGCCTTATTTGGGATGGAAAACAACTTTGCTCTTTGGAGATTTTCAGGTTTAAAATAAAATTTGTGAGATCTCAGATGGTGTCAATTTCAACCCTTTTTGAATTCAAACTTTTGAATTTGGAAACCCAAATTAAGCTTATTTCCATTCTTTTTCTTTAACTCTGTTTTGATCCTTGTTTTTAGTGAACTTTTAAAGTTTAATCATCAGAGATGTCAGAACCTACCCCCCATAAAAAGAATCTCGTCCCGAGATTCAATTGTGCTTAAGGACAATGTGGAAAAAGGTACCTTGGTCTTAAGGAGGAAGTCGGGGAAGTTCTTTTTAAGATATTCTTCGGTTTCCCATTTGCTTCATCTTCGGTATGATGACCCCATTGAATTTTGTACATTTTAACTTATTTTCTTCAGGTCTTTCTCTCTTTCTCATCGAGGATCTTGATGGGATGCTCGTCATAAGAAAGATCCGGTTCAACCGAGAGTTCTTCCTGCTCAACAACTTCGGTCGGAACACGAAGATACTTTTTGTGTTGGGAGACATGGAAAACATTGTGCACGGCTGAGAGCTTCTCGGGAACCCTCACACGATACGCAACCGGTCCACATTGCTGGGTGATTTCATATGGACCAATATAGCGAGGTGCAAGTTTTCCTTTTAGCCCAAATCTTTGCACACTCTTGGTTGGGGAGACCTTGAGATACACATGATCGCCGACTTCAAACTGAAGGGGCTTCCGTCTTTGATCAAAGTAACTCTTTTATCGAGACTGTGCGGTCTTTAGGTTTTCATGGATGATCTTAACATTCCCCTGCTTCCTTTACATGGTCAGGGTCGTATGTGTAGCGCTCACCCGCCTGAGACCAACACAACGGTGTCCGACACCTTCTACCATACAAGGCTTCGAAAGGTGCCATTTTTAAACTTGCTTGGTAGCTGTTGCTATAAGAGAATTCAGCCAGAGAACATTTCTCCCAATTCTTCTCATAATGAATAACACAAGCTCGAAGCATATCCTCAAGGATTTAATTTACCTTTTCCGTCTGTCCATCGGTTTAAGGGTGGTAAGCTGAACTTCGGATCAGTTTGTGCTTAGGGATAGTTGCAATTGTTCCCAAAATCGTGCCGTGAATTGTGTACACGATTTGAAATTATTGTTTTGTGTATCCCATGTAAACAAACGATCCGTTCCAGATAGATTTCAGCATACTTCATGGCAGTATAGGTTGTCTTGACCGGAATGAAATGCGCGGTCTTGGTGAGTCAGTCCACAATAACCCAAATGGAATCATGCCCCTAAGGGGTTTTGGGAAGTCCAACAATGAAATCCATGCTTATATCCTCCCATTTCCATGAGGGTATAGGTAGAGGTTGAAGAGTACCTACTACCTTCAAGTGGCTAGCCTTTACCCGCTGAAACGTGTCACATTCCGACACATATTTGACAATCTCCCTCTTCATCCTAGTCCACCAAAAGTTTTTTTTAAGGTCTTGGTACATTTTGGTGCTCCCGGGATGGATAGAAAATTTTGAAAGATGGGCTTCATCCATAATTTTTCTTTGGAGTTCGACATTCTTGGGCACCACTATCCGATGTCCAAACCACATCAATCCTTGCCCATCCAGCTGAAAGCACTTATATTTTGCTTTTCCCTTTGCCAGTTTTCTCTTTAGGATTTTAATGCTTTCATCATTTAGTTGGGCCATGACAATTTGGTCGTGCAAGGTTGGTTCGATAGAGATATGATTGAAGTAACCGTGGGGAACAATCTACAAGTTGAGCTTCGCCATTTCATGGCATAAGGTGTCAGCATAGGACTCCACGGAATGGCAGTGACAATGAGCCTTGCGGCTTATAGCATCCGCAACCACATTGGCCTTCCCGGGGTGATAATGCACATCAAGATCATAGTCCTTAGCCAACTCCAACCACCTTTGCTGCCTCATGTTCAAATGTACCTGAGTGAAGATATACATGAGGCTTTTGTAGTCAGTGTATATATTGCATGAAACACCCATTAGGTAATGCGTCCAAATCTTGAGAGCATGAATAACCGCTGCCAACTCAAGATCATGAGTAGGGTAATTTTGCTCGTGCGGTTGGAGTGCACAAGAAGCATAAGCAATGATCTGGTTCTCTTGCATAAGAACACAACCGAGTCCGGTGCTGGAAGCATCACAGTAGACATCATAGGGCTTGGTGCTATCGGGTTGAGCTAGGACTGGGGCAGAAGTTAAATGTTTTCTCAATGTGTGGAAAGTCTCTTCACATTTATCACTCCACTCAAATTATTGTCCCTTCTTTAATAGTTAGGTCATGGGTTTAGCAATCCGAGAGAAATCCGGAATGAAGCAGCGATAGTAAGCGGCTAGACCCAGAAAACTCTGAATCTCATGGACATAGGTAGGCGGCTGCAATCCATCACCTCTTGTACATTGGTTGGATCCACAGATATGCCATCCTTGGAAACCGTATGACCCAAGAATTTCACACTCTCTAGCCAGAATTCACATTTGGAGAACTTGGCGTAGAGTTGATGATCTCTCAACCGTTGAAGAACAATGCGAAGGTGTTCAGCATGCTCTTCCTTATTCTTGGAATATATGAGAATGTCATCAATAAAGACCACCACAAACTTATCAAGCTCGGACATGAAAACCGAATTCATGAGGTACATGAAGTAGGCTGGGGCATTTGTGAGCCCAAATGACATGACCAAGTATTCATAAAGTCCGTAGCGGGTAGAAAAAGTAGTCTTGAGAATGTCACAAGGGCGAATTTTAATCTGGTGATAGCCAGAGCAAAGATCAATCTTAGAAAACACTCTAACACCAGCTAGTTGTTCAAAAAGGACATCAATGCGGGGAAGTGGATACTTGTTTTCTATGGTCACTGCATTCACAGGCCGGTAGTCAATACACAACCTCAAAGAGTGGTCCTTCTTCTTCACAAAAATAGCCAGACAACCCCATGGTGACAAACTAGGACGGATGAAACTCTTGTCTAACAATTCAGCTAACTCATTGGTGCTGTGCCAGGTTGAAGTTCAATCACAAATTCAATGTCCCTATCCGGCGGCATCCCAGGTAAGTCATCCGAAAAAACATCGGTATACTCACATACCACCGGAATATCTTTTAGTTGTGTTTCTACCATTGTAAAGGCACAAGCATTGGCGCATTTCCGGTGTGGCAAATAAAGTGCACTAGGCCCATGTGTTGGCGAATTTATTTCTACAACCCTTTCGGCAACATCTAGCACAACCTTATGTTGAGTCATCCAATTTTCCCCCAAAACAATATCAATTCCTTCCAACCCTAGCAGAATCGGATCGGTAGGAAAAACTTTACTACCCAACTTGATTGGTACTTTTCGAGTGACTTGGTTGGATGCTATTTTACCTCCCGCTGTCGATATCACATATACTGATTTGGTGTGATATGATTTTAATCCATATTTTGTATTAAACCGTGTGCTTATAAAACTATGTGTTGCCCTCGAATCAAAAAATATGACAGCAGGTTGGTTGTGGATAAGAAAGATACCAGTCATGTCCGGTGCTCCCTCGGGTAGATCAGCCAGGGTGGTGTAGTTGAGCCTTCCCTGTCTGACTTGGACTCGCTGTTGCTTGCCCTTGTTTTGCTGGTTCCCAGAGCGCTGATTCTAAGGCTTGTTTTGTGGGCAGTCCTTGATGAAATGGCTGCTACTGCCACACTTGAAGCACGAGTAGCCACCTCCAGGACGAAGCGGCTGTTGCACATTTTGCCTTGGCGTCTGCTGTTGCTGCGGCGGTGGAGGAAAACGAGGTGCACCCTGCTGCGGTGGCCTGGCAACTCAACGCCCACCCTGAGGTGTCCTCTGCTGTCCCTGCGGTCTGCCAGTGGAACCAAGCGGAACCTCTGAGCTTGCTCACTTGAAGGGGCAGCAGGAGCCTTTCTTTTCTTCTCGGCCTTATGAGCCATGGTGGCGTCTTCTTGGGCAATTGCAATGTTTACAAGCTCACCATAAGTGGCAACTCGTGTAGTGGTCAACTGTGCCATGAGCTTGGAATTAAGGCCACGATGGAACCTTTCCATCTTCTTGTCATTGGAATAAGCATGATGGCCCACATAAGGACACAAACCAAAAAAGGCTTGAGAGTACTGGAGCACGGTGCGGGTTCCTTGAGTTAGATCCAGGAACTCGTTCAGCTTCCTCTCAACAAGACCAGCAGGAATATGGTGTGCCTTAAAGGCAGTCTTGAACTCTTCCCACTCAATGACATGGTTCTCCTGTTGCAGAGCCTGATAGTTCTCCCACCACAGGAGAGTTGTGCCACGGAGCTGCTGTGCTGCAAATACCACCTTGCGGCTGGGAGTACAAGGTATTGCCAGGATAGAGAATTTGGATTCGATGGCCAAATCCAAGCATCAGCTTATAAGGGCTCCTCGGCTCTTGAAAACACCGGAGGGTGAGTAGCCAAGAAATCCTCGTACCAAGCCACTTGTGATGGAGGAGCATGACGATCACCCTGCTGTTGCTGCTGCAAATTATGGAGGATCTTCGTTTGGGTGGCGTACAGCTGCTGCCAAGAAGGTGGCTGCGGTGGTGGAGGTGGAGGTGGTTGCCGACCCTCTTGCCGTTGCTGATTGGCATTGGAAGCACTAGCATCCTGCCCGCTACGAGTGATAGCCATCTGCAGTAGAGAACTCTCATTAGCCACAATTCATAGGCTTGTATGAACAACGACAAGGTAGAATGTGGCTTTGTAATTAAGTTCACTGCATAAGGACAACATATCAGCAAGCAGTTTCGGGAGAAAAATTATATCTCCATGTAGGATGCGATTTAGATGCTCCAATTTGGTCATCAGCTAGGAAATTTTGTGTTCTACAACTTTTGTATTCAACTCAAAGCCAAATTAAAGTTGGATCTGGGTCGAAAAATTCAAGGTTTAGTTCTTTGTCTTTGCTGTTTTTCAGGAGGCCGAGCTGTAGTATTTTGTTCGCCATTTTTATTTCGCTTAATCATTGTGGTTGAAATTTGGTGAGCATTTAGTTTAACAAATTGAAAGCACTTTTGTTATTCAAGCCACAACCCAAAAATGAAGGGAAAACACTTTAATAAATTAAACAAGATAGCTGCAGCAAGTTTTCAGCACATCATTACATCCATTCAAGTTTTTGGGTCACCAATCTCGTGCTAAAGGATTACAAGACATGAACCTTAAAAGAATACTCTACTTCAACTAGCCTATTACTACATGGGACCAAAATTTAGGCTACATTGAGGAATATGCTAGGCACTAACATCCCTAGAAGTCGTCTAGGTTGTTCACCGTCGCTTGGCTGCCCATGGGAGACGGTGGAGCCTCAAGAGGGGGCATGTCCTCCTCTGTGTCTACATCTGAATCAGGTGCTTCTTCTCCCCCATGTTGTCCACCCTCATTTGGAAGATGCTGAGCATCATGGGCAGCTAGCATAGCATTAGCATTGTCTAAGTCAAACTGCAGGTTTTCGAGCTCATCTATCACCTGGGCTAGCTCATTATTGGCATTGTTGTGCTCCAAGTGGAGGTCAGCTCACTGTCTCTCCAAGTTTGCAATCATAGCATCCCTTGTAGTCACCTCTGTGGATAATGAGGTTCTTTCTATCCCAAGGTCACGAGCACGAGCAGAAGTTTCAGTTGCAAAGTTGAGCATAGCAATCTGAGATTGGCCAAGCAGTAACTGCAGCCTATGGTATGCCCGGATCAACCTCAGAAAGAGGCAGGCTGCCCGACTGGGGTTCTTAGCTACCACTAAAGGTGATGTGAGGTAACGCCTAAAGTGGGCACCGTCAACTGGGGCTGGAGGAAAGAGCCCAAAAAGTTGGTTCTCCACGAGCTCAGGGTTTTGGGAGCAAAACAAACTGATCCACTGGAGAGCAGCCATCTCATAAGTCTCCTCGAGGCACTGTCCATCCACTTCAACACCCCATGTTGGAGAGAGGGGACGCGGTGGGTGGTGGTACACAACCAAACGCACCCTATACCGAGTCACACCCCGGTCGTGGATCATCCTTCTCTCATATTGGGGAGGGTTGGGGTAGCCAATAGACTGCAATGCAAACCACAAAATGCTGGGAAATCCTTCCCAACCTAGGCAGTCCGAGCTGGAGTAGCTGTCGGCATAGCTAGTGAGGCCAGTGCGGCCGTCCATCTGAACAAAAATGTCAAGTATGAGAACAGATAAGGCAAAAGAAAGTAACAACAGATTCTGGACAGGTGTAGCAAAAGTGATAGAGCTCAAAATCTGCAAACCCAAAAATTCCAAAACATGGCCAGAATATTGTTGAAGTAATTTCAGACAAGTTTCATATTGAAGTCTTAAGCAGAAACTGCTGTTAAGAGGGCGTAATGATTTGATTTCTTACTTGTTGTTCCCATAAAATTTCAGCAGACAGGGGGTTACCATTTTAAGCATAACTCTTAATTGACTGAACCAAATTTGTTAAACTTTCTACAGCATAAACTAGGAAATATTTAGGACAACTTTTATATTGAACACTTTTTCATTTGACTTGGTTTTCAGGCTCTAAACAACAATGCAAACAGAACTGTTTTTGACAAAGTTTCAGCATACTTCACTAGATATTTTTTGGATTTTTGAGACGGATCATTTAGTGAGCATGCAACATTATTTATAGGTGTTTCAGCGAATTACAGATGCATGAGCGGCCTACTCGTTCTCACCAAACACACGTGCCAAATAAACTTTTGGCCTACGGAGTCAGTGCCGGTGGCTAGGCAATATTCGTCTCTCCCTATATTAACTAGCCGAACTTTTCTAACCGTTCAACTTACGGAATCGTGGTTAGTGTACCTGCAGAAAAAAAATCCATTCTAGAGCATTTTACAACGAACCTCCCATGCCAGCACTCACGGAAGTGTTCCCATTCATTACCACCCACTATAGTGGTGGCACCCGAACGTTCAACATTGAACGGAAATGCTTCATATGTCATCAATGCAACATATTGACAATTTCATACGCTCATGAAATAGCGTATTCACTTTGTGCCGCCATTGAAAGGATCGTTGTGATGCCTAGAGGGGGGGTGAATAGGTGCTTCTTTGAATTTCCTGAAAAATACTCAGCAGCGGTAAAGTTCTTCGGAACTTCCGAAGCTCTTAGGAAGTTCCGAAGGAATGGAACTTTCGAAGCTCTACAGAACTTCCGATAACAAGTGTGTTCTTCATGAAATTCAAAATCTAAAGCGAAATCAGAAATTCTGTATAACTCAAAAGTTGCACAATGATATAATATGATCTTATCAAGCGGAACAACTTGTAGAGATAGATAGGGCCAAGTAAAGGTCTAGACCTAGATGAACAATATGAACTTGTATGAACAACAAGAACAAATAAGTAAATGGACAAGAGACAAGTATTTGTTACCGAAGTTCACTCCCACTAAGGAAGCTACGTCTCCGTTGAAGAGCTCACAAAGAGCAAGGTTGTCAACAAACCTTTTCCTCCCTCAAATCAACCACAAAGGAAGTTTGAGTCACTTACTAGATTTTCCACGAAGGAATGGGTAATACAAACTTCCCAGGGAGCTCACAATCCGTTGAGCACTCCACGGGCGATGCCAAACCGTCTAGGAGCAAGGTCCAAGAGTAATGAATGCAAATCAATCACCGGAGATGCTTCAAATGCTCAAGAGACCAAAGGTTTGCTTTCCCCAACTCAAATCTCAAGGCTCTCAACTCAATCTTGCTTTATCCCAAGCCCTAGTTCAGAGAGGGTGAAGGAATGACTCAAGAGAGGGTTTGGAAAGAGGGGAGAGAGCTTGAGGAAGTGTGCAGTTTGAATGGGTTGGCAACAAGTGAAGGAGGGGTGAGGGGGTATTTATACCTGCTCCTCCAAAAACTAGCCGTTATGTGCTGTCAAGGTGTATGTCGGAACTTCCGATGATTCCTGTCGGAACTTCCGAAGGTCTAAGGAACTTCCGACAGAAGGCAAATTTTTAGGATAAGTGTAAGTGTGTTAGCCTTTGTGTCTCTCATAGGTTGTTAGCATCTCTACAAAGCACTTTTGGGCATCTCCAAGTAATTATCCACATCCCTCTTAATAGTAGGGATTTTCCTATACTGAATTTCAAAATAGAAAATGATAAAAGATCTTCAACAATGCATATCACCTTCCATCCTTTTAAAGAGGGACTTCCTTTCTCCAAAATATATCTCTTGTAGCTCTAAATCATTCAACATCTCAAATAATCTCATTAGATCCTTAATTGCTTATGTCATCAACACCAAAACCCACATAGGGGGCAAAATGCACTTTCAATCTCCCCCTTTTTGGTGATTGATGACAACACAATTAAGATTCACAATAAAGCTCAGCATAGTTCTACAAATTTGAAGTTCTCACTTGGCACACACCACACATAACACAATTAAAGTCTTACATGTCCACAAGCACAAGAATATAGAGTTCAAACTAGATAGACAAAGAGATACAAGATGGATTAAGATCACAAGAATTTTGAAATTTCCCAACAAGTCTTCAAATCCATCACAAAGTCCCCCTTGCTCCATGCTTCTTTTCCCCCTTTGGCATCAAGCGCCAAAAAGGATTACCAACCATCATAATCCGGAGGAACCCACCTATCTTGGCCTTCCTCATATATCCCCCATAGTCACCAAAGGTACCACCATAGCCACCACCATCATCATCATCATCATCGTCGTCGTCGTCATCAACCTCATCATCATCTCCCTCTTCCTCATCCCCTTCACCTTCTTTATTGCCTTTTTCTTTTTCCTCCCATGGCCATGTCACATTGGGTTGTTCACCCACATTTGCCTCTCCACCACCAAGGTGCTCATCTTCATATGATGCTTGAGAGGATGTTCCTTCCGTGAAACCAAAACCACCCCAAGGAGTGCAGAACTTAGGAGGAGATGGAAAGGTCAAGGGAGAGCGAACCGGAGAGTGATCCATGTTGAGCTTGTCCATGATGTCTTTTTGTCTCTTCTCAAGTGAATAGCGTGCTTGATCCGTTTGAATGCGATGAGCACGAATCTCATCCGCATTGTGCTTCCCAATAGCAAAGCAAGCCTTAAGCCCTTGAGTGATGAAGTTGAACAAACACTTCTTCTTAGGAAGAGATGGACCACGGTAGCTAGGAGGGGCTGCTTGAGAGGGTGCTGCAGCGGGAGATGCTTGAGAAGGACCACACGAAGGTACATATGGTTGGGTTTCAAGTTTGAGAAGCCTTTTAATTTGACCTTTCTTTGGCTTGTAGATAGGATGGTCTTCATCTGTGCAAATCTTAAGTCCGGTGACCTCACAAATCATGCTGATAGGGGCCATAATGACATCCCTTCCTGGCAGAGGTTGAGCAAGCAATGATCTCCTCCCAAATAAAGTCAAACACATTGAAGGGCCTACCACCCGGAGCGAACCTTGCAATCATATTCTTGGACATACTAGAGATATTGTCCGCATCTCCCGCTTTAGGACAAATAGTATGATGAGGACACCAACTACACCACGCGTACACCTACGTCATCTACAATTCAGGCTCCAGAAGACCAGGTGTCAGAAGCTCAGGCATCATCACCACCTGCACCACCATCTGGGCTAGTTACGCGGGCCCGTGCGCGGGAATTGAACTACATCATGCTATTGAAGAATGAAGGCCCAGAAGACAAGATGCTGGCCCACTAGGGTGGCCCATTAGAGTTGGGCGCCACCAGGGGCATGCGCCCCCCTCTGGGCGCCCTAGAGGCGTGCGCCCCTTCCCCTGGCCGCCAGGGGCATGCGCCCCCCTCTATTTAGACAGACCTCTCTTTTGTTTTAGACTTGGGTTTTGTTTTACATCTAGCTTTAGCTACTCTCGAACACGCACAAATACGTGCTGTCCTCGAGTGATTCGGAACCCCACCTTCGAGTGATTTATAGATTGCTCGCCTCTTGTTCTTGTTCGTTCTTCGATTGCGTACAGGAATTGATCTTCGTGATCAGGCTGATTTTGCTTCCGCAGGATCGGTAACCACAGGGAGTTGGTTCAACGATTGCATTGGCCCTTCGAGTTCGCTCGTCGTAGTCGGATCGTGAGGGTCTACTGCCACCAAATCGAATTTATCTCCACTCACCGAAAGATCGGGCACTCCAGCTCTATCAAGTGGTATCAGGATTCCAGGTTGATAGGTGAGTTTATCGAGTATTTTTTCCCACTTCTTACAGTCCATAAAACCAATATATATATATATATATATATATATATATATATATATATATATATATATATATATATATATATATATATATATTCATGTTAGATCTTTGTCCCAGCACCCTTTTGAGCCTTGCACTTTCTTTCAATAATTTGCGTTGTTGAATTTGTGTGCTTTTCGCGTTCGATTGTTGCGGGTTACATTGTGTCTACTCCTAACCCTAGCGCGTCGCCGCCATCAGCACGCCCCGTTCTTTTCTCTCTGTTTCGGACCACCCAACCGCATAGACCGACACCCCCTCGGGACCGTGTTTGTTTCTGTTTCGGAGAGTTAAAAAAAAAGAAAAAAAAAGAAAGAACAAAGATATAGAAACCGCCCAGAGTATCCTTATTCTGTTCAGTTTCGATTGGAGAGGTTCCTTCATCCGATCAGTTTCGGCTTTCCAATTTCCAAAATTCCGACCGTTTCCAACGGCTTGTCGTAAACCGGCATAACTTTGCGCTCGGACCTTCGATTTCAGTGTTTTTTTTGTTAACGTGTAGATCCCGAAGTTTTCCCATTAGCGCCTAGTGAACTTCTCAAAAAAATCAAAAAGAATTGACAAGGCAGTGTACCGAGCCCTGCAAGTTTCTGCTTCTCTTGCTTTGGGTCCTTTCTTCCCTATCCTTGCTATTCTTTGGCCATTGTCTCCAGCAGCATCGTTACTTATTTAGCACTCTAATTCAACTTTGCATTATTGTTTGATTGTGCTAACCCTTGAATTGAGTACAGCCTACCCAGAAATCCACATATTTCTCCGACGAGCAGACCTTGTTTCTCCAGGCAATTGCTCCTCCAATCCCTCGCTGGTACTACTTGTGGTTGCAGCTCACCCCTGTGCGTTTGGTAAGAACGTATACGAATTTGATAACAGCACTTCAGTGAGCGCTTTGTGAGCAGTTCCACCCTTGTCATATTGTTGTCGTCGATTTTGTTTTGTGTTGGCGCTAACCATGGCAGGAGACGACGACAAGACGGATGTACAGCTGCAGGACCTGCGGGCCCAAGTGGATGGCCTTACCGCGGACATGCAGACCATGCATGAACGGCTTGATTCGACGATCACTTTGGCAAACGAGCGATTCGACCAGATTGACCTTGCGCAGACGACAACTAGGAACACGCTCGACACACTCATGGCACGACTCGATGCTATGAACACTACGATCACAGAGATGCAGAGGGATTATGGCGGTGACAACGAGCAGGATGATGGAGATGCTGGTAACCGCCGCGGCCGCCCTCGCCGTGTGGTACGTCCTAATGATTCCTTCTCTAAGATTAAGTTTAAAATTCCAACCTTTGATGGCAAATATGACCCTGCTGCATATCTTGATTGGGAATTGGAGGTAGATCAGAAATTTGCATGCCATGATATTCCTGCTAGTTCTCAAGTTAAAGCTGCTATTAGTGAATTTACTGATTTTGCTTTAATTTAGTGGCGTGAATATAAACAAAAACATCCTGCTAACAGTCCTACCAATTGGATGCAATTAAAAACTGCTATGCGCCACCGATTTGTGCCTTCATATTATGCTAGAGATTTGCTTAATAAAATGCAGCGTTTTCAGCAAGGTCAACAATCTGTTGAGACATATTATCAGGAACTACAAAAGGGTATGATTCGTTGTGGGTTAGTTGAGACGGATGACGCTGCTATGGCACGCTTTTTCGGTGGCTTGAACCGCGACATTCTGGATATACTTGACTATAAATATTATGCTGATATAGCCACCTTGTTTGCATTTGCTTGTAAAGCTGAACGTGAAGTGCAGGGACGATGCTCGAGGACATACACTAACCCTTTTGCAGGACGCACTTCGTCATCCGGATCCGCAGCCACCTCCACTGCACCATCCAAGGCTACGCCACTGCCCAGTGAGTGATCGCCCAAGCCAGCCGGCGTACTCCCCTCCACAGGCGCTGCACCCACCATGAGCCGTACACGGGACATTCAGTGTCATCGCTGCAAGGGATTCGGCCACGTGTTTCGGGATTGCCCCAACAAGCGCACATTGCTCATTCACGACGATGGTGAGTATTCTTCCGCAAGTGATTCTGAGGAAACTCTACACGCTATGCTTGCCACTGACCATGCAGCTACAGAGGAGGTTCATGTCAATCCGGGCGACGCTCATTGGTACGAGAGTCTTGTTGTACAACGTGTTCTTAGTACGCAGGTCGCCGTACCCTGTTCCATACAAAGGGTGTTGTACAGGAGCGTTGTTCGCGTTGCTAAAATTACACAACAATCTGCATCTACACCATCATCTTCTACTGCTGCTGAAATCAAGTTGAATGCACCTATTTTGCTTGCTACACGTTCTGATTTTGCTGATCTACAAGCTTCTCAGTTACCGTGCTATGCCCTCTTTTGCGCTGGTTTGCTTGTTTCCCTTGATGATGCATCACCTTTGGATATTTCTCCCGTGGTTTCTAACCTTTTGCAGGAGTACACTGATGTTTTTCCAAAGGATTTCCCACCGGGTCTCCCTCCACTTCGTGGCATTGAGCACCAGATTGATCTCCTCCCCGGCGCACAACTTCCGAACCGCGCACCATACCGTACAAAACCGGATGAGACAAAGGAGATTCAGCGTCAGGTACAGGCGTTGCTTGACAAGGGCTATATTCGTGAGTCTCTCAGCCCTTGCTCTGTTCCTGTGTTACTTGTTCCAAAGAAAGATGGCTCATGGCGCATGTGTGTAGATTGTCGTGCTATTAATAACATCACCATTCGTTATAGATATCCTATACCACATCTTGATGATATGCTAGATGAGCTTAGTGGTGCCATTGTTTTCACTAAGATTGATTTGCGTAGTGGTTACCACCAGATTCGAATGCAACTAGGTGATGAATGGAAAACGGCTTTTAAAACGAAATTTGGCTTATATGAATGGTTGGTTATGCCGTTTGGATTGACTAATGCTCCCAGCACTTTTATGCGTTTAATGAATGAAGTGTTGAGGCCTTTCATCGGATTGTTTGTTGTTTTCTATTTTGATGATATTCTCATATACAGCAAGTCTATGGAAGAGCATTTAGGACATTTGCGTGCTGTTTTTGATGCGTTGCGGGCTGCTAAATTGTTTGCTAACATGGAAAAATGCATCTTTTGCACACAACGCGTCTTGTTTCTTGGCTATGTTGTTACTCCACAGGGCATTGAGGTGGACAGCAGCAAGATCAATGCCATTCGGGAATGGCCTACACCGACAACGGTTACACAGATTCGGAGCTTTCTTGGCCTTGCAGGTTTCTACCGCAGGTTCGTGCGTGATTTTAGCTCCATTGCAGCGCCTCTACATGAGCTTACAAAGAAGGGTGTGCCATTTGCTTGGAGCGACTCCCAGGAGGTAGCGTTCAACACTGTGAAAGATAAGTTAACACATGCTCCCTTCTTGCAATTGCCTGATTTTAATAAAGTGTTTGAACTTGAATGTGATGCTAGCGGTATTGGACTAGGTGCTGTTTTGTTGCAAGAAGGAAAACCGGTTGCTTACTTTAGTGAAAAATTAAGCGGTCCTAGTCTGCGATATTCTACATATGATAAGGAGTTGTATGCTTTGGTTCGCACTTTGCAAACATGGCAGCACTATCTTTGGCATGGTGAGTTCATCATTTATTCTGATCATGAGGCTTTGAAACATATTCGTACCCAAACAATTTTGTATCGTCATCATGCTAATTGGCTAGAATTCATTGAGTCTTCCCCTTACATTATTAAACACAAGAACGGGAAGGAAAATGTCATTGCTGATGCTTTGTCTCATCGATATACTATGTTGTCTCAGTTGGATTTTAAAATCTTTGGGTTGCAAACTATGAAAGATCAATATGTCGACGATGCTGATTTTAAGATGCCTTTGTACATTGTATGATGGGTAAACCAAGGGGCAAATTCCATATGCAGGATGGGTTCCTATTTCGCGCTAACAAGCTGTGTGTTCCAGCAAGTTCGGTTCGTCTTTTGTTGTTACAGGAAGCGCATGGAGGCGGTCTCATGGGACACTTTGGCATTTACAAGACGCACGAGGTGCTGGCTGCTCACTTCTTTTGGCCCCGGATGCGCCGTGATGTCAAGCGCCTTGTTGCACGCTGCGCTACATGTCAGAAAGCTAAGTCCCGATTGAATAACCATGGTTTGTATATGCCTTTGCCCGTCCCTTCTTCTCCTTGGCTTGATATTTCTATGGACATTGTTTTGGGATTGCCTAGAACTAAGAAGGGGAGGGATAACATTTTTGTGGTTGTTCATCGATTCTCCAAAATGGCTCATTTCATACCTTGTCATAAGACTGATGATGCTAGCAATGTTGCTGAATTGTTCTTTCGAGAGATTGATTGTTTGCATGGTATTCCAAATACAATAGTATCTGATCGTGATGCTAAGTTTCTCAGTCATTTTTGGAGATCGCTTTGGCATAAATTGGGAACTAAATTACTGTTTAGCACAACTTGTCACCCTCAGACTGATGGGCAAACTGAGGTGGTTAATCGAACCATCAATGTATCCCAAATCACCTTGGCACTAGTGACATTTCTAACTCTATTAAACTCCATGGAGCAAAGAGAGCTACTGATCACCCTTGCGGCTTGAGCATTGTGGTAGTAGTCTTGAGCTTGCTCGGGTGTTGGAATCCCATCCTTTGCCGGAGTAATACCTACAACCACAACTTCCCAAATAGAAGGGTGAAGCTCGTAAAGGTGCAAATGCATATCATAAGCCCACTTAAGGTAATCTGTCCCATCAAAATGAGGTGGTTTTTCCTAAATTGACGGAATGAAACAATTGAGGAGGATATTGAGAGGAGGAAGTGTAAGTATGAGGCATCTGTTGATACCCAAAGAAAGGATGCTTGTCCTTTTCTTGCTTGATTTGAGCTTCGGCCAACTTTTTGTACTTCTTCTCATACTTCTTATCATTGCTTTAGTTGCTTCATCTTCATTTTCATCTTCACTAGAGTCTGAGTCACTTTCCACATTCTTGATAGAAGGTGGACGACTTGAGTGAGCACGGGGATGAGGAAGAATCTCAGTCCCCATGTCTTCATCTTGTCCATTGCCCGCATCAATCTCAGCATCTTCCCCACTTCTTGACATATTCTCTTTGGTGGTTAAGCCTCAATCAAGAGACCTTGGCTCTGATACCAATTGAAAGGATTGTTATGATGCCTAGAGGGGGGGTGAATAGGCGCTTCTTTGAATTTCCTAAAAAATACTCAACCGCGGTAAAGTTCTTGGGAACTTCTGAAGCTCTTAGGAAGTTCCAAAGGAACGGAACTTCCGATAACATGTGTGTTCTTCACGAAATTCAAAATATAAAGTGAAATCAGAAATTCTGTATGAATCAAAAGTTGTTTAATGATGCCAGAGGATGATACAATATGATCTTATCAAGCGGAGCAACTTGTAGAGATAGATCGGGTCAAGTATAGGTCTAGACCTAGTTGAACAATATGAACATGTATGAACAACAAGAACAAATAAGTAAATGGACAAGAGACAAGTATTTGTTCCCGAAGTTCACTCCCACTACGGAAGCTACGTCTCCGTTGAGGAGCCCACAAAGAGAAAGGTTGTCAACTAACCTTTTCCTCCCTCATATCAACCACAAAGGAAGTTTGAGTCGCTTACTAGATTTTCCATGAAGGAATGGGTAATACAAACTTCCCGGGGAGCTCACAATCCGTTGAGCACTCCACGGGCGACGCCAAACCATCTAGGAGCAAGTTCCAAGAGGAATGAACGCGAATCAATCACCAGAGATGCTTCAAGTGCTCAAGAGACCAAAGGTTTGCTTTCCCCAACTCAAATCTCAAGGCTCTCAACTCAATCTTACTTTATCCCAAGCCCTAGCTCAAAGAGGGTGAAGGAATGGCTTAATAGAGGGTTTGGAAAGAGGGAAGAGATCTTGAGGAAGTAAGTGAAGGAGGAGTGAGGGGGTTTATAACCGCTCCTCAAAAACCTAGCCGTTATGTGATGTCAAGGTGCCTGTCGGAACTTCCGATCACGATAGGAACTTCTGAAGAATAAATTTAATTCAAATTAGAAAAGGCTGACCAACCTTGGCGGAAGTATTCACAAACTTCCGATGGTTCCTATCGGAACTTCCGAAGGTCTTAGGAACTTCCGACAGAAGGCAAATTTTCACGATAAGTGCAAATGTGTTAGCCTTTGTGTTTCTCTTAGGTTGTTAGCATATCTACTAAACACTTTTGGGCATCTCCAAGTAATTCTCCACATCCCTCTTAATAGTACGGATTTTCCTATACTCAATTTCAAAATAGAAAATGATAAAAGATCTTCAAGAATGCATATCACTTTCCATCCTTTTAAAGAGGGACTTCATTTCAAATAATCGCATTTGCTCCTTAATTGCTTATGTCATCAACACCAAAACCCACATTGGGGGCCAAATGCACTTTCAGGCATCATATTTGCATATGATGTCGTGGTACGCTACAGCAATCGCCGTACCTTGCGCCCACCATGCTACTCTACTTTCATACGCCATCCAATAGCGTAATGACTATGTGCCGCCACTATATTTTCATATAGTGCCGTGGTACGTTACAGCAATCCCCATACCTTGCGCCCACCGTTGCGAAAAGTAAATGACAGAATGAAAATGTGCTGGAAGTCAGTATAATATATAATTAGCCACCTATCATATCGTGATCCCTTAACCCACCTAGGCTTCATGCTCTATACATAATCCTTAGCGATCCTATGGATAGCATCCCAGTGCAAGTGCGTGGAGCAAGCAAAGGTTGGCAAGTTTTATTTCAAAAATGTTTGTTAGGGTCTGTTGCTCTCTCTGGTGCGCATGTTTCAGCCCTGATGCGAGATGTGGTGTGGAAAGGCGCGGGAGCTTCACCAGGAGAAGGCGGAGCTCGTCGTGGGGCTTGGCGATGACGGGGATGACCGGAGGGTAGAGCTAGACGTGGAGGTGGAGCTCGTGGCAGGAATGGCCGAGCGGTGGGGAAAAATCATCGATTCCCATCGTGTGGTGCTCGGCTTCAGTTGGGGATGGCTCAAGGAGCTAGCTAGGTGAAAGGGCAAGCTTCGGGTGTCGTGGATTGGGAAATCATCGAGGGGAAAGCGGTGGATTTTGGTTTGCGGCGTGAGAGCTCGAGTTCTGCTCTACGCGGCCAGAGGTGGAAGAAAGCGTGCAGGAGAGTGGATGAGAGGGAAATAGCAGGGTGCTGGCTGGGAAAGAGTGTGAGGTTGCTCGGTGGAGTGCTGGGGCAAGCTAGAGAGGGCTGAGCCGCCTTGGGAGCGTGCGCGGGAGGTTGGACGACAAGACAGCGCCATTGATGGCCTGTGAGCTCGGGCAGGGCGTGCGACGGGGTTGGGTGTCGAGGATTGTGGCGTGGGCGAGGGGAGATAAGCTGAAGGGCTGCTTGGCGCGTAGCGGGCGGGAATCCGGCTGCGGGACGGCTCTGCTCGACGTGCGCGCTGGCGGCCAATGGTGGAGCTCGGCTCGCCATGATGGCGTGCCCGCGTGGCGAGGCTCGCCCTGGCGCTGTAGCGCGCGATGCGACCCAACGGAGGCGCTGGCATGCTCGTGGGGAAGAGAGGCGCGGCTGCTGCAGCGTTGGCTGGCCTGACCCGGTCGCCGCCGCTCGCCGACCACGTGGCGGCCGCTGCCGGCCTCGGGCACAGCTGGCCTAGCAGTCTGTCGGGACGCCCGGGGAGCATCCTGGTTCAACTGTGCAAATCTCCGAAAATTTGAACTAAACCTCAAAAAGTGCAAACATAAAAGTTGGAGTTTCAAATGTAGGACACAACTTTCTTTTTGGGGTAAACCTGAAATTATGAATTTTTCAAGCTCAACCAAGCCATTTTTGAAAAGGTGTTCTTCACGGTTCTTAGAATTTTTGAGGGGCTTAACTGCAAAATTTGAAAAAGTTCCAAACATTAACTAGGCTTTATTTGTGATGACAAACAACTATTACTTTTGGAGATTTTCATGTTTAGTATGAAATTCTTGAGATCTTGGTTGGGTGTCAAAATAGCCTTATTGAATTCCAAACTTCGAATTTAGATCAACTTAAGTGTGCTATACCATTGCTGCCCCTTTCATTCCTGTTTTTAGTGTATTTTTAAGGTTCTAAGCATCACGGATGTCACACAGGGCTCTGATGTTTCAAAAGTGCAAAAACAAAAGTTGGAGTTTGAAAGATGGGACACAACTTTCATTTTTGGAGGAACATTAAAATACGAATTTTTCGAGCTCAAACAAGCTAGGTTTGAAAAGGTGTTCTGCAAAGTTTTTAGGGTTTTGAGGGGCTTAACTGCAAAATTTGAAAAGGTTCCAAACAGTAACTAGGCCTTATTTGGGATGCTAAACAACTTTGCTTTTTGGAGATTTTCATATTTAGAAGAAAATTTGTGAGATCTCAGCTGGTGTCAATTTCAACCCTTTTTGAATTCAAACTTTTGAATTTCGAAACCCAATTAAGCTTATTTCCATTCTTTTGCTTTAACCCTGTTTTGTATGTTTAATCATCAGAGATGTCACACCCTTGTCTAGAGGACTTCACAGTGACCTTGAACGAATCTTTGCCGTCAGCCGTTGGTAGATTCGGCTTGATGCGGTCTAACCGACTCCTTCGAAGACGGTCTTTCCTCTCCAATCACTATGTTCTTCCCTTTGGTGGATTCGGCTTGATGCGGCTGGACCAAGACATTGGGCTGCTGCAATTCCATAGTGTTGACCGGAAAAGGAGCTTCATCAATTTGCATCTCATGGAACTTCAAACGGCTCTCATTAAGAGCCAATTGAACCTGTCGAAGAAAGACATTGCAATCGTTAGTAGCATGTGAGAAAGAATTATGAAACTTACAATAAGGACGCTTTCTCAATTCTTCCATTGGTGGTATAGCATGAAAAATCTTGATGTAATCAAATTTATGTAACTCATCAAATATGCGATCACATTTGGACACACCAAAAGTAAATTTTATATCTTCTTGCCGATTCATATGAATCGGCTTAAGAGATTGGCATGACACAGTTTTCTTATTAGCACGCCATACAAATTCTGCTAAATAAACATCATTATCATCGTCGGTCGAATTATCAGATTCACAATCTACCAAATGAACATTGGACCGACGTGACTTGAAACCCTCATTTTCTTTATTAATTTGGCCTTCAGCCACCTCGGCTCTAATATGAACTTGTGCGACCAAATAATAATCACAATTTTCAATTTTTTCTCTAATGGAGGAATTCAAACCTCTAAAACATAAGCCAGCAAGATCAACTTCAGAAATTGACAAATTAAAGCAACAATTTTTAATATCTTTAAATCTTCTCATAAATAGAGAGACGGTTTCATCCCGACCCTGTGTAACCGATGCCAAATCTGCCAACTTTATCTCATGATTTCCACTATAAAAGTGATCATGAAACTTACGCTCCTGTTGATCCCAACTCATAATAGAACCACGAGCTAATGAAGAAAACCAAGCAAAAGAAGTACCTGTAAGTGATAATGAAAAACAACCATACTCTAATTGCTTGTATTTTCCATGCTTCTCCTAGTTGAGCAACATATTGACTAATGTGTTCCCAAGTGGTGCGCTCGTCGTCTCCACTAAATTTCACAAAATCAGGCAAGCATCACCCATTGGGAAAAGGAGCAGTATCAAAGCTAGCATGGTAAGGTTTTTGATATATTATAGTATTACCAAAATCAACACCTAGCTTATTTCTCATCACATCAAACAATTCGTCCTTGAATCTAGTAAATTCTGCCCACTGGGGGCTTTGTTGGGTCGATGATTGCATAGTATTCATGTAATTCAGATGATGTGCATGCCTATTCTGCATATTCCTATGTGCATCAAAAACTTCATCGGGAACACCTAACTGTGCAGTATGCATAGTCGTGGAATATGTAGCACCTGTTGTAGCTAAAGCACCAGCACGGCTAGGGACGACCAAATTTAGCACAGTAGACAGCGGTAAAGGTTGCTTCGGCATGAACACCATAGCATTGGTAGGATTAATCTGACAACCAGAATTGGCGGTCTGACGGCCTGTACACGCGGTTTGACCACCTATCGCGGTTTGATCGGCCGTGCTGGCGGTCTGACCGGCTGCAGATCCAACTGCTACCGACCCATTTGCATTGACAGTTTTTGGTCCGAACATGTTGGGTGGCGGTGGAGTCTGTCAACATAGTAATTCGGTGGCATGCCATAGAAAATATTATGCTCAGGTAATTAACGAGAATCTAAAGACTTCCCTTCCATTTTTTCGAGTCGTTCTAGCAATTGCTCAACTAACGAATCATGATCCGAAAAACTTGGACCCATAGGAGTAGATGCAGAAGGGTGAGGTGTAGAAGTGCTTACATTGTCAACTACCTCAATTTGCCCCTTATTCATCTTGAAGGAAGGCATCACGAAGTCTTGAATGCTTTTCATCGGACGATCTTCATGACTCTTCCGGAACGTCTTCAAGAACTCCGATTCAAGATGCTTTCGGAGCAGCAAGAACCTCTCATGGTCTTCGGAGCTAAGATCTTCAAGTGTTGGCGCCACAATGTTGTCCTGTCCAACGTCGAAGCACATAGTGCTAGAGATAGTAGATCGGTCTTCAAAACCAAATTTCTATCCCCAGCGGAGTCACCAAAATATGTTGACGCGCTTCTGGTCAACACACGAAAGTGCTAGATCACGCGGTCGTCGAATCCTCGCCGGAGCTCCTGGACACAGCCGGTCAGACCGCCTGTAGGGGCCGATCAAACCACCTGTAAGCATAGGCATCATGAAAGCCTACGATCACAACCTCGGGAGGGACCCCGTCGGAGGCTGCGAACCTAGGGTTGTTCTAAGGTCGGCAAGGTCACTTAGAACGTCCTAGAACACCGTAGAGACGAAGAAGGAAAACAAAATGGGATGGAAAAGCTAGGGTTTGAGATAAAAGTAGAACAAATGATTAGTACGATTGTGTAGAGGTCCTCAATTGGCCACAACCCCTTATATTTATAGGGTGGAGAGGTCTTGCCCTGCAAGGAAGTCCTTGTACAGATCTAAAAACATGGAAAACTCCAATTCTACTAGGACTCGGGGACAGGCGGCCCGACCGCCTGTGATAGGTAGTTATACCGTCAGGCATATTGCCAGATCAGCTACAGGGCCCAGCCGGCCTAACTGCATGTACAGGCGGTCTAGACCGGCCATCCTAGCTTGATTGGCTTTAAGCCATTTTTTGCCATCAACAGAGACCAGAACACTAAGTTCTTTCATGCATATGCCTCTAAGCGAAGATGCAACAACATGATAAGGAAGCTGTAGGTTGAGGGTGGCGTGCTGGTGGAGGGGGAGAAAATGAGGAGTTTTATTTCTAACCACTACCAAAATCTTTTCTTGTCCCATGCAGGTGACCAGTACGAGGAAGTGCTGAATTGTGTGACACCTCGTGTTACACAACACATGAATGATGATCTCATTGTCCCTTTCTCTAGGGAGGAAGTGTGGGCTGCACTGGAGAGTATCGGAGAATTGAAGGCACCAGGAGCAGATGGGATGCCATCTGTTCTTTTTATAAAAAAGTTCTCGGCTCTCGTGGGCGATCGTGTTAAAGCAGAGGTGTTGGAGGTTCTTAATGGTGGGGAAATGCCACAAGGATGGAATGATACTGTGATTGTTTTGATCCACAAGGTAACACACCCTAAGAAAATTAACGAGTTGCGTCCAATCAGTCTTTGTAATGTGCTATATAAACTGATATCAAAGGTCCTTGCTAACCTACTTAAACGAGTGCTGCCAGATATTATTTCGCCTTCACAAAGTGCTTTTGTCCCAGGGCGCTTAATTACTGATAACTCCTTGCTGGCTTATAAGTTTACTCACTATCTGAATAACAGGTGGAAGGGAAAGGAAGGGGTGGCGGCTATCAAACTTGACATGAGTAAAGCATATGATAGAATCGAATGGTGTTTTCTGGAAAATATGCTTATCAAGCTCGGTTTTAATGAGCAGTGGATCAATCTGATCATGAAGTGCGTTACCACAATATCCTATAGAATTAAAGTTAATGGTGAGTATACAACAAGCATCCACCCTCAGCGTGGGCTAAGACAAGGCGACCCACTTTCTCCTTATTTGTTCATCCTGTGCGCTGAGGGCTTATCTGCAATGCTGCAGAAAGCAGAAATAGAAGGGAAGATTAAAGGGATCAGAGTATGCCGGAGTGCACCAAGGGTAAATCATCTGTTTTCTGCTGATGACTTCCTGATTCTAATGCAGACATGCCAAAGGGCTGCCAAAGAATTGAGGCGAATCCTGCATGTATATGAATGGGCTTCTGGACAGGTTATAAATACAAGCAAGTCATCCATTCTCTTCAGTCCGAACTCTGATGACCGAGTCAAGTCTCAAGTCCAAAGTATTTTATCCATTGATAAAGAAGCCAGGAGTGAGAAATATTTGGGGCTGCCGGTCTCAGTTGGTATATCTCGTAAGAAAACTTTTGAGTACATAAAGAAGAAAGTATGGGCACACGGATTCAAGGGTGGTGTTGACGACCAAAAATGGTTTAAATCCGATCAGGCTGGGACAGCCGGTCTAGACCGCCTGTACAAGCGGTTAGACCGGCTGGGCCCTGTAGCCGATCTGGCAATGTGCCAGGCGGTCTAACCACCTGTCACAGGCGGTCTGACCGGCTGTCCCCGATTCCGAGTAGAATCAGGTTTTTACACGTTTTTAGATCTGTACAAGGACTTCCTTGCGGGGCAAGACCTCCCCACCCTATAAATATAAAGGGCCATGGCCGATTGAGGACCTCTACCCAATCGAACAAATCATTGTCTTACTTTTTATCTTCAAACCCTAGCTTTTCCAACCCTTTTGCTTTCCTTCTTCGTCTCTACGGTGTTTTAGGATGTTCTAAGTGGCCTTGCCGACCTTAGAACAACCCTAGGTTCGCAGCCTCCGACGGGGTCCCACCCGAGGTTGTGATCGTAGGCTTTCGCGGCGTTTCTGTTACAGGCGGTCTGACCGGCGCCTACAGGCGGTCTGACCGGCTGCTCTCAGGAGCTCCGACGAGGAGATTCTTGACAACCGCGCGATCTAGCGCTTTCGTGTGTTGACCAAAAGTGCGTCAACATATTTTGGCGACTCCGCTGGTGAAAGAAATCTGGTTTTTGAAGACCGATCTACTATCCCTAGCACTATGGGCTTCGATGTTGGAGAAGATAACATCGTGACGGCCTCACTCGAAGATCTTACTGTTGAGGATCATGAGAGGTTTATGGCGCTCCAGAAGCACATCGAGGCAGAGTTCTTGAAGACGTTTCGGAAAGGTCGTGAAGATCGTTCGGCGAAAAGTATTCGAGACTTTGTAATGTCTTCCTTCAAGATGAGTAAGGGGCAAATTGAGGTAGTTGACCATGTAAGCACTTCTGCACCTCACCCTACTGCATCTACTCCTATGACTTTGGGTTTTTTGGATCGTGATGCATTGTTTGTACAATTATTGGAACGACTCGAAAAACTAGAGGGTAAATCTATAGATACTCACGGATTACCTAAGCGTAATATTTTTTATGGTATGCCACCAAATTATTTTGCTGGACAGACCCAACCACCACCCAATATGTTCAGACCGAACATGGTCAATGCAAGTGGGTCGGCAGCGGTTGGATCTGCAGCCGGTCAAACCACCAGCACGGCCGGTCAGACCGCGACAGGCGGTCAGACCGTGGCTACAGGCGGTCAGACCGCCAGTTTTGGTGGTCAAACAGATTCGACTAATGCTATGGTATTTGTGCCGGAACAACCTATGCCGCTAGCTACTGTTCCAAACTCGGTCTTCACTGGCCGTGCTGGTCCAGTAGCTACAGCATCCGCTACTTATTCTACAACTATGCATGCTGCGAATTCTGGTGGTATTCCCGATGATGTTTTTAATGCACATAGAGATATGCAGAATAGGCAATCTCCTCACTTGAATAGTATGAATTCTATGCAATCTTCGGCTCAACAAAACCCCCAATGGGCCGAATTTACTAGATTCAGGGATGAATTATCTGATGTGATGAGAAATAAGCTAGGTGTTGATTTTGGCAATACTACAATATATCAAAAACCTTATCATTCTAGCTTTGATTCTGTTCCTTTTTCCATTGGGTGGCGCTTACCTGATTTTGTAAAATTTAGTGGAGATGATGAGCACACCACTTGGGAACATGTTAGTCAATATGTAGCTCAACTAGGGGAAGCTGAAAACTATGAAGCATATAGAGTACGTTTGTTCTCATTGTCACTTACGGGTACTGCTTTTGCTTGGTTTTCTTCATTAGCCCTTGGTTCTATCACAAGTTGGAATCAACTAGAGCGTAAGTTTCATGATTATTTTTATAGTGGCAATCATGAGATGAAGTTAGCAGATTTGGCATCGGTTAGACAGGGTCGAGATGAAACTGTCTCTCAGTTTATGAGGAGGTTTAAAGACATTAAAAACCGTTGCTTTAATTTGTCTATTTTTGAGGTTGATCTTGCTGGCTTGTGCTTTAGAGGTTTGAAGTCTTCCATTAGAGAGAAGATAGATAATTGTGATTATTATTCGGTCGCACAAGTGCATATTAGAGCTGATGTAACTGAAGGCCGAATGAATAAAGAAAAAGAGAGTTTTAAGTCACGTCGGTCTAATGTCCATATAGTTGATTATGAATCCGATGATTCGACCGATGATGATAATGATGTTTATTTAGCAGAATTTGTATCGCCTGCTTATAAGAAAACTATGTCATGCTCATCTCTTAAGCCGATTCAAAAGAATCGGCAAGAAGACATAAAGTTTACTTTTGATGTGTCCAAATGTGATCGTATATTTGATGAATTGCACAAATTTGGTTACATAAAGATCTCCCATGTCATACCACCTACGGAAGAATTGAGGAAGCGTGCTTATTGTAAGTTTCATAATTCTTTTTTGCATGCTACTAATGATTGCAATGTCTTCCATCCATAGGTTCAATCGGCTATTAATGAGAGCCGTTTGAAGTTTCATGAGATGCAAGTTGATGAGACTCCTTTTCCGGTCAACACCATGGAGTTGCAGCAGCCCAAGGTCTTGGTTCGGCCGCATCAAGCCGAATCTACCAAAGGGAAGAACGTGGTGATTGGAGAAGAAAGACTGTCTTCGAAAGAGTCGGTTAGAGAAGTGACTTATGAGAAGATGGCTGATGGTAAAGAGTCATTCAAGGTCACTGTGAAATCCTCTAGACAAGGGGGGCAAGGGCCGGTCACTACTTCTGAACTGCGGGCGTCCGGGTCTAGTCTGCTACAGGCGGTCAGATCGGCTGCGCCAGGCTGTCAGACCACCTGTCCCCATGGATGCCCAACGATGCTAATTCCGAAGCGTCCAGAAGTTGGTACTTAGAAGATGAACGTGGCAAAGGAGCAGTGCGTTCAGAAGACCAAAGTCACGTTCGATATGCTTTTTGACAAGTACACCAAACAAAAGGCCGTTCCGAGCGATCGGCCATTAAAAAAAAGAATGAGATCACCGATTCAGCATGAGAGGATTCCTTCGCCTCCTCGCATGAACTTGGATCCGGTGTGGGATGACAATGGAGTGATGTGGATGCCATATCATTCAACAATGCAACCTTCGTTTCATGCTGGCTGGGAAGGTCCAAGAAGACGCATTCAGGACAGGATTGTATACCCCAGACATAACCGATCGGCTTTCCGCCAATCTAGTCCAGGATGTTGGACACAGGCCGTTAGACCGCCTGTTGCAGGCGGTCAGACCGGCCATCAGGGTCAACTGCCAAGAACTCTGATCTAGACCGCCTGTCATCCAGAACCCGCAGCCCAGGCGGTCAGACCACCTGTACAGGTGGTTAGACTGGGTGATGCAGAAGCGCCCGGTGTTTCTTCTTCCAGTTCTTCGACTCGAGATGGCAAGTTGACATCGGTTTCCACTGCTGAGGACGATGAAGAGCTTGTTGATTACAATTCTTCTCTGGAGCGCATGAATCTTGATGTGAATGTGCTTCATATGTCCATGAATGGGGACATGCTTTCGGAGGAGGAGGTTGCTCGTCTCGATTTTGGTCCCAAGGAAGCTATATTCTTGAAGCCTAAAGCTGAAGACAATCACTTGAAGGCTTTATATCTGAATGGACATATCAATGGGAAGCCAATCTCACGGATGTTGGTCGATGGAGGGGCTATTGTGAACTTAATGCCCTATTCTTTGCACAAGAAGCTTGGTGGCTCAGATTCGGAGCTGATCAAGACCAACATGACTGTCAGCGGCATTGGAGGAGGAGAGCCTATTTGTGCCAACGGGGTAATTTCTATGGAGCTTACTATTGGGAGCAAGACCTTGGCCACTGCTTTCTTTGTCGCTGAGACTCAAGGTAACTTCAGTTTAATCTTGGGTCCTGATTGGATTCATGCAAACCAATGCATTCCTTCTACTTTGTATCAATGTTTAATTCAATGGGTAGATGATGATGTAGAAGTTGTGCATGGTGATACTTCTGCTTGTGTTGCTTTAGCTGATAGCTCTTTGATTGGCATTCATGACGATGTTAGATGTTGGTCAGGCTTAGATCTTTCTGAATTTGAGTTTATCAGTTGTACTAAGAATGGCTTCATCCCTGCTATCATAAAGCCGATGAACAATCGGTTGAATCATCTCATATGATTTAATGGATAATCGAGAGTGGTCGCAGCACAGACTTGAACACTATCGGTCGCATCAGAACGATATGTGTGAAGCTATTGAAGATTTTGATGATATAAGCAAGCTAGGATGTGGTTTTACGTCGGCCGATTCGCTTGAGGAGGTAGACATTGGTAACGGTTCTTTGCCTAGGCCGACGTTTGTAAATAAGAATTTAGATTGTGCTTTTAAATCTGAATTAATAAAGCTATTAAAGGAGTATGTTGATTGCTTTGCTTGGAATTATCATGAGATGCCTGGTTTAAGCCGAGAGCTTGTTGAGCATCGGTTGCCTATTAAGTCTGGTTTTAGGCCTTATAAACAACCAACTAGGTGTTTTAATCCTGAAATTTATGACCGAGTTAAAGAGGAAATAAATCGGTTATTAGAAGCAAAGTTTATTAGACCTTGTCGATATGCTGAATGGATTTCTAATATTGTGCCCGTAGAAAAGAAAGGAACGGGTAAGTTTAGAGTGTGAATTGATCTTAGAAATCTATATCGTGCTACTCCTAAAGATGAATATCCTATGCCAATAACCGATATGCTTATCGATGTTGCGTCTGGACATAGAATGATTAGCTTTCTTGATGGTAATGCTGGTTACAATCAAATATTTATGGCCGAAGAGGATATATCCAAAACGGCTTTTGTATGTCCAGGATTTGTTCGTTTGTTTGAGTGGATTGTTATGACTTTTGGTTTAAAGAATGCCGATGCTACTTATCAAAGGGCGATGAATTTAATCTTCCATGATTTGCTTGGTATTATCTTGGAAGTTTATATCGACGATATTGTTGTTAAATCGGCTGGAAGTGATTCTCATTTGGCCGATTTAAGACTTGCATTTGATAGAATGCGCCGGTATGGTTTGAAGATGAATCCACTCAAATGTGCTTTTGGTGTGTCGGCCGGGAAGTTTTTAGGTTTCATAGTTCATGAGAATGGCATAGAGATTGATCCAAAGAAGGTCGACACTATTGGCAAATTGCAGGCGCCTAGCTCTAAGAAAGAGTTGCAAAAGTTTTTGGCAAAGTGAATTATTTGAGAAGGTTTATTTGCAATTTGTCGGGAAAGGTGAATGCTTTTACCCCTTTGCTTCGGTTGAAAGATGATGCTGAATTCACTTGGGGGGCAAAACAGCAAGAGGCTTTTGATGAGATCAAGCATTATTTATCTTCGCCTCTGGTTCTTCGGGCACCTAGGAGAGGAGTTCCTTTTAAATTATATATCGCAGCCGAAGAAAGTGTCATTGGTTGTGTTTTGATTCAAGAAACCGAAGGAAAGGAATATATTATTGCATATGCAAGTAGAAGATTATTGGATGCCGAAACGAGGTATACTTTTATTGACAAGTTATGCTTATTATTATATAATGCTTGTACAAAGTTGAGGCATTATTTGTTACTAAATACTTGCATAGTTGCTAGTCAAGCCGACATAATTAAATACATGTTGCATAAACCTATATTGAGTGGTAGAATCGGCAAATGGGCTTATGCTTTAATTGATATGATTTAGTCTTTGAGCCATTGAAATCTATGAAAGGACAAATCGTTGCCGATTTTATTGTTGAACATAGGATTAGTGCGCATCTTGATTTAAATATCAGCTATATTACTTTTACTCCATGGAAATTGCATTTTGATGGATCGGTTTGCAAAAGTGGTTGTGGAGTTGGTGTTATTCTTATATCACCAAATGGTGTTGTTTTTGAGGTTCTTAACCGATTAGATCATAAATGCACTAATAACCAAACTGAATATGAAGCTTTATTATTCGGGTTGGAGATTTTACATGATATAGGAGTAAAGCATGTTGAAGCATATAGAGATTCTCTATTGGTAGTGCAGCAATTGTCTAAGGTTTGTCAATGTTTAGATGGATTTTTGAATGCTTATCTTGATAAGTGTTTAGATATTATATCTTGCTTTGATGAATTTGTCATTTATCATGTACCAAGAGAAGAGAATCCTAGAACTAATGCGTTGGCACAGCAAGCATCAGGCTATAATGTTCAGAAAAGAAATTTTCATGAAAAGAGGCCGATGTTTCGTGAAGCCGACGTTTCTTCTGACCGGCGCAGACGGTCTAACCGCCAGTACAGGCGGTCTGACCGCCTGCACCTTTGAAAACACCGATTCGGCTGTTAATGATTTTCAATCTATTGTGGCCGATGCTGGTGATTGGAGGGAGCCTCTAGTAAAGTATTTGCAGGATACTAGCAGGTCAGTGGATCGAAAAGTCCAACGATGGGCTTTCAAGCTTGCTTTGATTGATGGTGAACTATATCGTCGGACCATGGATGGATTGCTTTTGAAATGTTTAGATCCTGATCAAGCTAGATTTGCTATGGCAGAGGTTCATGGAGGAATTTGTGGTACACATCAATCGGCTCGAATGATGAAGTGACTCCTTAGGCGGGCTTGCTTTTATTGGCCTACAATGATAGCCAATTTTTTTTGTTACTACAAAGGATGTGAAGAGTGTCAAAAGTTCGGGGATATTCAGATTGCACCTGCTGCGTTGATGCATCCGATCATGAAAACATGGCCTTTTAGAGGATGAGGTTTACATTTTGTTGGTAAGATTCATCCTCCTTCGTCCAAGGGTCATTGTTTTGTGATTGTGGCTACTGATTATTTCACCAAGTGGACTGAAGCAATTCCCTCAAGAACATGACACAAAGAGACGTGATTGAGTTTATTTCTGAGCATATTATTCATAGATTTGGGATTCCTCAAACATTGACGACAGATCAAGGAACGTCGTTTATTTCTAAATAGGTACGTGAGTTTGTTGGATCCTATGGTGTTAAATTGCTCAAATCATCTCCATATTATCCTCAAGCCAATGGTCAAGCCGAGTCTAGCAATAAGATTTTGATCAAGCTCATAAAGAAGAAGATTGAAGATCATCCTAAGCGGTGTCACGAGGTATTGTCTGAAGCATTATGGGCGCATCGTACTTCTAGACATGGTGCTACTAAGGTTACTCCATTTGAGCTCGTCTATGGTTAAGAGGTCGTTTTGCCCGTCGAGGTAAATCTGGCTGCTTATAGATTGGCTAAGCAAAATGATCTTGATGCTAGCACATATTGTGCTTTGATGATGGATAATATTGATGATGTGACCGACAATCGTTTGCAGGCCTTGGAGGAGATTGAGAAGGATAAAAGAAGAGTGGCTCGAGCATATAACAAGAAGGTAAAACTTAAATCCTTTCAAGTTGGTGATTTGGTGTGGAAGACTATTTTACCTATAGGAACAAAGAGCAACAAATTTGGTAAATGGTCACAAAAATGGGAAGGACCATATCGTATTGTGAAGGTTTGTTCTAGGAATTCCTATATGGTGGAGACTTTGCAGAGATTTCAGTTGCCAAGGGCACTCAATGGGAAGTACTTAAAGAAATATCATTCAAGTGTTTGGCAACATGCTTGAAAGGGTATGACCGATATGTGATATCGCCCTTAGGGAAAAAATGACCGACAATAGAGGGTCGCCCTTAGTCTGATTAAATATTTTGTGGTAAATAAAATTTTACCAAAAAACAGGGGGGCATATGTTAACGACCAAAAATGGCTTAAAGCCGATCAGGCTGGGACAGCCGGTCTAGACCGCCTGTACAAGCGGTTAGACCGGCTGGGCCCTGTAGCCGATCTAGCAATGTGCCACGCGGTCTAACCGCCTATCACAGGCAGTGTGACCGTCTGTCCCCGATTCCGAGTAGAATCAGGTTTTTACACGTTTTTGGATCTGTACAAGGGCTTCCTTGCGGGGCAAGACCTCCCCACCCTATAAACATAAAGGGTCGTGGCCGATTGAGGACCTCTACCCAATCGAACAAATCATTGTCTTACTTTTTATCTTCAAACCCTAGCTTTTCCAATCGTTTTGCTTTCCTTCTTCGTCTCTACGGCGTTTTAGGACGTTCTAAGTGGCCTTGCCGATCTTAGAACAACCCTAGGTTTGCAGCCTCCGACGGGGTCCCTCCCGAGGTTGTGATCGTAGGCTTTCGCGGTGTTTCTGTTACAGGCGGTCTGACCGGCCCCTACAGGCGGTCTGACCGGCTGCTCTCAGGAGCTCCGACGAGGAGATTCTTGACGACCACGCAATCTAGCGCTTTCGTGTGTTGACCAAAAATGCGTAAACAGGTGGCAAGAAAAACTCCTTTCAAAAGCTGGAAAAGAAATTCTAATAAAGGCAGTGGCGCAAGCTATCCCAACTTATGCAATGTCATGCTTTGATCTAACGAAGGGTCTTTGCGATGATTTAGATACGATGATAGGGAGATATTGTGACATCCCAGATGTTAAAAACCTTAAAAATACACTAAAAACAGGGTTAAAGGGGCAGCATTGGATTAGCACACTTAAATTGAGCAAAATTTCGAAATTGAATTTTCTATAAGGCCATTTTGACACCCGACTGAAATCTCAAAAATTTTGTACTAAACATGAAAATCTCCAAAAATGAAAGTTGTTTGCCATCACAAATAAAGTCTAGTTACTTTTGGGAACTTTTTCAAATTTTGCAGTTAAGCCCCTCAAAAATTCTAAAACCCATGCAGAACACCTTTCCAAATATGGCTTCTTTGAGCTTGAAAAATTCGAAATTTCAGGTTCACCCCAAAAAGAAAGTTGTGTCCCACTTTTCAAACTCCAACTTTTGAGTTTGCACCTTTTGAAGTTCAATTCAAATTTTTGGAGTTTGACACGTTTGAGTCCGGGAGCTCCACGGGCGTCCCGATAGGCAGCTCGGCCAGCTCTGCCCGAGGCCGGCAGTGGCCGCCACGTGGCCGGCGAGCAGCGGCGACCCGGCCAGGCCGGCCAAAGCCGCGGCAGGCCCGCCTCCCTTCCCCATGCGCACGCCAGCACCCCCGACCTGTCACTTGGTGCGCTACAGCGTAGGAGCAAGCCTCGCCACGCAGGCGCGCTGTCATGGCGAGCCGAGCTCCACCATTGGCCGCCAGTGCGCACGTCGAGCTGCGCTGCCCTATGGCCGGATTTCAGCCCACTACGCGCCAAGCGCCTCTACGGAGGATCTTCACTCCCCCACGCCACAATTCCCCTCGCCCAACCACCGGCCAACGCTCTATCCGAGCTCAGAGGCCATCAATGGCGCTGCCGTCGCCATCCGCCCCGCGCGTGTTCCCCAGGCCAACTAGTCAGCTCTAGCTCGCTCCAAGTACTCGCCAACAGACCCTCGTTCTCTTCCCCAGCCAGCGCACTGGCATTTCCCTCTCCTCCGCGCTCGCGCACGCCTTCTTCCACCTCCGACCACGTAGAGCAGAGCTTGCGCTCTTGCCTCCGAGAACAAAATCCCCCGCGTTTCCCTCCATGGTTTCCCAATCCCCCGCACCCGAAGCTTGCTCATCCACCTAGCTAGCCCCTCGAACCATCCCTAGCTCGAATCGAGCAGCCCTCGCCGGGAATCGAAGAAATTCCTCGCCACTCGGCCGTTCCCGCAGCGAGCTCCACTTCCACGTCGAGCTCTATCTTCCGGCCATCCCCGTCGCCGTCGAGCCCCACGACGAGCTCCGCCTACTCCCGGTGAAGCTCACGCGCCCTTCCGCGCCTCGCCTCGACCCCCGTAGCCGGCTATCGACATCGCCGGTGCTAGCCGCTCCGCCGCTCACCGTCGATGAGCCACGCCGCTTCGCCACCGTCCTCGAGACCTACCTCAAACGACTCGCGGTGAGCCCCTCGTCGTTTTCCCCAACTTCCCCCGCGCCGGTTCGCCGTCTCCTCGCCGGGATCCAATCTCCGGCGAGCCAAGGGCCTAGATGCGTTCCCCATTTTAGTTCTAGGGTCCTCCGTGTAAGTTTCGGGGACGTGTTTGAAAGGTTTTAAAAGTTCTAGGGTCTCCGGCGTAAAATAGATTCTTAAACCTAGATCCATTTTTCCGAGATCTTGTAAAATCCACTAAAAATCATAGAAAAATGCACAAAAATACTCCCTGGACTCGTGAGATTGTAAACTCTAATCTCATTTTTGCATGTATATACTTTTGAGGAATAGTGTTTGAATTAAAATTCAAACTATGATTTTAGAGTTTTGTGCACCATTTAAAATCCTGAACTCTTCTGTAGCTGAGCTGTGGATATGTTGCTTGTATGGACTGTAGAAGCTTTGTGTCCAAAGGAGACCTAAAAATATGGCCTGTAACTTCAGTTAAGATTTATTTTATGATTTCTGTTCTAGTTCGGTTCTGCATTTATTAAAAATAATTCATGCAGCCAAAAATCACCATCTTTCACTAGAGGTTTAGAAACCTGTTGGCACATGTGTTAAAAATGCTAAACTTAATTTTTGACCCCGTTTAGACTAGCAAATAAATAGATGATGGTATACGGATAGAAAATTTTGAGGGCTGCCCAAGTGTTATTTTTAGCCACCACTTGGTCAGAGCCTTTCTATTTTGGAAGTAGATTTGATTTTATATGAATTAATCTTGTTTCTTTGAGCAGCAACTTGAACTATTTTTAATAAATTCTGTGTAGCTTGGTTTTAGCTAAATTTTGGAGTGAGCCTAGCTCTTATACTCCAGTAGATGTCATAAAGTTTGTGGATAAAAAGGATGAACAGAAACAGAGAAACAAAAATGAGAAGAAACTAGAATAGATTGAGTTTTATAAAAAGAAGTAGGTCACTTTTGATAATTATATAAATAAGGCATGTGGAGTTTTAAAATTTTAGAACTAAAACACTTGCTTATAAATAATGGTTTGGATTGTTTTATATATGTACACAATCACCATCATAAAAGCATAAAATTCACACCACATACACCTTCTTTAATTTTGTGAAGAAAAGAATAAACCACTTGTACGTCTATGTGAATGTGACCTTCAAGAGCCTTAACCTTTAGACTAAAAACCAGCAGCAACTCTTAAAACTTGTGCATCTCATGTAGAACGCGCTCTCGCTGACGGCACCTACAACCTCGTCCCCGCCAACGAAGAGGAGGCTCCCAAAGGCGGTGCCGACGTGATCGTGATTGACCCGGAGTCTGAACCCGGCGTAGCTCAAGAAGGCAAGCCCTGGAGCATAACCTAGTATTAAATTGTGCAACTATGAATTATTTATGCTTGTGCATTTACGTACAAGGAGTTGTTTGAATACCCTAGTTGCATGATTCTAGTACCATGACTTGAAATACTAGTATGATAGGGTCGTTAGAGCAATGCCTTTAGGACCGTTACAAGTCGAGTGATTTCCTGTCACTCACGAGATATAGGAGTTGCTTGTCTTTACTAATGTTGGAATCATAAGGATGGACGGCCGGGATGGTATGTGTAGATCTCCCGTCCGTGTATTATAATTTGATTAAGGTCGAAACGTGTGGTTCTGTGTGTCAAGTTTTTGAACATACCACGCACATGCCGACCTATGGGAATCGGTAAGCCCGGTACCAGATTGAAACAGCTAGGACCGAGAGCCATCTCTCCTTGGAAATATTTTGTTTCCCTTGCTGTACACATGTGGGTATATGCATGATGCCGTGAGTGAAGCGGTAAACCTTTATCCTAAGGGAGTGGACCCGGCACCGAATTATGGATCGATGGGAAAGGTTGGAAAGTGCTTGTACCTTTTATAGCAAGCATTATCCTTGTGTGTTGGGTTTCCCCCGGCCAGGTAGCAAAATTCGGTTCGAACTGTCCGCTTCTCACGGTTAATGAGACTGCTTGACCGCTGTGCTGCATTGAGTAACAAGTGGAACTATGAGGATGATGAACTTGTTGTATGTAGTAAATTGTATTGCACCACTTATATGCTTAGAGAGGATGCTAATCTAGAATGGTTAACTCTACTAGAATGGATGCTAAAAATTATGAAAGTAAGGATCCACTCTTAGTTGCTTTCTGGCAAAACAAACCCACCAGCCAAAAACCTCTCATGTCTAGAAGTCGGTGATGTAGTTTTCACCCGACGGGTAAGCCTTGTTGAGTATTAGTATACTCAGCCTTGCTTGTGACTATTTATTTCAGGTACTGCTTTGGATGAGACGGTGAATTCCGTCACTTGGCCTACGCAGGTTCCACCTGGCTGGCATGTCGAGTGGGTCCCGTCCTCTGCCGAGGATCGAGAGGAGTAGCACCATGGCCCTTCATTATGGTGTTACTATGTATCTTCGTTAGTTTATTTCCGCTGTGCTGAACTCTCGTACTTTAATTGAAATTCAGACTTGGTTTGTAATAACTTGAGGAGACTATTTATGTAAGCTGAATTTGTGGAATGTTGTAATTTCTGGAACTCACCTTCATGTGGGCGCGTGTTGTTTCGATCGTGAAAGTACGTGGTTAATCGGGTATAATCCGACGGCGCTCCAGCTTATCTTGGATTAAGTGCCTAACTACTTGATTAGTGGTCCGTGGGTACTTAACTTGGAATAATTTCGGAGTGGTCCGCCACAGATATTGGTGGAGCCAATAGGACAAGGTGAACAAGATACATTGGCTAAGATGGGAGAAACTCACAAGATCAAAGAAGCTTGGTGGTCTGGGTTTTAGATATTTATGGCTATTCAATCAAGCTATGCTGTTAAGGTAAGCATGGAGGCTCCTGACTTGCCCAGGGACACTCTGTGCACAAGTGCTGAAGGCGAAATATTTCCCAAACACAAGCATTCTACAGTGCACTGCCCGAGACGGTATTTCTTATTCATGGAAAAGTATACTTAGAGGGGTCGATTTGCTAAAGGAAGGGATCATTTGGAGAGTAGGGGATGGGAGCCAAATAAATATATGGACTGATCCATGGCTGCTGTAAGGAAAATGGCCCTAGGCCATAGTTTGTGATTTTGGCGATTGATTGACAACAGAATCGTTGGGACTAACAATTTGTCGAGATGATATTTGTAGATATTTCTAGGTCCCAAGGATATTTTGGAAGCCATCCAAATGCCTATATAACCCATATCCAAATGATGGTTATCCAAATTAAAGCCATCCAATTCACGTAGAAAAGTGTGCCAAAATTACAAGCTATAAGATACCTCCCAATGTTGTCATTTTCTAGTGCATGTCTCTCACAAGTAATTCAATTGCTTGTATGCACAAATTTAGGGGGAGCTATCTTATGGTTTGTGATTTTGAGACTAACCTTTTTGCAAGTCTAACATGTGTGTAGTCTCATTTTGGAACGATCCCCGGAGATATGCAAGGCTGAATCTTCAAGCGATATAACCTTCCATTGGTATCTTTATTCTTCATCGATATCATGTACTTCAATTCATATAAGCTATCTCCATGCATAATATAGATTAATCTCCTCACCTTTTCCTAATTATCTAGTTGTGCATATAGTTCACTTTCTATCAAATATATGCACACACTTAGGGGGAGCTTAGTCTATGTTATGTGAGTTTCATGTTCATAACCTTGATTGGCAAAGGGGGAGAATTTCATATCTTCCGCATTCAATAGTTCATGTTCTATGAAACTCTCTCTTGTGCATTTGATGTCTTTCTTTTTGGTGTTTAATTCCAAAGGGGGAGAATTCTAGTGACCAAAGCAAGTACACCTTAAGGGGGAGCCGACCTTATGTGGAGGATGCAAGAAAGCAAGAACCTCAAGTACAGGGGAGATTGTAGATTTCAAGCTTGGGGGAGTTTGCAAGAATTTGGTCCGTGAAAGGGAGAAAAGTGGCATTGGAGTAAGGGGGAGCCTTATGTCCAAATTGACCACACAAGGGGGATTTTAGTGAAATTGGTAAGAGCAAGGTATGTTCAACTCAAGTCTTTTATGCATTTCATATATTTGTTTCAATTGATACCTTGGATGCATATGTTCTTGCTCTTGGAGCAAGTAGTTGTTTACAATTCAATACCTTTTATCTCTTGCTTTGGTTGTTTTGTCATCAATCACCAAAAAGGGGGAGATTGTAAGGAAAATGGCCCTAGGCCATAGTTTGTAATTTTGGCGATTGATTGACAACATAATCATTGGGACTAACAATTTGTCGAGATGATATTTGTAGATATTTCTAGGTCCCAAGGATATTTTGGAAGCCATCCAAAATCCTATATAACCCATATACAAATGATGGTTATCCAAATTAAAGCCATCCAAATCACGTAGAAAAGTCGGCAACCAAAAGATGGCAATGAAGATAGAAGAAAAGACCCGCGAAGAATCAATGAAGAATTGCAAAACGCAGAGGCGTCGACTAAATCGATGGTGGCCCGTCGAATTAGTCGATGGTCCATCGAATTAGTCGATGGTGACTGAAGACCGGTGTGTGTTCGTCTCTGGTGGGCACCAACTGAATCGATGGTGTGCCCGTCGAATTAGACGATGGTCCATCGAATTAGTCGATGGTGACTGAAGACCGGTGTACGTTCGTCTCTGGTGGGCGACGACTATTTCGACGGGGTGCCTGTCGAATTAGTCGATGGTGCAAGTAGCCGTTGGAGTTCAAAGATTCAAAGAAAAGGGAGGTGACGACTAAATCGATGGTCCCTCATTTGCACCCATCGAATTAGTCGACGGTACGCAGAAAACTGGCAACGGCTAGCAACGGCTAGTTTCTTTGGTTGGGGCTATAAATAAGAGGTGGCCCGGCCATTTGAAGCGTGCTTGAGCTGGGAGAAGCTATTGGCAAGTGTTCTACACATTCTTAAGTGCTCAATCCACCAAAGTGCTAAATAGAAGATCTAGGTGATTAGCAAAGTGCTTAGTGCTAGTCTAGATCCTTTAGCGCATCTCTTAGGTGTTTAGCCTAGAGTTTAGCGAGGTTTGCATACCTCTTTGCTTACCGGTGCTTGCACGCACCAAGTGTTGTAATCCGGGGCTTGTAGTCTTGCGAGACCCTCCAACCGAGTTTGTGGAGAGGCCGCCGGTGCTTGTGCAAGGGAGGAGAGGCCCTTGGCGTTTGGCCGAAGCTCTACCAAGTGGAGGCGGCGAGGAGCATCCGGGGAGGGACGAGCGGAGACCCACTTGCGCATGGGGAAATCCCGTGGTCACCCACGGAGTTACTCGACCGGGTAGTTTAGGCCCTTGCACGGGCATTCCCTTTGAGAGGGGCTCCAACAACGACGATTAGTGGAAAGCTCGTGAGCTTTCCGATACCTCGGTAAAAATCGTCGTGCCGGGAGTTTGCTCTTCTCTACCTTTTAATCTTCCGCATTTCATACTTGCACTACTTTCCGCATTTACCTTTCCTAGACTTGCCATGCTAGTATAGGATTGGACCTAGGGTGCAAAACTTTGTAGCGGTAGAGATAGCAACACATAGAGAAAACCTAGAGCACATTAGATAGAAATTGAAATAGGTTTTCATATGTGCAATTAGAGCCTTAGTTTTTAAAGACACCTAATTCACCCCCCTCTTAGGGTGTCACGGTCCCTTAAGCTGCCAAGAGGGATAACCAGGAAACCGGTTACGGCCAGAGGTCGCTCTTTGTTGACGAGAGTTTCAGAGCTTATTGATCCAGTGACAGGAAGCTGAGACGAACAGTTAGTTCTTGATACTTTCTGGCCGGAAGATGCTCAAATTATTCTGGCAATGCCCATTGATGTACAGATGGAGGATTGGCCGGCTTGGCACTTTGACTTTAAAGGCCTTTTCTCTGTCAAATCAGCGTACAAACTTGCTGTGCAGATTAGGGACAGATCATTGGGCAGAGACGCAGCATCATCAGTTTCAGCAAATGAAAATGATGGATCCTTTAGGTGGCTGAAAAATTGGCAGCTAGAGATTCAAAATAAAGTTAAAATGTTTGCCTGGAGGTTGTCTCACAACAGTCTGCCGGTGCGCAGAAATATTGCAAGGAGAGGTGCTAAACTGACACTATATGCCCGGTGTGCAATCTTCTATACGAGGACTGCGGCCACCTTTTTTTCAAATGCAAAAGAGTGAAGGAATGCTGGCGGGAATGGAACCTTGAGATAGAAAGAATTATGCTGGAACAATGCTGTACAGGAACTGATACGATGAATGCAATTGTGTCTATGGAGCATAAATTACAGCTTAAGATTCTTATCTTTTTGTGCCAATGGTGGTCAGCAAGAAATAAAGTTAATCAGGGCCAGAGGATGATTTCTGCCGCAGGGGTTCGTAGCAATGTAGCATACCACTTAGTGGAATGGGAAAGAGCCCAGCAGCTACCCAAACAGTCCCCTAAAAAATGTATGGAAGATGGAACCCTCCTAGTCATGGGTTTTACAAGATAAACTTCGACGCTTCCTGTCATCAGAGTTCTGGTTCTGGTGGTTGGGGCTTTGTAGTGAGGAATAATGTGGGAAATGTTCTTCATGTATGATCCGGGGGCTTGCGCGATCTTCTCATGTAGGATCGTGGGGGATAACTTGACCCATGCAACCTGACGAACCGATGCACCAACAGCTGCTCGAACAGCCACCTGTGACAAAGATTTCGCCCAACCACACGCTTCGGTCGGTGCTTTACCTCAACCACTCAAAGGTAGAGGCAATGCTCTAAGCAAATCATAAGAAAACACAAGAACAAGTAGTAGAGAAAACTCTCAATCCTTAAGGGAGCAGCAATGGCACAACTCTAAGGACAAGAGCACTTGACTTCTCTATTTTCTCCTTTCAATTCATGGTTAGGGCTTCCACCAGCACCCCAAGGAGTATTTATACTAGGAACATCCCTCCTAGTTGGGTTGGAGGCCTCCCACAAAGGCCCAATACGAGATACTAAGGTCTGGAACAAAATACAACTAAAACAGTTCGGACTAGTCTGAACTGCACAGCCCGACCAATCTTTACTAAAACAACTCTACCAGTTGTTGTAGAACTCCAACTGATGATCCGTCAGTTGTGTTGGAAAATACACTTCAGTACGCTTCCAACCATGTATAGCATGCACCATGAATCCTAGCAGAATGGTACAGTTTTTGCATCGCAATTTGACCCTTCATAAATCTGCAATCAGACTTTAGACCTTCTGACCAGTCTTCATTAATCTAGTCGGACCTCCATAATAGAAGCTCAAAAGAACTCGGAACTTGATGACATTGTAAGGTAGATTTCATAAGCTTTCCATCAAATACTCATGGACTTCCATAGCCATGGGAAATCAAGAGAAAAATAACTCTGAAGTTTGCCTGCAGGGTACTTGGACGAGAAAGACTCTTCATGAGGAAGAGTACTCGAAAGAACTCTGATCCGGGTCCAAAGAACTTGATAGAACTCTTCATGAGGAAGAGTACTCAAAAGAACTCTGATCCAAGTCCAAAAAACATGAAAGATCTCTTCATGAGGAAGAGTACTCGAAAGAACTCTGATCCAAGTCCAAAGAACTCAGATAAGTTGCATCTTCATGAGTAAACCTGAGCACAAGTAAAGCACCACTATTAGGTAGTAAACAATTCTTAGTGAATGCATGTTCATTATCAACACGGAATGAGTTCACCTCAAGTTGTAGTTGCTGCATTCTTGATCGAGTCATTGGTCCCTTGTTGATAATATTGTGAGCATCATTAAGGATGTCCTCATCATCCTCCCCTTCTTAAAAAAGAGTCGACCTCGACTTGGTCTGATCATGACCATGAAATGGAGACAAATTAGAAACATTGAAGGTGTTGCTCACTGCATATTCATCTTTTGGACGCTCAATCTTCTAAGCATTGTCATTTATCTTCGAAAGAACCTTGAATGACCCATCTCCTCTGGGCAGCAGCTTAGACTTTCGCTTCTCAGGAAATCTGTTCTTTCGAAGATGCACTCAAACTAAATCTCCTGGCTCAAAGATCATCTTCTTGCGGTTCTTGTTTGCCTTTGCAGCATAGTACTTAGATTTCTTCTCAATCCCTTGCTTCGTCTTCAGGTGAATTTTCTTCACATATTCAGACCTCTTGTGTGCTTCCATGTTGGCACGTTCTTGAAGTGGTAGGGGCAGCAAATTGAGAGGTGTGATTGCCTTGAAACCATACACAACCTCGAATGGGCACATCTGTGTTGTTGAATGGACTGCCCTATTGTATGCAAACTCAACATGTGGCAAGCAATCTTCCCACTCTTTTGGGTTCTTCTTGATCATTGTTCGCAGCAGCATGAAAAGGGTGCGATTCACCACCTCTGTTTGTCCATCAGCTTGGCCCACAAGGTCTTCTAAAAATAACTCATGAACTTCACATCACAATCTGAAACAATAGTCTTTGGCACACCATGTAGCCTCACAATTTCCCTGAAAAACAAGTCAGCTACATGCGATGCATCGTCGCTCTTGCGGCAAGGAATGAAATGTGCCATTTTTGAGAATCCCTCCCCTTCTTAGTTCTTGGCAACCCCAAAAGAAAATTCATGCTAATATCTTCCCAAGGTGCATTTGGAACAGGGAGTGGGGTGTACAAACTGTGGGGGTTCAGCTTGGATTTGGCCTTGTGACAAGTGGTACATCGCTGCACCAACCTCTCCACATCACGTCTCATCTTTGGCCAATAGAAATGATCACTCAGCAGCAAATAGGTCATTTCTCTTCCAAAGTGACCCATCAATCCTCCCATGTGTGATTCCTACAATAAGAGCAAATGAATAGACGATTCTGGAACAAACAATTTGTTAGCTCGGAACAAGAAATCATCATGCATATGGTACTTGTCCCATCCTTTCCCTCCTTGACACTTCATGTATGGTTCTACAAAATCATGGTCAGCAGCATATAATTCTTTCGTACTCTCTATTCCTGGAACCTTGACCTCCAATTGATTAAGCAAAACACTCTTTCTAGACAAGGCATCGACAACAACATTTTCTTTCCCTTTCTTGTACTTGACAACATAAGAAGAAGACTCAATGAATTCAACCCATTTGGCATGTCTACAGTTCAGTTTTGCTTGGCCTTTCAAGTATTTTAAAGCCTCATGATCAGAATGAATGATAAATTCCTTAGGCCAAAGATAATGTTGCCAAGTCTCAAGTACACGAACTAAGGCATACAACTCTTTATCATAAACAGGATAATTCAGTTGAGCTCCACCAAGTTTTTCACTAAAGTATGCAATGGGTTTTCCTTCTTGCATCAACACACCTCCTATGCCTATCCCACTAGCATCACATTCAATCTCAAAAGATTTGTTGAAATTAGGCAAAACAAGCAATAGTGCAGAAGTTAGACAATTCTTTAATTCTTGGAAAGCAGCTTCCTGTGACTTACCCCACACGAATTCAACACCCTTCTTGGTTAATTCATTCAACGGAGCTGCAATGGTGTTGAAATTCTACACAAAGCGCCAATAGAAACCGGCAAGACCATGAAAGCATCTCACTTGGCTCACATTGATAGGGGTCGGCCAATTCTTGATAGCCTCAACCTTGGACTCATCCTTCTCTACACCCTGTCCTGAAACAACAAAGCCCAAAAACACAACCTTGTCGGTGCAAAAGGTGCACTTTTCCATGTTAGCATATAACTTTTCAGTCCTAAGAACCTCCAACACCATTTTGATATGTTCAACATGTTCTACCATGTCCACCACGAATTTCCCAATGAATGCCCTCAAAACATGGTTCCTCAAACCCATGAAAGTGTTGGGTGCATTAGTTAAACCAAAAGGCATCACTAACCACTCATACAAACCAAATTTTGTATTAAAGGTTGTTTTCCATTCATCTCCTTTCTTCATCCTAATCTGATGGTACCCATTACTTAGGTCAATTTTAGAGAAGATAATAGCACCACTAAGTTCATCAAGCATATCATCAAGTCTAGGAATGAGATGACGATATCGAATAGTGATGTTATTAATTGCTCTACAATCAACACACATTCTCCATGTACCATCTTTCTTTGGAACAAGAATAACAGGGACAGCACAAGGACTAAGTCTTTCACGCACGTACCCTTTGTCAAGTAGTTCTTGCACTTGTCGCTGAATTTCCTTGGTCTCTACCGGATTGGTGCGATATGGTGGCCGGTTTGGGAGGGAAGCTCCCAGAATGAGATTAATTTGATGTTCAATCCCACGAAGAGGAGGTAGACTAGTTGTATCTCCGCCGGCAAGACATCATTGAAAGCCTGCAACACATTAAAACAACACTAGGAAGAGAGGTCATATCGTTAGTAGAAAGAATTGCATCTTTGTACAGTAGCACAAAATGCATCATGTGAGGGTTGTCTCTCATTTCTCTCATCTCTGATTTTGAGGCTATCATGACTCTCCCTTTTCCCTTAAGCTCTCTTGTTTTACCACTCATGTTTGGCTTGTGGCGCTCACTCACCGATTTGTGGAAAACACTAGAGTTTTTCTGTTGTACCTCACTCTCTCTTGCTCTCTTTTGCATGTTTGCTGCTATGATTTGATTGAAAATCATGGGTAGCAGCTTAACTCCTTTTTCCTACCATTTGAAAGCATAGGTGTTGTCACGACCATCATGTTGGACATGTCGATCAAATTGCAACAGCCTCCCTAGGAGTAGTGGCACACTGTCATTGGCACAACATCACCCTCAACGGTGTCGGTGTAACCTTGTATGCTGAAGGTACACCATATGTTGCACTTTGACTTCAGCACAATCGCTAAGCCATTGCGCATGATAGGGGTGAGGATGTTTGATCATGGTCAGACCCAATTTCTCACACATTTTTTTGCTAGCAAGGTTGCGACAGCTACCACCATCAACTATCACCCTGACCAACTTGTCATTCACCTTGGCTTGGGTGTAAAATAAGTTGAACCTTTGTGCCTTTTCTTCTTCCTTGACCTGAACACTCAATGCCTTGGTGACTATAATGGTGTGGCCAGCTTCAAAAGGACAAGCCTTGTAGTCATCACTTTCACCTTCTTCTGCATCATCAACATTGTCATTTTCGGTGGGGAATTCACACTCATCTTCACTAGCTGAATCATATTCTCCACTCTCTGTTACAAACATAACTCGATCGTTAGGACAATCCTTGATGACATGGCCTCGGCCCAAGCACATAAAACATTGAATCCCACTACTTCTAGCAGCAGAACCCACTGTAGTATTGTTCTTTGAGTATGTTGGCCTAGCAGATTTCTCCACACTTGGTGATGCACTTGAATTTTCAGCAAGTGTGGAGCGAGTGTTATTGGATCTTGCATTGGTTGAGAACATGTCACGCCCCAAATCAAACTTGGCTGTTTTTGGAGCACTTGATGAGGCTCTTGAGCTGAAATTATAGTGCTTGCTTGGCTTAGCATCATCATGCAATTGCCTCTTAGATTTTTGGGCAATGTGCACTAGCTCCACTATATTGTTGTAGGTCTAAAATTCCACAACACGCTTGATTGGCTTGTTTAGACCGGAGAGAAAACGTGTCATGGACTACTCTTCATCCTCTTGCACACGTGCTCTAATCATGGCTTCCTCCATTTCCTTGTAATACTCTTCTACAGATTTGCTTCCTTGCTTTAACATTTGCAGCTTGTCAAAGAGATCACATTTGTAATGCTTTAGAACAAATCATTCTCTCATTTCCCTCTTCATTTCAACCCATATTGTTACCGGGAGTTCACCATTCTCATCTCTTTGATTCTAAATTTGTTCCCACCAAATAAGAGCATACCCATCAAAGTCAAGTGCAACCATGTGCACTTTCTTTTCCTCCGAGTAACTGTGCACATGAAATATTTTCTCAACTTTCAGCTCCCATGTGAGATAAGCATTCGAGTCAGACGTACCCTCAAACTTAGGCATGCTGAATTTTAGCTTATCAAACTTTTCTTCATAGGGCTGATCTTGTATATTGCGAGGACGACGTTGGAAATTATCATTACGGTGCAGCTGAAATGTTTCTTCATATTCAGATTCATGTGCAACACCACCTGCACGCCCACGGCCTCTTCCTCGGCCAAATGCAACACCACCTCTTCCTTCTCCACGCCCATGCCCCTGGGCATTCTTTGTTCCTTGTTCTTCCTTTAGCAACCGAGCGGCATACTCCTCATCGATTTCATCTAGCTCTACATCATGCACACTGTTGGCGGTCGATATTGATGATTTTTACCGCCAACATTTCACCAGATTTCATCTAATTTGCATGTCACACATATAATAAAATGCTTAAACTAATGAATTCCACAACTTTTGGTGTTCATTTAGTTGCAGGAGCATGTGAGAGAAAAGAGGGGCAAAATGGTCAAAATGCCTGGCCAAACGACCAAACTTGGCTGATCGGCTGGCCACATCGGCCAGGGAGAACCAACACACATGCAAAGCCCCTGAGATGTTCATCCAAGGACGGTTTGATCCAAAGGACCAAAAGGCATAGCACATGAATACAAGGGCCCACCTTGCCTGGCTTAATTGTCTATGGTCGATAACCATCACAACTACCGACACCAGGAGAGGATCAAAGCTGTACCTGTGAAAGGCGGTGCCGGATGGCGCCTACCCCTGGCCGATCGGCCAATAACCGACCTCAATTCGGTTGAGCTTCGGATGGCGGTTGCATGCTGAGTTTACTTGACGGTTAAGATGATCAACCACCTCACCCATGCTATAAAAGGAGCTCCCCTCTTCACTCTCTAGACACACCATTCCATAGGAGAAGAATAGATTCTAGAAGTTGTTGTCTACTTAGTTGTAGAATAGGGAGAGTGAGGGGTGAGATCTCTAGCGGAAGCAGAGTTGAGGAGAGGAGTCGAGGAGTGTCTCAATCTTCCTCTACTTCTGTAGCCAACCCTGGGGAACAAGCTTTTGAGTAAGTTAAGTTCCTCGTCTACTTTCAGTTTCTCGCTAGTTCATACTTTACTTTTAGTATTTACTTTATTTACTAGCATCTGATCTGCGGGATCCCTTGTCTGCGTGGACAATTAAGTTTGTCCATTTGGGGTTTCTTCTTACCTTAGCGCGAGGCGGAAGTCAGTATCTTCATAGTGTAGGTGTGATACCTAGACTTGATAGTTATCTTGGGTTGTGTTCACCCCACGGAAGTAGAGTGGTAGGTGGCAAGTGGTGACAGCCTTGTCTGACCTTTGTGCGACCAGCACGTTCTGGTTTTTTCATAGCAGTAGTACTAGGTTGCCATTGGGTCCCCATTGTTTCGCGTCTGTGACCCTTCCTCTTCCAGCCGCCGAAGCAGATCAGGTTAGTAGATAAGTTTTTACTAGAGTAGTTGTAGGCTATCTGAAAGTTAGGCCCTCTACCCTCGCCATTCTTTTCCTTGGTGGGGTCCGGTTAACTAGATTTAGGCTAGTCGTGTCTGTCATTCTTTGGATATCCCAGGTATCACTCCCCTGGTGAAAGGCTACATCGGTCTATGTGCGCTTGCGGAGTTATTCTCGTATAGGCTAAGGAGTGCCAACAAGCTTTTCTGGCACCGTTGCCCGGGAATGGTAGCAACACTAGTTTAGATTTTTGATAGTTGTACACTTTTCACCTTTACCACATGGAGTGCTCTTCTAGTTCTTCAGTAGGCACCCCTAGTTACCCTTTGGTCCCATCTCACGAGTATTTGGAACCACCACCATCATGCCACCCCATTTACACTGATAGTTACGAGATCCATCCCAGTCTCGTAGCTATGGTTCGTGCACAGTCCTTTTCTGATAAAAAGGACGAAAATCCCTATACTCACTTGCTGGAATTCGAGGAGAATTGTTCTCTTCTTATCATTGCCGGGATGAACCAGAACACCCTTCGGTGGAAGAACTTTCTGTTCTCTCTGACGGGAAAGGCAAAATTATGGTACGACCGTGTCGCAAGCTGAGTTGGAGGAGATTGGTTACAACTGAAGGATGAGTTCTGTTTGTTCTTCTACCCCGTGTCCAAGGTCCGCACATTGCGCATCCAGTTGTTCACTTTTCAGCAAGGAGATGAGTCACTTGGAGCGGCTTGGGCAAGATTCATGCATTTGGTAAATTCTGGACCGCCTCACGGCATTCCAGAAGACATGCTCATGCAACATTTCGTTGTCGGATTGAACGCGGACAATTTCATTGATGTGGCCTCCGCAGGATCGGTCTTGTACAGACCGTGGACGAAGTTCAAGATCTTCTGAACAAGGTCCTTACCAGCACTGAGTATACCGAGGAGTTTGATGATCCACCAGAGCCAACAAAGAAGCAACAGATTCACACCCTGTCAGCCTCACCCTATCCACCTCCACCATTCATCGAGGAGATTACCAAACCACCACCAAAGACCCCAGATCCAAAGCCACTTAATCGAGGCATTACCACAGTTCATATTCCCCGTCTTCACCGAGGAGGAGTACATGTTACTCGGCAACACATCCGTCATGCCGCAGGAACTGAGATGCAAGTGCTCACGATTTGAGGCGTTCGTTCCTAAAGCCACACGGCAGATTGAGGGTTTATCTGCCATTATGAGCAAGGAATGGACAGAGGAAGTAGAGCTCAGCAGTAGACCAATCAAGATCTACAAAGAGTTTAGAATACTCCTCTGCACTATTGGGGACGTTGAGCCACAGGAAGTCATCTACGACCCGAAGGTCGGGGTTAACATCATGTCTAGTGCGCTAGCAGAGGCTATTGCACCAGACGAACCCCTGTCCTTCTCTAGTAAGCGCCTGAAGTGGATCGACGGCCAGATGCTGGAAAGCAAGGGAATATTGCGAGTTGAGTCAATAAAAATGACACGGCACAAGGTGTTCTAGGATTTCCACATCTTCGATATCCCTGAAGGCGATACATTCTTTCTGATTGGACAACCAATAGAGCCACTTGTCAACCCCGACATGGATCGAACTTCTCTTTAGTTCAAGGTTGGCAAAGAGATATACTCGGTCAGTCTAGTCCATTCAGTGAACACTATAGCAGAAGAAGGACCGAAGCAAGACCCTCTGGATAAGGCTATGGGCAAGGTACTGGAAGAACTAGTTCAACCCAGTATTGAAGAGGACGCCCAACACTTCACCCAGGAGACAGAACTGGGTGGTTATATCAAGCTTAGTGAGAAGGAGAAACCGCAACCTCCCCTCCCTGAATTGAAACCGGTTCCATCTAGGTTGAAGTATGCCTTCCTCCACGACAATCGAGCCATGCCTGTTATCATTAGCAACAAGCTATTAGAGAGTGAAGCAAGGCGACTCGTGACAATCATAGAGAAACATCGATCTGTCTTTGGGTATTCTCTCTAGGATTTGAAGGGGATCAGCCCCAATCTTTGTACCCATCGCATTCCTATGGAACCAGACATCAACGATGGTTGAATGATGCGATGCGGGAAGTGGTTAAGAAATAGGTATTGAAGCTCCTGCACGCCGGCATCATATACCCCGTGCAATATAGCGAATGGGTCAGTCCCATTCAAGTGGTCCCAAAGAAGGGAGGTATGATAGTTGTTCGCAACGAGAGAAGTAAAATCATACCTCAGCGGACAGTTACCAGAGGGAGGATGTGTAATACCGGATGCTCAACGAGGCTACCTAGAAGGATCACTCCCCCCTGCCCTTCATCGACGAGATGCTTGAACGCCTGGCAAACCACTCGATTTTTTGTTTCCTCGATGGCTACTCCAGTTATCACCAGATTCCTATTCATCCGGATGACCAGAGTAAGACCACTTGCACCTGCCCCTATGGAACATTCGCATACCGTCGGATGTCATTTGGTCTTTGCAACGCACCTGCCTCATTTCAAAGGTGCATGATGGCAATATTCTCTGACCTTATCGAGAAAGTCATGGAAGTTTTCATGGACGATTTCTCATTTTATGGCAAGAGTTTTGAAGAATGCCTCAAAAAGTTAGATAAAATTCTTGAGAGATGCGAAGAGACGCATCTAGTCCTTAATTAGGAGAAGTGTCACTTCATGGTCAAATAAGGAATTGTCCTTGGACATAGAGTATCAGAAAGAGGGATAGAAGTAGATCGAGCAAAGATCGATGTGATTGAAAAACTACCCCCTCTGACTAATGTCAAGGGAGTAAGGAGTTTTCTCGGCCACGCCGGATTCTATCGGAGATTTATCAATGATTTCTCTCAGATAGCAAGACCTTTGACAAGTTTACTTGCCAAAGAGAAGTCATTCGTCGTTGACGAAGATTGCCTCGTAGCTTTCTACACCCTCAAGAAGGCACTCATTTCAGCACCCACCATTCAGCCTCCAGATTGGAGTCTGCCCTTTGAGATAATGTGCGATGCAAGTGAGTGTGCTGTGGGCACAATGCTCGGTCAGTGTAAAGAAAACCACCATTATGCAATATCTTATGGAAGCAAAACACTGACTGGGACCCAGCTGAACTACGCCACAACGAAAAAGGAACTTCTGGCAGTCATTTTTGCCATGGACAAGTTTAGATCTTACTTGGTTGGAGCTAAGGTGATACTATACATGGATCATGCTGCACTGAAATATCTCCTGACCAAGAAAGATGCAAAGCCACATCTTATCCGTTGGATACTGCTCCTTCAAGAATTCGACCTAGAAATCAGAGATAAGAAGGGTGCAGATAATTGTGTGGCAGATCATCTCTCGAGATTACAAGTTAAAGGATTGGACCTGCCAATCAACGACTACCTTAGAGATGATACCCTCCTCAAGGTCACAACTACTAATCCATGGTATACCAACATGGTAAATTTCATGGTTACTAGATATGTCCCGCCAGGAGAGGATAAGAAGAAATTAGTCCACTCAGTAGATTTCATCTGTGGGACGACCCCTACCTATTCAAGGTCTGTGCGGATGGCTTACTTCGCTGCTGCATCCCAGTATGTGAGACCCGCAAAATTCTTGAGCGTTGTCACTCCTCACCCTATGGAGGGCATTATGGAGCTTTTCGCACCCATGCAAAGGTTTGGCAAAGTGGATTCTTTTGGCCAAATATGTATGGAGATACAAAAGAATTTGTGCAGCGCTGTTCAAGATGTCAGAAACATGGTAACATCAACACCCATGATGCAATGCCACTTCAAAACAATCTCCAAGTAGTGATATTCAACGTGCGGGGAGTCGACTTCATGGGTCCCTTCCCCATGTCAGAGCAATGCGAGTACATCTTGGTAGTTGTGGACTATGTGTCCAAATGGGTTGAAGCATTACCCTGTGTTGCGGCCGACGCAAGGAATTCAAAGAAAATGTTCCAGGAAATCATATTTCCTCGCTTTGGAGTTCCGAGAGTTGTGATCAGCGATGGAGGCTCACACTTCATCGACAAAACCTTCAGGAAATGTCTCGACGAGTTAGGAGTAAATCATTGGGTTGTCACGCCATACCATCCTCTAACCAGTGGGCAAGCAGAGATGTCTAACAAGCAGATCAAGAACATCTTACAAAATACGGTCGATGCCATGGGGAAAGGATGGAAGGGCAAGCTTCCTGAAGCACTTTGGGCTTATGGAATAGCATACAAGACCCCTATATGTATGACTCCGTACCAACTGGTCTATGGCAAAACTTGCCACTTACCAGTAGAGATGGAATTCAAGTCCCATTGGGCAATCAAGAAGTGGAACATGAATCTCCAATCAGCTGGAGTTAAGTGACAAATACAGCTAGCTGAATTGGATGAATGGAGAGAGAAAGCCTACCACAACTCAAAATTGTACAAGGAGCGTACAAAACGATGGCATGACAAGTGCATCAAGATCAAGCAGTTCAACACGGGATATAAGGTACTACACTTTAACTCCCGCGTTCATCTTTTTGGTTATGGTAAGCTTAGGAGTAAGTGGGAAGGGCCTTTCATAGTTATAAATGCTGCCGATCATGGAGCTATAACTCTCCAGGACAATGATGGGAATAAATTCAAGGCTAATGGCCAAAGACTCAAAGTATTCCTTGAGCCCGAAATGCCAGACCTCGAAGCAATGGACATCTTCGAGTTATCCGAGATATAGGAATAAATAGTCCATAGTCGTCGCCGGACTTAAAACAGGCCTTACCCCTAGTATAGGATTCCATTCTCTACCCCTTTCTCTATTCTTTTCTAATTCAAGCCAACCGACACAAAAATCCATCTGAGGGACGAAAGGAGAGAAGCTTACAGAAGGAGGAGCCCGAGCCGCGGCCAACTTTGGCCGAACGTGTAACACCCAGATTTCCAAGAAATCCGAATGCTTCCATATGTGTGCCCAGGATGTCCACAGAACACATATAGATTACAAATATTGAATCACAGAGAACACAATGCTCGAATAGAATAGTTTATATCAGAGTTTAACACAAAACATAGTCTTAAATAGATAACACAGCGGAAGTCTTAATATTATTAAACGTCTTAACTAGGTAGAGCCTCAAGTCCACAGGGACACCGACTGGTTGAACACAGCTAGAAGTACGGCAGATCCTCCGGAAACTCAGCAAGCGACTGATCATTCAATGCTCCATCTGTTACCCATCCGGGATTTTGTTGAATAGTTGCAAGTGTAAGTAAACCATCTTACTCAACAAGTATAACACGGGTTATGCAAGGACAAAAGGCTTGCCACGGTTATACTGCATTAGCACTTTTAGTTGTTTCATTTTATTATCATCCAATTTACTACAAATGAGTAGAATTCCATGTATAAACCCATTAATAAGGTATAAGTGATTATAGAACAAACCAACATCAACCACTAATATCATCTTCTAATCAAAAAGGATCCAGGCCGCTCGTGTCCGTGAGCACGGCTATCATGATAGATCAACACTCTGCAGAGGTTTCGCCCTTTACCCGCCGGTCACATAAATCCAAAAGAACTTATGTTACGAGGACTTTCACAAAACACCCTAACAAGCACAGTAGCCGTTTTGGTTCAACATAGGCAGCATAACCCGAGGCATCGAGATTGACGTACGCTCAGGGCGCAACGTGAGGGGGTCAATGGCGTCCAGAGCGAGAGCGCAATCATCGCAACGTGTGAAGCTGCCGTACATCGGGCGCTTACATCACGGGACTTTGCCTAACGGGGCATAGCCAACGGATAAAACCGTCCTCGATGGATCAAACTATACTCTCACCCATGCTCCCCACATACGCCTTTCGGTAACCACTGGCGAGCTAGAGACGTACAAGCTAATTATCCAAGACCAGAGCCATTATAGTTCCAACGGCGGCGAACAGGTTCCTGGGTTGTCACTTTAAGAACCAGACCTTACGGAGAGACATTAGAACAAAGCACAAAGCACATGCTCTAATTCCCTAGATCAAACCTTATAGAGACACTAGAACAAAGCACACAGCACATGCTCCAGTTCCCCGAACCATGTTGCTAAAAAGCATCTTTTAACCATCATTGAAGTGAACCATTAATTCAATATTGACATTAAAAATAAATGTTGGTTGCAGCGCGTAGCATAGTCTAACCATAATGCATAAAACCCTGGGTAAACAAGGAATAAGGTAAAGACTAGGAACATCCTTAGTGGTTAACAGTATTAGACACATGCATATGATCTATGTGATTAATCGGTGTATAGGTAACAAGGATGGTCCGTGTTATACTTGCCTTCCTCAGTGAACTGCTGCTGCAACTGCTCTTCGTGAACGGGATTGTCGGCGAACTCGAATGGCTCGTCAACTACTCACATCGATCACCACACAAGCACCCACACATACATGCAAACAAGATATTTAATTAGAACAGTACACCAAACATAAACAAAAGATGAAAAGAAAGCTTTAGAGCTACCCTACGCTTCACTACGAACACGTGAGCGCGAAAATCACTCAAATCGGAGTTAAAACGGTGAAACTACGCTTAAAACGGGCTCTAGGGGCTTGCTGGTAAAGGTTTTAGGCTTCCAGGGGTGTTTTTGAAAGAAACCAGGGACCTAAAACATAATTTCATATAAAAACACGAGGGCTAACGAGTAAAAATGACTTCTAGGATGGCGGGTACTATTTTTCAAAAGGACAGGGGCTAAACCAAAAGAAAAAGGACTTAGTTGTAAATACTTTTGAACTGCGCTAGACCGCGGGTTGATTTCCAGAAAACAGAGGGGCTCTTTTGCAAAACGGGCACGACGGCGGCTGGAAGCTGACGTCGGCATGACGTCACGGTGGACCGGACCGTGGACCGGCCCTGAACCGCGGTTCACGGGTTCATTGTGAACCGGCTCGGTTTAGATGGGTTTTCAGATCTGACCGTCGGTTTCGAATCTAACGGCCCAGATCAGATCTTGCGCGGGGTTACCAGAGCGCGGCGGCGCCGCCCGCGGCCGCGGCGGGGCTTCGCCGGAACCAAGCGCCCACGGCACTACAGAGCTCCAAAGCTCGCCGCGATGGGACCTAGAGGAAGAGTGGACGACGGCGAACTCGTTTTGGGGGTTCTACTCGAGGATTGGGCAAAGGTGGAGGCTGGCGACGCGTGGCGGCGGAGTGACTACCACGGCGAAGTCGCACGCATGGGAGAGAGCAGGAAGAAGAGGGGTAAAGGGGCTTGGCGTGTTCCTCTGCTTACCCCGAAGCTCCGCAGCTGGTTCTCGTCGTCAATGCGGCCTTGGAGCGAGCTCTAGGCGATGGCGGCGGCGCGGCTAGGGTTTCGCGGCGCGAGCTTGGATGGCGGCTAGGGTTTCGGCACGGCTCGAGAACGAGGGGTTGGCGGCGGCTTATAAAGGGGCTAGGCGGCCTCGGCGTGCGCGTCAAGCAAGGAAGTCCGGGCGTAGCACGGCGGCGCGGCGTCCTGCTTGGACACGGCAAGAGGAAGAAGGAGCAACTGACGAGCGGGCCCGGGCGGTCAGCGGCAGCGAGCGGGGGAGATAGGCGCGGGCTGGCGGGCTGCAGCTGGGCCGCGCAGAGGAGAGGAAAGGAGATGGGCCGCGCAGAAAAGAAAAAGAAAGAGGAGAAGGAGTGGGCCAGCTGGGCTGAAAAGAGAGAGGGAAAAAGAGAGAAAAAAAGAAAAGGTTTTTCTTTTATTCAAGCACTCATTTGAATTCAAATTCAAATTCAAATTTGAATTCAACAATCAAAAATAAATGCACCAGCATGAATGCAACAATAATGTTTCTATTTCCTATATTTTCTTTTATTTTCCTGAAAATTTTTATTTCCCTATATTATTTATGAGCACTTTTAATATAAAAAAACAATTAATTACTAAATTTTTAATGAGGCTATTTTTAGGGTGTTACAAATCTACCCCCCTTAAAATGAATCTCGTCCTCGAGATTCGGACGTGGATTGGAAGAGATATGGATATTCTGCCTTGAGACCATCCTTTCTTTCTCAAGTTGCTTCACCTTCTGAATGACGTTTCCACTGAACCTTGCACACACGGATGTCTTTGTTCCCGGTGACCCTCTCTGATTCCTCCAAAACCTTGACCAGTCTCTAAGGACTTAATTGCCTGATACTCAATCTTCTCCTGATGGAGCCACTAACTGAACTGCACGCTTAGAACACTGTATGACGGCATCGTACTTTGCTAGCCAGCTCATTCCCAAAATCAGATTGGATCCTTTCCAATGGAACTCAGAACTATTGGATGTGCTACAAGTCTACCCCCCTTATGGTTCCTGCCATACTCCTCACAAAAACTCAGTGCTAGTCCTGATAAACTGAAGAAGGTCCACTGAACTGACAAGATAAGGAACCCAGATAACAGAGAAAGTGGTAGATGGTGTGCACAGGAGATAAGGAACCCAACTATTTATTTATTATAAAATCCTTATACCTTAATCCAATACTAGATGATTGCAGACTTTCATCCACGCTCATCACAATCATTACAAAGATCCAAATCACACATAAGCATAATGACAATTCATTCAAGCATTTAAAGACATGGTTCACACAAGACTCGACACTCTTAGACTAGTTTTGGACCCTGAGAACGTTCTATTTGATCTCTATTAGCATTTAGGGTCGATGGTGGTGCGGTGAGCTAGGGTGCTGTATCTAGACCTTCTGTGTGGTGGCGACTGTGCACCGAACTCTGGTCTGCGTGGTGCAGGTCCTTCCAACTAGTGCTGCAGCTCCTCATTCTTCTCTTGTTGTTGTTCTAACTCCCCGGACTCGGTCTCTAGCTCCTCGGGGTTCCCTTCTTCGGCCTACTGCCTAAGAAGCTCCTCGTAAGCATCCAGGTTGTGTGCCATCAATGGGTATTCATCGATGCGGGGTGGAAGGTAGCCATCAGTGCTTTTGCGGACCGCCTATTTCTGTTGAGCCATCTATAGATGTGAAAACTAGAGGAGGGCTAGAAAATTTTCACAAAGGACAGAGGTAGAATAGAACACCATTTTTCAACAGAAACTCAACTCCAAGATGTAAAATAATTTTTAGAGCAAGGATTAAGCAAGTTCTAATCGACCGTTCTATCTAGGCTGCGATCCTACAGTCATCACGGCTCTGATACCAACTTTGTAACACCCAGATTTCCAAGAAATCCGAATGCTTCCATATGTGTGCCTAGGATGTGCACAGAACACATATAGATTACAAATATTGAATCACAGAGAACACAATGCTCGAATAGAATAATTTATATCAGAGTTTAACACAAAACATAGTCTTAAACAGATAACACAGCGGAAGTCTTAATATTATTAAACGTCTTAACTAGGTAGAGCCTCAAGTCCACAGGGACACCGACTGGTTGAACACAGCTAGAAGTACGGCAGATCCTCCGGAAACTCAGCAAGCGACTGATCATTCAATGCTCCATCTGTTACCCATCCGGGATTTTGTTGAATAGTTGCAAGTGTAAGTAAACCATCTTACTCAACAAGTATAACACGGGTTATGCAAGGACAAAAGGCTTGACACAGTTATACTGCATTAGCACTTTTAGTTGTTTCATTTTATTATCATCCAATTTACTAAAAATGAGTAGAATCCCATGTATAAACCCATTAATAAGGTATAAGTGATTATAGAACAAACCAACATCAACCACTAATATCATCTTCTAATCAAAAAGGATCCAGGCCGCTCGTGTCCGTGAGCACGGCTATCATGATAGATCAACACTCTGCAGAGGTTTCGCCCTTTACCTGCCGGTCACATATATCCAAAAGAACTTATGTTACGAGGACTTTCACAAAACACCCTAACAAGCACAGTAGCCGTTTTGGTTCAACATAGGCAGCATAACCCGAGGCATCGAGATTGACGTACGCTCAGGGCGCAACGTGAGGGGGTCAATGGCGTCCAGAGCGAGAGCGCAATCATCGCAACGTGTGAAGCTGCCGTACATCGGGCGCTTACATCACGGGACTTTGCCTAACGGGGCATAGCCAACGGATAAAACCGTCCTCGCTGGATCAAACTATACTCTCACCCATGCTCCCCACATACGCCTTTCGGTAACCACTGGCGAGCTAGAGACGTACAAGCTAATTATCCAAGACCAGAGCCATTATAGTTCCAACGGCGGCGAACAGGTTCCTGGATTGTCGCTTTAAGAACCGGACCTTACGGAGAGACATTAGAACAAAGCACAAAGCACATGCTCTAATTCCCTAGATCAAACCTTATAGAGACACTAGAACAAAGCACACAGCACATGCTCCAGTTCCCCGAACCATGTTGCTAAAAAGCATCTTTTAACCATCATTGAAGTGAACCATTAATTCAATATTGACATTAAAAATAAATGTTGGTTGCAGCGCGTAGCATAGTCTAACCATAATGCATAAAACCCTGGGTAAACAAGGAATAAGGTAAAGACTAGGAACATCCTTAGTGGTTAACAGTATTAGACACAGCATATGATCTATGTGATTAAACGGTGTATAGGTAACAAGGATGGTCCGTGTTATACTTGCCTTCCTCAGTGAACTGCTGCTGCAACTGCTCTTTGTGAACGGGATTGTCGGCGAACTCGAACGGCTCGTCAACTACTCACATCGATCACCACACAAGCACCCACACATACATGCAAACAAGATATTTAATTAGAACAGTACACCAAACATAAACAAAAGATGAAAAGAAAGCTTTAGAGCTACCCTACGCTTCACTACGAACACGTGAGCGTGAAAATCACTCAAATCGGAGTTAAGACGGTGAAACTACGCTTAAAACGGGCTCTAGGGGCTTGCTGGTAAAGGTTTTAGGCTTCCAGGGGTGTTTTTGAAAGAAACCAGGGACCTAAAACATAATTTCATATAAAAACACGAGGGCTAACGAGTAAAAATGACTTCTAGGATGGCGGGTACTATTTTTCAAAAGGACAGGGGCTAAACCGAAAGAAAAAGGACTTAGTTGTAAATACTTTTGAACTGCGCTGGACCGCGGGTTGATTTCCAGAAAACAGAGGGGCTCTTTTGCAAAACGGGCACGGCGGCGGCTGGAAGCTGATGTCGGCATGACGTCACGGTGGACCGGACCGTGGACCGGCCCTGAACCGCGGTTCACGGGTTCACGGTGAACCGGCTCGGTTTAGATGGGTTTTCAGATCTGGCCGTCGGTTTCGAATCTAACGGCCCAGATCAGATCTAGCGCGGGGTTACCAGAGCGTGGCGGCACCGCCCGCGGCCGCGGCGGGGCTTCGCCGGAACCAAGCGCCCACGGCGCTATAGAGCTCCAAAGCTCGCCGCGATGGGACCTAGAGGAAGAGTAGACGACGGCGAACTCGTTTCGGGGGTTCTACTCGAGGATTGGGCAAAGGTGGAGGCTGGCGACGCGTGGCAGCGGAGTGACTACCACGGCGAAGTCGCGCGCATGGGAGAGAGCAGGAAGAAGAGGGGTAAAGGGGCTCGGCGTGTTCCTCTGCTTACCCCGAAGCTCCGCAGCTGGTTCTCGTCGTCGATGCGGCCTTGGAGCGAGCTCTAGGCGATGGCGGCGGCGCGGCTAGGGTTTCGCGGCGCGAGCTTGGATGGCGGCTAGGGTTTCGGCATGGCTCGAGAACGAGGGGTTGGCGGCGGCTTATAAAGGGGCTAGGCGGCCTCGGCGTGCGCGTCAAGCAAGGAAGTCCGGGCGTAGCACGGCGGCGCGGCGGCGCGGTGTCCTGCATGGACACGGCAAGAGGAAGAAGGAGCAACTGACGAGCGGGCCCGGGCGGTCAGCGGCAGCGAGCGGGGGAGATAGGCGCGGGCTGGCGGGCTGCAGCTGGGCCGCACAGAGGAGAGGAAAGGAGATGGGCCGCGCAGAAAATAAAAAGAAAGAGGAGAAGGAGTGGGCCAGCTGGGCTGAAAAGAGAGAGGGAAAAAGAGAGAAAAAAAGAAAAGGTTTTTCTTTTATTCAAACACTCATTTGAATTCAAATTCAAATTCAAATTTGAATTCAACAATCAAAAATAAATGCACCAGCATGAATGCAACAATAATGTTTCTATTTCCTATATTTTCTTTTATTTTCCTGAAAATTTTTATTTCCCTATATTGTTTATGAGCACTTTTAATATAAAAAACAATTAATTACTAAATTTTTAATGAGGCTATTTTTAGGGTGTTACAGAATGGCCAGGCCCTGGCCGATTGGCCAGGCGCCGCTCCCCCACGCTCCAATTCAATTTTTAAACCTTCTCTTATCATATCCCTTTTGAGATTCCGAGGAGCCCCTGGTGGAAACATTGTTATAAAATCAAAAGCTACCACTTCGTCTTCCTCAGACCCTCTCACTGCCTTTTCTCTCCCAAAACCCAGAACCCTTGAGATCCTACAACCATGGTTAGCCTCAAGGACACCTCCAGCCCAAAGTCGGCATCCAATGTCGAGGGATCGGGGTACTCGCCCACCTCTCCTACTATGGAACCCTCGTCACCCTGTAGTCTCCAGATCATCGAGAGGGTGGCTTTTGTGGAGGCCGTCGCTGCGCGACAGGAGGCCAGGGGGCGCCAGCTGGCCGGCCTCACCTCGAGGCCATTCGGTTGGAGCTCGCACCAAGTCCCCTGCAGAGAAGATGTAAGGAAAATGTTCCTAGGCCATAGTTTGTGATTTTGGCGATTGATTGACAATATAACCAATGGGACTAACAATTTGTCTAGATGATAGTTTTGAGGTCCCAAGGATATTTTGGAAGCCATCCAAATGCGTATATAATCAATATCCAAATAATGGTTATCCAAATTGAAGCCATCCAATTCACGTGGAAAACCATCATATTCAGGGACATCCAAAAGATGGCAATGAGGATAGAAAAAAAGACCCGCGAAGAAGCAAGGAAGAATTGCAAGACGTAGAGGTGACGACTAATTCGATGGTGTGCCCGTCAAATCAGTCGACGGCCCATCGAATCAGTCAATGGCGTCAGAAGGCCGAAGGTGCCCACGTCTCTGGTACGCAACGACTAGTTCGACGGGGCGTCCGTCAAATCAATCGATGGTCCATCAAATTAGTCGAAGGTGATTCAAGACCGACGTGTGTTCGTCTCTGGTGGGCAACGTGTAACACCCAGATTTCCAAGAAATCCGAATGCTTCCATATGTGTGCCCAGGATGTCCACAGAACACAAATAGATTACAAATATTGAATCACAGAGAACACAATGCTCGAATAAAATAGTTTATATCAGAGTTTAACATAAGACATAGTCTTAACAAATAACACAGCGGAAGTCTAACTATTATTAAACGCTTCATAACTAGTAGAGCCTCAAGTCCACAGGGACACCGACTGGTTGAACACAGCTTAGAAGTACGGCAGATCCTCCGGAAACTCAGCAAGCGACTGATCATTCAATGCTCCATCTGTTACCCATCCGGGATTTTGTTGAATAATTGCAAGTGTAAGTAAACCATCTTACTTAACAAGTATAACACGGGTTATGCAAGGACAAAAGGCTGAACACGGTTGAACTGCAGTAGCACTTTTAGTTGTTCCATTTTATTATCATCCAATTTACTACAAATGAGTAGAATCCCCAGGTATAAACCCATTAATAAGGTATAAGTGATTATAGAATAAACCAACATCAACCACTAATATCATCTTCTAATCAAAAAGGATCCAGGCCGCTCGTGTCCGTGAGCACGGCTATCATGATAGATCAACACTCTGCAGAGGTTTCACCCTTTACCCGCCGGTCACATAAATCCAAAAGAACTTATGTTACGAGGACTTTCACAAAACACCCTAACAAGCACAGTAGCCGTTTTGGTTCAACATAGGCAGCATAACCCGAGGCATCGAGATTGACGTACGCTCAGAGCGCAACGTGAGGGGGTCAATGGCGTCCAGAGCGAGAGCGCAATCATCGCAACGTGTGAAGCTGCCGTACATCGGGCGCTTACATCACGGGACTTTGCCTAACGGGGCATAGCCAACGGATAAAACCGTCCTCGATGGATCAAACTATACTCTCACCCATGCACCCCACATACGCCTTTCGGTAACCACTGGCGAGCTAGAGACGTACAAGCTAATCATCCAAGACCAGAGCCATTATAGTTCCAACGTCGGCGAACAAGTTCCTGGGTTGCCGCTTTAAGAACCGGACCTTATGGACAGACATTAGAACAAAGCACAAAGCACATGCTCTAATTCCCTAGATCAAACCTTATAGAGACACTAGAACAAAGCACACAGCACATGCTCTAGTTCCCCGAACCATGTTGCCAAAAAGCATCTTTTAACCATCATTGAAGTGAACCATTAATTCAATATTGACATTAAAAATAAATGTTGGTTGCAGCGCGTAGCATAGTCTAACCATAATGCATAAAACCCTGGGTAAACAAGGAATAAGGTAAAGACTAGGAACATCCTTAGTGGTTAACAGTATTAGACACATGCATATGAATTATGTGATTAATCGGTGTATAGGTAACAAGGATGGTCCGTGTTATACTTGCCTTCCTCAGTGAACTGCTGCTGCACTTGATCTTCGTGAACGGGATCGTCGGCGAACTCGAACGGCTCGGCAACTACTCACATCGATCACCACACAAGCATCCACACATACATGCAAACAAGATATTTAATTAGAACCGTACACCAAACATAAACAAAAGATGAAAAGAACGTTTTAGAAATACTCTACGCTTCACTACGAACACTTGAGCATGAAAATCACTCAAATCGGAGTTAAAACGAAGAAACTACGCTAAAAACAGGCTCTAGGGGCTTGCTGGTAAAGGTTTTAGGTTTCCAGGGGTGTTTTTGAAAGAAACCAGGGACCTAAAACGTAATTTTGTATAAAAACACAAGGGCTGTGGCGTAAAAACAACTTTCAAGACGGCGGGCATGATTTTTCAAAAGGACAGGGGCTAAACCGAAAGAAAAAGGACTTGGTTGTAAATACTTTTGAATAGAGGTGGACCGCGGGTTGATTTTTGAAAAACAGAGGGGCTCTTTTGCAAAATCACCACGGCAACGGCTGGATGCTGACGTCAGCTGACGTCACCATGGACCGAACCGTGGACCGGCTTGAACCGCGGTTTACGGGAACCGGCTCGGTTTAAACTGGTTTTAGATCTGGGCCATCGGTTTTGGATCGAACGGCTAGGATTAGATCGAGGCTCGGCTCACCGGACCACAGCGGCTCACGGCGGCGCGCGGCGGCGACCTAGCCGGAATAAGCTCGGGAAGGCGCTACAGCGGTCCAAAACTTGCCGCGGATAGCTTGGGAGAGAGAGGAGACAACGGGGAGTCTATTTTGGGGGTTGTGAACGAGGTTTGAGCAGTGATGGCGGCTGGCGAAGCACGGCGGCGGAGCAAAAACTCCGACGAGCTCGCACGCGTGAGGGAGGGCAAGAAGAAGAGGAGTTTTGGGCTCGGCGCGTTGCTTACCCCTCGGTGAAGCTTCTGGTGCGGATCCAGGCGGCAAGGCGGCAACGAGGCGAGGGCTAGGCGACGGCGGCGGCTCGGACTCGGCGGCGCTAGGGTTGCGGCTAGGGTTGGGGATACGGCTCGAAGGAGGGGCTGGCGGCAGCTTATAAAGGGGCTCAGGGGTCTCCTTGGCGTGCGCTCCAAGTCGCGAGGAGACCAAGCTCGGCACGGCGGCGCGGCGCGGTTCGGGCGGAGGAGTCCTGGCCGCGCACGGCGAGAGGAGGAAGGAGGAGCTGACGGGTGGGACCCACTGGTCAGCGGCAGCGAGCGAAGGGAGGAAGCGCCGACAGGTGGACCTGGTCTGTCAGCGGCTGCGGGCTGCTAGCTGGGCTGCGGAGCGAGCTGCTGCGGCGGTGGGCCGTGGCTCTGCTGGGCCGCGCAAAGGAGGAAAGGGTTGGGCCGCGGAAAGAGAAAAAGGGAACTGGGCTGCGGAGAAAACAAAAAGAAAAAGCTAGGTTGTTGGGCTGCTGGGCTGAAAAGAGAGAGGGAAAAGAGAGTAAAAAGAAAAGGTTTTTCTTTTAGTCAAACACTCATTTGAATTCAAATTCAAACTCAAATTTGAATTCAACAATCAAAAATAAATGCACCAGCATGAATGCAACAATAATGTTTCTATACCCTATATTTGCTTTTAATTATTCAAAAATTTTATTTTCCCACATTAATTATGAGCACTCAAATATAAAAACCAATTAATTACTAATTTTTAAATAGGGCAATTTTTAGGGTGTTACAATTCTACCCCCCTTAAGATGAATCTCGTCCCCGAGATTCGGACGTGGATTGGAAGAGATGTGGATATTCTGCCTTGAGATCATCCTCCCGTTCCCAGGTTGCCTCATCCTCTGTATGACGATTCCACTGAACCTTGCACATACGTATCACTTTATTCCTGGTGACTCTCTCGCACTCCTCTAAGATCTTGACTGGATATTCCTCATAGGTATGGTCCTCCTGCACATTCAATTCCTCTAACGGAATCTGTTCCTCTGGCACCCGTAAACACTTCTTCAGCTGGGACACATGGAACACATCATGCACTCCTGCCAATTTCTCTGGTAGCTCTAACTGATAAGCCACTTCACCTCTCCGTTCTAATATCTTGAATGGTCCAATGTAGCGAGGTGCTAGCTTGCCTTTGACGTGGAATCTCTTCACACCTCTCATTGGTGACACCTTAAGATACACAAAGTCACCAATCTCGAAGCTAAGGTCTCGTCGCCTTACATTTGCATAACTTTTCTGCCGCGACTGAGCTGTCCTTAAATTCTGCCTGATAACCTGCACTTGTTCTTCTGCCTGCTTCAAGACTTCAGGTCCAAATACTTTACCTTCTCCGGTCTGATTCCAAAACAACGGTGTCCTGCACTTTCTTCCGTACAACGCCTCAAATGGTGACATCCGTGTGTGCAAGGTTCCCGATGACCCTCTCTGATTCCTCCAAAACCTTGACCAGTCTCTGAGAACTTAATTGCCTGATACTCAATCTTCTATCCTGATGGAGCCACTGACTGAACTGCACGCTTAGAGCACTGTATGACTGCTTCATACTTCGCTAGCCAGCTCATTCCCAAGATCAGATCGGATCCTTTCCAATGGAACTCAGAACAATTGGATGCTCTACAAGTCTACCCCCCTTATGATCCCTGCCATACTCCTCACAAAAACTCAGAGCTAGTCCTAATAAACTGATAAAGGTCCACTGAACTGACAAGATAAGGAGCCCAGATAACAGAGAAAGTGGTAGATGGTGTGCACAGGAGATAAGGAACCCAACTATCTATCCATTAAATACCTTATACCTTAGTCCAATACTAGATGATTGCAGAATTTCGTCCACGCTCATCACAATCATTACAAAGATCCAAATCACACATAAGCATAATGACAATTCATTCAAGCATATAAAGGCATGGTTCACACAAGACTCGACACTCTTAGACCAGTTTTGACTCAAAAACGTTCTATTTGATCTCTACTAGCATTTAGGGTCGATGGTAGTACGGTGAGCTAGGGTGTTGTATCTAGTCCTTCTGTGTGGTGGCGACTGTGCACCGAACTCTGGACTACGCGGTGCAGGTCCTTCCAACTAGTGCTGCAGCTCCTCATTCTTCTCTTGTTATTGCTTTAACTCCACGGACTCGGTCTCTAGCTCCTCGGGGTTCCCTTCTTCGGCCTACTACCTAAGAAGCTCCTGGTATGCATTCGGGTTGCGTGCCACCAACGGGTACTTATCGATGCGGGGTGGAAGGTAGCCATTAGCGCTCTTGCGGACTATCTATTTCTGTCGAACCATCTATGGAAGTGAAAACTAGAGGAGGAGAAAATTTTCAAAAAGGACAGAGGTAGAATAGAACACAATTTTTCAACAGAAACTCAACTCTAGGATGTAAAATAATTTTTAGAGCAAGAATTAAGCAAGTTCTAATCGACCGTTCTATCTAGGCTGTGATCCTACAGTCAGCACGGCTCTGATACCAACTTTGTAACACCCAGATTTCCAAGAAATCCGAATGCTTCCATATGTGTGCCCAGGATGTCCACAGAACCCATATAGATTACAAATATTGAATCACAGAGAACACAATGCTCGAATAAAATAGTTTATATCAGAGTTTAACACAAGACATAGTCTTAAACAAATAACACAGCGGAAGTCTAACTATTATTAAACGCTTCATAACTAGTAGAGCCTCAAGTCCACAGGGACACCGACTGGTTGAACACAGCTTAGAAGTACGGCAGATCCTCCGGAAACTCAGCAAGCGACTGATCATTCAATGCTCCATCTGTTACCCATCTGGGATTTTGTTGAATAATTGCAAGTGTAATTAAACCATCTTACTTAACAAGTATAACACGGGTTATGCAAGGACCAAAGGCTGGACACGGTTGAACTGCAGTAGCACTTTTAGTTGTTCCATTTTATTATCATCCAATTTACTACAAATGAGTAGAATCCCCAGGTATAAACCCATTATTAAGGTATAAGTGATTATAGAATAAACCAACATCAACCACTAATATCATCTTCTAATCAAAAAGGATCCAGGCCGCTCGTGTCCGTGAGCACGGCTATCATGATAGATCAACACTCTGCAGAGGTTTCGCCCTTTACCCGCCGGTCACATAAATCCAAAAGAACTTATGTTACGAGGACTTTCACAAAACACCCTAACAAGCACAGTAGCCGTTTTGGTTCAACATAGGCAGCATAACCCGAGGCATCGAGATTGACGTACGCTCAAGGCGCAACGTGAGGGGGTCAATGGCGTCCAGAGCGAGAGCGCAATCATCGCAACGTGTGAAGCTGCCATACATCGGGCGCTTACATCACGGGACTTTGCCTAACGGGGCATAGCCAACGGATAAAACCGTCCTCGATGGATCAAACTATACTCTCACCCATGCACCCCACATACGCCTTTCGGTAACCACTGGCGAGCTAGAGACGTACAAGCTAATCATCCAAGACCAGAGCCATTATAGTTCCAACGGCGGCGAACAAGTTCCTGGGTTGCCGCTTTAAGAACCGGACCTTATGGAGAGACATTAGAACAAAGCACAAAGCACATGCTCTAATTCCCTAGATCAAACCTTATAGAGACACTAGAACAAAGCACACGGCACATGCTCTAGTTCCCCAAACCATGTTGCTAAAAAGCATCTTTTAACCATCATTGAAGTGAACCATTAATTCAATATTGACATTAAAAATAAATGTTGGTTGCAGCGCGTAGCATAGTCTAACCATAATGCATAAAACCCTGGGTAAACAAGGAATAAGGTAAAGACTAGGAACATCCTTAGTGGTTAACAGTATTAGACACATGCATATGATTTATGTGATTAATCGGTGTATAGGTAACAAGGATGGTCCGTGTTATACTTGCCTTCCTCAGTGAACTGCTGCTGTACTTGATCTTCGTGAACGGGATCGTCGGCGAACTCGAACGGCTCGGCAACTACTCACATCGATCACCACACAAGCATCCACACATACATGCAAACAAGATATTTAATTAGAACAGTACACCAAACATAAACAAAAGATGAAAATAAGGTTTTAGAAATACTCTACGCTTCACTACGAACACTTGAGCGTGAAAATCACTCAAATCGGAGTTAAAACGAAGAAACTACGCTAAAAACAGGCTCTAGGGGCTTGCTGGTAAAGGTTTTAGGTTTCCAGGGGTGTTTTTGAAAGAAACCAGGGACCTAAAACGTAATTTTGTATAAAAACACAAGGGCTACGGCGTAAAAAGAACTTTCAAGACGGCGGGCATGATTTTTCAAAAGGACAGGGGCTAAACCGAAAGAAAAAGGACTTGGTTGTAAATACTTTTGAATAGAGGTGGACCGCGGGTTGATTTTTGAAAAACAGAGGGGCTCTATTGCAAAATCGCCACGGCAACGGCTGGATGCTGACGTCAGCTGACGTCACCGTGGACCGGCTTGAACCGCGGTTTACGGGAACCGGCTCGGTTTAAACTGGTTTTAGATCTGGGCCATCGGTTTTGGATCGAACGGCTAGGATTAGATCGAGGCTCGGCTCACCGGAGCACAGCGGCTCACGGCGGCGCGCGGCGGCGACCTCGCCGGAATAAGCTCGGGAAGGCGCTACAGCGGTCCAAAACTTGCCGCGGATAGCTTGGGAGAGAGAGGAGACAACGGGGAGTCTATTTTGGGGGTTGTGAACGAGGTTTGAGCAGTGATGGCGGCTGGCGAAGCACGGCGGCGGAGCGAAAACTCCGACGAGCTCGCACGCGTGCGGGAGGGCAAGAAGAAGAGGAGTTTTGGGCTCGGCGCGTTGCTTACCCCTCGGTGAAGCTTCTGGTGCGGATCCAGGCGGCAAGGCGGGAACGAGGCGAGGGCTAGGCGACGGCGGCGGCTCGGACTCGGCGGCGCTAGGGTTGCGGCTAGGGTTGGGGATACGGCTCGAAGGAGGGGCTGGCGGCAGCTTATAAAGGGGCTCTGGGGTCTCCTTGGCGTGCGCTCCAAGTCGCGAGGAGACCAAGCTCGGCACGGCGGCGCGGCGCGGTTCGGGCGGAGGAGTCCTGGCCGCGCACGGCGAGAGGAGGAAGGAGGAGCTGACGGGTGGGACCCACTGGTCAGCGACAGCGAGCGAAGGGAGGAAGCGCCGACAGGTGGACCTGGTCTGTCAGCGGCTGCGGGCTGCTAGCTGGGCTGCGGAGCGAGCTGCTGCGGCGGTGGGCCGTGGCTCTGCTGGGCCGCGCAAAGGAGGAAAGGGTTGGGCCACGGAAAGAGAAAAAGGGAACTGGGCTGCGGAGAAAAGAAAAAGAAAAAGCTAGGTTGTTGGGCTGCTGGGCTGAAAAGAGAGAGGGAAAAGAGAGTAAAAGGAAAAGGTTTTTCTTTTATTAAACACTCATTTGAATTCAAATTCAAACTCAAATTTGAATTCAACAATCAAAAATAAATGCACCAGCATGAATGCAACAATAATGTTTCTATACCCTATATTTGCTTTTAATTATTCAAAAATTTTATTTTCCCACATTAATTATGAGCACTCAAATATAAAAACCAATTAATTACTAATTTTTAAATAGGGCAATTTTTAGGGTGTTACACAACGACTATTTTGATGGGGTACCCGCCGAATTAGTCGACGGTGCAAAGTAGCCGTTGGAGATCAAAGATTCAAAGAGAAAAGGGGGTGACGACTATTTCGACGGTCCCTAATCTGCACCCATCGAATCAGTTGACGGTTCGCAGGAAAGTGGCATCGACTAGTTTCTTTGGTTGGGGCTATAAATAAGAGGTGGACCGGCCATTTGAAGGGTGCTTGAGCTTAGTGAAGATATTGGCCAGTGTTCTACACATTCTTGAGTGCTCAATCCACCAAAGTGCTAAATAGAAGATCTAGGTGATTAGCCAAGTGCTTAGTGCTAGTCTAGACCCTTTAGCGCATCTCTTAGGTGTTTAGCCTAGAGTTTAGCGAGGTTTGTATACCTCTTCGCTTACCGGTGCTTGCATGCGCCAAGTGTTGTAATCCGGGGCTCGTAGTCTTGCAAGACCCTCCAACCGAGTTTGTGGAGAGGCCGCCGATGGTTGTGCAAGGGAGGAGAGGCCTTGGCATTTTGGCCGAAGCTCTACCAAGTGAAGGCGGTAGGGAGCATCCAGGGAGGGACGAGCGGAGACCCACTTGCCCATGGGGAAGTCCCGTGGTCACCCATGGAGTTACTCGACCAGGGAGTTTATGCCCTTGAGCGGGTATTCCCTTGAGAGGGGCTCAAACAACGAGGATTAGTGGAAAGCTCGTGAGCTTTCCGATACCTTGGTAAAAATCACCATGCCGGGAGTTTGCTCTTCTCTATCCTTTAAGCTTCCACATTTCATACTTGCACTACTTTTCGTATTTACCATTCCTACACTTGCCATGCTAGTATAGGATTGGACCTAGGGCGTAAAACTTTGTAGCAATAGAGATAGCAACACATAGAGAAAACCTAGACCACATTTAGATAGAAACTAAAATAGGTTTTTATATGTGCTTGGAGCCTTAGTTTTTTTGAGACACCTAATTCACACCCCCGTCTTAGGGTGTCACGGTCCCTTCAGAAGGGCATAATCAGCCCTGAGATGCAGCGGACCAGAAGGCTAACCGAGGGGATCCTTTCTCCTCGAAAGGCCATCACGAAGAAGATTGTCTTCTCCCCTTCTGGGAAGCAGGCGATCTCCTCCGTAGCCCATGCCAAGTCGCGCTACCGTGTGACTGGACCTGGCATTGGGAAGGTGCTCATACCGCCTCTCAACGCCGCGCCTCTAGAGTCGGTGGGCTCCACCCCGGAGAAGATGAGGCGTCACCGATCGCCACCACCAATTCGTGGTCCCCCAGGGATCATGGAATGGTCGGATGACGATGAGGACGAGGAGGAGGATGTTCGGGCACTCAGGAAGTAGGTGGCCTTGCTGAAGCTCGAAGTGAACAACATGAACGAGCGCATCGTCGAGTCTGAGATCGCCAGGATGGAGATGGATGACAAGATGGTGAAGGGACCGTGACACCCTAAGAGAGGGGCTGAATTAGGTGTCTCTAAAAACTAAGGCTCCAATTGCACATATGAAAACCTATTTCAATTTCTATCTAAATGTGCTCTAGGTTTTCTCTATGTGTTGCTATCTCTACCGCTACAAAGTTTTGCACCATAGGTCCAATCCTATACTAACATGGCAAGTCTAGGAAAGGTAAATGTGGAAAGTAGTGCGAGTATGAAATGCGGAAGGTAAAGGGTAGAGAAGAGCAAACTCCCAGCACGACGATTTTTACCGAGGTATCGGAAAGCTCACGAGTTTTCCACTAAACCTCGTTGTTGGAGCCCCTCTCAAGGGAATGCCCGCGCAAGGGCATAAACTCCCCGGTCGAGTAACTCCGTGGGTGACCACGGGACTTCCCCACGCGCAAGTGGGTCTCCACTCGTCCCTCCCCGGATGCTCCTCGCCGCCTCCACTTGATAGAACTTCAGCCAAACACCAAGGGCCTCTCCTCCCTTGCACAAGCACTGGCGGCCTCTCCACAAACTCGGTTGGAGCGTCTTGCAAGACTACAAGCCCCGGATTACAACACTTAGTGCGTGCAAGCACCGGTAAGCAAAGAGGTATGCAAACCTCGCTAAACTCTAGGCTAAACACCTGAGAGATGAGCTAAAGTGTCTAGACTAGCACTAAGCACCTTGCTAATCACCTAGATCTTCTATTTAGCACTTTGGTGGATTGAGAACTTAAGAATGTGTAGAACACTTGCCAATAGCTTCTCCCAGCTCAAGCACACTTCAAATGGCCGAGGCAACCCATATTTATAGCCTCAACCAAGGAAACTAGCTGTTGCTAGCTGTTGCCAGTTTTCTGTGTACCGTCGACTAATTCGATGGGTGCAAATGAGGGATCATCGATTTAGTCATCGCCCCCTTTTTTTCTTTGAATCTTTGAACTCCAACGGCTACTTGCACCATCGACTAATTCGACGGGCACACCATCGATTTAGTCGTTGCCCACCAGAGACGAACGCACGCCAGTCTTCAGTCACCATCGACTAATTCGATGGACCATCGACTAATTCGATGGTCACACCATCGATTTAGTCGACGCCTCTGCGTTCGGTCTACAACCACCATCGACTAATTCGATGGACCATTGACTAATTCAACGGTCACACCATCGATTCAGCCGATGCCTCTGGATTTTGTAATTCTTCATTGCTTCTTCGTGGGTCTTTTCTTCTATCTTCATTGCCATCTTTTGGGACACTTTTCTACATGAAATGGATGGCTTCCAAAGTATCTTTGGGACCTAGAAACATCTACAAATATCATATAGACAAATTGTTAGTCCTATTGGTTATGTTGTCATTCAATCGCCAAAATCACAAACTATGACCTAAGGCCATTTTCCTTACAATCTCCCCCTTTCTGGTAATTGATGACAACACAACCAAAGCAAGATATAAAAGATATTGAATTGAAAACAATTACTTGCTAGGATACTATGCAAGAGCAAGAACATATGCATTCAATATACCAATTGAAACAATTATTTGAATACTTGAAAGACTTGAGTTGATCATACCTTACTCTTATCAATTTGACTAAAAACCCCCTTGTGTGGTCAATTTGGACATAAGGCTCCCCCTTACTCCAATGCCACTTTTCTCCCTTTCTTGGACCAAATTCTTGCAAACTCCCCCAAGCTTGAAATCTACAATCTCCCCTATACTTGAGGTTCTTGTTTTCTTGCATCCTCCACTTATGGTCGGCTCCCCCTTAAGGTGTACTTGCTTTGGTCACTAGAATTCCGCCCCTTTGGAATCAAACACCGAAAAGGAAGACATCAAATGCACAAGGGAGAGTTTCATAGAACATGAACCGTTGAATGTGGAAGATATAAAATTCTTCCCCTTTGTCAATCAAGGTCATGAGCATGAAACTCATATAACATAGACTAAGCTCCCCCTAAGTGTGTGCATATATATGATAGAAAATGAACTATATGCACAACTAGATAATTAGGAAAAGGTGAGGACATTAATCTATATTATGCATGGAGATAGCTTATATGAATTGAAATACATGATATCGATGAAGAACAAAGATACCAATGGAAGATTATATCGCTTGAAGATTAAGCCTTGCATATCTCTGGGGATCGTTCCAAAATGAGACTACATAAACAGGGTTAGTCTCAAAATCACAAACCATAAGATAGCTCCCCCTAAATGTGTGCATACAAGTAATTGAATTACTTGTGAGAGACATGCACTAGTCAATAACAACATTGGGAGGTATCTTATAGCTTGTAAATTTGGCACACATAATATATGAAATAAAACTCTAGGTGCCATTTTCCTACAACTAATAAACCATGCAAGTTGCTCATGGGTTAGAGAGAAACACAAGCAAACTTGCCATATGAAAAGGACAACTAGGCAATGCAATGGAATAGAGATATGAACATGCAATCCTAGATAAGAAAAGGAACTAGATGCTAATTGAAATTGCATGAATTTAAATCTAGTTACCTATGTTACCTTGGGAGGATTTGGGTATAGGATTTACCATAATTTTCAAATATACTCCAAATCTTGATAAGCTTGGCTCTTTGCTTGAATTACTCTTCTCTTGTGGCCAAGCCTCCAAATCCTCCCGAGTCTCGCAGACTCTATGTCGCCTTTGGACCAAACCTTCTTGGTGCCCTTCATGGTAGCAATGATTTCCTTGGGCACCCAAATAGGTTGGTTCCACCCCTTTCTTTGCTTGTTGAGCAAGTGAGCCACCACCTTGTTATCTTTCTTCTTGAGTAGGTATGGTGTGCTCTTCACCTTGTCAACCTTCAAATAGGGCTTGGTTTTGGGAGTGAATTTCTTCTTCTTTTCTTCCTCCTTCTTCTTCTTGCACACATAGGACTTGTGGCCTTCTTTATGGCATGTGTAGCAAGTCACGGTTGCACCCTTCTCAAGCTTCTTCACCATCTTGGGACGGTTATCTTGAGGAGGTTGTTTCTTGCTCTCGTATGCCAGCTCCTTGTTCTTGAGCTTCTCTACTTCTTGCTTAAGCTCTTCATTTTCTTGCACAATGAGCTCATCAATTGGTTTTACAATAACATTCTCAACACAAGTCTCATTGCAAGATGGTGAGCAAGATTCATCAATTAAATCAATGCAAGAAATAGATGCATCCACCATAGGGTTTTTAATGATAGGTGAAGTGAATGCATTGTTGGATGATGCTTGTTCAAGGACCTTAATTTTATTTGCTAGCTCATCATTGTGGTTTACCACAATTTCAAACTTTTGAACCAATTCTTCATAATTGGATGATGAGCTAGCCAATTTTTTCTTAAGATCCTTGTTTTGAGTTAGGAGCTTTTTAATAGCATCATCTTGAGAGCGAATGGTATCAACAAGCTCTTGAATGGAAAGAGAGGAGTCATCGTCACTCACATCGCTATCACTAGCAACATTACCTTTGACCATGAGGCACATATGCGATGAGCTTGATGAGGCTTTTCTTGGTGAAGACTTTCTTGGCTCATCTAAATCACTCCACTTGTCGATGCTAATGAGTGCTTGCTTCCTTGCCTTCTCCTCTTTCTCCTTCCTCTTGAGCTTGAACTCCTTTGCAAGGATAGGGCATGAATCACGGAAGTGCCCCTTCTCACCACAATGATAGCAACCATATTTTCTTTGCTTTCTTCTTTCATTGGTGAAGACCACGTCTTGCATGGTGATGGGAACACCCTTGGAGTTGAGCTTCTTTAACATCCTCTCCATCTTCTTATTGAGCTCTTTGGATTCTTCATCAAGAGAGGCGTCGCACTCATCATCTTCATCCTTTTCCTCTTCTTCATCACTTTCTTCCTCTTCACTTGAGCTTGATGCTTCTCTTGAGCTTGAGCTTGAGCTTGATACATGGTTATGAGCTTTCTTCTTTTGCTTGGAAGATCTTTGCTTCTTCTCACAATCCTTCTCATCCTCTTCTTGTTTGCTTGATGAAGCAATTTCTTGGCTTGAGGTAGAAGGTTCTTTGGTGATCTTGTTGGATATCTCATAAGCCTTGATCTTACCCAAAATCATGCTTGGGTCGGCATCCTTGAACTTCTCTTTCATGAAGAGGTAAGTGACAAGGTTTCCATACTTCTCTCTTGGAAGGGCTTGGATGATTTTTCTTGAGATGTCTTCATTTGTCAACTTGTGCACACCTAAAGCATTTAGCTCATTGATAATAACATTTAGTCGAGAACACATGTCATTGGCTAATTCATTAGGCAACATCTCAAAGAATCAAATTTGCGCTTAATCAAATCATATCTTTGGTTGATCACATCACTTGTGCCATCATGAAGCTCTTTAAGTTTTTTCCAAATTTTATTGGCACATTTTTCATCATAGACTTGATTAAACACAACCATGCTCAAAGATTCAAGAATTGAATTGCGAGCAATAGCATTGAGTTGCAACTCCCTCTCATCGGCCTTGGTGGGTTTTCGTGGCGAGTGAGAGGTTGCATTCCATCATTTGTCACTCTCCAAACACCTAGTCCTTTTGCCTCTAAAAAACCTTGACATACGAATATGCCAATAGGGGTAGTTAGTGCTGTCAAAGTGTGGAGGCCTACCGATATCACTTCCTCCCTCTAGAGATGTCATTTTGCTCGTCTAGCGGTGAAGCTAGAGGTCCAAATACGAGCCCCGGCTCTGATACCAATAGAAGGTACCATGACACCCTAAGAGGGGGGGTGAATTAGGTGTCTCTAAAAACTAAGGCTCCAGTTGCACATATGAAAACATATTTCAATTTCTATCTAAATGTGCTCTAGGTTTTCTCTATGTGTTGCTATCTCTACCGCTACAAAGTTTTGCACCCTAGGTCCAATCCTATACTAGCATGGCAAGTCTAGGAAAGGTAAATGCGGAAAGTGGTACGAGTATGAAATGCGGAAGGTAAAGGGTAGAGAAGAGCAAACTCCCGGTACGGCGATTTTTACCGAGGTATCAGAAAGCTCACGAGCTTTCCACTAATCCTCGTTGTTGGAGCCCCTCTCAAAGGGAATGCCCGCGCAAGGGCATAAACTCCCCGGTCGAGTAACTCCGTGGGTGACCACGGGACTTCCCCACGTGCAAGTGGGTCTCCGCTCGTCCCTCCCCGGATGCTCCTCGCCGCCTCCACTTAGTAGAGCTTCAACCAAACGCCAAGGGCCTCTCCTCCCTTGCACAAGCACCGGCGGCCTCTCCACAAACTCGGTTGGAGGGTCTCGCAAGACTACAAGCCCCGGATTACAACACTTGGTGCGTGCAAGCACCGGTAAGCAAAGAGGTATGCAAACCTCACTAAACTCTAGGCTAAACACCTAAGAGATGAGCTAAAGGGTCTAGACTAGCACTAAGCACTTTGCTAATCACCTAGATCTTCTATTTAGCACTTTGGTGGATTGAGCACTTAAGAATGTGTAGAACACTTGCCAATAGCTTCTCCCAGCTCAAGCACACTTCAAATGGCTGAGGCCACCCATATTTATATCCTCAACCAAAGAAACTAGCCGTTGCTAGCCGTTGCCAGTTTTCTGTGTACCGTCGACTAATTCGATGGGTGCAAATGAGGGACCATCGATTGAGTCGTCGCTCCCTTTTTTCTTTGAATTGTTGCACTCCAACGGCTACTTGCACCATCGACTAATTCGACGGCATACCATCGATTCAGTCGTTGCCCACCAGAGACGAACGCACGCTGGTCTTCAGTCACCATCGACTAATTCGATGGACCATCGACTAATTTGATGGTCACACCATCAATTTAGTCGACGCCTCTGCGTTCGGTCTACAACCACCATCGACTAATTCGATGGACATTCGACTAATTCGACGGTCACACCATAGATTCAGTTGATGCCTCTGTGTTTTGTAATTCTTCATTGCTTCTTCGCGGGTCTTTTCTTCTATCTTCATTGCCATCTTTTGGGACACTTTTCTACATGAAATGGATGGCTTCCAAAGTATCCTTGCGACCTAGAAACATCTACGAATATCATCTAGACAAATTGTTAGTCCCATTGGTTATGTTGTCATTCAATCATCAAAATCACAAACTATGGCCTAGGGCCATTTTCCTTACAGATGGACACGCTGAGTAGGGCACTTAGTGCCAAGCTCAAGCGCCTCGCAAGGGCAACAGGGCACGCGGATGCCATCCAGATTCTGGATCCTACGTATTAGGGGTCGGGCTAGGATAGATTCTTAGGTTTTAGGTGCTTTTATTTCATTTCCCTTTTCAATTTCCCTTTCCAATTTTCATTCATGTATGCAGCACCTCCTAAGAATTTTAATAAAAATTTGATTTAATTTATTTAATTGCTTGTTCCATGAGTGGTTGGTACACACTTGTGTGCCAACCACACCCCCTGTTCTCATGTTTGCGAAGTGTGCAGAGATACGCAGAGTCTACGACGTACACGACACACTAAGCGAAAGACGAAGCCAGGAGTGCCCGGGCTGAGCCGATCGGCCAAGCCTCGGCCGGCTGGCCGCACCTTGCACAGATTTCTGTCGTGTGACTTTGTCACGCCACTCCGTTCAATGCTACACGCTCCAGAACTTGAAACAAACAAAATGGATGAATGGGTGGGCCAAATGGCCAGTTCCTGGCCGACCGGTCAAACCACACGGCCAAAATTCGTGGCCCAGTTGCCACGCTCAGGTTTGCATGTCTCTACCCTGATTCATTAATCATAGACTGATAATGTTATATTTAAAATGAAATAGGAGGTTAAATGATTTCAAACATGATTTCTTTCTTTGCCTAAGTGTTACTTCTTATGCAAGTACCTTTTACCCTTGGAATCACTATATTTAGGATCATTTCTAATCTACCTATTGGCTCCCATGATATGACAATACTTGTGTTTGATTTTATCTGAATCTAATGTTTGGAGAGAATTTTGTTTTTCAAAATTTAAAACAACATGGCTTCCTCTTTGTCTCATACATACCCAGTCCTACCAGAGCCAAAAATACCTACTTACACAGAGAAGAGCATGAGCTACATAATCTTCATTGACATCTTGAGTTTGCTCAAACGTTGTTGCCTTTGGTGTCAATATTTGTTCTTCTAGCACTTTGACCATTCAAATACACGATCACCACATAAAGTCCTGAGGTACAAATTTATTGCTTCTTCATCCCCCTGAAAAGAGAAAGAGATGAATGACAATTGAGCATCATGCTCAAGTTCCTTGTCTAAAAAAAGATGGGGAAAGATGAAGGAAAGAAAAAGAAATACCTCAAAGACATCACTGTTGTACACCTGCACTTTGGTCATCGTTTGAAAAAGGATATATTCCCTAGAGACAAAGTTTTTGATCTTACAAAATAGATGGAGATGTTGATTCATGAATATCCATACCTTGAGGTCCACCTTAAGCCTTAGAAATAGGTGCAAGGTTCATCCTGAGCCTAAGTGAGGAGAAACACATGGAGTGATTGAGTGATTTGAGACAAATTTGAGAAATGCCATGATTTCAATTTTAAAATATAATAAAACCTCCAAGCAAAAGATGAGGAGAAGGATCTACCTTGTGGAGTCGTTCTGGAAATCAATGGGCAGAAAGGAAGTGTTAGCCACCATGAATCCAAGGTATGAGAGAAAGCGTAGAAATAGCTCTTATGCATTGATATGACCTCATGGGCCTATGTTTTGCTAAGTCCTCAAGATTTAAATTCTATGTTTGCTCGGGACTAGCAAAGCTCAGGTGTGGGGACTTGTTGGCGGTCGATATTGATGATTTTTACCGCCAACATTTCACCAGATTTCATCTAGTTTGCATGCCACAAATATAATAAAATGCTTAAACTAATGAATTCCACAAGTTTGGTGTTTATTTAGTTGCAGGAGCATGTGACAGAAAAGAGGGGCAAAATGGTCAAAATGCCTGGCCGGACGGCCAAACCTTGGCCGATCGGCCGGCCACCTCGGCCAAATGCCATGCCATCAATCCAAGGGAGAACCAACACACATGCAAAGCCCCTGAGACGTTCATCCAAGGACAGATTGATCTAAAGGACCGAAAGGCATAGCATATGGATAGAAGGGCCCACCTTGCATGGCTTAACTGTCTATGGTCGGTAACCGTCACAACTACCGACACCAGGAGAGAATCAAAGCCATACCTGTGAAAGGCGGTGCCAGATGGCGTCTATCCCTGGCCGATTGGCTAGAGGCTGGCCGAACGGCCAAGAACCGACCTCAATTCGGTTGAGCTTCGGATGGCGGTTGCATGCTGAGTTTAATTGATGGTTAAGATGATCACCCGCCTCACCCATGCTATAAAAGGAGTTCCCCTCTTCACTCTCAAGACACACCATTCCATAGGAGAAGAATAGATACTTGAAGTTGTAGTCTACTTAGTTGTAGATTAGGGAGAGTGAGGGGTGAGATCTATAGTGGAAGCAGAGCTGAGGAGAGGAGTCGAGGAGTGTCTCGATCTTCCTCTACTTCTGTAGCCAACCCTGGGGAACAAGCTTTTGAGTAAGTTAAGTTCCTCGTCTACTTTGAGTTTCTCGCTAGTTCATACTTTACTTTTAGTATTTACTTTATTTACTAGCATTTGATATGCGGGATCCCTTGTCTGTGTGGACAATTAAGTTTGTCCATTTGGGGTTTCTTCTTGCCTTAGCGCGAGGCAGAAGTCAGTATCTTGATAGTGTAGGTGTGGTACCTAGACTTGATAGTTATCTTGGGTTGTGTTCCACCCCAAGGAAGTAGAGTGGTAGGCGGCAAGTGGTGACAGCCTTGTCCGACCTATGTGCGACCACCACGTTCGGGTGTTTTCATAGCAGTAGTAGCAGGTTGCCATTGGGTCCCCCTTCTTTCCCGTCTGTGACCCTTCCTCTTCTAGCCGCCGAAGAAGATCAGGTTAGTAGATAGGTTTTTACTAGAGTAGTTGTAGGCTATCTGAAATTTAGGCCCTCTACCCTCGCCATTCTTTTCCTTGGTGGGGTCCGGTTAACTAGATTTAGGCTAGTCACGTCTTCCGTTCTTTGGATTTGATATCCCAGGTATCACTCCCCTAGTGAAAGGCTACATCAGTCTCTGTGCGCTTGCGGAGTTATTCTCGTATAGGCTAAGGAGTGTCAACACACACTTCTATCACCAGTGGTTGGCTTCAAAGCTTTAACAACTTGTGCAATCATATTGTCTTGGACTATCTTCATGTTTGCATTGAGTTGTTCATTGAAGTTATGCATCAAAGTTTGCAGCTGCTCTTGTGTGACATACCCTGGCTCATCTTCACCTTCATCACCTGCCATGGTTAGTAGAAGAACAAGACAATAATTCTAAGACACGTGGCTTGGTGGAAATCACTCAACCTCACCTTCTCTTACCACCGAAGCTCTTATGCCTCCTTACTAAATTTGTGAGCTACACTCACCTGTGGAGCTTGGAGCTTGGAAGGTTATGTATGTGGTAAACTAGTGGTACAATCTGAAACTTCAAGCTATTGTAAAGTTAAGTACAAATCCAACCAAGAGCAAATTCGAGTTGCTGAACTAAAAGCAACATAAGTGATAGATTATGTTTAGCAACTCATGCACAAGGATAAGATACCTATTGCAGCAAAAAGGATAGAGTTAGGGTGCAAAAATATGAGTCAAGAACTAAGCCCAATGCTGCACAAGTTAGAATGTATGCTAGACAATTGCTCCAAGATATCAAGTTAATTCCAACAATCAATATGGTGATCTCAGCACTTGTTCTTTCTTTCTTTCTTTTTGCTACTGAGACCAGCACACTAGTTGTCCACAAAGTATTGCTTTTTCTCAAAGTTATTCTCAGATTTAGCAAAGCACAAAGCTCATGAGCAAGAACATGTTTATAATCTTTCTTTCAACTGAGATAAACTCTGCTCAGCTAGATCTGAAACATTCACGGATCTGAACCTATATCAAGATGACAGATTTGCAAAATCAACTCTGAAGATAAAAGATGTGTATCGAAATAAACTTTCCAACTAGTACAAGAACACTAAAAACAGATTTCACATGTAAAAGTTATGGTCGTTTTAGTGTACTGTGCTCAAACTTCATCTCACCGCGAAATGGATTTGGGATGAAAGTAAACCAGACCAAGAACACAAGAACGAATGGGGAAAAGCAAATATGGATGGGGAAACAAAGGGGAAACATATATCAGAGGCGGAAAATAGAGGAAATACCAAGGAACACAAGGATTCATCAACAAAACTTGATCTATTAGACTAGAACTTAACCAAACTCACTGAAATTTCAGATCGGGTTATGGTAGTGGAGATTTTTGGTATTTTCAGTTTAGGACAGCAAACTAAAGGGGAAAACAAGGGTAAAGATCCTACCGAGTAAACCGTCGCTCTGAATACCAAGATGATGTAGGGGCTTACCGATCTTCTCGTGTAGGATCGTGGGGGATAACTTGACCCGTGCAACCTGACGAATCGATGCACCAACAGCTGCTCGAACAACCACCTGTGACAGAGATTTCACCCAACCACATGCTTCGGTCGGTGCCTTACCTAAACCACGCAAAGGTAGAGGCGATGCTCTGAGCAAATCACAAGGAAATACAAGAACAAGTGGTAGAGAAAACTCCTAATTCTTAAGGGGGCAGCAACGGCACAACTCTAAGGACAAGAGCACTTGGCTTCTCTATTTTCTGATTTCCATTCATGGTTAGGGTTTCCACCAGCACCCCAAGGGATATTTATACTAGGAACATCCCTCCTAGTTGGGCTGGAGGCCTCCCACAAAGACCCAATACGAGATACTAAGGTCTGGAACAAAATACAACTAAAACAGTTCGGACTAGTCTGAACTGCACAACCGGACCAATCTTTACTAAAACAACTCTACCGGTTGCTGTAGAACTCCAACTGATGATCCATTGAAAATACACTTCAGTACACTTCCAACCATTTATAGCATGCACCATGAATAGTGGCAGAATGATACAGTTTTGCATGGCAAGTTGATCCTTCGTAAATATGCAATCAGACTTTAGACCTTCTGACCCCTTCATTAATCTAGTCAGACCTCCATAATAGAAGCTCGAAAGACTCGGAACTTGATGGAATTGTAAGGTAGACTTCATAAGCTTTCCATCAAGTACTCATGGACTTCCATAGCCTTGGGAAATCAAGAGAAAAAGAACTCTGAAGTTTGCCTCTAGGGTACTTGGACGAGAAAGAACTCTTCACGAGGAAGAGTACTCGAAGAACTCTGATCCAGGTCCAAAGAACTTGAAAGAACTCTTCATGAGGAAGAGTACTCGAAAGAACTCTGATCCAAGTCCAAAAAACTTGAAAGAACACTTCATAAGGAAGAGTACTCGAAAGAACCCTGATCCAAGTCCAAAGAACTCGGATAAGTTGCACAAGTAAAGCACCACTATTAGATAGTAAACAATTCTTAGTGAATGCATGTTCATTATCAACAAGGAATGAGTTCACCTCAAGTTGTAGTTGCTGCATTTTTTATCGAGTCATTGGTCCCTTGTTGATAATATTGTGAGTATTATTGGGGGTCCTCATCAATGTAGGACTTGGAAAGCTGCAAAGATTATCAAGCCCTCTACATGCAGAAGCTGAAGCCGCAATGCGAAGTATTGAGCGAGCTGTTCAATTGGGGATCACTCATGTTGTCCTAGAAACAGATGCTACAATCCTTGGGGAAGCTTTGAGAACATCAGCTTGGGATGGAAGTCAATACGGGACTTTATTTAGGCAAATGAGAGACTTGCTATTTTTTGAGTTTACAAGTTGTGTAATCTCCGTTTGCAGTAGAAATTGTAATCAAGTAGCACATAGCTTGGCAGCCTATGGTGCTAGTTTTTGTGATGTTTCACCTTTGTTCATGGACCAAGCACCTGATTTTGTAACTCCTTTCGTCTTCGGTGACAAACCTGGAGAAGAGTATTAATATGTTTCCGTTTCAAAAAAAAGAAACACGTGCATATAAGGCGGCCCACGCAGCACACGTTGTCTCAGCGTGAAGGTTCCGTATGGGGGCTGGCGGGTGGGCGCACATGCCTGGTTTTGTTTCGATAGAGAGACATGGGACTGACAGGTAGGCTCCACCTGTCAGGACGGACGAAAAAAAAGCGTTAGAAACATTACGTGCTTTAGGTTTTCCTACTCCCAGGTGTAGCTACTCCCATATGTGTATCTCATAAATCAGAAGGTATTATTTCATACTTAAGGTTTCTAAAAAAAGTATATACACATACTTGATTTTTTTATATATGAAGTATATGGACATACTTATTTTTCTATACAGGAAATGTAACATATCACAAGGTGAAAAAAAATATGAGTTCCACTCAGAAATTTTCAAGGTTATCATTTTGAAAAATCAAGTATGTATATATACTTTTTTTTAGAAACTTTAAGTATGAAAAGATACTCTCTAATGTGTGAGATATAGACATAGGAGTAGCTACACTTGGGATATATATATATATATAGAGCGCGTCTATTTGCAGCGCTGCGTGTTGAATATTATTCAACACCCTCGCCGGAGCTCCGACGTGGTATTTTACTCAGTTTGGTTTGCATGTAGTAAAAATTGGATCCCTGCTTTATTGTTAGATCCGTTTTAATATGCAGACATGTTTTTACTCCGATTGATCTGTGAGTAGTAAAAATCGTCACGCACCATTACCTTGCATCTATTTTAATGTGCCGGTCCGATTGGAGGAGCTTCTCGCGCCGGCGGCGCTTCTGGCCGGAGTTCCGGTATGGCCATGACACCGTAAAAATCAATTCGTTCGTTTCCTTTCATACTTTCATAGGTAGTAAAAGCCGGATGTAAGTGGTAATCACAACAATTTTTTATGTTGATTGACTAGTCCAGGCCTGATTCGTTTCCGGTCTAGAGATCTCCGGCGACCTGCTTACCTAAATCTGTCGCATGTCATGTGATTGGGGTTATTTTATTCACCAAGGATTCGCGTGATGGATTCAACTACTGCTTGAAGAATTTCAGTGTTGACGTGCCGGCGTTGCTGTTGGGTAGGACAGCCGGAGATCCAGCTAGCATATGCTACTGTAAGAAGCAAGCAAGTCTGAGTAATTAGTGAATGAAAGAAGTATTTTCAGACCAAGCATTACAGTGGTCCGTGTATTCTCTCTTAGAAGCATTACAGTAATTTTTTAACTCTAGTATTTTCAAAACCTTAAACAAGTAATTTTCCATCAATCTGAGAAGAACAAAATATTCAAATTCACAACTACTAATAATTTTTAACACTTATTTCAAAAGAAGTAATTTTCAAAAGTAAAAAAAGAAGAAGTAAATTTGGAATATGAAAGATGTAATACCAATAGTACCTTCAAAGAAGTAATTTAAAATTTCTAGTATTTTTTGTAATGACAAGAAATAATATATGTTATACGCAAACCTAAAACCACATATCCATCACAATAATTACTTTTAATCCATTTATTTTCCTATCTTCACCTATACCATTTTTTAAACCTTAAACAAGTAATCTTTCAAATTTAAAAATTGAGACACCAAATAAGACGTAATATCCATTATATGTAATCGTAAAATGACAGATCCATCGGGCGGCCACCAAAACAACTCATTGTTTGATATGATATACATAAATGTGCTGGTTACACTTCGCTATTTTGTCATATGAACATCCCCTATTACAACAAACGTGAAAAAAAAAAACAACAATGGGAAGCTAGTTCATCTACCAGTGCATAGCACCATCTCCCTGCATCAAAGACAACTGGTTCAAAAGACTTAAAGACTTGATACCCTTGTAAAAACATAATAGGCACATAAAGAAGTAATTTCCACAAAAAAACATATTTAATTTTAGCAGTATACTCTCTGAATACTTAAAAATTACTACATAATCGAAATAATGGTTCAACATAATTACTGTTTAAAGAAGTAATTTTCAAGCATAAAGAAGTAATATTTACAATGTCTATAAGAAGTAGTTTTAAAACTTAGACCAGTAATTTTAAAAGCTTACAACAGAAACAATATACAAGAAGGCAGTAAGTAAATTTGATCCTGATTTGCATGTAACAACAACTTGAATGCAAAAGCATTTGTCAAGTAAGCAGAAATGGAATGAAGCTTTTTGTATAACGTGACAATTAGAGAAATAATTTCTGACATGACCATTAGAGAAATAATTAGCAATCCTGGATTTGCATTCGAGGAGCATGGACATCACATCACCTTATAGGTGCACTATGCTCAGCACTAATTTGCGAGTAGATATTGGTATAACATGGGAGTATATTGGTATACAACAAGAAGTAAGTTTTCAATGTTCCTCCAAAAAAAAAAGAAAGATGAATGGATAGATGAATGCAGGTTTTCTCTAACTCTAACAGTATGGATAAAATAAATCAGATAGTAGTAAAATCCACCTCTGCAAGGGCCCCTCATCCTGCACAGTGCACACCAAACAAAATCTTAAGGAACTTTAGGAAAAATCCCCATTTCTCAATCTGACTTGAGATTATCAGTATTTTTTCAAACATAAGAAGTAATTTACACTATAACAGTTAAAGAAGTAATTTCAAATCCATAGCGATACTTTTTTATAATGGCTGAGGGTAATACTACAATTCCAACACACCAACCCTGATCTTGTTCAATTTCATATTTCTGTCCAGATTTAAGTATTTTTTTCAAACATAAGAAGTAATTTACACTATAACAGTTAAAGAAGTAATTTCAAATCCAGAACAATATTTTTTAAAAAAAATGACTGAGGGTAATACTATAATTCCAACACACCAACCCTGATCTTGTTCAATTTTATATTTCTGTCTACAAATCTAGCATGCATCTGTCCCCACAACCTTCTAGTCAATAAGCTAAGCAAGATTACCTACAGGCCATTAGAAAACAAGATCTTAGACTGCCAGATTGGGATTGGGATTTGGGAGTGCAAACACATGGGGACGGATCTGCAGACGGAGACTGGGATTCGAGATTCAAACAATGAAGCCAATTGATTAGATTTGCGAACACGTACATAGAAAACTGACCTGCTCCTCAGTCGTTGTCTCTGGTCTCGTGGATGACCAGAACTGGCGCTGCCCTAGCCTTCGTCGCCTGTTGTGGATGGCCCAGAACTACGTGAGCTGCGCCGCCGCTACAGCCATCCACACGGCGGTGGCCTCTGGCACCATGAAGACCGGGACGAGCCTTGCGGGGCGGCGCCCTACGCAGCGCTGGGGGCGAGGCCGCTGGGCATCGAGATGGCCTTCGCCATGCAGGTGACCTGAAGGAGGGGGTCAGCGATGACCGGGTAATAGGCCGCGCAGGCGTCGCAGGGGCAAGCAGGTCTGCGCCGGCCGCGCTGTGCGTGGGCTGCAGCTTCCGGTGGCGCTTCGCAGAGGACTCCTCGCCGTCGACCATGAACAGGTGTTGGAGAACCGCTGTCACGACCCACGGCTCCACTGCCGGACGATGCCGTGGATGCCGCAAGGTTGAGTGCGCTAAGCCCGAGATCCACCAGAGAGAGCCTGCGATCTGGAGACGAATGGGGAAAATGCGGCATTGAACGCGGATGGGAAAATGAATCCCCTGCTATTTATTTCGCCACACGTTTTGGTAGTAAATAGGATGAGGTTTTTACTGGCTTGCCTGGTTCACGGCGCACCCCCGCGCGTTGAATAATATTTAACGCCCGATGTGTTAAATAGACATTATCTATATATATATATAGGCCGACTATTGGGAGCCTATAGGCTCTGAATAGCTGTTCGGCGCCTCACACAGTGCTGTAAACTGGGACCCTGCGCCAGACCGATGACTCACATGCTCCCAGCGCGTCAACATGCAGGGGAAGGCATCCCAACCTTTCAGCTGGTGCCACGTGCACGCTGCACCTCCTAACATGTGCATGCGAGCATGCTGGTTTGTTTAGAATTGCCTGACGCATCTGACACCTAGAGCATGCATGCAGGTCGGGCTATTTGTTTTGGTTTTTAGGCTATAATTCTTCAACCGAGGATCTAATTCTTAAACGGTTTTGACCATAAAATCCGTGATATTTTTATGCACATTTTAAGATCCATTTTAAACCTATTTTGAAAAAGAATAAATTTAAAATATATAGGAGCATAGAAACTAAAGGGTATGATCATACAAACCTATGCAAACGATCATAGGAACACCAAAAGCAACCAACGAGCATATAAACACTTGGACGAGATCATAAAAACGTATCTATGATAAACAACAGAGTATGTATATATGATGGATGCAACTTAAATTGCAGCAAGGAATGATCCTATCATTTGAGCTTTTCACGGCCCAGGTAAGTAAGGTACAACTTAAAATACAACTCACAAACGGTTTTCACCACAAGACTTGTGACATTTTTATGCACAGTTTGAGAACCATTGTGAATATTTGTTTTTGAATTTTTCAAGATCATAGAAACACACTAAAACCATCATAGAAACTGTAATAATGATTTATATGCTCTTCTCTGTGGTTTCCATGATGTGTTGGGTGGTTAATATGCTCTCTGAGTTGTCACTACTATGCTCTCGATATTCTATTCTAAGTTTCCTGGATTATATGCTCCATCCCCTAGGTTATATGCTATATTATGTGGACTGTATGTTGTGGACAATGAGGTAGCTGATGTCTGTGATGTTTGGTGTACGCTATATGAGGTACGCCGAGGTTTATATGACCATAGTTAGAGTTTATATGAGCACTGGTATAGTGTGTGCGGTGGCTTTGCATTAGCGAGGAGTGTGTCAAATAGCAGTAAGGAGGAATTCCATGCCTGGTCATAGGAGAACCATCCATATTTAGCGGCAAATATATCATGGACCAGCAAACGTGCATGGTCATAAGTAGCCAAGTTACATAAGTAGCAAACTAGTAGTTAACAGAAGTAGCCATATTATAATTAGGCATACAACAACATCATTCTCATAGTATAGATGTTCATCAACTATCCCTCTGGTGTTGGAAGCTCAACAACACTGGCGGGAGGTCATCGACATTGTTGCAGTGGTGGAACATCAGGTAGCTAAGTGCTTCACGTCTGAGGTCTTCAGTCTCCTCCTGAGCCAAGTAAACAAAATGTCATATAACAATAGTGAATGTGTCATATAAAGTTAAGAGAATGTCATATATCTGTCACATGATGTATGTCATATAAATATTTTGGGTGGTTTATTTTGAGGTCCATTTTGTATGCTTGTAATGATGGTTGATATGCTCTTTTTCATGATTTCTATGATATATTGGGTGCTTTATATGCTCTTGAGACGGTATCATATAATCATGTTCAGGTATCATAGAAACTGCAACAGCACGTTGGCAACAGGCACATTATACGACTAGCACGCATGTGTCTTGTCATCGTTGTACACACATACAAACCATAGAATATATCATATAAACCATGGGATGGAGCATATAATCCACGAAACCGTCAGTGCGCAGTATACAAACCATAGGATATATCATATAAACCACGGGATGGAGCATCTAAGCCACGAAACAGTCAGTGTGCAGCATACAAACCACAGAATATATCATATTAACCGAGGTATGGAGCATATAAACAACGAATCTGTCAGTGCGCTTGGCTCCTCGGGTCTGTCACGCGGGCTAGCACTGTCATGCTTGTGTCTGGTCATGCCGGTCTGGCCCATCGCGACCGCTCCTCGTATTCTCACAACATACAAACTACAACATATATCATATAACCCAGGGGATGGAGCATATAAAATAGGAGCGGTTCAAAAGAATACCATGTCGAGACCATATAAACTACCCAGTACATCATATAAACTATTTACAATAGAGCATAGAATTAGTAGGATGAAATCATAGGAAAGTGTTTATGAGCACTGGGTTTCAGTGAGCATATGAGCAAAGATCCAGCATACCAACACAAACCAAAGAGCGAAACGAGTAATGTTTAGCTACACTAGGCTGCAGATTTTATGAGGCATTTACACAAACATAGAGAATGCACTCGAGGTGAGAAGGAGGCACCAGTACACCAGGCCGGGAAGCTGCGCTCCAGTCCTCCGACGCTTGCAGGCCGACGAGCACGAGGGATCCAACGCAGCACGGCGGCCCCTACCGCGAGCACCGTAGTGATGACGTCCTGCACGATGATGAGAGAAGCGGAGTCGTCGCCCACCACCACGGCCGTGGCGACAGCGGCCACGAGCAGCAGCAACGAGACTCCGGAGCACCCTGGTGGTGCGCGGTGGCTTGAGTGGTAGGCATCCCACGTGGGCGTCGTTCCCAAGTGCCGGATCTGCACCGTGCCGCCATTGCTAGAGCTCTCCTGCGCCGCCGCGGCCTGCCTTAGCTTCACGATGTGAGGAGGGAGAGAGGAGAGAGAATGGAAATTTTGAAATGAACAGGAGGGACGGGGGGATGGGGGTGGCTGATATTTGTTGACCGTTGTGGGACCCACACGTGTACAGGTTGGTTGGTTGGGTCGCACCAAATGGCCCGCTGGTCTGCTTGGCTCGTTGGGGTGGCCGAGGCTCCCAATATATATACTGTATATACATATGTATAGATATATATACAGTATATATATTGGGAGCCTATAGGCTTCCGTTAACTATCGGAAGCCTAGACACATCTCCTGCCACATCCACCTCCCATGCACTTCATGCCCCACCTCACTCATGCATGGATGCATATGCATGCAAGAACCACCTGTCCTGCCACCTCTCCACCTCCCATGCATCTGACACATGCATGCATTCAAACCACCTTTGCCACTTAGTTTAGTGTCTATAATTTTTCACTCGAAGATCCAACTCACAAACAGTTTTCAACATAAGATTTGTGACATTTTAATACATAGTTTGAGATCCATTGTGAATATTTTTTTGAATTTTTTGAATTCAAAATCTGTGTGGTCATACAAACATACCGACATGACCATATAAACTATGTCGAGCACAGACACGTATGGACATGATCATACAAACTTAGTGACATGAGCATAGAATATGTCCGAGCATAGAAACATACGAGCATGAGCATATAAATATATATACTCGGGCATATAAAGTGTTGGTGCATAATATTTTGAATTCAAACTTTACACGGTTATAGAAACATACTGTTAGGACTATAGAAACAGCTTCGAGCGCAGAAATGTATGACCATAATAGAAACCTTCAACTCTTTTTTTTTGTCTAGTGAAAATACCTATCATAGAAAGTTCCGCTCTGATCGTATATATGACACGACTAATCATATATGGAAGCTGAGACTCTATATACTAGACCAAACACCCCCTACCAGGCATGGTTTTGGGGTTCCATGGTTTATGGCTCTATATTGTACATAATAGAAGCTAAAAATACTTTTTTCCTACTTAAAATGTATGTCATATAAAGTACCGCTCTGATCATATAAATGTCGCGACTAATCATATATTCAAGCTGAGTAAAATGCACGTCATAGAAAGTACCACTCTAATCATATATATGTCACGACTAATCATATATTCGAGCTAAGACTCTCTATACTAGACTTAACCTTGCCCCTACAGTGGGCTGGAGTTCTATGACCAGAAGAAAAAGTTTCCATGACAGTGGGCTGGAGTTCTATGACCAGAAGAATATATTTCTATGACAGTGGGCTAGAGTTTTGTGACTAGAAGGACATGTTTTTATGACGCTTGTCGGCGATTTATGCTGACTGGGTTCTCGAGGGGGTGCCCCGAGAGAAGGGTTTAGGGAGAAGTCGCCGAGAATCTAGAGCCGAAGGTGACAAGAGACGGTTTAGACAGGTTCGGGTCGCCGGAGCGTAATACCCTACGTCCTGTATGGTGTATCTTGTATTGATTAGCTGTTTTGAGGGGGTCCCTGCCTCGCCTTATATAGTCCGGTGGGCAGGGTTACATGGGAACCGTATAGGACTAGGAGACTTTTACAAGTTTATCTCTAATTCCCTAATACAGTATATCCAAACTGACTAGGACTAATCCTTGTCTTGTGCGTCAAGTCTTGTTCTTGGGCCGGCCCATAGGATGGGCCGCCAGGGTTGTTTAGTCCGTCAGGACTCTACACCCACAAGCCCCCGAGCACCTTATCTCCTGAAGAACAGCCTTGTTGAAAATACAGAGTTCTTTGAAGTCCTCCAGAGTTCTTTTGAAACCGCCAGGGTTCTTTGAGACCGCCAGGGTTCTTTGATCTCGGAAATTGCAACCATGCTGTTCAATAGGTAATGATGTGCTCATAAGTCTTCTCGAAGTTCGGATTGGTGCGCACCGATTAGGTGCGCCCAATTGGGCAGCCCCCGAGCCTCGTTTATCTTTGAAGAAGAAATTCGAGGCTCTTTCGAAGTCCGAACCAAAAGAGAATCAATTTCCGAAGAAACCCGAAGTCTTGTAAAATTCTTCAAAAACTTATCAATTGAAGCCGAAAACTTTCAGAAAAATATTTCCTGAAAATATATCCGCAGCCCCCGAGCCTAAATTTGAACGAATTCAAATATAGGATCAAGAAAGGACCAAAAGTGAAAATTACCGAAGTAACCGCTTCGAAAAGCCCATATAAACCGCCCGCGACCCCTCATATCCGTACGCTTTCGCGAAACAGATCTAGGGTTTGCCGCAATCGCAGTTCGCGCAATCCAGAGACTGCGCTCAAGCATCCACAACTTCCCTCGATCTTAGTTCCAATCCCACCAAATCTCAAAAGATTCCAATGGCCGGTGGTGAAGGCTCCAGCCGCGGCAAGGGCTCGAAGAGGAAGGCGGAAGCAATGAAGCAGGTCGTTACGACCGAGGAGGCAGCACCTGCAGGGGGAATGGCCATCATCGAAGATCCAATCAGCGACTGGCCGACCAGTATCATGAAGGAGAAGCATATCAAGGCCCTAGAGGCAGACGGGTTCTTGCCCGCGCAGCAGATCAGCCAATGGAGGTGCGCTTATGGGCACGAATACCCCACTGAAGAAACCGAGGAAATCACGGTATGGAAAGCCTTCTATGAAGTTGGATTCGGCATGCCTACATGTGATTTCTTCCGCCGTGTCCTTCAGTTTTATGGAATTGAACTTTGTCATCTGAATCCCAACTCCGTGCTGAATCTATCCATTTTCATTCATCTGTGCGAAGCATATCTAGGGATAGACCCCCATTTTGCCCTGTTCCGCCATCTATTTAGGGTTAAGACCTCCAGTGGACCACTGCAAGTGGTTGGCAAGGTAGTGATCCAGTTCCGCCAGGGCATGAGGCCATTATATTTGGATTACACAACCAAGGAAAGCCTCAAGGACTGGCAGAAGGAATGGTTCTATGCATGGAATCACCAACCACAGCTGCAAGGCCGCTCAGGGAATCCTCCAGTGATGAAGCTGAACTGGAGCGAAACAGTTGGTACAAATCAAGCAATTCAAATCCCTGAGCTGCTCACCATGATCAGAGATCTTAAGGCACAAGGCCTAACAGGAGCCATGGTCTTTAGGTCATTCCTACTGAGGAGGATTCAGCCCTGCAGACAACGCTGTAACCCAGGGTACAAGTACTCTGGGGAAACAGACCCCTCAAGGAATGCCACCGGGGACTTATCAGAGAAGAGAGTGAGCCAACTCGTGAAGAAGTTCCTGGTGGTCAATGATGAACAATTTCCAGAGATACCGGAAATTTCCGCAATTACCATGACACCCGAGGTAAATTCCTTATCTGAATACGTTTCTGCATTGTTGAAAATATATGGTGGACTAACATCTTGGTCATCACAGTATGAAGCCCGGCGCACGCTTTATGTAAGCCTGCCACCTCTGGATCCAAGCAACACGGAGGAGGCAGCACTATTAGCACGCTGTGTGGATCCCAAGGTAAGGGAACAAGGTCGCCCAAGCAAGCCAGCCACAATTGAAGAGCCTGACGAGCCAACAATTAAAATTGAACCACAGGACCCTGAAGACGCCCAAGCCAAGGCAGGAGCGACCTCCAGAGGAGGAGAAAGGTCCAAGAGGCCGGCGCCATCTGAAGCGCAAGCACCAGTGCCAAAGAAAGCACGTACCATGCCCAAGCCCCGTGCCAGGACAGTTCCAGAGGAAAGGGCAAAGGTATCCCCACAACCCCGGACATCAGCATCTGCAGTGGGGATAGCCTTAGGTGGAATTGGAACCAGCATGCCGCAGCAAAGCAGCTCTGCGCGGCGTGCACTATCTGATGAAGAGATCCTGCATGAGATCTTCAACCCTGCCTCCGCGCCGTTCGAAGGAACAACACCGATCCTTGAAGAACCCTGTCCAGCAGGACCTTCGACGGCAGGGCAGGAGGTGGAAGAAGAGTTCACGTTGGGGGAACCAGAGATCCCCATGCGACCTTCCACCATGTAAGTATCCCATATTGTTGATTATTCCGTTGTAGTATACTGTGAGAACTAACAAACTCCATCATTTCCAGTGTTGAAGAAACTCCAGTAACAACCAGAGTAGAGTCCTTGGTGAACCACATGGCAGTAGAACCAGAGGCCGCAGCGCCCGAAGAACCCAGGGTTGTTCAAGAAACAACCCTGCCGGAAGTGCAAGCAGCTCTGCCAGTAGACCCGCCAGCACCAGCAGAAGCCCAAGTCGAGGAGATAGTAGCAGAGGTGCTGGCGGGCATCGAGCAACTGGTCACGGGCACTGTCATTGAAGAATCCGAGCAAGAACGCCGTGATCAGTCTTCTGCACAGCCCCCGAGTATTACCGTAACAACTCAGGCAGGGGCGAAAGCAGAGTGCTCAAGGGGGAAGCAAACTGTAGAAACAACCCCAGAGCAAATGATAGAAGAAATCCCCAGGGTACCCCAGAGTACCGGAACTGAAGAGGAGGGTAGGAGCTTCCGCATCGGTAGCTTCGACCCCGTGTTCAATCCAAATCCACAGACCTTCGAGTACATCCTGGACGCGGAGGAGGACGAACACCATATTGACAGGGGAATGTACCACGCCGAAAGGGCAGTAGCCTACTTCAAGGTGAGGAAAACAACCCTGGTATTGTAGTCTTGATGAAACATTTTATATAATCAACTCTGTTGTAGGCTGTTGGCGAAGCATCAAGGAAAAAGACCGAATATCTGCACAACATTTCCTTGATGCACGCCAAGGCGGACCGTCTCCACAAGGAGCTGGAGCGTGAGCGCGAAGATCGCAAACTCCAGGAGGCGGAAGACGCCAACACGATCCGGACCTTGCACCTGCGGACCAAGGAATTGGCCGCAGAGAAGGAGGACGTGAAGAAGAAGCTTGCAGCGGCAAAAGCTGAGCTCAAAGGTACTCTGTTGCTACCGAAGTCTTGCACTATTTTGTCCTTTGCCTGTGTTCAATAACAACTCTGTCTTTTGTCTTGTGTTTACAGGGGCACAACAACAACTTGCAACAGCCCAGAGCAAGATGACGGATTGGTCCAATGTGGCCAACCGTTATGAAGATGCGCTGAAGACCCTCACGGCTGATCATGAAGGCGTTAAAGAACAACTCCGAGTGGCGGTCCAGCAGCGCAAGGATGCCGATGAACAACTAGTTCAAATCCTCGAGCAGCAGAAGCAGCTTGCCAAGAACCTGGAGGGTGCTCAGGAGGAGAACAATCGGTTATCCAGAGATCTCGTCCAAGCACAGAAGCACTTAGCAGACAAGAAGGTGCTGGACGAGAAGCTCGAGCAGGCGGCCAGGAGGATGTCTGAGCTCGAAGAAGAGTTGCGAGCAATGAAGAAGTCGGACGATGACCTGGCAGAAGCCCAGAACCGGATCGCACAGCTGGAGAAGGCGGCGAACCCGGTGGTGAAAGCCCTGGTTCCTGAAGACCCTTCAGCGCCGCAAACATTCCTGGAGCGCCTAAAGGCCATGCCAAGACAGCTGAAGGCATACATCAAGAGATCTTCGAAGGCTTGTCTTGTGCATGTCCTCGCAGTAGTGAAGTCCAGGTACCCGGAGGTAGACATAGGTACATTAGCTCAAGGCGCAGAGCCAAACTGTACAGAGTCTGCTTTTAGGGACCTGAAGCAAGAGGCCGAGCCGGCTGCAGAGGCAATCGCTCAGAGCCTTAGGCTGTAAAAAACAGATGTTATTGTAATATATGCAATGTAATATATATTTATTGCCATGTTATGAAGTAAAACCAAGAATTTCTGTGAATTCATGGGTTGTCGCTGTGTTAAGAACCAGGACTTAGTCAAAATGTACGCGGAGTAGATTTTAACTTGAAAAACAACCCTGTTAAGGACCCAAAGGAACCCAGGGAGATTTCTTATAGCATAAGCTATCTTTTAAAAATGTACCCTAGGGGGATACTTGGGAACGAACTGTATATGGTCTGCCAAAGCAAGAACCCAGTAAGACCCACGGAGCGGCAGCGTTTAAGCTGAAAATTATCACAGAGTAGTGTAATAGGAGGAACAGATCCGTTCTTGGCCCCGAAGGAACCCGGAGAGACCTCATGTTTATAGGAGGAACAGATCCGTTCTTGGCCCCGAAGGAACCCGGAGAGACCTCATTTGTATAGGCTCCGAATGCACGTAAAAGAAACCTTCCAAGTCTGAGAAGAACACGGAAGGTTGAAGTAATGTCACAAAGACAGATAAACAACCCAGTAAAGGGAGGTTTATTAAAATATATCTCGTTGTCAAAACAACGGTACAAGGGAGCGTGTAATGCCAAAGCAATTAGCTCATATATTGCCGGAGCAATGTTTTCAGAAGAACCCTGGACGCCGAAGCCATTGGGTGCCTGTAGTGCCAAGGCACTGCTGTGGTGAAGGAGCTACGCGTAGAATTTGCGTAGATGTTCTATATTCCAAGGATTTGGTAAATCCACACCATCTTCTGTTTGAAGTCTGTAGGTGCCTGGTTTGAGTACCTTGGAAACAATAAACGGACCATCCCAGGGTGAAGTAAGCTTGGAGTGACCAGCTGTATTCTGGATGCGACGTAGCACCAGTTCGCCAATCTGGAATGATCTTGTTTTCACATTTTTGTCATGGAATCTGCGGATCCCCTGAAGATATGCAGCATTGTGTAACAAGGCCGCCAATCGTGCTTCTTCAGCCGTATCGACTTCCAGCATTCGTTGTTCATCTGCCATGGCTTCCTGGAACTCCTCAACACGAGGAGCACCATACATGACATCGACGGGTAGAACGGCCTCTGATCCATACACCAGGAAGAAGGGAGATTGCCCTGTAGCTTTACTGGGTTGAGATCGTAGGCCCCAGACAACTGGGAAGAGTTCTTTCATCCACCGGCCTTCTGCTTTCTTCAGGGTTCTTTCCATGCGAGCTTTGAGTCCATCAAGGAGCATGCCGTTGGCCCTTTCAACTTGTCCGTTGGCGCGAGGATGAGCAACCGAAGCATAAGATACTTCGATGCTGCGGTCTTCACAGTAGTCCCAAAACTTGTTGCCTGTGAAGGTGGTACCCAAATCTGTGATGATTTGGTGTGGTATTCCGAAGCGAAGAATCAATTCTTGGAGAAATTGGACTGCTTTCTCTGAGGTTGGCTTGACAACCGGAAAGACTTCAATCCACTTTGTAAATTTATCAATTGCGACAAAGCAATATTCGAATCCACCAGGCGCCCGGGGTAGTTTCCCAATCATATCGAGTCCCCAGCATGCGAATGGCCATGACGGAGGTATCAATTTGATCTTGTGAGCAGGCTGATGCGAATGATGAGTGAAGTATTGACAACCCTTGCAGTGACGAACAATTTCCTCAGCGTCATGTAGAGCTGTGGGCCAATAGAACCCGGCACGGAAGGCTTTTCCTACAATGGTGCGGGAAGCTGCATGATTGCCACATTCTCCGGCGTGAATTTCCTCCAGGATGTTGACTCCTTCTTGTTGTGAGACGCACTTCATCAATGCGCCAGAGCGTGCACCGCGTCGGTACAGTGTATCACCGATTATAACGTAGGACTTGCTACGGCGGACAATTTGCTGAGCTTCTGCCTTCTCGGCAGGGAGTTTGTCGTGCAAGATGTAATCTATAATCGGAGCACTCCAAGTGGCGTCGATGAGCATAACCTCAGGAGCTGAGATTGTAGCATCAGAAGTTGCTGCTGCAGAAATTGATGGCTTGGAGAGTTCATTGACGAACACCATGCTAGGCACCTCTGCTCTGGAAGAACCCAGCTTTGATAGGGCGTCTGCAGCGACGTTGTAATCTCGCTCGACATGGTGAAATTCAATGCCGAGGAAGTGTTTCTCCAGTTTCCGGACTTCTTCACAATACGCGTCCATGTCTTCATGGTTTCGATTCCAGTCCTTATTGACTTGTTTGATGACCAACATTGAATCCCCATATACCATCAGACGCTTGATACTGAGGGTGATGGCCATCTTCATGCCGTGAAGAAGTGCTTCATATTCTGCAGCGTTGTTGGTGACAGCGAACTGAATCTGCAGAACATACTTGAGTTGATCCCCTCGAGGTGAGATCAGCAGAACTCCAGCACCTCCGCCTTCCAGCTTGAGTGACCCGTCGAAATACATGATCCAATGCTCAGGCTTGGTAGTGGGGACTGGGAGATTGTGCTCGGTCCATTCCGATATGAAATCGATAAGGACTTGAGACTTCATGGCTGTGCGAGAACGGAACTCGATGCTGTATGTTCCGAGCTCAACAGCCCACTTGGCGATGCGCCCTGTAGCGTCTTGATTATGGAGAATTTCGCCAATAGGATAACCAGTAACCACAATGATCTTGTAGGTGTCGAAGTAATGCCGCAGCTTTCTGGATGTCATTAAGACGGCATATAGGATCTTTTGAACTTGAGGGTACCTGGATTTGGAGTCTGAAAGGACTTCGCTCACAAAGTACACAGGCCGTTGAATCTTCTGAAGATGGCCTTCCTCATCGCGTTCAACAACAATAGCGGCGCTGACGACATTGGTGGTTGCTGTAATGTAGAGCAAGAGATCTTCGCCCGGGAGCGGTGCGGTGAGCACAGGAGGTGTAGTCAAGAATAGCTTGAGCTTGTCGAAGGCGACTTGAGCTTCCTGAGTCCACTGAAATCTGTCTTGCTTCTTGAGTAGTTTGAAGAACTCAGTACCGCGTTCCCCCAGTTTGGAGATAAAGCGGTTGAGTGCGGCCATGCAGCCCGTAAGCTTCATGACATCCTTGACGGTAGTTGGCGGCTCCATGTTCATGATAGTTGATATCTTCTCTGGATTTGCTTCAATGCCGCGTTCACTGATAATGAACCCAAGGAGCTTCCCGGATGGGACACCGAAAACGCATTTGGTGGGGTTAAGCTTCCACTGCCATTTGCGTAAGTTGTCGAACGTCTCGGTGAGATCAGCGATGAGATCCTCGGGATTTCTTGTCTTGACTACCACATCATCAACATAGGCTTCGACATTTCGATGAAGTTGGTCTTGGAGACAACCCTGTATCGCCCGCTGATATGTGGCACCTGCATTTTTTAAGCCAAAAGGCATAGTTGTATAACAATATGCACCAAATGGCGTGATGAACGAAGTTTTGATCTGATCCTCTTCTTTCAGTGATATCTGATGATACCCTAAGTAACAATCGAGGAAACAGAGTAGTGTGCACCCGGCGGTGCTGTCAATGACTTGGTCGATGCGAGGGAGCCCGAAGGGATCCTTCTTGCAGTGCTTGTTGAGATCAGTATAATCAACGCACATTCTCCATTCATTTGAATTCTTTTTTCTTACAAGAACCGGGTTGGCTAACCAATCCGGATAGAAGACTTCTTTAATGAAGCCGGCTGCTAATAACTTAGCTAGCTCTTTCTTGATGGCTTCCCGACACTCTGTGGCGAATCTTCGGAGGCGCTGCTTCTTGGGCTTCGCGCTCTCGTTGAGGTCCAGCTTGTGCTCGATCAACTCTCTGGGTACTCCAGGCATGTCGGAGGGCTTTGTAGCAAAGATGTCCGCCTGGGCTCGCAGGAAGTCGACGAGCGCGCTTTCCTATGCAGGAGTGAGGTTGGAGCCGATCACGGCTGTCTTTGATGGATCTCCGGTTTGGAGATCGATCGTCTTTGTTGCGACCTTCTCCACAGGCTTGATAGCCCGTGTCTTCTTCTGCGTCGGGGCGTCATCGTCTTCTGCGATGACGGCTGCAGCCGCGGGTTGGAGTTCCTGGCGATCTATGGTGGACGCGGCTCTGACGGCGTATTCCACTGCTTCTTTGTCGTAGAGGTAGGAGCGCTTGATATCACCGCGAAGGGAGAGAACGCCATGAGGCCCTGGCATCTTCAGCACCAGGTAGGTGTAGTGGGGGATGGCCATGAACTTGGCCAATGCTGGTCGCCCGAGGATGGCGTGGTAGGAGGTTTCGAAGTCTGCAACTTCGAATTTGATGAACTCTGTACGGTAGTTGGATGACGTACCGTACGTGACGGGCAAGGTGATTTGCCCGAGGGGGATGGCGGCCTTCCCAGGCACGATGCCGTAGAAAGGAGTATCCGCCGGCTGCAGCGCGCTCATGTCAAGGCCCATGGATTTCAACGTCTTGGCGAAGATGAGGTTGAGCCCACTGCCTCCGTCGATCAGGACCTTGGTGAGCCTACTGTTTGCTACCACGGTCTCGAGGACGAGGGGATATCGGCCAGGAGAAGTGATCTCGGCCCACTGATCCTCTCGGGACCAGGTGATGGTGGTATCGGACCACCGTAGCGGTGTGACCACCGCTGGTTCTGCTGCGTAGGCCTCGCGTCTCGCGTTCTTGCGATTGCGCGAGGTGTCGCTGACTGCCATGCCTCCGAAGATGACGTTGACAGTGTTGTTGATGTCTGGGAAACCGCTGTCTCCCTTGTCGTGATCGTCGTCTCCGTCGCCAGCCGACTTCTGCTTCTTGTTGGGGGTGCTGAATGTCTCCCGGAGGAGCACGCACTCACCCATGGTGTGCTTGCTGTCGGTGTGGTAAGGGCAGCGCTTCTTGAGGAGTTTGTTGAACTCTTCTCTTCGTTGCTGCGCGGATTTGGCGGAGCGGACGGTCTGGACGGTTGCGACCGTGTTGTGTGGTCGCTTCCGTGGGTTGTTGCCGTTGCGTTGGAAGGAGTCGCGCGGCTGATCCCGGCTGTCTTCCTGGTTTTTGCGACCAGGGTTGTTGGGTCTCTTGCCGTAGCGCTTCCGTTCTTGATCGTCGGTGTCCATCCAATTGGACACCAGTGCGCGGAATTCCTCGAGATCACGAGGACGGTTGTGACCGAAGTCCCGGAAGAGGGTGCGATCCGTCATCCCTTCTTGAAAGTAGTCAATGACTTCGGAGTCGGGGATGGGGACGCAGGATGCCTTGATGGCGAAGAATCGCCTGTTGTAGTCGCGCAGGGACTCGTCTGGCTTCTGTTTGCACGCGCGGAGTTCATATTTGCTGCCAGGGCGCTCGAAAGAACCCTGGTAGTTGGAGACAAAAGCCTTCTTCAGCGCGTGCCAGCTGTCGATGGAGTCTGGATGGACGGACTCGAGCCAGGTGAGAGGACCCTGCTCCATCGCAACTGGGAAGTAGAGCATCTTTGAGATGTCGTCGCCCCCTGATGCTTCGATTGCAGAGGAGTATCTGCGTAGCCAGATGTTTGGATCTTGCTTCCCGTCGAAGCTGGTGATGCCTGGCAGCTTGAACTTCCGCGGGAAGGAGCTGACGCGGATGGCGCGTGTGTAGCATGGCAGGGCATCAGGATTGGGGACGCCGCATCTTCCTGCAGAATCCGCAACGTGGGAGGTAGCTCTTCCCTCTCTGATCCGGATGATGTCGTTGCGGGCGTCGTTGGGTGTGTTATGAGAGCGAGCTGGACGGGGTTCTTCGCGACGCTGGGACCTAGGAGGTTCCTCGCGAGGGCGGCGGGGTTCTTCGCGAGGCCTGTTCTTGTCCTTGGTTTGGCCGGCGGAGCTGCCATAGTGACTGCTCTGACGCTTGGCTGACGGTGCTTGCTGGCGCGAAGAACTCTTGCTTTTGGAGGAGGAGCGGCCTCCATCCAGGCGATCGACCATGACGGCTGCGGCTTCTAGGCGAGCCTTAGCGAGGTTGATCTCAGGGGTTGTTTGGAACCCTTCGAAGACGCTGACCCCGAACAAGATGTTGGCAACAGGGGAGTTGAAGATGTCTTGCTTGTCGAACTCCGAGTTGAGATTTTTCTTCTTGATGAAGCGACGTCGGAGTGCGCGGTTGCGGTTGCGCTCGATACGGAGTTCCCGGTCTGCGTCGGTTTCCCCTTCCTCTGTTGGAGCGTCGTCGGAGACAACTTCTTCGTCGCTGTGCTCATTGAGGAGCACGCAGGACTGGCGACCAGGGTCGCTAGGCCCGGTTCTTCTGCTACCTGTGGCAGCAGGGAGCTCTCTGCCTTCTTGGAAAGGAAGCAGAGGTAGAATGTCCCGTACCGTGGAAGGTACGTTTGCTTCGAACAGAGCCGCCTCGGGATCCATGTCAGGCCAATGAACGATAACCCCCGAGGGAGTTGTGGTCATGACAAGATCTGAGGTTGCTCCGCGGGGTTGGGGAACCTTCTTCTTCAGGTGCTTCTGGTGGACCGCGGCTGAGTTTGTTAACCCGAAGGGAAACTGAGATGCACGCGATCCACGTGATGAAGTCTTCGTCCCGCGGGGGTTGTAGCCAGGGTTCCTGGATACCCGCGGGGTTGCTGTCACGGTCCTGATCGTTGAACCCTGGCGGAACTCGGAAGTGATCCGGAGTCCGCCGGGGAGTCTTGGATACGTGGCTTGATCCTGCCCCTTGGTAGGGGTTGGGTTGTCGTGGTCTGCCCGGGATAGAATCTGCTTCGGGCGCCACGTACTCCTCCGAGTAGGATACGATCCAGAGATCGTGTCGGAATTTGGACTCTTCCGAAATCTTTGCGGAGCGGTCTGCGCGCGTGGCAAAGTTGGTGCAGCCGCCTCATCGCGCAAGTGGTGTTGGAGTTCGCCTTCCTGGTTTGCAATGCAAAGCCAGGAGCCGAAGATGAAGGAGGCGCCTGCCTCGAACTTGGTGACGATGGAGGCGCTGAAGGTGGCCATCGACTCTTTACTGAAAACTCGACGAGTAGATCCCGCGGACGGCGCCAAAGTGTCGGCGATTTATGCTGACTGGGTTCTCGAGGGGGTGCCCCGAGAGAAGGGTTTAGGGAGAAGTCGCCGAGAATCTAGAGCCGAAGGTGACAAGAGACGGTTTAGACAGGTTCGGGTCGCCGGAGCGTAATACCCTACGTCCTGTATGGTGTATCTTGTATTGATTAGCTGTTTTGAGGGGGTCCCTGCCTCGCCTTATATAGTCCGGTGGGCAGGGTTACATGGGAACCGTATAGGACTAGGAGACTTTTACAAGTTTATCTCTAATTCCCTAATACAGTATATCCAAACTGACTAGGACTAATCCTTGTCTTGTGCGTCAAGTCTTGTTCTTGGGCCGGCCCATAGGATGGGCCGCCAGGGTTGTTTAGTCCGTCAGGACTCTACACCCACAACGCTCGAAACAGGTTTCTATGGAGCATACAATCATACACAAGCTTGTACATGGTCATACATACATGTGTGCTCGATCATACATACTTCCTGATGCGGCCATACATTATATATGCTCATGTCCATACGTTTCTATACTTGAATCAGTTTCTATGATCATCTGTGTATGTTTGTATGATCGTATGAATTTGAATTCAAATTTTTTTAAAAAAAATATTCATAATGGATCTCAAACCGTGCATAAAAATATCACGAATCTAATGGTGGAAACAGTTTATAATTTGGATCTTCGAGTAAAGAATCATAGCAAAAAAACCAATACAAAAAGTTAGAGAAAAGGTGGGAGGTGGGATGGTGCAGGCTGCATGCATGCGTCAGGTGGCAGGTGAGACGTGGTGTGTCTGTGGCACGCTAGTGTCTGGGCTCGGTCCCAGTGGCAGCTCTGTCTCTAGGCTCTCGATAACTATTCGGAGCCTATAGGCTCCCAATAGTCGAGCGCGATATATATATATATATATATATATATATATATATATATATATATATATATATATATATATATATATAAGATAGCGCTAAATCCCCCTCCGCACCCCACGCCGAGCGCCCCTCCCTCCGTCCCCACTCTCTGGTTTTTCTCTTCCCGGCGCTCCTGCCTCCTTCCCCCGCCCGGTTTTTTCTTTCCTGACCAGATTTGTTCCTCGATGACACGTTGATGCGCTTTCTCTTTTTTTTCCGATCGGGGGTCGTGTGGGGCATGGAGTTCGCAGGAGGTTCCAAGCTGTTTCGTTGCCTTTTGCAGCCAGATCCAAATAAATCTATTTAAATCCAATTTGCATATTTGTTCGATTGGTCACTATTTGAATGGAAGTGGCAGACAATTTGTTACCCATCAATCACAAAAGTTGTATGTATTTGGTCAAAAAATACAGATTTGTAATCACAATTAATATGTCATGTGCCGAAAAGTTAAAGTAGTCCAATCATAAATATACCATGATTGAATTTCACACCGCACCTTTTTTCATTGCAAATACTTCTGAACGGGGCAGTAAGAATTGAAAATTTAGATCTTAAGAACACAGGTATTTTTTTGCAGCTGGTCAAACTTCAGATTAGTAACCAAACTCCACCCAGAAATAACAATTGTACAACAATCACATCACTTAATGATCAGTACATGTACAGTCATGCATGCAAACACTGCATCGGCGCAAGCCACGCTGTGGATAACCAGCTTCCAATTCGTTCATACAAGGATATACGATGGATTGCACAGGGTGCTAATACTGTTTTGAGGCCATGATCCCACCACTTGTGAAAGTTTTGCAACCATAGTGATCATTTGTGTTGCCTCAACGCCACAAGGCAGAAGTGCATCTGTTAGCTACAGAGTTTGATAGTACATGACACTGCTTGTGGATAATTCTTCAGCAAGCCTTCACTCCCCTATACTGTGACCTGAAATATCCAATATTAATCATCAAATAAACACAGATTTTTTGTAGAGAAACCGGCCAAGAGAATATGGGCATGATATAAGCACTTCAGATAAAACAAGGCATATTTATCAGGCAAATATCATGGAACATAATTCTTGGATGTCCACATTCGAAATGGTTAGCAAAGTGTATCGATCCAAATATATTAAGTCATGTCAGGAAATCAGGCCAACCAGGTCTGCACCTAGATCCAAATTTGAATAAACAATTCTGATCAGTATCTCTTAGGTGAATATAGATCAGGTAGAAAGGACGGCACTCGTTCTGATAATTCTTTTATGATATACCACACAAATTATCATCACTAGTCACGAAACAAATAAGAAATGGCCCCTAGTTCTAGCAAATTTTCATCACTAGTCTAATATCCAATCATATTCCACAGATTCATCTATATTACTGCACACACTATCAATACCATTGTTCTTAAAAATATAATATAATCATCATTATGCACCTATAGAATGTGAACAAAAGTAGAGAGGATACTCCACACAGTGAGGTCAGGTCAGAGACAGCAGAGGTTGGATTCAAGACACAGTATTAATTGTCTGCTTATCGCTCTCGTTAGTTAAAACGGCTATAAACAGTAGGATAAATCTGGTCATCCATTATCCATCAGCCTTGCAGAATGCAGAAAAAACAGAAAGGATACAAGGCAAGATGTATAGATCTGGGTATTCAGTATCATTCGTACAAATATGAAGTTAAAAACACAAGCTGCCTTTACTAGTCAAGTAACCTCACCTCTGCATCAGTTTTTGTGAGAAAATGAGCAGTGCAAAGTTCATGAATAGTCTCGAATGTTACAAAAGAGCTCAAAACTGCATATAACCTTGTCAAAATGGAAAAAAATCTCCATCGTTTCGGAGCCAACTCTCATATTGATAATGCTAATATGATTAGTTGCATGACTACAGGAAAGCAGCTATATAACTGTAAGGAAGAAGCATATACTTGAATAAAGGTTAAGTCTGCCTCTGGCGGAATATGTTTTCTAATCAGCACTTCTAACCAGCAATAACAAAAATTCATGGGCAATTTTGAATACATATAAGAGGTGCATAGACCCATGGAGGTCAACAGTGAAACTCTCCAATAAAGCCGCTTTAATCTTCTTTTGCAAACTATAATATTTTTTAAAAATAATCTAAAAAACATATATTTGGTAAAACTTGAGTTCCTTTCATCCACACATGTCAACCACGATCAATCTTTAAGATACCGCAGGGTTCAACGTACTCAGTATACATTTGGTAGGGTAAAGATTAATTATTATAGCCAGTTTCTAAAAGTAGAGTTCCAGTTAAAATTGGTTCATGAACAGCAAAGCGATTCAGGCTAATCACCATATAAATCTGTACTTATGCCCCATGACCGATAATTAATGACCAAATCACACCATCAGCCCCAGGTAAATCAATAGACAAATCAACCCTGTCAGCAACCAATGTTGCCACATCGCCCCATAAGGCCATGATACCAGAATCACACTTTCCAATCTCAAGTAGCAGATTATTTCGAGATGAAAAAATAAACAATAATTTGGACTTGAGCATCAGGTTCTCCCTTGTGTTCGACGCTGGTTTGTGGCAAGGCGATGGAGGAGATCCTGAGATAACCGTTCGAGCAAAATGATGAGAAATTAATAATGCAGCCACCGAAAAGGAGCTAATGCTTGGACAAATCGTCCACACCTACCACGGGAATTAAGCAAAATCACGGGGGATCTAACAGGTAATATGGTTGGGGAGCACCTTATGCAGCGCCGAGGGGAGAGAGGAGGACAGAGCGGACACCGCTCACACGGATCTGCCGCCGCCAATAGCGAGCGCAGAACCTTGCGTCGGCGGCGTCCTAGCCTCGATGGGTACTCCTCTCATCTCCTATATACAGCGGCGAAGCTACATGTATTCCATGCTGTCAGCTGACAACAATGACCATCTGAAAATCATGAAAGAATTACTGTTCTGCACTGTAGATTAAGGAAGCTGACATCGGCAGGCCCGGGCCGGCCCACTACATGTGCGGCCCGTGCGACGGCACATGCCCCCAAATTGAAGGGGCCCCTAAAAAAAATGTAGTGTATGTATTAGGCCCAAGATTGCTGGCCCAAAACAACTTTGCAGTCCGATCGCTGGCCCAAAACATCTCCTTGCCTCTCGGTCTTCTCCGCTCTGTGCGCATCGCGAACCGACGCCAAAGTTGATCCGTCGCCTCACGCCTAGGGCCTCGCCCTCGCGCCGCACCTCTTCCAGTCCTTCGCCCAATCGCCCGGCTCTGGCAAAACGGCACCGGCCACCGGCGCACAGCGGCACGCGGCACGGCAGCAGCTCGCACAGCCGCAGCACGCAGGCACAATTGACACTTGCACTCCAGCCGGCTGCCTCCGTATAGGTATGTATTTTTTTTTTATTTTCTAATTCTTAATTTCTTATCTCTTCTAAAGTTATTCAATTTTAAAGTAATAATTAGATTTTACTTCTCTAGTGTTCGACACTTCCACGTTTGCAGCTATTGGCTATGTCTTCTAAAAATCGATCTAGAAAATATGATTCCGGCTATCAAAAGCGCAAAAAGAAACAAAGAGTAGAGGATTTAACTCAATCTCAACGGAACGAAGCTTTTCTAAATTGAAATTACTGAAGTCCTACTTGCGCTCTACAATGACACAAGAACGACGTAGTGATTTGGCCATGATAGCACTTGAGAGTGGACTGTTAGAGAAGATTGACTATGAACACTACAAGAATAAAGTTGTTCAAGTAAAGATTATGCATACAAGAAAAATATGTACGATTTCGATGTATTTTCTTTATATGAAATATATCTCTTGTTTTTCTGCAATATTATTATATTTCACTAGTCTAATAGAGACCCTACTCTAGAGTTTCGCCCAGGGCCCCGGATTATGCTGGCCCGGCCCTGAACATCGGTGCACACTGCAGCTGGCACCGGTGGCTCAGACGGCTGGCTCCGCCCCTGATTTGCGGCTGCTTGGTTCATCGTCGTCTGGCAACCAATCAATACGCCGGGGCCAGGCGGCCAGCAATCATCCGGAGGAAATTGGAGCGACGCGGGCTCGCCTCACGCCGGATGCAAGGCCACCGTCCAGAAACAAAGTCGCCGATCGCAACACTGGCGTCGCTGCAACCTGCCATAGGCCGACGGCATCAAGGACGTGATTTCAGATGCAGGTATCAGATAGAATACGACCCTCACCATATTAGAATCTCCGGCTAACTTTGTAATTATGATACACGCAGGGTTAATCTATATATGTAGAAGTATTTTTTCTGATACCGTGTATACATTATTGCCACGAGCACGGTGCCGTTGTAGCAATATCATTTGCCCACTAATTTTATTCGTTGCGGGATATCAAATGTTTTTGCAATACTAGTAATGTTGTGGCAATATTATCATTTTGCAACGTAAATAAGTTTGTTGCCATAGAGCATATTGCCACACATTGCGGCTCGTAAGCATATGTTTTGTTGCAATGCTAGTAGCATTTGATTTTGGTTTAATAAATTGTCATTGCAAATCAATAAACCATAATGAAAGCAATTGCACTCACATCTATTAAGTGTAATCAATCATTCAATATGTGACAAACCATTGAAATAGTAGCTAAAATAAAAAAACAAGTGTACAGTTCACTCACTAATTGACAACTTTTTAAAATTCCCTAACATCTATGCAGCATTCGAGAGTTTCCTAGCAGCGCCACATGTCATCGGCTCAGCTATGTCGTCGCTTGATTATGCGCTTCCCACTGAAACTTTGTCGGCCTACTGCCAACAGAATAGGATTAGAGCAATATTAAGATTACCAATTCATGCACAAAATGTAAAAAGATTTAGATATAACAAGGTTGTAATTAAGAAAAATTAGAATTAATGAAAACTATAGAAATAGTTTTGTACATATGATAATTTTGTTATCAAATTCTCTGGATTTTTGAAGGCAGAATGTTAAGCAACGGTATAATTAATCAAAACTATGGAAACAATGTTGTCCATACAATTATTTTGCCACCAAATTCTCTGATTTTTTTAAGGTAGCAACCATTGCAGTTGATTAGAAAAATAACAAATAGAGCTCTACACAATGAAAAATTAAATTCTATAAGATTATGAAGCTATCATGATAAAACATCACAAATGCCCATTGTTGTGGTCGTCCAAACCTGACAAGCCACATATAAAATTTGTAATTCCCAATTCTCCATGGTTAAAATCATGAACATTCACGACGGTAGACATCTCTAAACCCAATCAGAAAAGGTAGATTACTACACAATTCACCCAAGCTGCAGTTTTCAACATGTTTTTTAAATGTATTTCCTACATTTCCTAGTTCTACAAGGAAGGTCACATTTGATAAACTTCAAACAAATGATGCAAGAATTTGTTCCAATTTGCTGATCACATATTACAGTTACTACCTTCCTCCTTTTGATATTATTCCTTGTTCTGTTCATCAGCTGATGTGGAGAGATAAATGTCTTCTGTGCAGCCACATCTGCTATGTTTTCGTTGAAAAGACTTCTGGAGATACCTGCGGTATTTTTACCGGAGCGAGTACATGGTGCTACATCTTTTTGTATGGTGACAACACTTCCAGACTGAGTCTACAAACATTAAATTGTTTGATATATTTTAGCTACAGCTCAAGGTGCATAGCTCAACATTACATGGAACATAGTGTAATATAATGTCGTTACCTGCTGTAATGCATCTTCATTTTCAGTTTCACATTCACCGGTCTCTTGTTCCTCTTGTATGGTTGGTGCAACTTGTATACCACTACTACACAACAGAGTTATTGTAACACCAACTTGTGTTACTATATCTCAATAAATGTGTTACTGGGCATGCTAGTAACACATCTTGTTAGTGTTACTATTTTCAATGTTACCATTACATGGTCTATTGTAACAAAACACATGTGTTCTTTTATTTTCAAAAAAGTGTTACTAGTTTTTTTGCGTAACATATTTTTTTAGCTCTTGTAACACTTACACACTTTTGTAGTAACACTTGGTGAATAGAAAACACTCAAAAATAGCAAAAAGTATTGGTACTATATGAGATTCGAACCCACAACCTCACCTTTCCACACATGTAACCACATCTACCACTACATGTCACACCCGATTTTATAAAGAAAACCGGATGCATAACTATATGTATGCCAGGATCATGTTCCATACATATAGCGACATAAGAGTAATACAAAAGACAGTGCACAACACGTAAAGTAAAAACTGTCGAATTATTACACTCACGATGAAGGCACGAAGGCCTTTAAAAGTTCAACACGTTAACTAAAAAGCGTAAAGTCTTCCATCAAGCTTCCATCCACAGGCAGCTTACTGGGGAAACGCTCGCCTAGAAATCATCGAACTCACTGAGATAGTCATCACCTTCTCCTTCCTCTGATCCAAATTTTAGCAAGGATGAGTACTCTTATGGTTGGTACTCAGCAAGCGGGAGATAATGCAAGCTTTCAAAGGAGGCTAAGGGTTTTGCAGCGGTTAGCATTTTAGTTGGGCAAATTTTATTAAGCAACTTCTAGTTACTAAGGTGTAAGTTTATACCAACCAATTAAGCATAAAGATCCAATGAAATAGCCATGGAACCACAGTTTATTCTTGACTTTAAATTCAATTATCATGTGAGGATCCGGGCCGTTCATAACCGTGAACACGGCTGTTATAACAGCTTTACACTCTGCAGAGGTTGTAAACTTTCACCACAATTCGCGTAAAAGCTCAGAAGAACTTTAAGCCCAACCATGCTGTGCGGGCCACGCACGTACCACACTTCCAAGGTATGGCTGCATAGGGACGCTACGAGGCCTTTACAAAGATTCCCTAGTCAGAAATGACCCGCTAAGGTTTCTGGATCGGTAGCAGGCATAACCCTCCCTAATGGGCCTAGTGTCTTAGCCAAGCCCACTTCCCAAGAGAACCGGGCTATACACTGTCAACCACCACCCCTCTTGCCCTTTTGGTAAGATCACCCTGACTAAGGTTTCTAATTAATCAGCCAAGACCAGAGCCATTGTGGTATTGTGGTTGTACGGAAAATCCTGGGTTGCCGCTCCTTGTTCCAATTAACAAAGGTGTTCTTGTATTACCAAAGTTCAACATATAAAGCATGTTCCAACAAGTTTGCATAACCCATCCATATCCCAAGTTAAGCATCTAGCATCACTACCCAACAATAGGTAAAACCCTGGTGTAACAAGGTATAGTAAAAAGACTAGATGTCCTTAATTGGGTCCCGTTAATATTAATGCAATAAACAAAATAAAGTAAACTTAATTAACATGCTATGTAGATAGGTTCAAAAGAATATGAAGGGGGAGAATTTCCACTTGCCTTGCTCAACTAAAAAGTCCGGATCTTCGAGTTGCACGGGCTCTTCTTCAAATTGCTCGTTCTCTACGATTCAAACAAGAGCATACAATAAATTAAATAAAACAATACATCATTCAAATTAAAAGACGTTAAAGGAGCAGCTAAATATGAAGTACATGTAGAGACGGTTGCGTGAGCGTAAAAATCACTCAAAACGGTTTTGAAACGGTTTAAATATGTTTAAAACAAGGTTCAAGGACCTCTCTGCTATTTTTCTATCCTTTCAGGGGTTAAAACAGAAGAAACAGAGGCTATGTAAGTAAATATACATATAAATAGAGGGGTTTATATGTGAAAAAGGGCGCTCAGGACTGCGGGTTGTATTTTGGTGGAGTTCATGGGGCTAAACGTTAAAAACAGGACTGATCTGTGACTATTTTTGAATAGGAGTGGACGGCGGGTGGATTTCACAGAAGTACAGGGATTCTTTTGCAAAACGGCTAGGGCTGACCGGTACCCTATCCGTTTGACTACGATTGGGGTGGATCGTGGCCGTCGGATCGCGATCGGGCGGCTGCGGTTTGATGGGGCGGCGCTAGTCGCCGGCGGTGGCTAGCAGGCGGCGGCGCACGGCGGCGCAACGCCGGCGTGAGCCCGGGATTGAGCTATAGGGCACGTTTTCGACCGTGGTTTGGCTCGGGAGAGAGCGGACACCATGGCGAACGCGATGGTGGGCTCGGTGTGAAGGTTTAGGCGGTGTGGCGCCTCAGCGAAGCGCGACGGTGGCGGACCAAGTCCGGCGAGGCCGCACGCGTGCGTGGAAGTGAAAGAGAGGGGAAAGAAGGGGGCGAAGGCTTGCTTACCCACTTACCAAGCTCCACGACAAGGTCGCAGAGGGAAACGGGCGGCGGGGATGGAGTTAGACGTTGGCCGGCGGCGAGCTTTGGTGGTGGTTGCGAGCAAGAGCTCGATGTGGAGATGGGGAACCGAGCGAGGGGTGCTAGGAGGCTTTATAGGGTGCGGTGAGGGTAGAGGCGCTGCCAGTGGAAGGTGAGAGGGACGGACGGCGGCGAATCGAAGCTCCACTTACCATTAATGGCCGGTGAGTGGGGGGATTGAAGGCGGCGGCCGTTGAGGGAGGTAGTGGAGGTTGAGTGGGGGCGATTGGGCTTCGGTGGAAGACAGTGCGGGTTCGGGGAGGCGAGGAGGCGCGAGTGGAGGCGCGGTGGCGACGGTAGGCGAGCAGGTGCTGCGCGGCGGGGTGCTGATGCGGCGTGGCTGGAGGTAGGGGATGGGCCTGACAGGTGGGCCTCACCTGTCAGTGAGAGAAGAGGGAGAGAGACTGCGGGAGGGAGGTGCTGGGCCAGCTGGGCCGATAGGGAGATTGGGCCACGCAAAAGCTGCAGAAGAGGGATAGAAAAAGGACTGGGCTAACGGGTAAGAAGAGAAGAAAGGTGGGCCGGGCTGAGAAAAGAGAAAGAGAGGGAAATGTTTAAGATTTGAACTTTTTCATGATTTTGTAAATTCAAAACTTCACTCAAAAACTATGCAACAAATTATGAATGCACAAATCACTTTGGTTCTATAAACTTGAATGATATTCAAATTGTTTTTAAGATTAAATTTATTTTTTAATTTATTAATTCCTTAAAAGAAAACTATGATAACTTGTTGCTTACTTTGTTTTTATTGTGATGGTCTTTTGGGTGTTACACTACAATACACTCCAACTGGTGTCAAGTTTCTGTTTCAGTCCTTAAATATTATAGAAACCGAGTGTAAATTACTTATTTGAGCCCTTAAACAAATTTAAATTAACATATTATCAACTACAAAGTTTCATAACTTTTCAAGACATACAATTCATTTTGATAGTTTTTCAATCCAATGTTGTTTGCAAAATTTAAATTTCAAATTTGAGAAATTCGAACTTAGTTTTCATTGACAACATAAATTCAAATAAAATAGTTGTCAACTACAAAGTTTCACAATATTTCAAGATGTACAACTTTCATTTTGGTAGTCTTTCAATCCAATGTCGTTTACAAAATTTCAAATTTTAGAAATTCAAACTAAGTTTTCATTAACAAGATGAATTCAAATAAAAAATGTGTCAACTACAAAGTTTCACAACTAATTGCGATCTACAACTCTCATTTTGTTTGTTTTGCCATCTGAGGTCGTTTGAAAACTGAAATTTCAAATTTGAGAAATTCAAGCATACTTATATGTGTTACAAAATATTGTCATTTCGTAACATTTAGTTGTAACAATAATTTTGTGTTACTATAAATTTTATGTGTTACAAATATTGTCAGTTTGTAACACTTAGTTGTAACATTAATTTTGTGTTACTATAATTGTTTTTTGTAACACAACTTTACAAAAGAAGTGCAATGTGTTACCGTGGTCATTTGTAACACATAGCTTTGTGTTCCTATTAATTTTCTTTGTAACATATTGATGAATATGTTACAAGCATGTGTTACTAAAAGTATGTTCTGTAGTAGTGTACTGTCATTGTTTTGTGGGGTACTCTACACATACAGATATAGAGGTAAAAGAATAGGCATCATAATCATAACTTTATTAAGAGGGCAATGGATGAAAATTTTTTCTAACATTACCATATTCATAGTTCCTTCTTTATGCTGCGCTAGCATGTTAAGAAATTCTTGTTTAATTTCTTCTCTTATTTTTATCTTAGCATTTTCGAGATCCTCTTGCATCCTCCTCCTATTTTCTTCTTTCTCCCTTTCCCTTTCAGCAGCTTCGTGTGCCATCTGTTCTTTCAGCTTCTCAACCTCTATTTTAAAAGCCATGCTCTTATCTCTGGCTGCAGCTTGAGCACGTGCATGTATTTCAAGGTTCTCCTTCATAAGTTCTCTGCGAGTTTGATACTTAGCTAAATATCCACGCCCATGTAACTTGGACGATTTGACTTGTGTTGTTGCTTTGTAGCTTGATTGGAAAATCATGTCCTCCTCAGCAGCTGTAAGTGTTTGTGTATCAGCTTCTAAGCCAATCTCACCCATTTTCGAGGTTGCATTTTCCTAAATTAAATAACAAAATTTGTTAAGAGTTGTCTGACACAACCAGCAGCTGTAAAAAAATGCTTGACGAGAGATTTACTCACATATACTGCAGCCGAAACAGAATTTGACCATCTGCCATGTCTTGTGTGAGTGGTCCTCCAAAGAAAAAGATCACTTGGCTCTTCACCGGTTTCTGGGTCTCTCTAGAATAGGATGCGGAAATACAATTCAGCAGATAATTATTGTATTATATGATGAAAGGATCAGATTGGTATATGTAATAATGATTACCTGCTCAAAGCTACACTGTGAGAAGTTTTTACAACCCATCAGATGCTTGGTTTTTTGCTTCTTACTGTTGGAGGAGTTCTGGCTGCTTACCTCCTGCTGAATGAGAACAAGTGGTATGTGACAACACAGCTTTGGTTGATAAAGTTTGTTGAGAAACTAGATTTTACTACAACAGACCTTGAACTTATCAGATCTAAAATACAACTGCAAGTTGTGCCACTCTAGAAGGTGTACTTCTTCAGGTTTATTTCGTATTCTCTCACCATAACTATTGTAAGCCCTGTATGTGGCACTCAGAGCTGATCGCCATCCTTTATACCGCTCCTTGGCAATGTTCCATATTTTCTCTTTTCTTTTATCCTCAGTGGGAATGTTGATGAAGTTCCACCTAAGCTGTTTACAATTTCAAAGCAATCAAAGATTTGTCACAATTACTTGTAGGCATGCATCACATGAATAGGGATTAAAATAGTACACAACGTACCAGTATCTCTTCTGCAATTTGTTCTTTGATTTCTTCCGTTATATACTTCCAACTTTTTACTCCAATTAGTGGGGCCCATTTCCTTGTAAATAGTACAACCTCATCCACAAATGAACGGGCATTTGCTCCAATCGGACCGCCACGCCTTTCTGAAAATTGGATTGAGTTTTTGAGTGCGTTCATTAACTCTCTTGTTGGCTACTGCCAGTCCTTTAACCGTGCCACAACCTCTTTTCTTGGATTAGACCCACCTCCTTGCAAAAAAAGATAATAACAAACTTGAGCTGTTCTAGTTCGCAATGAAGATATGTGAACCCAATATTAAAAGTACATGCATGCTCACATACCATTTCCCTCTTTCCTTGCCTTCCTTGCATGGCTTGGCCTATTTGAGGGCTCTGTCGCATTGCTTCCATTATTTTCACTGCCATCATTTATGGTGCCATCGGTTTCACGTTGCTCGACTAATGCCACTGCACACAAGGTTAAATCTTCAGTTCTAAAAAATTAGTAAAATACATTGGTTGAAGAAGGAAAATAAGTTACTAATTTCTGGAATGTCCCCTTTCATCCTTAAAAATTCCTTGTACGTTTTGACTGTTTCATCCCTAGAGTCATCCTTGAAATCTGTTGGTCAGCAAATATATGTCAGATAAGGTGTAGTTCATATAAAGGTGCCATGTTTGCAACAATATAAATACATAATGAAGAAACATAGATCATATACTTCAAGATTGGTCCTCCGGTAGATTCTTTAGCCAGTCCTTATATTCATCAAATAGATCATCTATAAATGGATGCTCATCTTCTTCCAGCTGCTGCCTTGGTCTTGGTTGCTTGAGGGGTGTTATGCTGACTTGATGTGCTGTCCCTTTTTCCTGGGAGAGTACTAATCTGATTTACTTCTCACTCTCATTGTCTAGTAGCATACTCTCTATATGTCTGATATAATCAATAGGCTGAAGCCTAGCTACATCTCTTCCCCAACGCTTCTTGTAGTACAAAAAATCCCGAACAGCATACCCAAGCTGGTCTTTAAGAGATGTCAAGGTTGAGAATTTTATATCAGCCCTTTCTACTTTGAACATTACGTACTCCTGATCTGGAAGTCCATTCTTGCAATGAACATAAATAGTCCAGATTTCACCTGTGCCACTGCATACATAAGACAGTGGTTGATAAATAAACAAGTATAATCTCTGAAGCTTTTTCCAATTTCTGAAAGAAATTCCAACAATTCTCCTAAATATAATTCCTCTTACATCTTATCACTGGCTAGCAATATGGGATTCTAATGCTACAGTTATCACCGACCTGAGAGCCAGCACTAAGTCCATCTTACGTTGAATTTGAGGAGACCCATCCACTAAACAAACACAGAGTTGCCGGCGCATGCTAGTTACACAGTGACTTTTAACTCCAGTTAGACGAACCAATTTTAGATACGACCCTGTCATAGTAAAGTAGGAGTAAACATATATTATCTTAAAAAACCAGCACAACTGTCACCAAATTATCGATGGCTCCTATGTGATTTTATGAACTCTGATCCTCGTTTTGATTTAGAGCAAAAAAAATCTATGTATTGGATCAATATGCAATCCCTGGTTCGGATTGCTTGATTTTGGCTAATTCAAGAACAGAATGTTGGATTTGTTGTCGCTGAATTCCTTCCCGGTCCTAGTACTCTTATGCAGTGATGCATCTCTTATTCTCCTACTATGTACGGTACAACGAACGATCTAGGGGTAATAATACGAACGCAACGATAGTTCAAAAGAAAATCACAGCATATCTGGGGGTATATGGACAAGTGAACCCTAGCTCGTCTTCAAGTTCAAGGGAGGCTTCAGTATATCGATGGCAATGGGCGTCCAAGGCGGTGGAGTCGTTGGTGGTACTGATGCCCTGAGGAGGAAGCGACGTCCTGCCTGTAGGCGTCGCTGCAGCGTGCTCGACGGAGGCGGCGACGTCCTCGATGGAGGCGGTGGTGGGGGTATAGATGTACAAAAAGCCCGCAGCCCGGTGGCCCGCCCAGAAGCCCGGATTTTTGGCCCGACCCAAGCCCGGCCCGGTCTTTTGCGGGCCCGGGCTAGCCCGGCCCGTTACCTGGTACCGGGCCTGGGTCGTCACCTCGGCCTGCAGGCCGGCCCGGCCCGCTGGAAAGAGAACGGGCCGGTCAGGGCCCGGTGCCTCCTGCATCTAGGTCTCCTATCCATTCAACATTTTAATTGTGCTAACTAAACAACGTGAATGAAATATCTCAACATTAGATTTGAACATGTTCAACAATTGAGACTCAAAATATTGAACTACACATATAAGATGTTGAAGTAGAAATTAATAAATGTTGAAACTATAAATTTAGAATGTTGAACATTGAAACTAAGGTTTTTTATTTTTCGCGGGCTATGGGCCAGCCCGGCCCTTTATTTGTGGCCGGGCTTTCCGGGATGGCCTGGCCCAAAAACGGCCCGCAGGCCCGGGCTTGGGCCGTCGCCTCAGCCCGCTGGCCAGCCCGGCCCGGCCCGGTGGGAGGTAGGGTCGGGCCCGGCCTGGCCCGGTTTTTACCGGGCCACACAGGCCCGGGCCCGGGCCGGGCCGCCCATTTGTATATCTATAGTTGGGGGCGTCCTGGACCGAGGTAGCATCTGCGGCAGCGCCATGTCCCTCGCGGCGCGTGGAGTTGGATCGTGATTTTCGGATCGCGGTTATGGGGGAGTGGATTGGCATCGGCGGTACAGGGTATCTGGGATTATATACGGCAGTCTGGTTTTTTGTTTTTGGTGGGAATTTGGCGCGGTGGGAAGGATGGTTTGGCGCGCTTCAAAAGTTTAGGCTTGGGCACACAAATTTGGATGTTAAAAACATATTATATTTTAATTAATTTCCATAAAAAATCTAAACAGCGTTAACTTGGAAAATAAATAAAATAAGTATTAATTAGATAAGTTACTAGTTAATTTATGAAGTTCTCTAAATTAGGTAGACATGATATTGTTGGTGAAGATCATGAGTCACACGAGTTACAAGTATTAACAAACAAGGGCGGATCTAGGGCCCGGGCTGGGGCAGGTTGGGGCGGGCTGTAGTCCGGGTCCGGTGACATGTTGTCGATCTCAGCTGAAGGAAATAAAGCCAGCGTAGAAAGGCCTGCAGAAGTCTGTGCGCTTGATTGAGTCTTAACGAAGCTGCTGACGAGCTCATTGGTTTTATGCGCTTGATGTGGAACTACGTAGAGTTGTTGGTCGACGTGACACGATCAGTATGGCACCACAACATGTACCTCAAATTCGGAAACGACATTACGTTACTATCTATGAGATAGATGAGAATATATTTTTTCCTTTAGGAATAAAAAAAATACGAAGTTACATTAGTATATGTTGTGCCAACAAATTAATTTCTATTCACTACTCATGTGTAAGAAAATAAGCTATATCAAAAGATCCAAGCAATAGAAATTTGAGATACAGACAAAGGCCATGAAGTGAAAGAGCGTGATTTTAGAAACACATAGAAACAAAAATCATTAAATTCGGAGTTTTTATGAGAAAGAAATACCAATTACAAGTTTTAATTATGCATTAAAAAGGAAAAAAAATAAGCCATTCGTGTTCTTCGTCTTCACCTCTTCGTTGTCACGTGGTAGATGGCCATTGGCCTGCACGGCATGCCACAGATCACCCCTCGGACTAGGGATGGCAACGGATAATATCCGCGCGGACAGTGGTTTCAAGTATCCATATCCGCACCCTAAATCTCCTGCCCGCACCCGTACCCGCTATCCGCTACGGGCAGCAAGTCATGCCCGCACCCGCTATCCGCGGATTTACGAACGCGGATATCATTTTTCTATATCCGTTAATAGATATCCGTGGGGTCTGGAGTCACGCCCACACCCTCGCCCGCGGGCACATACCTAGACCCAAATCCGCGCCCATCGGATTTACTATCATCGGGTTTGCGGATATTTCATGCCCGTTGCCATCCCTACCTCAGACAGGGGGCTCGATACATGGGTCGGTAGGGCAGCTGATTAAACCAGTTTCATTTAGATAATTAAGGTACATGGGTTCATACAAAGAAAGTAGCTGGTCTGGTGGTACATGTGTTTTCTTTGAGTCTTCAGGTGCAGGGGTTCAAGCCTGTTTTACCTCAATTTTTCTATCATTTTTGAACATTTTAGTGGGCGTGCTGTTGTCAGAAGGGTGACGTGGCACAACAAGGCCGGTTCGCATAGGCGTAGCCTCATAGTCATCAATGACTTAAAAAATATTAAATGAATGCACACAAAACTGACAAATGGAGCGAAGAAGGTTTCAGTCTCTTCAATTATTACAAGTTTATTGTATCCATAAAACAAGACCTCAAAAATATAAAATAAAATGCACACGAATTCACATTTTCCTGACTTCTTCCTTGAGCAAAATTTACACCACTTTTGCTAGACTTGCCAGTCTCATCAGAATTTGTGTCGTCATTCTTCCACCTACTCTCACCACATGTTGGACACGTGTCCATATCAGCTAACGGCCCATGAAATAACACGCAATCATTCACACAAGCATGTATCTTAATGTATGTGAGGCAAGGTCACTAATAATCTTCTTTGCTTTCTTGATAGTGTCCGGGATACAATCAGTGGCGAAGCTACATGTATTCCATGCTACAACAATGACCATCTGAAAATCATGAAAGAATTACTGTTCCGCACAGAAGATTAAGGAAGCTGACATCGGCAGACCCGGGCCACTACATGTGCGGCCCGTGCGACGGCACAGGGCCCCCAAATTGAAGGGGCCCCTAAAAAAATGTAGTGTATGTATTAGGCCAAGATTGCTGGCCCAAAACAACTTTGCAGTCCGATCGCTGGCCCAAAACATCTCCTTGCCTCTCGGTCTTCTCCGCTCTGTGCGCATCGCGAACCGACGCCAAAGTTGATCCGTCGCCTCACGCCTAGGGCCTCGCCCTCGCGCCGCACCTCTTCCAGTCCTTCGCCCAATCGCCCGGCTCTGGCAAAACGGCACCGGCCACCGGCGCACAGCGGCACGCGGCACGGCAGCAGCTCGCACAGCCGCAGCACGCAGGCACAATTGACACTTGCACTCCAGCCGGCTGCCTCCGTATAGGTATGTATTTTTTTTTATTTTCTAATTCTTAATTTCTTATCTCTTCTAAAGTTATTCAATTCTAAAGTAATAATTAGATTATACTTCTCTAGTGTTCGACACTTCCACGTTTGCAGCTATTGGCTATGTCTTCTAAAAATCGATCTAGAAAATATGATTCCGGCTATCAAAAGCGCAAAAAGAAACAAAGAGTAGAGGATTTAACTCAATCTCAACGGAACGAAGCTTTTCTAAATTGAAATTACTGAAGTCCTACTTGCGCTCTACAATGACACAAGAACGACGTAGTGATTTGGCCATGATAGCACTTGAGAGTGGACTGTTAGAGAAGATTGACTATGAACACTACAAGAATAAAGTTGTTCAAGTAAAGATTATGCATACAAGAAAAATATGTACGATTTCGATGTATTTTCTTTATATGAAATATATCTCTTGTTTTTCTGCAATACTATTATATTTCACTAGTCTAATAGAGGCCCCACTCTAGAGTTTCGCCCATGGCCCCGGATTATGCCGGCCCGGCCCTGGACATGGGTGCACACTGCAGCTGACACCGGTGGCTCAGACGGCTGGCTCCGCCCCTGGATACAATGTCCTGAGGATAGTGCATCTGAGAATAGCCTAAGTGTTTGCTCTGCGTTCTCATTGCTCCATCCACCCATGCACTTAAGCTGAAAGAGCTTAACCACTCATGATATCTTGGTAAGCTGGGAGCAACCTGGGCACAACTCTTGATGCGCATCTTTCAACAAATCAAAGAATTTCTTTGCACTCTCATTTGGCTCTTCATTGCTAGTACCACTCGATGCACCCCTAATTAATGCCGACACGAGATTGTTGGAGGATGATGCATCATCTGGCAGGCCAATATTCATTTCCCTATCAACATTCCAAGGTTGAGCATTAACTTTCTCATCGACAAAATTCTCATCAAACCCTTTAGCTAGCAGGTCCATTTGAACCTCAGATTTTGTTTTGCACACGACTCCACGACACCTTGAACATGGACATGGTGCAGTTTCTGATGCATAGGTGCCTTCAAAAATAGTGTCAATAAATAAATTTCTCAAAACCTGCTTGCCACTCAGCTGTTGATTGAGACAACAACATCCAACTCCATCATCATGTGCCATTACCTCTCCGTTCCAAATGCCACAGGAAGACTTTCCTGCAGCACGTTAATTGAAGCAATCACAACACAATTATAAACTATATCGGAGATAGGGAAGAATCAACAATGAAACATCTTAAAATAATGCATGCATACGTGATCTTTTTTCTCCTCGATGATCTCCGGCCGGCCGGACGCAAGGCCCGTCTCTAAGCTTAAGAGGGCCTGGTGCGAAATAGAAAATGGGGCCTGTATTATTGGAAAAAATATAAATAACCAAAATATATTTTGAGTTCATCATGTTACTAACATAAAAATCCATGCTAAATTAATAATAAAGGGGGTCTAGGAAGTAGGAACAATTTTCTTTGCTTACAAATTGGGATCGAACCTTAATGCATTGCGACAATGCAGTGCTAATAAATCTGGTGTGCCCAAACAACCACCGATCCAATGCAAGAGACCAGGATATATCTAGATCACTAGATATCACCTGATGATCAGAATTCAGAAATAAGAATTTTAGATGAGAGGCCTGAGATTGTGATGAGCTATATATATATAGTAGCAGATGCAAATCGATTTCTGATCACACCTGTTTTCATGGACGCAGTCACGCCTGGACAGCAACAAGCGGCGGCGCCGTCGATGAAAGACGAGTTGCCGAGTTCCTCTGATTTTTTGTTCTCTTTGGAAACCCTGGATGGCAAGTGGCGGCAGCAAGCAGGAGCTGAGGAGCAGATTGCGGCGTCGAGGAGACAAATCGTCGCGAGCGATCCCGGCTCCGTGAACGGCGTCGTTCCTTCGTTTTCTGCTGCTTTGCGTTACTGGGCTAGCTATTAGCCTTGTGCTTTACGTGTTCAATGTAATTAGCAGGCTTATTAGTGCTTAGTGGGCTTAATTTGGGTGGCCCCTGATAACGGGCGGCCCAGTGGTGTCGCTCTGGTTGCGCATGCTGATCGACGGGGGCCGCTGATCGTCTGTTCTGGTCGATGATGAAGGCTGCAAGGTGGCACTGGCTGTGAACGCTCTCCCTTCTCGTGTGCCGATGAAGGATGGTTAGCACTTTGAGGTCAAAAATATCATTTTGCAGAGATAAATCAGATACGCTCGCCACTTATAACAAAAAACATACATATATAGTCTAATGGTTAGCACTTATGGCCTGGACATTGAGGTCTCAGGTTCAAAACCAGCAAGCTGTGTTTTTTCTCCTTTTTTTTAAGTAACCATTAAAGTGGAAAACCTTAGGTGGTGCAACCAATTAATTTTTCATTGCTATATAAATGAAGGTTTTGCAATGAAACAGACTATTACATACAATAAAATCATAATTGTTGCTACATGTACCACTTTTTTGTAGCACAAGCGACTATTATATACAACGAAACATATTCGTTGCGAGATGGACCGGCTATTGCAACCATGAATTAAAGAGTTGCAATATCACCTTAGTATTGCAACAACAACAAAATTATCTGCAACGCAAAATGAACCGTGGCAACAATAATCACTTACTGCAACTTTTCTATTATGGGTCGTGACAACACTTCCTTTCCGCAACCATCTCCATACATAGGGCCACGAAATAATTTGCGTGGCAAAAATCGTTGCAAGAATACCTCTTGTTGCAACCAAAACTTGCTGTTGTGACAAAAAAATATGACATAAGGGTCGGAAGTTAGTAGTGCAAAAAGAAGTCTACATATAATCATGCTTAGATATACATATACATGTAGAACACAACAAGCAAAGAGCCAAAAACAATAAAAGATCCAATCGGTGGTGCATAGAAAACAAAAAGAACGTGAGCAGAGGAGACACTGGACGTCGCGCCTAATGGGAGCATGGAGGGCCAGCGAAGAAGGTGCCGCCGACGTGCCCTCCTACATACGCTTGTGGGATCTGGGCGAGAGGAGACGAACGGAGAGCAGCGTGAGCCGTGAGCGGGCGGCGGCTGTTGCTGAGTACGAATGAACGGGCAGTTAGGGTTAGGATCTGCATTTATATACGGCACCAAATCGAGCAAGTATTGGGCCGACCTGGTGGGTTACTTCATTACTGGGCCGCACATGTGTGAGCGTGTCTGGGCTGGGCTACATAGTGCTGGTAGGTGTGGCATTGGTATGCCTTTGCAGCATACGAGAATCAAAATTCAAAAGGAGCGCGGTGGAAATCACCGGCCAGGAGGGAGGCAGGTCGACCAGTGTGCATGCATGCATGCATATATCGATGATATGTACTTTCGTGCTTCAACACAGAGAGAATGGTCGTCGTGAGCTCCTCACCATCACAGATAGCAGATGAAAAGACCTTAACTAATTAAGAAAATGAAGAGCGAAAGGAAATAGGACAAAGATAGATTGACAGGCAGGGCACTTGGACATGGCAAAAATAATTGCGTTTGCCTGGGTAGACCAAAAATGAGATAAAGCTTTGACTTTGCTACAGATAAAGAAATTGCATTAGAAACGAAGTCAAACATTATGGTATGATTGTTTGTAACCTCTTGCTAAAATAGGAAAATATGTGTGTTTTATTCTAAACTTGTGGTCATACATTTATAATGAAAAATATAATTATATATTGAAGATAATTCTTAGTTTTAAATTTCAAATTTCAAAAATTGATAATAATTCTATATGCTTTTATTTATAATTATCTACTTATTTCATTTTTCACCCATAACAATGCATGGGTATGAGTTTCTGCCCTCTTTTTTTCGTCCGTCGTACGGACAAAGGGCCCCACCTGTCAGATGACGGCAACACACGTTCAGATCCTTCCGTCGTACCCACCGTTAACTTTCTTGAATTCCGTCTCCTCTCCGATCTCGAAAACACACCACGACAGGCATTGGGTCCTTCCCTGCCTCTCGGGTCTCGGCAAAGAATCTCAATCCGGTGAGAATACAACACAATAAGAATTAAGAGCAGGACACAACAATAACATGTATCCACCAATATATACAGAAGAAAGGCAATGCAAACACTCGAACAAGAAGAGAGAGGATTTGAGATTGAAATCAATAACCGTGGAAGAACAAAGAATTAATCTGTGTTCAACAAAACTAAGAAATCATGCCGAAGAGGTCAGGAAAGGCACTGCCACCGGCACGCGAGGAAGGGTGCTCAGGCAGCGAAGGCAGGGCCGCTCGGCCAGGAGCGGGTAAAGCGCGGTCGCCGGTGCGGTGCGGCGCGTCGAGGAAGCCAAGGTACGACACCTGACACCAGACACTAGGAGGAAGCCAAGGCGCGGTCGGCGAGGCCCCACGCGAGGAGGCAGAGGGCGGGCGGCTCGGCGGAGAGATATGCCCCGGCGCAGAGAAGCAGCAGAGGAGATGCGACCCTTGGTGGGGAAAGCGACCCCTGGTGTGTGCATGGCCAGTGGGAGGAGAGGATAAGGCCAACGACCTTTTTGAAAAATAACCCTTGTACTTCATATAAAACTTATGGATGGACGTTGGCAGCGCACGTCTCTCCCACTCTGGTGCCGTGGTGCGTGTGCCCTACGCGCGAGTGGGCCTTGCACATTAGCAGCCCAGCAACATGGACTCGCACCTCTAAAAAAAAGTGTTGGTGGGTGCATTGGTGCCTATAGAGGGCAGCAGTAATGTTGCTAGGACAAATATATCACTCTTTTTTTCCACATTCAACGCTGAGGGAAAACAAATAAGAACGAAGCAATCGAAATAAACAGGGCCATGATAGCACATGCATGCTTAACTCACGCAGAAGCGTTGCTTGGTAGACCAGGCTATGTGCGTTAGCCTTTGTTGGCTCAAATCATATTACAATTGTAGACGAGGTCTTAAAGTTTTAGTAAAAAATCATAGATCATTTGAATTTTGAGGAGCATGGAGGACTTTTCAGTGTACCTGAAACTATATGGCATATCTGGATAATTTAACTTGAAATTAACGATGAGATGAATCATAAATAAATCGGAAATTTAGTCGTTTGGTGAACGTTATATTCCAAACCAGTAGGCAGTATGTGGAAGTTGAATTATTACTATGCACCAATAAATTTATTCACACAAATATTATATTGTATGTTGACACCACATGATATTTTAAAAAACTTATAGATATTTGTAGTACTAAAAACAACATCCTAACACACAACGCATGGGCATCTTTTGCTAGTATATATCTATCTATACTATAAAGGATTGAACAAATTGAAAACACTTCTTACCCACAAACACACCCCTTTACCCCTCACAGCAGACCCACCTACCAGGGCTGAACGGTGGGCCTAGGACGACCAAGGGGGGAGATTGATTTGGTCGTCCTCACCCAGTTAAAAATTGCCCCCAGCTGCCTCCCCTCCCATTTTTTTTATCACCATCAAATGCACCCAACCCCATCGTTAAGAAATTGGAAACGACAAAGAAAAAATAGAAAGTAAAGACCCTCTTTGATTTCTCTAATCTCTCAACGAATAGAAATAAAAGACACCCACATAAATGCAATTGAAAGCAACCCACGTAAATAGAAACAGAGGATCCCCTAATCTCTCTCCAATCGCATGTTAAAGGAAAGCCCCTGATCTTTCCTCCTAAAATAAATCCTTCCCTAAAATCATTGAAGGAAACATAAACAGATCATGACAATCACCGAAAAGCAAGTTCAAAACTTCAAATCATGATTTCTTCTCTCTCGCTTCCTTTTATCCACCTCACCTCCTATCTTGGCATGCGCCCCTCCCATGTGCCTCGCACTCAAGCTCTGATCTGCGGAGTGGAGGAAGCGGCAGCCGGTGAGGGAGCAACCGGCGGCGGCGACGGTGCGCGGAGGTGGGTCGGCGAGGGAAGGAGGTGGCGACACTATGGTACCCGTCGGTGCCCAGCAGATATACCGAGGTGGGCGCATTAGCGCGAGCACGCTTCCTCTCTCGGATCCAGCAGTGCATGGGACCCACACGAGCACATCGACTGTCGGCTGCGCACTCACGAGGCTATCGGCCTCGGCTCCGGCAGGCGGCGCGATCTCCCGATTGTCGGTGCGGCTTCGTGAGGACTCGGCGCCCAAGCGCGCTGTGGTTTCTCCACCAAGAACCCAGACCCCCCCCCACGATGAGCTCCTCCTCTCCTTTCCCAGAAGGTGCCGCAACCTGTTTCCCAATCTGTCCGATTCGTTGGTAGGCCTGTGGTTTTTCCTTCTCGATTGAACTGTAATTTGATAGTCCCTTTCCATGAGTGCAGGCGCAGAGCTAGATCGCTTGCAATAGGTTGTATATGGAGCTCGCCCAGTGGCAGCCCACACCTCCCGCCGGGTTCAAGCACAAGGTCTCTGATAACCTCCAAAGGCGTCGTCTTTCTCGCCGCGACCCTCCCTGCACAATTCCTCACTCATCATGTCTTCCTTTTTTGCATGTTTATCATGAGGTTTTTTCTTTGTTCTTATTAATTCTCCTATATGGATGGGTTCCACCGTTCAAGGTCCCTTTCTTTTGTTGATCTCTATTCTTCATTTCTAAGGGTTCTTTTTTTCTCAGTCATTGTGTGTGGAGGTGGATTTGGACTACTTGCCTAATAGGATATTTATCTATCGATAACTGAACACGTGGGTAATTAAGGTCACCGGAGCAGCAGGTACCCTCTATCACGGCAAAACCTACCAGTTGCTGGTTGACTTCGCCGAGCTTCCCATGCAAACACCTCAAGTTAGGTTTTCACAACAAAGATGCCACCTTCAGTTAATTATATCTACTCTTTTCATTTTGTCCTTCCATTACATCTGATTGGATGGTAACCTCGTTTTGCTTCCAGGTTGTTTTTCTCAATGTTGTGCTGATGCATCCACATTTGTAGTAGTGGCTGTATCTGCTTAGGTAAAAAAGTTGTCTCTTTTGCATCTTCTCTCATGGACAAGAATTGGTGTATGACTCACTCCATTTCTGATGCCTTTCATTAACTGCTAAAATTTAGATTTTCTTGGTCGTGAGTGTTGGTCAAATCTAATGATAGCTGTCATAATAACAAACATGTACATCTTTAGTCTGGTACCTGAAATATGCAATTGTTGATCTTTACTTTAAATTTCATTGTTGTTTCATGTTTCTTGTTTCTGCATACAGAACAATCTATAACGTTATTGTTTCATGTTTTTTTAATATTCAAGACTTTTACCTTTTTTTGTCTACGGATTTGTATGATTCATAGAACATTTGTTTAATGGAGCTAGGATTCCATTGGAGAATATCCTATATATTTGTTCTCTGAATATCGCTTCTAAAATTTACAACAAACAATATGCAAATGCATGTATTTTTGGAGCTAGAAAGCCGCTTGCCAAGTTTTTGAGGCAGCCTCATTTTATTGTGTGGGATAATAGTGACCTTGTCACTCATGAAGTCATCATAGGCTTATAGAATGCATATGCTATTTGTGCAGGTAATTTCCATAGAGCGCACTTTAGCTAGCAATGCCAGATTTTCTTATTTTAGTAATTAATGATTTTTTATTGATACTATATTGGGCATTGCTAGCTAAAGTGCGCTCTATGGATCTTATTGCAGTCACTTCCGCAACATCGGGTATAGCTGCATCCATCATGCATGGTGGCCGAACAACACACTCAAGGTTCAAGATTCCAATCAAGTTGGGTGACAACAGTCTATGCAATTTTACTAAGCAGAATGGTACAGCTGAGATGCTAAGGAGGGTGTCGCTCATAATTTCAGATGAAGTAGCAATAACTAAGAGGTAGGCGGTTGAGACTCTTGATAGAATATTGCAGGATGTAAGGATTGTACAGAGCCATTCTGTGGCAATGTTTTTATCTCAACTAGACCAATAAATTGTGTGTTACCTCCCTCTTCCCTTCTTTGAAATGGCTTTGATGAAGGTATTTGTCTCAGCAAAATAGTCACTCGTATTGAAGTTGATCCTATGACCTAGGAATAAAAATAAAATAATCAAGATAATTATGGAAGTTTAAAATAATCTATATTATTCTATCTACTTCCCTCTTACATCTCATAGGTTGCAAATGTGAAAAAATCAATAAAAAAAACTTTAGAAAATAAGTCTGCCGCCCACTGCATGTTTTAAGATTAGCCTAACAAATCATAATTATTTCCATTAATTGCCTTAGAGTGATCTGACGCATTTTTAATTCAGTCCGGCAAATCAACCTTTTATTTCTTTTCTTAAATACCAATCATTTGTTTCCCATATACTTTGATTGACGCAATATTTTCCATTATGATTTTGTTTCTATATTTCTTTTAGACCAGCCAAAATAACATTTGTGGCCATCCAATCATTTAGATTTTGTTTCCTTTGTTTTTTTCAGTCTGGCCACCTTTTTCCATAACCCTTCCGTTAGCCTTCCCATAAATGATCATTTTATTTGTCATGCATCTTCTCTTTTATGAAAGATCAATTCCAAACTATCCTCCCCATCATAAAACACACAACCTTGTAATAGGAGCACTCGCCCATGGATCAAGGCTCTCACAGTTACATGACCTTGAAGGATGCCATGGCACAATGTCATGGCGCGCATGTTGATGTGTCGACTTTGTTGGAGCAGCCGATCCTATTCCTGGACTGATGGAACACTATTTGTGTGACAAAATGTTACTTCAACTCACCATTTCTTCATTCATTAAACAATCATATCATTGTCTTACAATGCTAACTCTCAATCGTTCAGTTTCTTAGCTTTCCTCCGCATGGTCAATGGCAATGAAGACGAAACACATCGACTATTAGTTGAGCCTAAAGTGGACAACCACTTTGTCATGGTACAAAACGTTATGGTGGACAAAAATATGAGTGAGTACTCTTTTCTTATTGTGTAATTGTCATGTTCTTACATTCTATCTCGTGAACACTTCGAAGAAGGACGGATATAATACTATCGAGTTTCACGTTTAACAGCATGTTTGGTGGCTAACAATCTCATTATTAAAGATGAAATTAACTTATCTCTGTCAGCACTCGAAGGTGGTTAATTAATATTAGAATAGCAAATTATTATAAAATGTTTTTTTATTTGAAGCTAAATTTTTACTATGTCTAACATTTTTCAGCAATTAGAAACGATATTCACAATGACTATGGACTTCACGAAAGCATCAAAGTTGATGTCACCACACGAATGGAAGATCTTAAACATATCTCCGATACATCGCTGCCCGAGTTCCAGGACAACCTAATTGGCCAGGTAAAGAACTCCACATAGTTTTGTTATTTGAAATAGTATTTGACAAGCTCTCAAAAAATATTTAGAATTTTTTTTCTGGCGTACTTGTTTCAGTGGGATATAGATTTTTGGTTTTAGAAAACTGGTTGGCCAGGGAAAAACAAAAATAAAGAATAAGCAGATATGCTCTGGCTATTGTGGAACCATGCTTGTTGTTTCCTATGGGAGGTGATTCGGATGCTCAAGGACAAAATAAATAAACGATTGGTTAGGCTAAAAAGAAAGAAAAAAATGCAGCACTATGAAAAAAATATATATGATATGTATATGTATATGTATATGTAGGGAGACAATTGACATGTAACTCTTCCTAAATTAATAATTATGATTAATAAAATCGTGGAGGAAATATCTTTCATCTCGGATAGTTTATTGCTATCCAGTTCAAATTTATGTGTGTATCTTTTGTAGGGTTATCTTGAAGTATTGTAATAAGTTGTATTTAAAATTTATTATGTTCATTTTAGTTCTCATTTCAATGTGCATATGCTTTATTTCTGTATGAAATGGAATTAGATCTCGTCACTGAATAGTTATGTTCTAACCTAATTTATTTTAATAGCACGTGCGTGTCGCACATGCTAAAAGACTAGTAAAAGTATATAAAAGTATACTCCGTAGCTAGCCAAGCCAGCAAACCCCACCATCCCGTGAACCAGGCTCCGTGCGGCCGTTTCGGTCCCCACTAATTACTCCTTCGTCCACTAATTACGGGAGCCAACAAAGCACTGTGAGCCGATTTGATTTGGGAGCCGAGCCGCTGCAACCCTGGACAATTAATCGTAATTAATTGGTGTACGATTGATTAGCTCGCATTGAATAGCCTCATATGTGCATGCATTCTGAGCTGACAACATATGCAGCCTATACAAGGTTACGTGAACGTAATGGATTACCATAATACAAGTCTATCGACATGTGTTTGTTTACGTCAGTGCAAAATTGCTATGGCTTCAAATATTAAGGTCTCCGCCGGGCGCCTTTGTCAACCCCCTCCTAACTTACCGGTGAGAGTCCATCTTTTTTCGCAAACCATCTATCGCACTCGACCAAATCCAATCGCGACGAATCCATCGCGCCGCCGATGCAGTTCGATCTCTGCCTCCACGCTGCTGGGGTCATTTTTCTCAGCCGTGCTTCCAGCGGGACAACCGGGGAGAACTGCTCGGGGAAGAATCGTTGTAACCTCCTCTCCTGGGTGCTCCGGTTCCCAATCTTTTTCCGGTCTTCCCAACGCCGTCCAGCGAAAGGTGCTCCTGGTGCTTATCTCTAATTTCTTTCCTTTATGGCCTGCACATCTTGATGGTTGTTTTGCCTGCGCTTGTCAGATCTGGCCTGTGAGCTGTGGTGTGGCAACCAAAATTCGAAGCATTGTTTTGCATGATGGAGGTAGCTGCAGTGATATGATACTTTTTCTCTTTGCATCGATGAGAATGTAACACAGATTGCAATTGTATAATTATGATTATAGAGACGGGTTATTTCTGAGGGGATAGAAGCATTATTTCCTTCAGATGTCGCTGCTTATTGGAGCACTGGGATGCCTGTAAGCTAGTTCTTGACCGATATTTCCGATGAATGTTATTTCAATGGTAGGTGCATTGTCCTCCATGAAGTTATGGAAGCAATTCGATGCCTGTTTGTTCATGAAAGAAGTAATTAAATTGTTGTACAATAATTAAATTATTGAAAGTAGTTTGTTGATTTGTGTTGAGGAGAAAATACATAGGCTCAGCTTTATTTCCAGATCATTTGATACTGTATGTTTCTCCTGGGAATACTCTTTTTTTGCATAATTTGCTGCCTAAATACCATCATGGTTGATTGGGTAATATTGTTCTGACTTCGGAGTATAACATCAAGTTGATATAATTATTTAAAAAACATCAAGTTGATATGTTTTTTTAAGGGCAAACTCTGAGGGAGTTCCCCACAGCACTTCATTTTCATATTATATTTGATTATACTAGTTAGGTTGACGCATGATGCGCATCTACACAAAACATGTTAACATGAAACGATAATAAAACACGGTGTACAAATATTATTTTATCTTAATATGCTCAATGCATTATTTGGACAAATTTCTTATCTTAATGACCGTAGGTCCCACTAAATTGGCCCCACTAAATGTACATGGGTCGCACCTAAAATAATGAGCATGTTTCACATGCATTGCAGCTAAACAATATGGTACTTCTCGTGGGTCAAAAAAAAATAATATATGGGTCCCACGTGGGTCAGACCTAAAATAGTAGGTTTCACGTCGGTTCCACCTAAACTTCGTGGGTCCCACCAAAAATAGTGTACGGTCCTACGTGGGTCTGACCCAAAATAGTATCTGGGTCCTACATAAATCATCTTGTGGGTCCTAGCTAAATATATGTGAGTCCCGCGTGGGTCCCACCAAAATATATGCCGGTCCCGCGTGGGTCCCACCTTAATATATGCGGGTCCTGCGTGAGTCCCACCTAAATATATGTGGGTCCCACCTAAATATATACAAGTCCCCCATGGGTCCCACCTAAATATATATGTGGGTCCCGCGTGGGTCCAACCTAAATATATGCGGGTCCCACTTGGGTTTTATCCAAATAGTATTTGGTCCCACCTAAATATTACGTGGGTTCCACATGGCACATAAATAGGACGTGGGTCCCACCTAAATATATGCGGGTCTCACATGGATCCTACCTAAATATGTGTGGGTCCCACCTAAAATGGTATGTGGGTCCACCTTAATATTACGTGGGTCCCACGTGGGGCCACAACTCATGAGGGAGCTCTGATTCTTGGAGCTTTAGTATATGTAGTAATGTACAAGAAGCTAGAAGAGAGAGGGGAGTAGGAAAGGAAGAAAGATAAGATTACAAGACTGTCTCTAGCCACTGCAAAAAAAAAGTAAACGTTTGTCCTCTCTAAATCGCCAGGACTGGAGGATCATTTGATCTCGGAACCGTCGAGTCCAAATTTGATGAGTAGCTCTTTGGTGAGTAGCTCTTTGGTCATCAAATATCACTGCATTACGAAGCTTCCAAATTTCCGAGGCTGCTATGAGAGCAATATCTTTAAAGAAAGGGTTGGTTGATCCTTGCTTTGTCGTAACAATTCTATCATGAATGTTGGGGTTATCGGTCCAATGGAAATTAATCAAGGACCAGCAATGTCTGGCAAAGACACAGTCGAAGAAAAGGTGATCTCTAGTTTCCCTCAAGTTATAGTGACAGAGGACACAATTTATTCCAGACTGAACATTACTATTGCGACGCTGCAACAAATCTTTGGTGTTCAGCCTGTCCATAATAAGTAACCAACCAAAGACCTTAATTCGAGGCATACTCTTTGAGCTCCAGAGCCATTTAAACGTTGGTGGTGCGTGCAGCCCAGGAAACACAAATTTATACATCTTGCTGGAAGTGTAATTGGCACTTCCCCAGATGAAATGAAAGACCACTGATCAGGCTCGTCCTCATGGTATGTCACAGCTTGCAGGTAGTTTTGGAGATCCATCATCTCCTGATACGCCTCTTGAGTGAGTGGCAGGAAATATATTGATTCAAGGTCTGGTGCTCCCATGATCTGAGCTCTGTAGACTTAGCAAAGGAGTGTAATCGTGGGAAACGATCAGCAAGAATGTCCTCAGACCAGATATCATCCCAAAATAGAACTGTAGAATCATCCCCAATAGAACATCTAGCAACTCTATACAAATTATTCAATCTGAGCACATCCTTCCACCAAAAAGAGCCAATTTCTCTTGTTGCATGAGGGACTTTATCAGCATAATATGTGGTCCATATAAAATTAACCCAAGGGACATTTTGCTTGGAATAAAATTTGTGTAGGTGTTTTAGTAGAAGTGTATCATTCTGCAGGAAGAGATTAATAATTCCTAAGCCTCCCTTGTCTTTTGGCCTTCTAAGAAGAGGTCATGCTGCTAGATTTCCCCCCATTTTGCTTCGATCATTACCTCTCCAAATACACTGTTTCATAGCTCGTTCAACATTACCCTTATGCAGCTTGATAGTACACATAGCATAGGTAACAATAGGGCTGATCATCGAATTCAGGAACTGAACTCTACCAGAGATGGTTAAAAGAGAGGAACAGGATGATAATATTCTATCCACTCTACTCATTATAGGTGACATATCTTCTATTCTAGGTTTAGTAGTCCCCATTGGCAAGCCAAGATAGGTAAATGGCATTGAACCCAGTTGGCATCCAAAACTCTGTGCTAAAGATTCAGCTCGGGAGTTGGTCATATTGATAGGTATCATTTGAGATTTGCCATAATTCACTATAAGACCTGTAGAGTCTGCAAACTGATCAAGGAGACCCTTAAGGTGAAGTAACTGTTGGGCATCAGCTTCCATGATCATGATGGTGTCATCCGCGTATTGGACAATGGGAAAATCAGGATGTGCCAGAGGGAGTGGAGAGTTTAGGGACCCATCATGGAAGGCTTTATTCACAATTACTTGCAGCAACTCTGCAGCTAGCACAAAGAGCAATGGGGAAAGGAGGTCACCCTGCCTAACCCCTCTTTTGCATTTAAACTGTTTTCCAGGAACACCATTTAGTAGAACTGCTGAATGACCAGAAGAGAAAAGCATCTTCATCCAATTGAGCCACTTTCCAGGAAATGCCATACTTCCATGACAGCCAGCATAGCAGGATGCTCTACTGTGTCAAAAGCTTTAGCAAAATCTAGTTTCAAAATAATGATTTCTCTTATTGATTGGTGGCACTGATGGATATATTCAAAGCACCAAGCTCGGCAGTCTTGAATTGTCCTAGATCTTGTAAATCCATACTGGTTGGCATGTAACAGTAACAAGATCACTAATTGCAGTCTGTCAGCCAAAAGCTTGGTAATAAGCTTAATACTGCAATTATGAAGAGAAATAGGCCTATAGTCATTAATTCCTTCTGGGTTGTTATTCTTGGCACCAAAGTGATAAATGAATTGTTTATGGACTCCAGGTCAATTTTTTCATCATAAAAATCTTGGCAAAGAGTATAGAAATCTTCCTTGATGACAGACCAACACTTCTTCAAGAACATACCATTAAAACCGTCAGGAGCCTTGTCTGTGGGGTTGGATTTGATAACCAGATCAATTTCTTCACGTGAAAAAGGCAGGACTAGATTACTAAGGTCCTGGGGGGTTATGAGATTTGCCAAATCAAAATTCATCAAAGGCTGAGTTGTAGCACCCATTCTGTTTTTAAAAGCAGACCATATTAGAAAAGCCTTTGAGGCATGATCAGTAACCAAATTACCAGCAGCATCTTGAAGCTGTGTGATGACATTTTTCCTATAAGAGATAGTGGCCATTGCATGGAAGTACTTAGTACATTCATCTCCCAGTTGTACACGATTCACAGTATGTCTCTTTCTCCAATAAATGTTCCTGTATCTTAAGACTTTCTGCAACTGATTTTTGATGATCACTCTGAAATTCCATTCATTAAGGTACAGAGGCCTACAGTCCTCCAAGGAATCCATGAAGTAAATAACCTTATTGCATTCAGAAATCACCTTAGTCAGATTTGAGAGACTTCTACTCTAGTGCTTTAGGGAGTGACGCAGGCTTTTAAATTTCCTGGCAATCAACTTGCTGCTGCTTTGGGGTCTAGACATCTCTGCAGACCATGAGTTTCTAACAGTGTCCATAAACCCTGGATGCTCAGGCCAAAAGTTTTCAAATCTGAACACATTCGATCGTGGAATGGATCTACTGATAACAACCTTGCATGGTACATGATCAGATATGGGCTTTGCCAGCGGAAGTACCATGGTATTAGGGTAAGAGGTTGTCCAATTAACTGATGTAAAAAACCAATCTAGCTGTTCCAGAAGGGGATCCTGCTGCATATTGCTCCATGTAAATGCACGTCCTTTGATAGGTAATTCAGTTAACCCCAGATGGCCAATGGCTTCATTAAAACGAAAAGTGTTCTGAATGTCACCTCCAGACTTGTTCCGGTCCTCTAGTGATCGATAGAAATTGAAGTCGCCCAAAATTAACCAGTTTTCATCATTCTGAATATTCAAATCTTTAAACCATGTAAGAAAAGCGGTTCTGGTAGGTTCAGAACAGGGACCATAGACTGATGTCATGCGCCAGGTTTCTCCATTATGTCTCGCCACAAAGGACATCGAGATTGCAAAGCTTTGCTTTTCAATAACTGTACCATCGAAAATGGAGCAAACCCAGCCGACTAGAATTCCACCTGATGCACCCACTGAGGGGATGTAATCAAAATTGTCAAATCTACGAGGATCAAATTTCCTGATACACTGAGTGTCAAAGGATTCTTTCTTTGTTTCTTGAAGGCAAAAAATAACACATGCAGTTTCATCAATTTTGTTTCTAATAGCATCCCATTTAGTATCACTGTTTATACCTCTAATATTCCAACACAGGATATTCCAGTTTCGATTCATTTTTAAACTAACTGTAGGGAGATAAAAATAACCATACAACCAGTGTAGGTCAGGGATAGACAAGTATGCATGGCATTGGCCTCAATCACGGAAACAATATCAAGTTGATATGTTATAGGCTAGATGTAGGAAAGCTAATTGGCGATGGGTAATCAAGATGTGAACATGGTCGTGTATGATGGTTGCAAGCTGTGGCTACATACAGAGTTCATGTGGATTGGTTAGTTTTGCTAATTCTGTCACTGATGTAGTCATAATATCTGAAAAAGAAGCAGCAGAACCTGTCCATTTTACTTGATGGGGAAATCATGTAAATCTACAGTATTAATGGGATTAGGGTACACCTTTTTTTATTAGAATTGACAGGCAGAAGTAAAGAGAACAGCTTGTTTGGGAGAGCTACTGCTTTCTAGTATTGCTAATATTCTATTGCTTCTCATCTATTTTTTACCAAATGTCGATACGAAATGTTGAGAATCTGCAAGACAATATAGTCTTGGTCTAGACTCTGGAGTGTTCATTTGAATTTTTATTAAATAAAAGGAAAGGATAAACCACCTGTCATTCTGATAGATATATACCACAATGCTGCTACAGTGATTAAGCCGGGCCTTGTTTAGATGAGGAAGTTGGTGGAAAGTTGGAGGTGTGAATAGTGCATTGGTAAACGTGTCTGTGAGAGAAAATGTAACTCGATGTGACTGGAAAGTTGATGAAAGTTGGCGAACTAAACAAGGCCCAGTATTTTTGGTAGTGGTACTATCATAATTCTTTGAGTAAATGAATCGAAACCGGCCATTTGAGACCTATAATTGCTCTATACCTTTGGACATATGTATCTTGACTAATAATTTACAAATTCGGTTCAACTGATGATGAATCTTTTTACAGGATGATGTGAAGGAGTTAAGGCTTGCAACTGTTACTTTGCTTAGGAGTTAGGACGCCTTTGTAAGCTACTGTTAATATTTAATCTTTCGGAAATAGGTAGTAGCTGAAATAGGAAGTGTAGAAAAAATTGATAGCGTGAAATTCATGTCTTCGGACACATCCGTTTGTATGCCTGTAATGTGATTCATCCTAGTCTTTATGGCGTGATAATGATCCCAGAGAAATGGTATGCTCATGTGTGATGCAGCCGAAGGCCATTGTACACATGTTTTTTTTTCCGTCACTTGTATGCCCATCAATCATTGGCATGATTCTGATTCAAGATATGTAAATTATTTCATTGGATACTTTGTTAAGATTTCCTAGATGCTAATCCTTTTTATATTTTATTTGATATTGTTAGCTCTTTTAATTAGTTGATGGGTTTGTAATTTTGCTAGTCTTTGTCAAACTAAACAATAAAAAAGTCTAAAAAGTTGATCTAATCCATCAACATTTGTTTTTACCTCAAATAACAAAAAATCAAATCCATGAGCATACGTTTATGCATTCTCCCATCCGTGCATCCGTTGAGGTGATGACTGAATTGACGAAGAGAAAACCTGCACCAAACGTAAGTATAACGAAAAAAAAATTGCGCCAAACGTCTATGAAAAAAACGTAAGTATAACAAAAAAAAAAATGCGCCAAACGTCTATGGAAAAAAAAACACATATCGGTGGCTACCATCAATCCGTCCGCGAAACAGACCAGGTTGTGGACCGGCCATAAAATAAGTTATTCTATAGCCACCTCAGTTTACTATAGTTTTATGTACGGATTTACTACAATGTCGCATGGTAACTTTACTATAACACATGAGGATTACATTATAGTAAATCATATGGTGAGATTTACTATAATCTCATAAATTACCATAGTAATTGTAGTAAATCAAAGTAGCTATAGAATAGTTACTCTGTGACCGACCATAGTTATTCTGCGTCTATTTAGCTCGCTACGTGGCAAATATTATTTAACGCCTCATCGGTAGCACGGTCGGTGCTCCGGCGAGCTCTCCTTGACATGTTTTTACTCCGTTTGATCTGTATGTAGTAAAAATCGTCACGCACCATTATTTTGCAATTAATGTGCACGAGACGCGGTCCGATTGGATGAGCTTCTGGCGCTGGCGGCACTTCTGGCCGGAGTTCCGGTAAGGCCATGACACCGTAAAAATCAATTCGTTCGTTTCCTTCATTGGTAGTAAAAGCCCGATGTAAGTGGTAATCACAATAATTTTTTATGTTGATTGACTAGTCCAGGCCTGATTCGTTTCAGGTCTAGACTCTAGAGATATCCAGCGACCTCATTACTTAAATCTGTCGCATGTCATGTGATTGGGGTTATTTTATTCACCAAGGATTCGCGTGATGGATTCAACTACTGCTTGAAGAACTTCATTGTTGACGTGCCTGCGTTGCTCTTGGGTAGGACAGCCGGAGATCCAACTAGCATATGCTACTGTAAGAAGAAAGCAAGTCTGAGTAATTAGTGAATGAAAGAAGTATTTTCAGACCAAGCATTACAGTGGTTCCGTGTATTCTCTCTTAGAAGCATTAGAGTAATTTCTTCACTCTAGTATTTTCAAAACCTTAAACAAGTAATTTTCCATTAATCTGAGAAGAACAAAATATTCAAATTCACAACTACTAATAATTTTATAATACCTGCAACACTTATTTCAAAGAAGTAATTTTCAAAAGTAAAAAAAAAGAAGTTTCGAATATGAAAGATGTAATACCAATAGTACCTTCAAAGAATTAATTTAAAATTTTGAGTAGTATTTTTGTAATGACAAGAAATAATATATGTTATATGCAAACCTAAAACCACATATCCATTTTATTTTCCTATCTTCATCTATACCGTTGTAACACGGTTTTTCTGGTATTACTAACAATGAAGAGATAACAATTATCTTTTTTGATCTCTTCCAAAAACATCCTCCCGTACAGTTACTGTTGACCTGCTATTTATAGGGGCCAACCTCGTATGTTTACAAGACCGTTACTTCCCGCCAAAAATCTTATAAACTATCTTAGCTTTTAGATGACTGTTGCTTCCCGCCAATCTCCGCCTTAGCCTCGTAACAGGAGACGGATTCGTCTTGGCAGTTCCTTGTCTCGTGACCAGCCTTGTGCTATTGCCTTCTTCGCCTTGACTTCTTCAGTCCTGCTCCTTGACTTCGTCAGTCCTGCTCGAAACTCTAACCTCTTCGAATTAGATTCACGCTTGTCATCTTCGTCTTGACCTCTTCAGTCTCGCCTGCGACTTTAACCTCTTCGAATTAGTTTCACGCTTGTCTTCTTCGTCTTGACCTCTTCAGTCTCGCCTGCGACTTTAACCTCTTCGAATTAGTTTCACGCTTGTCTTCTTCGTCTTGACCTCTTCAGTCTCGCCTGCGAAAATAGAAAATAGGATTCCACGGGGCGTCTCCCCAACATATACCATTTTATAAACCTTAAAACAAGTAATCTTTCAAATTAAAAATTGAGGCACCAAATTAGACGTAATATCTATTATATGTAATCGTAAAATGACAGATCCATCGGACGGCCACCAAAACAACTCATTGTTTGATATGATATACATACATGTGCTGGTTACACTTCGCTATTTTGTCATATGAACATCCCCTATTACAACAGACGTGAAAACAAAAAAACAACAGCGGGAAGCTAGTTCATCCACCAGTGCATAGCACCATCTCCCTGCATCAAAGACAGCAGGTTCAAAAAACTTAAGACTCGATACCCTTGTCAAATAAAAAAACATAACAGGTACATAAAGAATTGTCAGTCTTGTGTGAACAAGTTTTACTGACGACCGTTACTGATACCAGGCTGCAAATTGCTTCCCCTCGGGTAGGAGCATATAAGTCATACTCCTGTGCCTTTCATGAGCCTCTAGAGATTATCCAATCTCATAGACTGTGACTAGCAGTCAACTCGTATAGGTGTGCTCCTTAAAAGATGTTTCTGCAGGATAGCATCTCTGCTTCAGTAAGCCACTCGGATCACATTAAGGTATTTAACCAACCTGCCATGCAGAAAAGGAGAGAATGCATCTCCAATGGAGTGGGTTTATAGGAAGAAAAGTACTCTCCTTCTCTGTTAGTAAATAGCTTGTTTCGCCATCCTTCTTCACGGGATCTCCGATAAAAAAGGATAGGTTACCACTACAACATAACTCTCAAGTGGGTCTCAATCCCATCTCCCTAGATGCCTCGTCGATCACATTCTGTGAAAGACCTTTAGTAAAAGGATCTGCTGGGTTTTTAGTAGTATGGACATAGTCCAATGCTATCACTCTGGAGTTTCTCAGTTTCATGACAGACTTCAACCGCCGTTTCACATGCCTTGATGACTTCATGTTGTCTCGTGAACTGTTCACCTTGACAATCACATTTTGATTATCACAATTCATTAGAATAGCCGGTATCGATTTCTCAACCACTGACAAATCCATCAAAAGTTCACGAAGCCACTCGGCCTCAACTATGGCGGTATCTAATGCAGTGAGTTCTGCTTCCATAGTTGACCTCGTTAGGATGGTCTGCTTGCAAGACTTCCAGTAAACAGCGCCACCTCCAAGTGCATGTCCACTTGTGGCTTTTAAATGATCCGCATCAGATATCCAGTTTGAGTCACTATAGCCCTCAAGTACTTTTGGGTACCCAGCATAGTGAATTCCATAGCTCATAGTGCCTATTAGATAGCGCAATACTCTCTCAAGAGCATGCCTATGTTCATCTCCTGGATTGGAGACAAATCTACTCAACTTGCTCACAACAAATGAGATGCCGGGCCTCGTCGCACTAGCTAAATACATCAATGAGCCAATTATTTGAGAATATCTCAATTGATCTCTTGCGATCCTTCGGTTCTTCCGCAATATCACACTAGAGTCATAAGGCGTGGGAGCAGACTTGCAATCACTATACCCAAAGCGATGCAATATCTTTTCCACATAATGAGACTACAGATTGCCTTCTCTTAGTAGCTTGATGTTCAAAATCACATCAGCCTTGCCCATATCTTTCATCTCAAAGTTTCGGGACAGAAAACTCTTGACTTCCTCAACCACATTGAGGTTTGTTCCAAATATCAATATGTCGTCAACGTATAAACACATGATCACCCCTTGACCACCACCAAAGCGGTAGTACACACACTTGTCAGCTTCATTGACAACAAAGCCAGCATTCATGAGAGTCCTATCAAACTTCTCATGCATTGCTTAGGCGCTTGTTTGAGGCCATACAAAGATTTTAACAATTTACACACCTTTCCTTCCTGACCTGGTACCACATATCCATCAGGCTGATCCATGTAGATTTCCTCATCCATCTCTCCATTAAGGAAAGCCGTCTTAACGTCCATTTGATGAACGAGAAGACCGTGTGAGGCAGCCAACGATAATAGTACTCGAATGGTTGTCAATCTAGCAACTGGTGAGTAAGTGTCAAAGAAATCTTCGCCTTCTTTCTGGGTATAACCCTTGGCCACAAGCCTTGCCTTGTACTTTTCAATAGTACCATCAGGCCTAAGCTTTTTCTTGAATATCCACTTGCATCCTATGTTTGCACCCATATGGACGATCAACAACCTCCCAAGTCCCATTCGAAATTATGGAATCCATCTCGCTTTTAATTGCTTCCTTCCAATAGTCAACATCTACAGATCCATAAGCCTTTGCAATGGTACTTGGAGTATCATCTACAAGGTATACAATGAAGTCATCACCAAAGGACTTTGCAGTCCTTTGTCTCTTGCTCTTTCGAGTCACCTCATTGTCATCCTTCTCAAGATTCTCTTCAAGTGGTTTTTCAAAGTGTACTACCCCATCATTATTTTCAGGGATTTTAACAAATTCATGACTAGAACTGCTAGATGCCTCTTTCATAGGAAAAATGCTTTCAAAGAAAGTCACATCTCTGAATTCCATGATTGTACCAACGTTCATGTCAGGTACTCTAGATTTAATTATCAAGAATCTATATCCAACACTATGGATAGCATAGCCTAGAAAGATACAATCAACCGTTTTCGGTCCAAGCTTGCGTTTCTTAGCAATTGGTACATTTACCTTTGCCAAGCATCCCCAAGTATACAAGTATGAGAGTGTTAATCTTTTATTTTCCCATTCCTCGAATGGTGTTTTCTCTTTGTTTTTCATAGGAACTCTATTAAGAGTATGACACGCGGTCAACATGGCTTCACCCCACCATTCCCAGGAAAGCCCCGATGTATCTAACATGGCGTTAACCATCTCTATTAGAGTACGGTTCTTCCTTTCAGCCACTCCATTTGACTCAGGGGAATAAGGTGGTGTTCTCTCATGAATAATACCATGCTCCTCACAAAACAAATTGAAATCATTTGAAAAATACTCTCCTTCTCGATCCGACCTAACATGTTTTATCTTCCTCTCAAGTTGGTTCTCAACTTCGGCCTTATAGATCTTGAAATAATCAAATGCTTCATCTTTCGTTGTAAGCAAATACACATAGCAATATCTAGTAGAATCATCTATCAACATCATGAAATATCTTTTTCCTCGTTTAGTTAACACACTATTCATTTCACACAAATCAGAATGAACTAATTCTAGTGCTGCCAAATTCCTCGCCTCGGCAGCCTTGTGAGGCTTGCGGGGTTGCTTAGATTGCACACACACTTGGCACTTAGAATTTTTAACCAAAGTGAATTTCGGAATTAAACTCAAATTCGCTAGCCGCAACATACAACCGAAATTAACATGACAAAGTCGTGAATGCCAAATATTAGACTCATCATCATTACACACATGGTTCACAACTTTATTACAAGAGTCTGACAACGATAGGCGAAACAAGCCATCACAATCGTATCCTTTACCAACAAAGGAACCAAATTTAGACAACACACATTTGTTCGACTCAAACACCAATTTAAAACCATCCTTACAAAGAAGGGATCCGCTAACAAGATTTTTATTTATTGAGGGGACATGCTGCACATTCATCAGTCGCACGATCTTTCCTGAAGTAAATTTCAGATCAACCGAACCAACACCACGAATAGCCGCATTTGAACCATTCTCCATCAACACGGATCCAGTCCCTGTGACCTGGTAAGAAGTAAATAGAGAAATATCAGCACACACATGTATATTGGCCCCGGTGTCAACCCACCAATTTGGTGAATGACAAACTGAAAGAACAGTAGCATGATTACCATACCCTGATCCCTTCTCAGCATCGCCAATAACAACATTGGCAGATTTCTTCTGCCCGTGCTGCTGCTTATCCTTGCGGTCCTTGCAGTCCTTAGCAAAGTGCTCAGGACTACCGTACACAAAGCATTTCCCATTGTTCTTCTTCTTCTTAAAATTGGTATTTTGGTTAGGCTTTGGCTTATACTCAATCTGCATTTTTCCCTTGTTCTTGTTGAAGTGGAATTTCTTCCTCTCCACCACATGGGCGCTAGAACTTCCTTCATTGCCACGACTACTTGTGTCCTTCGCTCTCGCCTTCTCTTCAACATCAAGAGTACCAATAAGGTTCATCACTGCGAACTCTTGCCTCTTATGCTTTAGAGAAGTAGCAAAGTTTCTCCACGAAGGAGGTAACTTGGCGATGATACCGCCAGCCACAAATTTGTCGGGCAACGAATAGTTGAGGACATCAAGTTCCTTAGCGAGCGTTTGTATCTCATGGGCTTGTTCCACCACAGAACAGTCATCAACCATTTTGTAGTCATAAAACTTTTCCATAAGGTACAACTCGCCGCCTGCATCGGTGACACCAAAATTCGCCTCAAGTGTGTCCCACACCTCCTTTCCAGAGGAAAGCCGCAAGTATGTATCAACAATGTTCTCTCCAAGAACACTGATGACGGCACCTCTGAACAGACTATCAGCAGCCTGAAACGCTCTCTCCTCATCGAGAGTGCGTGGTCCAAGAGGAGGACCCTGAGTGATGTACCACACACTCATAGCCGTGAGCCATAATTCAAGCCTACCAACCCATCTCTTGTAATTTGTTCCATCAAATACATTCGGTTTCAATTGCGCAGCAAATCCAGCAACCGAAAAAGCCCTATCAAGTTTTTGGATTGTTGGAATTAGGGGCATTTTATGGTTTATTTTAATCCGAATTAAAGCATAAATCATGACATAAAGATTAGCATAAACATATGTATAATTCATTGTGCTTATTCCATGCGACATATATGACATAAGGAAAGAACATAGAAGATTCATAAGAAAGTACCCAGAGGCGGGGCCAGTTCCGAGGGAACCGGATGCGCCGTTACTTGACATTGCTAGTCCAGCCTGTTCAGTGTAGTCGATCAAGAGTCGATGCAGTGCAGATGATCGCAGTGCCGATGCGCCTCCAGGAAGTAGACGAACGCAGCGAGCAGTCGCGCGGATGCGCTCCCCAAAAACTTGATCACTCCTCTACTCCTCGGGTGCAGAGTCTCGATGAGGGCGTAGCTTCGGAGGCCTGCTCTTCCGGCAAATTCCGTGCACGCAAAACGCTGGAATGGAGAAGAACAAAAGCACTGCGCAGCGATGGAACCTTCGTGTTTTTGTTCATGGAAGACAATGGAGGGAGGCCTCCCTTATAGGTACCATATGTCACCTTTGGTTGCCATGGTTAATGCCATGAAAAAGCACTATGAGAAACCTTTGGTTACCCAACTCAATGCCATCAAAGACCACCATAAGAGAGGCTTTTGGCTGCCATGTTAATGCCATGAAAAGCCATCAAAGATGGACCTTTGGCTGCCCATGTCAATGCCATGAAAATGCCATCAATGATGGTCCTTTGGCTGCCCAACTCAATGCCATCAAGATAGTAATTTCCATCCATTGAGATGTATGTTACCATGTTTGATGACAACAATTCAATGGCCGCTAACCACCAATCTTTTCTAGTCACTAACCATATGTTAGTTACTAGTCATTAAGCCACGATCAAAATGGAAAAAGCCTTCTCAACTTCCATGTGTCATGTGCCTTGGGATTTATTGATTATTTCTAATAGGCCATTGGCCCAATTAATCTAACATTCTGTACCGGTTGGTAACACCAACCGGTACAGAATGGTGGCATTCAGTACCGGTTGGTGTTACCAACCGGTACTGAATGCAAAAGGGGCCTCGGGAACCCCCCTGGACCATTTAGTACCGGCTCGTAACACCAACCGGTACTGAATGCCACCATTTAGTACCGGGCCGTGTTACGAGCCGATACTAAATGAGCCTCGGGGGTACTGTGCTTACCAACCGGTGCTAAATGGGCCTTAGTACCGGTTGGTAAGGAACCGGTACTGAATGGAAGGGGATGAATGAGCGTTTTTCCTCTAGTGAACATGGGAGTATATTGGTATACAACAAGAAGTAAGTTTCAAGGTTCCTCAGAAAAAAAGAAGGAAAGATGAATGGATAGATGAATGCAGGTTTTCTCTAACTCTGACAGTATGGATAAAATAAATCAGATAGTAGTGAAATCCACCTCTCCAAGTGCCCATGATCCTGCACAGTGCACACCAAACAAAATCTTAAGGAACTTAAGGAAAAATCGTCGTTTCTCAATCTGACATGAGATTATCAGTATTTTTTCAAGCATAAGAAGTAATTTACACAATATCAGTTAAAGAAGTAATTTCAAATCCAGAGCAATATTTTTTCATAATGACTGAGGGTAATACTACAATTCCAACACACCAACCATGATCTTGTTCAATTTTATATTTCTGTCTAGGTTTAAGTATTTTTTCAAACATAAGAAGTAATTTACAGTATAACAGTTAAAGAATTAATTTCAAATCCAGAGCAATATTTTTTATAATGACAGAGGGTAATACTATAATTCCAACACACCAACCCTGATCTTGTTCAATTTTTATATTTCTGTCTACAAATCTAGCATGCATCTGTCCCCACAACCTTCTAGTCAATTGAAGCTGAGCAAGGTTACCTACAGGCCATTAGTAAACAAGATCTTAGACTGCTAGAAATATAGCATCGCTTCTGCCTTCCAAATCCCACAAAAACAATTCTATAACCAATACTGGTTAATCGACTAAAAGTTAATAAATCAGAGTGGAAAACATGGAGTAATGTGATAGGAGTAATATAATATATATTCACAGGAGATAAACAGTCCTTATCCAAGTTACTCCACTTTTTAAGAAGTTCCACGACACAGACTCACAGCGCTGTCCATCTCTCTTCAAAGTGGAATTTGCTAGAATATTGGATATGCAATCTTTAGTTAGGAGTAAATTTCCTAATGTTAGAAGTAATTCGCTTTATTGTTTGGATGAGTATGCCAATTGTAAGTTGTATTTTCAATTGACTAGAGAGAATACGATGACACTGTTGAGATTCCACTAAGGAACTATTGGGCTCCTACCTTAATGCCCTAAGGCTGCACTAATGCTCTACTCATGATGTACTCATGATGGTGAGCTATTGGGCTTCTACTAGTTACATCTATAAAAAGAGATCACATGTACACCTTGAGATAATAAGAAGAGTGTAGCTCCTTACAACCATGTGTCACTTGTGCTCTTGTGTGTGTGCTTGAGGGATAACAACGGGACGATCTTCAACAATCTCTCACGCCTCACAAGCTTCAGGGAGGGACGGGAACCGGATTGGGGATCCGGAAGACTTATATTTCTAACACTTTATCAGCAGCTCTCCACTGAGTTTAGGTATGTTGTTTTTGCTCGATGAGTGATATTTCGGTAAGACTATCACAGTTCTTACCGATGCTAGCATCTGTCACATCAGTTTTTTTTATTAGCCTACTAGAATCCCTGGATTTAGCGTTACATCTCGCATAAGTATCCAGGGTTGTCGATCTGTTTCTGGGTTGCGTTCAAATCATAAATGATCAGCTTCCTGTTTTTTTTAAGTTTAACTAGCTTTTGCTAGCTCTCGGATGATATCATGCTCTCTCGGATGATATCATGCTCCTGTCTACTAATAATAATGTTGGTAGCTACCCCTGCTCTTTTGTCCTTTATATACAACTGTTTTGTACCATATACGTTAATCTTGTATATATGCTGGTTTTTTTTCCTTAGTTAAACCTTGTGCGCTAGACTACATGCTTATCGCATGCAGATCATAATTGATCCAATCGGCTTACCAAGAACCCTGAGACTAGTTTTGTTCTGAATACTTCTATACAGTAGTTTGGGGTTTTTTCCCCATAATTTGTTTTATGTCGTCAGCCACCCCCAACACATAGTTTGGAACCTGTGTGTACGCCGACGATTCTTTGATGTTGTGTGCTGCCCGAAGTCGCACATGTTTATTTTTTTTTTGCACTTACGTATGTTTTCACGGTGCAATTATGTGCTTGTTATTAGCATCTCCGGCCCTGATGTATGCCGTCATGTCTACATGAATTGCTAACTGTGTACTGTCGGCACACGTTGAGTGCCATGCATGCGTCAATTGTGCATGTCACTATTGCACATGCTTTGTGCGTCAAACGTTACATATCTAAGTGCTCACAAGTATTCAATTCCCTCAGTTTTGATTGAGAATACGTTTCAATATTTAATTTAGGTGCAGTTTTTTTATCCTGCGTGCTTTTATTTGATCAGTACCTATCCTTTTATTATTTAGCTCTCTTGCTTAAATCACACATGACCATATATTCGTGCTCATGTACCTGAAGTATATTTGCATGAATTAATAGGAAATGGCTAACATCGTCGCTCAGCAGTTCCAGCAGCTTGCCCTGAATGGCAGGAACTACCAGACTTGGATGGTGGACTGTGAGTTTCATCTCACGTCAATGCAGCTCATTCACACGCTCACAATGCGTGGTACTGGTGACCCTGACATCCCGCCACATGAGATGGCAAAAGCATTGATCTTCATAAGGCATAGCATCCACCCTGACCTAAAGATGGAGTATCTTGAAGTGCATGACCCTCTCGTTCTATGGGCAGCACTCCATGAGCGTTTCCGCAAACAAAAGGCTGTGATACTTCCCCAAGCTAGGCGTGACTGGGGTCAACTTCGTTTCATGGATTTCAAGTCAGTTGAGGCATACAACACTACGCTTCACCGCATTGTCGGCCAGCTTCGTTTCTGTGGGCAGAAAGTCACAGAATCAGAGATGATTCATAAGACTCTTGAGACTTTTCACCCCTCCAACATGGTACTCCAGCAGCAGTACCGCAATAACAAGTACAAGAAGTACTCTGAATTGATCCAAGTCCTGCTTGCCGCTGAGACTCAAAACGAACTACTGATGAAAAACTACAACATGCGCCCTGTTGGTTCACAGGCCGTGCCTGAAGCATATATGCCAGTTTCCGTAGCTATAAGGGCAAGGCTTCTTTTAGGAAGGGCCAACAAAATCGTGGCAAGCTAGGACCAAAAGGGAGGGGGGGTGGGGATTTTAAGAAGCAGGCAAATAGAGGCCAGAAGCCTAATTACAAATGGAAGGCTCAGAAGGCCTCCAAGGACAATGCAAATGGAAGTACACACCCAAATAAGGGATGTTTTCGTTGTGGGTCTGAGAAGCACTGATCTCGCTCTTGCACAACTGAACCACACTTGATCCAGATGTATCAGGAGTGGAAGAAACGCCAGAACCCAGAAGCGCATTTTGTCCAAGTGCCAGTAGCCACTGAGACTGAAGCACCCCTGAGAGTTCCTATCCTGCCTATTGAGACTCCAGAGCTTGGTGACATGGATGTCGATCCTGCTGTTGACTCTACTAATGCTGATGCCCAGAACGGGGACGATGACTTTGACCTCGATGAGGATGATCTCCTCACTGAGGAGGCACAGGACATGGAGTAGTCGTGTCCTTCATGAATAATTCCTCGTGTCTTATTTCCAGCAGAACATGTGGTCATGATATAATAATGCTCCCGTTGAGCAAACCATATTTATGCTATGGCTGAACACTTTGCATAAATAAAGTTTTTTTCTGAATAAGTTATGTTTTTATTCATATGGTTGTTTAATTATTTTTTTCCATTATGAATACTTAGTTGAATATAATATATTTAATCCTAGTATATTCAATGGAGGCTAAAGAAGAACCATGTTTGGTTGATAGCGCTGCCATGAATACAATTTTAAGAGAGATGAGGTATTTTCAGACACTAGAGAAGAGGACTGAAAAACTCATGACAATTGCCGGAAGCAATGGCCGCATTATTGGCTCCGGAAGAGCCACTGTGGTCCTCCCTAATGATACTAAGATATTCATAGAGGAAGCATTCTTGTATCCGGGAGCTGAGCGGACTCTCCTTACCTTTAAAGATATCCGACGTAATGGTTATCACCTTACTACTGCATGTGAAGGCAGGACTGAATACCTATACATCACCGAGTGCACTGCAGATAAAACAAAAGTGGTTGAAAAAGCGCTAGGTGCCACCTCTGGGATATACTATACAACTATAAAGCCCCTCAAGAATATGTTGCTAAGCCTACTATCTTTAGAAATCAAGAATCTTTTAAGATTTGGCATGAAAGGCTTGGTCATCCTGGATTAATAATGATGCGAAAAATCATAAAAAGTTCTGCTGGTCATGGCATTAAGGATATACACTTTCCTCAGCATAATGATTTTCTCTGCACCTCCTGTGCCAAAGGCAAGTTGATAACTAGGCTGTCTATCCTAAAGATAAAGACTGAACCCTTGGGTTTCCTAGAGCGAATCCAAGGCGATATCTGCGGCCCAATACATCCCTTATCTGGACCGTTTAGATATTTCATGGTCCTTATAGATGCTTCTACGTGGTGGAGCCATGTATGCCTCTTATCTACGAGAAATCATGATTTCTCTAAATTCATTGCCCAGATCATCCGTTTGCGTGCGAATTTCCCGGAGAATCGCATTAAGACAATTCGGATGGACAATGCTGGTGAGTTCACATCAAAAGCATTTAATGACTATTGTCTTGCTTTGGGCATTGATGTACAACATTCTGTGCCCCATGTTCACACGCAAAATGGGTTGGCTGAGTCCTTAATAAAGAGAATTAAGTTAATTGCCAGACCACTTCTAGAGGACAACAGACTCCCTACCAGTTGTTGGGGACATGCAGTGTTGCATGCTGCTGCGTTAATCCAACATCGACCATATGCATATCACTCTGTTTCCCCTCATCAACTAGCGCGTGGTCAAGAACCAATGATTTCCCATCTGCGAAAATTCGGTTGTGCTGTTTATGTACCGATATCACCACCCCAGCGTACCACTATGGGACCTCACCGGAAGTTGGGGGTTTATATTGGTTATGAGACTCCGTCCATAATTAAGTATTTGGAGCCTAAAACTGGAGATTTGTTTACGGCTCGGTACGCTGATAGTGTCTTCGATGAAGAAGACTTCCCGACATTAGGGGGAGGATTGTACCTTGAATCTAAAGAATGCCGGGAAATTGAATGGAGTGCCAGTAGCATTCAATCACTTGATCCACGCATTAGAGATACGGAAATTGAAGTTCAACGTATCATAAACCTACAAAAATTAGCAAATAATCTGCCTGATGCTTTTACTGATATAAGAGGAGTATCAAAGTCGCATATTCCTGCGGCTAATGCATCAGAGAGAGTAGAAAGACCCATGGAGGGTATGAACTCTAAGGTCCCCAATCCTAGGAAAAGGGGGAGAGAACCAAATAACTCAGTACAAGCTAAGCGGAGACGTCTGCAAGCACAAAGTACAGGAGTAAATGCATTATACTCCCATTCATTTGTCCCAGTAGCGACACACCCTGAAGGTGAAGGCCCCAGTGCACAAGTGCGCACAAATAAGAGCACAGGGGCCTCGGAACAACCAGACTCAATGGGAAATCAAGAAGAGCTGGAAAAATTTAATGAAATTTCCACAAATTATGCCGAGTCAAGAGAATTATACAATAGAAAGACTACTTTTGTTGACATACATTTCGTCTCTAAGATCGCACATGCGATAAATGAGGATCCTGAACCAAAGACCATGGCAGAGTGCCGGAAGCGCTCAGATTGGGTTCAATGGAAAGAAGCAATAGAGACGGAATTGCGCTCGCTTAATAAGAGGCAAGTATTCGGGCATGTAGCTCGTATGCCCCCCAATGTATCCCCTGTAGGATATAAATGGGTATTCGCCCGAAAGAGAGATGACAATAATGTGGTGGTAAGATATAAAGCGAGGCTTGTAGCACAAGAGTTCACGTAGAAACCCGGCATTGATTATGATAAAACATACTCTCCTGTTATGAGTGGCATAATGTTCCAATATCTAATATCTATGGTAGCAGGTTTAAATCTAAATATGCAGTTAATGGATGTTGTGACAGCATACTTGTATGGGTCACTGGATTCGGATATATATATGAAAGTCCCAGATGGACTAAAAATACCGGATCCAACAGCCAAACGCAACATGTACAGTGTTAAATTGCAGAGATCATTGTATGGGCTAAAACAGTCTGGACAAATGTGGTATAACCGATTAAGTGAATTCCTCCTGAAGAAGGGATATGTGAATAGTGAGGATTGTCCTTGCATATTTATTAGAAAGTCCCAGAATGGATTTTGTATTATCTCAGCATATGTCGATGATATAAACATCATTGGATATGCAGACGACATCCATGAGGCAAGTTCATACCTCAAGGCAGAGTTTGAAATGAAAGATCTGGGTAAAACCTGGTTCTGCTTAGGCCTACAGATCGAGCATCTCCCTAAAGGAATACTCGTACACGAGTCAACGTACACGAAAAAAGTGCTTGAGAGATTTAATATGATAAAGGCTCATCCTTTAAGAACTCCTATGATTGTGAGATCTCTTGATAAGGATAAAGATCCATTCAGGCCTAAAGATGATGATGAGGAAGTATTAGGACCAGAAGTTCCATACTTGAGTGCTATTGGAGCACTGATGTATCTTGCAAATTGCACAAGACCCGACATAGCATTTGCAGTAAATTTGTTGTCAAGATATAGTGCAGCCCCAACCAAAACACATTGGGTTGGTGTTAAAACCATACTAAGATACCTTAAAGGCACTATTGACCTTGGCCTATTTTTCCTGAAGAATCAAGGTCAAACCCTAGTGGGTTATGCAGATGCTGGATATTTATCACATCCTCATAAAGCAAAGTCTCAGACTGGTTTTGTTTTTCTCAGTGGTAGTACAGTCATTTCTTGGATGTCTTGTAAGCAAACTTTAGTGGCAACATCTACAAACCACTCAAAGATAATTGCACTCTATGAGGCTGCACGTGAGTGTGCTTGGTTAGGACGGGTGATTAACCATATCCAGAAGTCATGTGGTTTGAAGATTACCCCTAGCCCCACTATTATCTATGAAGATAATGCGGCATGCGTTGCGCAAATGCAAATGGGCTATGTTAAGAATAATATGACAAAGCACATAGCCCCTAAATTTTTCTATCCGCATAAACTCCAGAAGAGAGGTAGGGTAAGTATCCTACAAATAAAATCATGTGATAATCTTGGAGATTTGTTTACTAAGTCTCTACCAGCTTCTACATTTACAAAATGTGTCAAGGGGATTGCCATAAGACATTTAAGAGATTTGCAGGGCTCAGGAAGAGAATGCCACTGAATAATAGATCAATTTTTTTGGATCCTGAAGGTCCTAAAACTACTTACCGAAAAGATATTGTTATGCTCTTTTTTCCTTAGTGAGTTTTCCTAAAGTTTCTCACTGGAGGTTTTTTTTAACGAGGCAACATATTAGTTGACAACTATGCACTCTTTCTCCATATTTTTCCCACTGAGTTTTTTGTTTGGAGTTTTAAAGAGGCATAAGTTAGTCATGGTAGTCGCCCAAAGGGGGAGTGTTGAGATTCCACTAAGGAACTATTGGGCTCCTACCTTAATGCCCTGAAGGCTGCACTAATGCTCCACTCATGATGTACTCATGATGCTGAGCTATTAGGCTTCTACTAGTTACATCTATAAAAGGAGATCACATGTACACCTTGAGATAATGAGAAAAGTGTTGCTCCTTACAACCATGTGTCACTTGTGCTCTTGTGTGTGTGCTTGAGGGATAACAACGGGACGATCTTCAACAATCTCTCATGCCTCACAAGCTTCAGGGTGGGACGGGAACCGGATTGGGGATCCGGAAGACTTATATTTCTAACAGGCACGAGTATGTTTCAATTGTCAAATAGGAGTATTCCCTCCCCAATATTAGGAGTTTTTTTGGAATTAAAGTCAAACAAACAGACATGAGATTGGGATTTACGCATGCACACACATGGGGACGGATCTGTAGACCTGGAGACTGGGATTCGAGATTCAAACGATGAAGCCAGTTGATTAAATTTTGCGAACACGTACAAAGAACTGACCTGCTCCTCAGTCGTTGTCTCTGGTCTCGTGGATGACCAGAACTGGCACTGCCCCAGCCTTCGTCGCCTGTTGTGGATGGCCCAGAACTGCGTGGGCTGCACCGCCGCTACAGCCATCCGCACGGCGGTGGCCTCCGGGACCATGAAGACCGGGACGAGCCTTGCGGGGCGGCACCCTACGCAGCGATGGGGGCGAGGCCGCTGGGCATCGAGATGGCCTCCGCCATGCCGTTGACCTGCAGGAGGGGGTCGGCGATGACCGGGTAATATAGGCCGCCGCATGCATCGCAGTGGCAAGCAGGGCTGCACCGGCTGCGCTGTGCGTGGGCTGCAGCTTCTAGTGGCGCTTAGCAGAGGACTCCTCGCCTTCGACCATGAGCATGTATTGGAGAACCACTGCCACGACCCACGGCTCCACTGCCGTGGATGCCGCAAGGTTGAGTATGCCGAGATCCACCGGAGAGAGCCTGCGATTTGGAGACGGAATGGGGAAAATGCGGCATTGAACGCGGATGAAAAAAATGGATCCCCTGCTATTTATTTAGCCACACAGTCGTTCTGGTTATATATATATATATATATTCTTAAAAAAAGAGAGAAAAAGAGAGAAAATCCACACCCAAAGGGATAAAAAATAAGGAGTACAAAAAGATCCAAGATTTCCCCATGTCATGTGCGTACATTCTCTCCCTCTCCCATGAAAATTTCCCCATGTGAGTACATTCTCTCCCCCTCCCATGAAAATTATGAATTCCAAATAACGGAACTTGATGAGTACCAACTCTAGAGAACCATCTTTTGGCTAGACAATAAAGGTAACTAAGGTATGCAATTTTCATCCGTCCTACAAACCCCACATATTAGCCTTAGATTAAGGAAGATGATGGTAAGGTATACTTATACACATTCGGGCGAATTGAGAGTACCATCTGGGAATAAATACCATGACTTTTAAAAAATCTTTCCCGGGATGGAACCTGAACAGCTGCAGGGACACTCTGGAGACGACCGTTCAGTGTAACACCCAGATTTCCAAGAAATCCGAATGCTTCCATATGTGTGCCCAGGATGTCCACAGAACACATATAGATTATAAATATTGAATCACAGAGAACACAATGCTCGAATAAAATAGTTTACATCAGAGTTTAACACAAGACGTAGTCTTAAACAAATAACACAGCGGAAGTCTTAATATTATTAAACGTTTCATAACTAATAGCGCCTCAACTCCACATGGACACCGACTGGTTGAACACAGCTAGAAGTACGGCAGATCCTCCGGAAACTCAGCAAGCGACTGATCATTCACTGCTCCATCTGTTACCCATCCGGGATTTTGTTGAATAGTTGCAAGTGTAAGTAAACCATCTTACTTAACAAGTATAACACGAGTTATGCAAGAACAAAAGGCTTGACACGGTTATACTGCATTAGCACTTTTAGTTGTTTCATTTTATTATCATCTAATTTACTACAAATGAGTAGAACCCAAGTATAAACCCATTAATAAGGTATAAGTGATTATAGAACAAGCCAACATCAACCACTAATATCATCTTCTAATAAAAAAGGATCCAGGCCGCTCGTAACCGTGAGCACGGCTATCATGATAGATCAACACTCTGCAGAGGTTTCGCCCTTTACCCGCCGGTCACATAAATCCAAAAGAACTTATGTTACGAGGACTTTCACAAAACACCCTAACAAGCACAATAGTCGTTTTGGTTCAACATAGGCAGCATAACCCGAGGCATCGAGATTGACGTACGCTCAGGGCGCAACGTGAGGGGGTCAATGGCGTCCAGAGCGAGAGCGCAATCATCGCAACGTGTGAAGCTGCCGTACATCGGGCGCTTACATCACGGGACTTTGCCTAACGAGACATAGCCAACGGATAAAACCGTCCTAGATGGATCAAACTATACTCTCACGAATGTTCCCCACATACGCCTTTCGGTAACCACTGGCAAGCTAGAGACGTACAAGCTAGTTATCCAAGACCAGAGCCATTATAGTTCCAACGGCGGCGAACAGGTTCCTGGGTTGTCGCTTTAAGAACCGGACCTTATGGAGAGACATTAGAACAAAGCACAAAGCACATGCTCTAATTCCCTAGATCCAACCTTATAGAGACACTAGAACAAAGCACATAGCACATGCTCTAGTTCCCCGAACCATGTTGCTAAAAAGCATCTTTTAATCATCATTGAAGTGAACCATTAGTTCAATATTAACATAAAAATAAATGTTGGTTGCAGCGCGTAGCATAGTCTAACCATAATGCATAAAACCCGGGTAAACAAGGAATAAGGTAAAGACTAGGAACATCCTTAGTGGCTAACAGTATTAGACACATGCGTATGATTTATGTGATTAATCGGTGTATAGGTAACAAGGATGGTCCGTGTTATACTTGCTTTCCTCAACGAACTGCTGCTGCTCCTGCTCTTCGGGAACGGGATCGTCGGCGAACTCGAATGGCTCGTCAACTACTCACATTGATCACCACGCAAGCATCCACACATACATGCAAACAAGACATTTAATTAGAACAGTACACCAAACATAAACAAAAGATGAAAAGAAGGCTTTAGAGTTACTGTACACTTCACTACGAACACATGAGCGCGAAAATCACTCAAATCAGAGTTAAAACGGAGAAACTACGCTTAAAACGGGCTCTAGGGGCTTGCTGATAAGACTTTTAGGCTTCCAGGGGTGTTTTTGAAAGAAACCAGGGACCTAAAACATAATTTCGTATAAAAACTCGAGGGCTAACGAGTAAAAACGACTTCTAGGATGGCGGGCACTATTTTTCAAAAGAGCAGGGGCTAAACCGAAAGAAAAAGGACTTGGTTGTAAATACTTTTGAATAGAGGTGGACCGCAGGTTGATTTCCAGAAAACAGAGGGGCTCTTTTGTAAAACGGGCATGGCGGCGGCTAGATGCTGACGTCGGCTGACGTCACGGTGGACCGGACCGTAGACCGGCCATGAACCACGGTTCACGGGTTCACGGTGAACCGGCTCGGGTTAAAACGGGTTTTCAGATCTGGCCGTCGGATCTAGATCGAACGGCTCTGGTGAAAGGGGGCAGAGGTCACCGGAGCTCGGCCGTCGCAAGTTTGGCACCGGAATATGTAGTCTTCACCGGAATAAAGTGAGCCACCTTCGTCAATCGGTCCACTATCACCCATATAGAGTCATAGCCTTTCTGTGTGCGGGGCAGTCCTGTTATAAAATCCATACCCACTTCTTCCCATTTCCACTCTGGTATTTTCATAGGCTGAAGCAAACCTGCCGGTCTCTGATGTTCGGCCTTGACCCTCTGGCATACATCGCAAAGAGCTACGTGTGCTGCAACATCGCGCTTCAAACCATACCACCAAAATCTTTCCTTGAGGTCCAAGTACATCTTGGTACTTCCCGGGTGAATGGAATATGCTGACTCATGCGCTTCCCGTAAGATAACATCCTTGATATGCTGCTGATCTGGCACCACTATTCTGTTACCATACCACACTGTTCCTTGATCATCCAATCGGAATCCTGACGTCTTATCTGTCCCAACCTTCTTAATCAACTCCTTGATTTCCTCATCCTCCAATTGACCTTTTCGGATTTCCTGTTCAAGAGTTGGCTCTACTTCTAGCTCAGTCACGTTGGCTACCATACCCAAGTTCAGGCGTTCGAATTCCCAACTAAGCTCTTCCGGCAAATTCTGACTCTCAGCACATTTGCATAACTCTTTCTACTCAAAGTATCGGTCACCAAATTAGCCTTCCCTGGATGGTAATGAATCTCCAGTTCAAAGTCATTGATCTTCTCAAGCCAACGACGTTGCCTCATATTCAACTCGGATTGCGTGAACACGTACTTAAGGCTCTTGTGGTCGGTATAGATGTCGCACTTGTGTCCAATCAAATAATGCCTCCAGATCTTCAACGCGTGTACCACGGCTGCCAATTCCAGATCGTGTGTCGGATAATTCAGCTCATGTCTCCTCAACTGTCTGGATGCATATGCCACAAATCTGCCCTCCTGCATGAGTACACATCCCAATCCTTGACGAGACGCATCACAATACACTGAGAAGCTCTTAGTAACATCTGGCAGTACCAATACTGGTGCAGTGGTCAGCCTTTTCTTCAACTCCTCGAAGCTAGCTTGGCACTGCGGTGTCCACACGAACTTGGCATTCTTCTCTAGCAATGATGTCAAGGGCTTGGCAATCTTGGAGAATCCCTCAATAAAACGCCGATAGTAGCCTGCCATTCCGAGAAAACTCCTGATCTCACTGACATTCTGGGGTGGAATCCAGTTGAGAACATCCCTGACCTTCTTCGGATCAACTGCGTCACGGTGGACCGGACCGTAGAACGGCCATGAACCGCGGTTCACGGGTTCACGGTGAACCGGCTCGGGTTAAAACGGGTTTTCAGATCTGGCCGTCGGATCTAGATCGAACGGCTCTGGTGAAAGGGGGCAGAGGTCACCGGAGCTCGGCTGTCGCGGCGGCGGGTGCGGCGGTGCATGGACGGAGTTGGCTCGGCTCGGCGCTACGGTGGACCAAATCTCGCCGCGATGGATCCTAGAGAGAGAGGAGAGAGAGGGGATTCGATTTTGAGGGTCGGGAGCGGGGTTCGGCCGGTGGAGGCGGCTTGTGTCGAGCGGCGGCTGTCGGAGAACTCCGGCGAGGCCGTGTGCGTGCGAGAGAGCGAGAGAGAGGGGGTAAAGGGGCTCGGCGTGTTCCTCACCTCGCGGCGGAGCTCTGGGGCGGGTTCTTGGCGGCTATGCGGTGGCGGAGCAGCGGGGCAACGTCGGCGTCGAGCTTGGGTCGGCAATGGCGGCGGCGGCTAGGGTTTTGAAGGAGGGGGTCGAGCGAGGGGGAGGCGGTGCTTAAATAGGGGCTCTGGGGTCGCCTTGGCGTGCGCGCCAAGCAGCAGAGTCCGGGCGCAGCGCGTGAGCGAGGCGGATTCGCGGCGGCGCGGTCGGACTCGAGTCCGGCTCGGCTACGATGCGGAGAAGACGAAGCTGACAGGTGGGGCCAGCGCGTCAGCGGTAGGGAGAGAGAGAACGCGCGCGGCTGCGGAGGGAGAAAGCGCCGACAGGTCGGACCCACTGGTCAGCAGCTCAAGAGGGGAAGGCGTGGGGCTGGGCTGCGGCGGTGGGCTACGCAAAGGAGCTGGGCCGCGGGAAGGAAAGAGAGAAGATGGGCCGCGGGGAAGAAAGAAAAGAGAGGAGGAGTGGGCCGGCTGGGCTGAAAAGGAAGAAGGAAAAAGAGAGAGAAAAGAAAAGGTTTTTCTTTTATCTAAACACTCATTTGAATTCAAATTCAAATTCAAATTTGAATTCAACAATCAAAAATAAATGCACCAGCATGAATGCAACAATAATGTTTCTATACCCTATATTTGCTTTTAATTATTCAAAATTTTATTTTCTCTGCATTTTTCATGAGCACTTGAATATAAAAGCCAATTATTTACTAAATTTTAAATAGGGCATTTTTAGGGTGTTACATTCAGGCTCTCAACCACCTAAGATGAACGATTGTATGCGAACAAGCCCCATAGGTAACAAAGGTATGAACGCTACCATATGCCAACTTATTCAATCTACTAATGTTAGAGTAGTAGTTTGTACATCGGGTATCTGTAGGGTACAAACATTGACGCAACTCCTGATCCACCGAACCTAAGACCTTGGCTTTGCTCGACGACGAGCAAACATTTAATCTTGGGGGTGTGTTGACGGTAATTATAATCACGTAGTGCCTGTCAACATTTCGGCATTTTTGGAAAGATCATGCTATGTTCCATACATAAGTTGCTAATAATTAATGAGTTCCACTAGTTTTTGATGATTTGTGCCTGCAGAAGAATACACACGAAAGATGAACACAAGTGGGCCCAGAGCCAAGCCATTCGGCCATGGCATGGCCGGCCGGCCAACATCTTGGCCCAAATGCCACGTCAGTGATCCAGGATACAAGTGGGTTTGATCAACGGACATAAAAAGGCATCACTTGGATTGAAGGCGCTGTAACACCTCTGGTGTTTAAATATGTTTAGGACAATCAAGCGAGGGAATTTAAACTTAATTAAAGACTTAATGAACCTTGAAAAGAAATCATCACCAAAGAACTTTTCAAAGACCATAAGTACTTGACATACACTTGCTATGAGATGCCAGCTACTGGCACATGTTAATAGTCATGACAAAAGGCACCATGTCAAAAACTTTTGTACATGTCAAACAATTTCACTTAAATGCTCCCAATCAATTTTTAAAGGTATAAACATGAGATGAAAAACACAAGGTCACACACCCTTTTTAAAGGAGCTCACCTTGGGCTATAAATAAAATAATATTTAGAGTGCTCCTAATGTTCTTTAGTAAAATAATTGTTAATGATTTAATGTTAGGGTTAAACACTTGGACTAATAAAGCTTGCAATTCTAATCATGGCCTCCATGTGGCAATCTTCTGGTTTTAGAAATAAAATGAGATTTTGTTCACAATACAAAGGTTGTAGTTTTTTATTAGGATAAATCCATCAAGTTGACATCTCTGATTTTTTTTAACTCACCAAAATAATAGAGGATTAAACTAATGCCAAAAGAACCTTAGAAATCAAATTTGTATCTAAGCTTGCAAATAATTAAAATACAAAGGATGTGAATTAATTAAAATTTTAATATATGTCAAGTTGTTAATGACATAATTAGAGTTGAACACATAAAATAAATAATCTTATAACCTCCATGTATGTGTCCATGTTTTAACTTTAAGTTAAAATAAGATTTTTACACCCAAAATAAAAGGAGATAGGACTTTAAATTGAAAACTCTCTTTGAGTATCATACCTCTGATGTTTAGTGACACTAATGAAGGTTTTAAGAAAGGAAGGAGAGGTTAAACAAAGTAATTAATAAAAGAAATTTGGAAGATAAGGCAAACCAATGGAAAGGAAGTTATGATTTTACCAACCTATTGAAAAAGGGTGAAAACTTGGACTAACACTACAAAATGAGGAAGTTATTTAAAACTTGATTTTGGTCTTACGAAGATGGATTAGTATGCAAAATAAAGCATCTTCCCTTTACCACCTTATTCCAAAAAGCTTTGTAAGAAATTCAAATTGTGGAAATTGAAATTGGATTAAAATTATGACTTGTAAAGAAAGCCCAAATCTTCTAATATAACTTTGATGGGTAAAACTTTGATAAAAGACTAGGTCCCAAATGTTGAATTTACATCTTTTTCCCCATATTTTTGGAGTCGAATTGCTAGGGCTAAAAATTCATGCCAAATTCAAATTCATGTCTTTTTGAATTTAAACTGCATCGAAACCAAAACTATTTTAAAACTTTTCAAACCTCCATTATAATACTGATGTTCTAAGGTTTCTAAAATGTATTTATTCATAATTTTTGGACCTTGGGAGCTATTTCTTTTAGAGCAAAACGTTTGAATTCCTCACTTACATCCTGACCCCACCTGTCAGCTTCCTTCTTCCTCCTCACGGTCTCTTTCCTGCGCCGATTTGGCAGAGCCGGCGGTGGCGCCAGAGGCCACTGGCTGCCCATTGCACCAGCTCCTCCCTTGCCCAGGCGAAAACTCACTTCTACCCCTCCTTCTCCTCCTCTATTTAAGCCCGGAACCGGCATTCCAAACCCTAGCCTCCTCTCTTTCCTCTCCAGGCCGCCACCACCATTGATGTCCAAGCCGAGCTTGCCTCCCCCCGGTCCTGCTGCCCCACAGCCTCCACCACGCCGCCCCACTCCTTCTCCTCCATGCAGGGAACCTCCTCAGCCACCCAGCCGCCGCGGACTCCACCTGCAGCGCCGCCGCCATGGCAGCCATGGCTGCCAGCCATGGAGCTCGCCGCCGCCCCCTTCCCGGCCTCCAATCCCCCTGTCCAAGGTGGGGAATGGAAAGCCCACGTCGCGGTGATGCTCCCCGTGCCCTTGCCCCTCGCCATGACCTCGCCGGCGGCGAGGATTTCGCCGTCAATGGCCGGCCAGGGGCCTCCTTTCATCTTCTTCCTTTTTCAGGGTTCCCAATGAAAGATTCCAGGGGCTTAGATGCGAGGTTTTGAAAAGTTCCAGGGGCTAGATCGAAATATGGAACTTCAGATCTAGGGTAACAGCTGCGAACTTGTAAATTCAATTTAAAATCATAGAAAAAATCAGAAAAATGCAAACCAAAATTATTTGTACTCCTAGTGATGTCTATTTTATTCCCTTCACAGCATGTGTATGCTTTTGTTGCTTGGTTCAGTCTATAAAAATTAAACTTTGAAAATGAACTTTTGTGCATAACTCTTAAACTACAGCAGCTATGAATGTGATCTTTGGATATGTTGTTACTCTTGTTACATCAGCTTTACAGTATCAATCTTGCACTGAGATATATTTTCTAGCTCCAGATATAAATTATTTATTTTGTCTCAGCTGAAACCTTGTTCGAATTTTAGTAATTAATTCCTTCAACAAAACTTATCGACATTTGTACAGTGGTGTATCCATGTTAGCAGCTATCTTAGAAAAATTCTAAACCCCATTTTTAGCTCTGCTAACATGCTTAAATAAATTGGGGTAAGAAAAAGAAGTAGCATTTGTTTAGCTCATGTTTGCTACTAAAACTGAGTACTCACTTGATAGATGAACTAAACATGACTTCATTTTGCTCCTATAAATAGTTCACTCTATTTTGCTGTATATTTATTTTTCTAGGATTTAATTTTGTTTCCTAGGAATAACATTTGCTGAATAAAATAATTTCCTTTTCTGCGGAAAACAAATAAAATTGATGACCTGAGTTAGAAATTAGGTTTCACCACAAAGTAGAATCATAATATTTGAGCCACAGATAGGAGTTTTAAATCTTGCTTAATTAAGAAAATGAAGCACAATTCTTTATAATAGGCACATGTATATAAATATTGCTAGATATTTAAGGTGATCCAAAAACGGAACTGAGTCACTAAATGAGGAAATAAATTTTTGGTTTTATATATGTATAATCACCATCAGAGGAAAAAGAAGAATAAGCATAAAACCCACCCTTTCCTTATGAAGAGATAGTTTAGTAAAAATCTTTGTCTAGGTGAATATGGCAACATGTTCATCATGAAAAATTTTCTTGTGAATAGAGTAACTTGAAATCAATTTAAATCTTATGCATGTGCATCTCGTATAGATCCTGGAACGTGCGTACTCATCCTGGAATCCGAAGGACGACCGCAAGGACGGAAGAACACTATTGAAGCAAGTCAATCTAACCCCACCTTAGCCCAAGCTATGAGCTGAGCACGAAGGCAAGCCCCGGAGCATAACCTAACTTTTAAATTGTGCAGCTATGAATTATTTATGCTTGTGCATTTACGTTTCAAGGAGTTGTTTGAATACCCTAGTTGCATAATTCTAGTACCTATGTCTTGAAATACTAGTATGAGAGGGTCGATAGAGCAATGCTTTAGGACTGTTACAAGTCGAGTGATTTCCTGTCACTCGCGAGATATATGAGTTGCTTGTCTTTACTTATGTTGGAATCATAAGGATGGATGGGTGGGATGGTATGTGTAGATCTCCCGTCTGTGTATGATAATTGGATTAAGGTCGAAACGTGTGGTTCTGTGTGTCAAGTTTTTGAACGTGCCACACACATGCCGACCTATGGGAATCGGTAAGCCCGGTACCTGATTGATACAGCTAGGATGGATAGCCATCTCTGCTTGGAAATGTTTAGTTTCCCTTGCCGTACACATGTGGGTAGATGCGTGATGCCGTGAGTGAAGCGGTAAACCTTTGCCCTAAGGGAGTGGACCCGGCGCCGAATTGTGGATTGATGGGAAAGGTTGGAAGTGCTTGTACCTTTTATAGGAAGCATTATCCGTGTGTGTTGGGTTTTCCCTGGCCAGGTAGTGAAATTCAGTTCGAACTGTCCGCTTCTCGCGGTTAATGAGACTGCTTGACCGTTGTGCTGCATTGAGTAACAAGTGGAACTATGAGGATGATGAACTTGTTGTATGTACTAAATTGTATTGTATCACTTGTATGTTTAGAGAGGATGCTAATCTAGAATGGTTAACACTATAATTTGATGCTAAAATCATGAAAATAAGGATCCACTCTTAGTCGCTTTCTGGCAAACAAGCCCACCAGCCAAAAGCCTCTCATGTCTAGAAGTCGGTGATACAGTTTTCACCTGACGGGTAAGCCTTGCTGAGTATTAGTATACTCAGCCTTGCTTATGGCTATTTATCTCAGGTACTGCTTTGGATGAGGCGGTGAATTCCGTCCCTTGGCCTGCCCAGGTTCCTCCTGGCTAGCATGTCGAGTGGGCTCCGTCCTCTTCCGAGGATCGGGAGGAGTAGCACCATGGACGGCTTCATTATGATGTTGCTATGTATCTTCGTTAGTTTATTTCCGCTGCATTGAACTCTCGCACTTCCATTCAAAAATTTCAGACTTGGTTTGTAATAACTTATGAGACCATTTATGTAAGTTGAATTCGTGGAATATTGTAATTTCTGGGACTCACCTTCGTGTGGGCGCGCGTGTTGTTTCGATCATGAAAGTACGTGGTTAATCGGGTATAATCCGACGGCGCTCCAGCTTATTCTGGATTAAGTGTCTGACTACTTGATTAGTGGTCCGTGGGTACTTAACTTGGAATAATTTTTTAGTGGTCCGCCACAGGCGCCACTTGCATGTTCTACCGAACTAATTCATAGAAAACTATACCCAGCCGACCTTAGGACTTGATTAGGAGCATCCATGCCAAAGTCGGTGACAGGTGGCCACATCTCCTGGCCGATTGGCCTAGGAGTGGTCGGCCGGCTGGCCACTTCGGCCTCTCGGGCCTAGCCTGTACTGGTAGTTGCATGGAGGGGATGATGTCATCTACATACAAGAAACCAACCTTGCAAGGCTATAAAAGGACACTCACACTGCACTTAGAAACACACACTCAAAGGAGCTCTCTCTTCATTCCACTTTGTAGTTTAGGAGTTGTAGTTGGGAGTAAGGTTGAGTCGTGCTTTTCCTTGGGGTTCCAGAGTCTTCGGAAGTTCTGGTAAAAGCTCTTGTATATTTTCTTTTGTTTTCGAATATTATTATGAATATAAAGTTATCTTCTTTACTTATGAGCAAGCTGTACTCTTCATGTTTTCCTTCTCTAAGCTTTTCTTAAGTTGGAGAGTAGTTTCCTATAGAATTAGAGTTAGAAGTTTAGTTAGCTCTGTTGGGCTTATCATATGGGTTTTTCTAGCCTATGTAGGAGCCTTCGAAAGCTCAGGCTTGAGGGGACTCTCTCTTGATAGACGTCCGAGGAAAGTCCTAACATTAAGTGCAGACGTGGTGTCTAACTTGCCGTTAGCAAAGTTAGTGTGTTCCACCCCACGGTACCACAATGGTAGGCGACTGGTGGTGACAACCCTGTCGTCCTTTGTAATCCACCACATTCGGGTGTTTTCATAACAGTAGTGCTGAACCCGGAGGATCCCCTTCTCACCCCATTCTGAGTTCCTCCCGCTCTAGCTGTCGAAACAAGCCCTACACCCGACATCTAGGTAAAAGTCTAGTCTAAAGCTATAGTGCGTTCTTTCTCTAAGTATAGAAGTGTCAGAGGTTCCTTTCTCACGTTATCTTCCCAGCTCTCCCATTTTCTCTTTCGTCTGAGAGTCTCCTGTGTCGCTGGTTTTACCAAGCCTTCTATCCGGTCATACATTGACCATTATCCAAGCGCTATGTTATCTCCTCTAAGTTAGTGGGTTGATAATACTGGAAAGGTTGTCATTCTATTCTTCAGTATTCTTTAATCATAATGCTTCCCTAAGGATATAAATACGATACCCTAGGTCATACCAAGGTGAAATGCTACAACGAGTTATTCTGTGCGCTTGCGGAATAGCATTCTTCTAAGCATACAACGACTAACTAGGCACTCCTAATGGTGAGTTAAGGAGTGCCAACAATCGTGCTGACGACGTTGGTGGTGGCTGAGATTTAGAGTAGGAGTTATTCGCCTAGAAGGGGTGTTGTGAGGACTGGTGGTGTAGTGAGGATCTTTTTGAGATCTTCGAATGCTACTTGTGCCTCCTCCGTCCAAACAAACTTGCCTTGTTTGTTCAGAAGCTTAAAGAATTCTTTGCCTTGTTCACCCAACTTGGAGATGAATCTGTTGAGTGCCGCCATGTGCCCAGTTAATATTTGTACATCATTTGCACATGTTGGTGTAGCATGTCTAAGACCGCCTTGATCTTGACAGGATTGGCCTCGATGCCTCTGTTGCTGATGATGGATCCTAGAAGCTTGCTGGATGGAACCCCGAACATGCACTTTGTGGGGTTGAGCTTCCATCGCCACTTGTTGAGATTGTCAAACGTTTCCTATAGGTCGGCAATCAAGTCATCGGGGTCCTTCGTCTTTACCACCACATCATCGACGTAGGCCTCAACATTGCGATGTAGCTGTGGAGTGAGGCAATTTTGGATTGCCCGTTGGTATGTGGCCCTGGCGTTCCTGAGTCTGAACTACATTGTTTTGTAACAATATGCGTTGTGTAATGTTATGAACGACGTTTTTTCTTGATCATCCTCCTTTAGGGAGATCTGGTGGTACCCAGAATAACACCCAAGGAAGCAAAGGAGAGAACATCCTACAGTACTATCGACAACTTCGTCGATACGGGGGAGACCGAAGGGGTTAGGCTTGCAATGCCTGTTGAGATCGGTGTAGTCAACGCACATCCTCCATTCTTTATTAGATTTTGGTACAAGGACTGGGTTTGCCAGCCAATCATGGTAGTACACTTCCCTAATAAATCCTACAGCTAGGAGCTTTTTGAGCTCTTTCTTTATTGCTTCCTTCCTATCCTAGGCGAACCGGCGTAGACGCTGGCGGCGCAGCTTGGTGTTCTTGTCGACGTTCAAGTCATGCTCGATCAACTCCTTGGGGACACCTAGCATGTCAGATGGCTTCCATGCGAAGATGCGCTAGTTGGCCCGTAGGAAGTTGACGAGCACGTCTTCCTATTTGGGGTCGAGGCCGGCCTCAATGGCGGCCGTCTTGGATGGATCGCCAGTGTGAAGGTCAATCTCCTTGGTGGCCACTTCGTCTACTGGGGCGACCCGCTTGCCGGCCTTCTCCGTCGTGAGCCTCTCTTCAGGTCCTGCTTTCGCGGGAGGGGCGTGGAGCAGGAGGACTTCCTTTTGTGTGGCGTCAGCGGTGGCCTTCATGGCGAGGTCGACAGCCTCGTTGTCGCACTCGTAGGACTTCTTAAGGTCACCCCAAACGGAGATGACCCCCTTGGTACCCGACATTTTGAGCAGCAGGTACACATAAGGAGGGATTTCCATGAATCTGGCAAGACCCGGACGCTCAACGATGGTGTTGTAACTGCTGGAGAAGTCCGCCACTTCGAATGTGATGCATTCGGTGCAGTAGTTCTCCTATGTTCCGAATGTGACGGAGAATGTAATTTGTCCTAGGCGAACAACGGCGTTTCCCAGGACGATGTCGTAGAAGGCTGAATTGCCAGGCATGAGATCGGTCTCGATGTCGAGGCCCATCGTCTTGAGGGTCTTGGCGAAGACAATGTTGAGGCCGCTTCCTCCATCAATGAGCGTCCTTGCAACACGGGAGCCGCTTATGATGGGATCCAACACTAAGGGGTAGCGTCCAGGCTTGGGGAAGGAACACCACTGGTCGGCCTTGGTGAATGTGATCGGGACATCCGACCACTTGATTGGCGTATGGACTGCTGGCTCAATGGCAAGGATCTCGCGCTCGGTCTTCTTCCGGGTTAGCCTGGAATCGCTGTCGTAGTTTCCACCGAGGATGATATTGACCTAGCTGTTTACTTGAGGGAAACCTTCGTTAGTCTTGTCTTCTTTGTCATCCCAGTCTCCATTGTCACATTTCTTCTTCTTCTCTAGGGGAAGGGCACCCAGCCCTGTTCGGAGCCAGTAGCACTCATAAACAGTGTGCTTGCCGTCGAGGTGGAGGGGATAACGCTTGTGGAGGAGTTTCTCCTTGCTGCAGCTTGCGAGAGCTACCATGGTTGCGGCTGTAGGAGTCCTGGTGTTGTTTGCCATCTTGAGGCTTTCCATCGGCATTGTTATTGCCGCCACGGTTGCGCTTTCCAAAGCACTCTTGTTCTTCATCCTCCGTGTCGGCCCATGTTTCTATGAGATCTCGGAGCTCTTCCAGAGTTTTAGGCTTGTTTCTGCAGAACTCACGAAACTCGTAGCGATCATGGATGCCTTGTTGGAACGCGGTGATGATTTCTTGGTCCTTGAGTTGGACACGCTTCGAATTTTTCGCCCAGAAACGGCGATTGTAGTTGCGCAGGATTTCATTGGGCTTCTGCTTGCAGGTGGCGAGGTCGTACTTGGTCCCAAGGCGATCCGCAGAGCCTTGGAAATTGTTAATGAACTCTTTCTTGAGGATGTGTCAGCTTTCAATGGAGCGTTCCGCGAGTGCTTCCAACCAGGTGAGGGGGGATGCCTCCATGGCGACGGCGAATTAGAGGAGTTTGACCTTGTTATCCCCACCTAAGGCTTTGATTGTTGTGGAGTATTGACGTAACCAGAGGTTGGGATCTGAGTTGCCTTCGTACTTGTCGACGCCGGATGCTTTGAACCCGGCCGGGTACTTGTATGCCCGGATGTCATTGGAGACGGCGCGGATGCCACCATATTTAGCATCGCACTCCCTGCGCATCTCGTCAAGGCGGTGTCTTGCGTCTTTTTGCTTGAGCTTGCCGCGAAGATCTTGGGGAGGCTCGTGGTGGCTCCCTCTCCTAGCTTCGCGGTCCTCGTGTTGAGTGCACCTATGGCTGGAGCTGCTGTAGTGGTTTCTGTCACGACCAGTGTGACGGCTGCGGCTTCCTCCTGCCGTGTGAGATATTGATCGTAAAGGATCAAGCTTGTCAGTCTGGATCGCAGCGAGTTCTAGGAGATCTTTGGCTGCAGTGATCACAAGGGTGGCTTCAACGCCTTCGAGGAGGTGTTTTGCGTTGGCGATGTTGGCGGTCGGGGTAGCGAAAGCGCCTCCTTCCTCCTCGAATTCAGTGGCGAGGTGACGATTGACTTGATCTGATCCTCGTGCATCAGCATAGAGTTCGCGCTCGGGGTTGTGAGCGCCATCGCTGTAGGATTCGACCAACACCATGGACGTTGTGTTTGGAGAGAGGTCTCGACCTGATTGGAAAGGATTCTAGGGGACCTCGCCTGTTATGGTGGAGACCATGCATGATTCATCGTTGGCATGGAAGATGGTGGAGAGATCTGTGTCGGGCCAGTGGACGACCACCCCATCAGGGGTATCTAAGATGACCCAATCTCCCAGCATCCTCCGGGGGATTGCCGATTTCACGCATGGCCTACCCTTGCTTAGCTTAGTGTGGGCTGTTTTTGACAACTCATGTTGATAGATCTATCCGGCATTCTTCAAACCGAAGGGAAATCGAGGCAGATTGGATCTACTTCGAGAAGATGTCGGTGCTGTTGGTGGTGATCTTGTATTTGCAGCGCGTGTTGATGCTTTTGCTGATGGGAACTTGGATGTGCTTGATGAGGAGCACGTGGCTGTTGGCGGTTGATCTGCTAAGGCGCCGTAGATTGGTTAATCCGTTGTGAGGCGGTAACGGATCTATTGGTGACGCCGTCTTGGACTGTCGCCGTGATGCGGAGTCCGGATGGTAACCGGGTTGCAGGGTGGGAGGGCGTGGCTACTGGCCTAGTGACCGGCCGACCCGCTCCCTCATGTTCCGCGCTTGGCCCGAGGACCGGGATCAAGGTAATTCTCTGTGTCGGGTATGCACCGGAGATTGTGTCGGAGTTGCGCCTAGAAGTTTCCTCCTGGGGTGTGGCACGTAGGACGGCGGTAGGCTCCGGCTGGGCTACTTCGTCCATCGTCCAATGAAGGATGCCATCACAGTCGGCGACGCCGACCCATGAGCCGAAAGAGAAGATGTTACCCTCTTTGAACTTGATCATGACGGAAGGGCAGAGGGTCACCATCTTGTTCGACGAAGGAGCTTTTGGCGATAGCCCAACGGTGGGCGTCAGATGTCGGTGTTTTAGACCGACGATCCTACTAGGGGGTAGCCCAAGTAGTGTAGATCTAATTGAGAGTAGGAAGTAGCCTAGACTCAAGAACATGATGGCTGCAGGACGCACGATGTAGACAGGTTCGGGCCTCGAGGTGAGTAAAACTCTAGGTCTTGTATGAGGTTTTTGTGTATTATGTTGAGAAAGGAGATGATATGAAGGGGGTCCCTACCGCCCCTTATATACACCAAGGGGGTAGGGTTACAACCGAGGGGGAGAAGGATAAGGATAGCTTTACAAGTAAAATCCTAACTTCCCTAAACCTTCGGGATATTGCTGATCTTATCGTCGGATCTGGTGGATTTTTATTTTGGGCGCTAAGTAAATACACCGACTAGGAGGATGACTCGGTCGGTGTTCTTCTGGTGGCCCTAGGCAGGTAGGCCTTCTTAAGGGTAGGCCTACGTCCTTGGGAAATCCGGACGGGGTTCTTATACTTGTCAGGTAGTACACCCGACAGTGATCAAAAGGATTGGTAACGGGCTGACGACTAGCATCTGATCTGATAAATGGATACCAGATGGACTGGGTTTTAAGCCCCTGTACAGGAAAGAGGGAGCTACAGCTGAATGGGTGCATGGGTGCATGAATTACTCCGGATGGCAGATCATGGGACGTTGTAGCTCTGCACCAAAATCTAATCCAAATAGAAGCTATAAGTAAAATTCCTCTAGGATCATCAGAGGAGGATTTCTGGGCCTGGTCGGCAGAGAGACATGGCATGTTCACAGTTAAGTCAGCATATAGATTATTGGCTGAAGAAGACAAGGGCAAAAGAGACCATTCTGAGAATGGAGCTTCGTTCAGCACAGATAGAAATGTTCCACATTGGCAAAAGCTCAGGCGATGCAAAGTTCGACCTGAGGTAAAAGTGTTATGGTGGAGGGTGTCTCACGACTTCATGCCATCGAGAGACAACCTATATCGACGACACATTGACCCTCTGTGTACTTGTGATACATGTGGAGCAAGAGATGAGACAATATTTCATGGTCTTACTGAATGTACATATGCATGGGGATACTGGTCAAAACTGAAGGAATTTACGGGTGTTAAATTGCCGAAGTTAGACCTAAGGTCATGGACTGAACAGTTGCTCGCTGATCAGTTCTGTCAGGAAAGAGATCGAAGTATCATCCTGTGTGGTATGTCCGTATGTGGTCGATTTGGAGAGCCAGGAATGATCGCCGACATGGTAATACACCAATTGAGATGAAGCATGCAGTTTACTAGGCATTGGATGTCTGTTTTCATCTAATGCATGTGCAAGCTGACCTAACGCCTGTAGCTAGAGATGGGGCTTCAAGGCGTTGGCAAAAACCACCGGTTGCTCATGTGAAAATCAACACCGATGGTGCATTTTTCTCAGCAACATGCAGAGGAGCCACAGGAGCGGTGGTACGTACTGATAACGGAGAATTGCTCCTTGCTTCGGCGAGATTACTACCAGGGACTTCTCCAGCGCTGGTAGCAAAAGCTGAGACATGTAGGGATGGTGTTCGATTGACCTAAGGGAGGAGTCTTATTGGAGACAGACTCGGTGGAACTCGTAGCACTTTGGCGTCATAGAAAAGAGCAGAGATCAGAACTTGCGCCAATTCTGAATGATATCGAGATCATGGCGCGAAGTTTCAGTTCTTTCAAGATATCCTATGTGAGACGTGAAGCCAATATTACAGCCCATGTTTGTGCTAAGAATGCCTCTAGTTCCTTCAATATATGGGCAAATGACCCTCCTAGTTTTCTTGTACAAGCGTTGCACAACGATTGTAATCCAATTCATGGTTAAATGAAATGTGATTTCTCAAAACAAAAAGAATAATTTCATCTTTGTTATATGATTGTATGTATGGATAGACTTGAGCTTTTAGTTTAGTTACTCTTATCAATGATATTGTCACTAGTTTTGCAGATTATTCCACTTTGACGAGTGTTTCATTCAATTCTAGATTACCAATATTTTTGTGAACTTATCCTTATTTGTACCTATATTAAAAAAAACTATTAATGTGTGTTCATGACAAGGTGAATACATCAAAGAAAAAAAATGATAGGCTGCCAATGCAGTGTAACTAAACCATCCAGCAATTCATGCAACGTACCACTCTGAACAAAATACATTGTAGTGGCATACCTGAAATCATATGTGCGCACAATAAACTATTTGTAGTATATGCAATTGCATGTTTTGCAACTTGATGAACACACGATAATACTACAAAAAGATGCCTATGTTATTTTTATTCGTATAAATATAGTTTTCACATTTGAGATTTCAAGTCAGTCAAAAGTCATGGCTCTGCTCGTTTCCTCGCCTCCCCCAGGAGCCGCCTCTCCTCCCAGGCCCCCGCCGAGATCCACCGCGGACTCGGCGGCCACCATCCCCACCGCCGCCCCCTTAGGTGCGGCTATGCCCTCCCTACCAGTGCATGGCTCCACCTCCCCCCTGTCCCCCCACGCAAAACACTTCCAACCGTCAGGTCTCTCAAAGTCGCTCTACTGGAACGACTCTGGTCTGGCATCGTCTACGTCCGCTGGCTCGGTGTTTGGCTACGTGCGCTCGTACTGGGAGGTGGTTGCCCATGCCAGAGACCTCCAAGCCCCCGCCACGTATCGTGTTGTGCTCGGTTATCCATATTTCTCCGCCGGCTAAGCAAGGGTCGGACGACAATGGCTGGGTGAAGGTGGTGTCTTCTTCCACTCGCCGATGGGGCAAGGCCCCTCCACAAAGATAATCTGATTTATGACCATGCTGAATCTGAATTGATTTCACTTCTCTATGATATTCTCTTCCGTCAACATAATGTAGGAAGAATCCTCATCTGAACATGACATTGACTGAGTTGAGTATGATGCCTCTTTTTCATAAATTCAGAGTTGAATACCATTTCTCAATTGCTGCCATGTTAGCTCTTTCATAGCATGAAAGGATATATTTTGCTCATGTACTGCTCAGCCAAAAGTATTGTTCTAATATGTCCAATTCTTGATTTTAAAATTAGTATTTCAACCACCAAAACAAAGTCTACGACACACATATGCAACATGATAGTTGTCAAGAGTTTCATAACAATCGGATTCTACATTTGACCAAAATGAGAGATTGATATATCCAAAACTTGCAAGCATATCTCAAAGTTTTGCATAAACATTGACATATTTCATATTTGACCATTTATCCCAGCATTCCCCACGTAAAAGTATAGCCGATATACTTGCATTATCCTAATAATGCCAACCAATCATTGATAGGTATTGCTAATTTTCAATACATGAGGAACTATCAAAAATAAAATATCATCCTCACAAGGTTTTTCACTTGCAATGTCATATTGTTGATTTCTGAATTTTCCTTCAAAGATTCCACATTTGTAGCTCAACAAAGGATGGATGTGAGCTTGTGGAACTATTTCTCTGTCATGAAGTAACCACAATGACAATCTTTGTTCACTTTACTCTCTCAAACATGTCATGATATTCACATATGGACAGCTGCAGTCTCTCATATAAGTAGCTGAATTTTTTCACTCAATGGAGCTGAAATGTAACCTTGCCTATACGTCCATCTTTAAAGCTTATCACTTGATAATGCTCTAAATCTGAACTCTGTCCACAAATATTCATCTCCAAAACTTTCTCACTTGATAAGGCTCAAAGTCTGAACATGACTTAATTATAATCTAATATGTTACTTATCACAGCTTGTTGAATTGGAAAATTTCAGCAAACATCACCAAGTGACTTCATCATGTATTTCCCATGGATTTGCATATAGTGCTGTCCAAAAGTTTGGTGCTCTTCAACAAATAAATTTGAATTTTCTTACAGCCCTTTCCAATGACAATAGTGATAAGAATTCAAATCTGAATTTCTGCCCGTCAATATCAATGAAACCTTTCTCTCAACCAAGCTGATAATCTGAACATCTTCGTTGATTCTAATCTTGAATGGACTGAGCACAAAAGATAGACCATAAAGCTCATCCAACTGTTAAAACTAATATCCTTGCTGCAGGAAATCCAATTTTGGTGGCTCCAACTTTGATTGATATGCATCTCTGAATTTTAATAGCAGCTTTGTGTATCCTTTGTTAAACTTGTTGTAAGAAATCCAATCTTTTATAGCAGCAGCTCAAAGGTATCCAATGTCCACTTATCAATTTGATTTCATATCCTTTCTTATTGTTGCACATACACTCTAGCAATAAGTGATACTTCAAATTTGACAAGCTTATTTCAGATTTGCTCATATTTGCAAAGGACATAGGGCAGTCAAGCACTCAAACATGGTTGAAAAATAGATTATTCTTGTACCAAAGTACTCAATCTCACATGCAGCCCAACTTTGATATCATCAATAAAACCTTATGTTCATAACTATACTTGATCATGTACAATATGTGGCAATGATATCAACTTTCAGCTAGCTGTACTAAATCAAGTATGAGTGAGCAAATCTGCTTTTCAATAAACAGAAGTTCAATTCTGTACTGAGCATTTTCAGCCGCCACTAACTTCAATTGTCATCATAATAAATCACTTTGCTATGCAACTCCAATTTCAAAGAATTTTCAGCAGAGCACCCCCATGAAAATTATGTCTATTTGCTGAACTGAAAATGACCACCGGGATATGTATTATTCAGACCTTGGTCAACAAAAATATATGCTCACAAATAAGTTTCTCCAATGCCAATTATCAAGTGAGCCTTTCACTTTCTTTCATATACCAAACATGAGGCACTCAAGTAATTGGTGTGTCACAATCAAACATATAACTTATCCAACAGTTTATTTCAGTAGCCTAGATATTTAAATCCATGATAAACCAATGCACATTTTTATTAGCTTGCTGCGAGCTATGTGGTTTGGTATATGTCAATTCTCAAAATGTTCAGTTTTCAGCTCAAGTACTTGACCAAAAGAATAAGACAACCATAATCCAGATAAATTTCAGTCCTTATAATATTTCTCTTAATTCACTTGATTTTTACCAACTTCATCCAATTCTCATAATTTGTTCACTTACACACCATTTGCAACGTATATTGAGCAGCTCAAGAGAATGTAACATGGAAATGCAGGAGATAGGAAGTAGTGGTCAACCAAAAATTTTTGAGATAGGAAATTGATGAAAATTTTAGAGAATGCGTCAACAATTTATGATATAAATTATATGAAAGTAGCAAAACACAATCAAACAATATAACCAACACATGGTTAGGAACAAGAAACTTTGTTACTGAGATGGCATTGGTTCTAGACATAGAAAATCCATGCTCATACTTGACTCCATGATGATATATCATGGGAAATTAATTTTCGAAAATGAGTCAAGCCTCCAATGCCTCTTCAAGTACCTATCAAACAACTTAAGCACTTGATGGTACCCAAACCGGGTTGGGTCCTTGGATGCTAGTCACAACATATTTAGTCAACCAAATGGCCTTTGCATGACTTTTTGGTGAACTAACAACCTTAGCATAAATAGAACCATCTCTAGCCTTTCTAAGCAAATAATAATCATTATAGAGAATAGGCTTAGGAGTGTTACCCATGGGACAATTCTTACCAATATGTCCCTTTTCTCAGCAATTGTAGCAAGTTGGATTTTGCCCTCTATGAATTTTCTTTATTTCAACCTTTTTGCCGGTTTGCGTCTTTCTTGATGTGTTGCTTCTCATCAAGATTGCTTGTACAACTTGACGCAAAGTGTCCCATTCCCATGCACTTGAAGCACTTGATGTGAGCAAGATTTCTCTTCTTTTCTTCCTTCTTGCCCATTTGGTTTGCAACTTAATATTTCTTTTGGTGCCTTCTATTATGCCTTGTTCGACTATTTTCCTTCTTCTTCGTGCAGCATATCTTTGTTGTCTCTTTGATTGCACGATATATTTTCAGCAGCAACCTTTGAGTTGTAGCATCTTTGCAACTTGTCATTCAATTTCTTGACCTCATCTTCTAGGTCTTCTTTTCTACAAGATTAGTCTCAAAATACATAGAACAAGAACAAGAATCCAATTTTGAACAAGATATATCATTTAAATCATCACAAGAAGTGCGCATATCAATCTTAGATGTCTATTTCCACTTTGGCATTTTTTGTGCATGTGTATACTCATGATCATCATCATCAAGGTTTACCTTTGTGTTACCTTTGGCCATGAGGCAATATGGTTACGATGATTGACTTGTAAATTGATCAATATGGGCATGAGAGAACGAATCATCAAATTTATCCATGTCACTTGAGCTTGAAGTAGAGCAATCATCCAACATGACCGAATCATTTATGCAATGAATACTTGTCATACTTGAATCCTCATGTATTTCTTTAAGTTTGATCCATATATCATGAGCGCTCTTTAAATTGCATACCTTGTGAAACATCTCTACACTTAAAGCACTAAATAGAACATTAGTACCTTGAGCATCGAGATGTAAGCATTTCTCTAGCTCTTGAGTTGGATCTTGATCATCCAAAGCATGAGAAAAGCCCATATCTACAATCCACCATATTTTTGGGCTCATGGCACGGAAATAGCTAGCCACGTGTATTTTCCAAAGAGCATAATTTGTGCCATCAAAAATAGGTAACTCACTAGTTTCTCCTATATAACTAATGGCCATCCTTATACTCTTAGGGCGATTAAATCCACCAAAATGAGAGACCTCACTCTGATACCACTTGTAGGATCAAGGAGGCCGATTAAAGGGGGGGTGAATAGTCGGTTCTAAAAAACTTTAGCAGATTTAACCGATAAAGATGTGGAATTAAAATAATCAGCTAAAACATAACTACACCCCCAATATATGATTCTCAACTATGTGCACTAACACCCTATGTCTAGATCAAGGTTTGCAATCCCAGAGTGACAAGCAAGCAACAAATATTTCTAAGAATTTAAACTTGGTTGAAAATAAATTGCACAAAGTAAATGAGCTCAAGAAACCAAACAACAATGGAGACACCGAAGTTTTTCCCGTGGTCTCGGTGGATTCAAAGCACCAACTGCTATTCTACCAAGAATCCACTTGGTCTATAAGCCGTCTTGGAATCAATGAACCTCTCTACACCTCAATTCCAATAAAGTTCCTTTTCACTGCTCCGATGAGACAAAGCACATGAACCTCTGACAAGCACACCAGGCCTTCTCACAAGCTTCACTTGAGAAGATCATCAGCTCACAGAACCTCCACGCCGTCTACGTGTCGGCAAACACCAAGAGTAATAAGCCAAGACTCACTTGAACCTTCACTAAGTGCCTAAAGCTCAATCACATATGCAAATGCACTCAAATCTTGCCTCTCACCCTCTCTAATGTGCAACACATGCAGAAACTCGTGGGGAGGACTTTCTCCAGTTCAAGAATGCTCAAGTGGACCCATAGAATTGATCAAACCCACAGCACGTCGGGTTTATATAGACCACTCCTCCAAAACTAGCCGTTATGTTAAAACAGTGTGAAGCGCTCTGTTTTCACGAACCATCCGCCTCACAAGGCCGGACGGTCCGCCATTTCAAAACCAATGACTATATAGTGAAGAAACGCTCCTCGGAGTCGACCGTTACAGGTTTCACGGACCGTTCGCATCACAAGGCCCGGATGGTCCGCCCTTCACGCAATTTTTTACACAGAACGGTAGTCAAGTTTATTTTGGGACTTCATCCAGAGCCAAGTCCGCTTTTGTTCAGACTTAAACGAGTTAACGGTGGACCGTCCGCCCCCCAGTGGCGGACCGTTCGCATATCAAATTTCAGCACAACCAACACTTGGTTAAACGCTCATAACTTTTGACTACAAAGTCCAAATTAGGTAATCTTGGACTCTATGGAAAGCTTATTCAGAGGAACACACATCTCAACTGAATGCTTTACCCAAGACCCATTGGATCAAAGCAGAATTGCAATCCAAGATCCACCACCAACTATCACCGTCAACTATTTCTTGAGCAACTTTGCAAACTACCGTTTCCTTGCCAAGGTTAGTATGCATATGCAAGATTGAGCTTTTCAACACCTAGCAAAGACTTAAGCATCACTAAGACCCCTCTTAATAGTACAGCATTCTATCTTATCAATCCGGTCTTTTCTCCACTAATCACCAAGACCGGCAAAAAGAAATACCCTACATTTCATACCTTTGCCTTGTGCAAATCCATTTTGCATTGGGTCTTTCTTGGTGCTCATATGCATAGAATATCCGTCACCATCATTTCTTCAAGGTACTTGATATTCATCAACATATGAAATTCATTCTTTGCATTTTACCAATATGCTTGATACCATCACCACATTATTTCCATCTTCTCACTTGATGACACTCATCAGTACATTTCCATTTTTATTTCTCTAAGCAATGTGATATCCTCACCACATGAAGTATATCATTTACTTTTAATCTATATCTTCCTTCATTCTTCATGTAATTGACACAGATTACTCATAGCTTCATATGGCCTCTCATGGTCCATCGGCCCTCGCTCTTCACCATTGTCTTGGTCCCTCGGCGCCAAGCCCTTTGCTTGCCCTTCACCCTTGCATGGTCCATCGCTGTCGAGCCTTGCTTACCCTTCACCATCTTGCCATACAAAACCACCTTGTATCACGCATCATCAATATATTCACTTTCTCATTTTGATCACCATGTTGATCGTCAACTCAACATATTCTTCTATGATAATTTATCATCAACATCCTAAGTTATTTCTCTTGATGTTGTTGATCACCATCTTATCATGGTCTTCCTTTTGATCTTCATCAACTCATGATTTTCATATCTTTTGATATTCATCAACTCATGATGTTTACTTCATTCACATACTCAAATTATTGATCCTCAACCAATGAAGTATCAACCTTTTTATCTTGATGCCGGAATTCAACCTACCACACAATCTCATGGAAATAGTTAGCCCGCACATCCGGTTGTCATTAATCATCAAAATTCACCATAGCACTATGCTGTGCAATCCCAATTCGATGTGAACAATCAGAGCGGGCTGTTATTGAATCTTCTATGGACTGTACGACAGCTGCCTTCCCATGCAAGTACCTCGGATTGCCAATCTCAGACAAGAAGTTGAGGAGGTGCGCCCTCTTACCTTGGATTAAAAGGATTGGGGATAAACTACCTGGCTGGAAAGTGTCTATCATGAATATGGTTGAGCGTGCCGTTTGGGTCAAATTTGTCCTGTCGGCGTTACATATTAATGTGTTGATAGCAATCAATGTCCCAAAGTGGTTTATCAAAGCCATAGATAAATACAGAAGATCATTTCTCTGGAGGGAACGACAGCAAGTTAATGGTGGCAGTTGTTTCGTATCATGGGACAGGGTTCAAAGACCTTGAGATCTTGGCGGTCTTGGCATCCTTCATATCCACATCATGGGCTGGGCATTCCAAGCTCGATGGCTCTGGTTCCGGAAGATAGACACAAACAAACCATGGAATGCCTTGAACTGTACACCAATATGTGGATGCTCTATTTCATATTGTAGTAGAGTCAAGAGTAAGGAATGGCAACAATACGTTATTTTGGAAAGACAAATGAATTATGGGATGCTCAGTTGCTGAGCTTGCACCATTGGTCGTTGCTGAAGTACCATCAAGGGTCCGCAACCAAAGAACGGTTGCAGAAGCTTTACTCAATCAAAACTGGACAAGGGACATACCAGGGCGTCTATCAATGGTAGGATTTTTTGAGTTCTTCCAATTAGTAGATGTCCTGGTGGATTTTAACATTTCTCTAGAAGAAGATATCCATGTGTGGCGATTGGATAATTACTAACAGTATACGGCTAAATCAGCATACAAAGATTTTTAATAGGTGTAACACTTTCGTGGAAGCGCATCTTGAAGAGCTGGGCTCGAGTAAAATGCAAGATTTTCCTCTAGCTAGCAGTCCAAAATAAGTGTTGAACTGCTGACAGGTTAGCAAAAAGAAACTTGCCACATCCCAACCTTTGTCCGCTATGTGATCAGAAGGAGGAGAATATCCAACATGTGCTCTCCATTGTGTCTTTGCAAGAGAGTTCTGGTTTAGAATTCTAGAGCCTCTTGGATTGCAGTCATGCAGGCCATCACAACATGAAAGTTTTTTTGTTGAATGGTGGAGAAAGAGTGTGGTAGTCATGGGAGCCTGGCTCGTTTGAGAACACCGCAACTCGTGTGTGTTTGAGGGAGCTAATCCTTGCCTAGAAGAATTGATGCGCACTTTTAGAGATAAACATCACCTCTGGAGCATGGCTAGTTCTCGAAGGCTTGCCTCTCTGAGTATCGGTGCAGCCGACGGGGTTGGATAGATCAGTGCAGTAGGTTGTGTGTGTGGTCAGGACCGTTTCTTGACTAATTTTTTTTTTATAAGCCACAGCGTTGATTCTAATTCAGCCCCTTACAGCTGGTCCGGAGTGAGGTGGTGAAGTTTGTACTGGTTCATAACTCTCTCTATTGATATAAAGATGCGCAACTGTCCTACATATTCGAGAAAAAAAAAGATTTCAAGTCATTTTAGTTTTGAAACTGAGAGTAAACAATACTTGGGTCCCACTATTGTTTATCCCATCATTGTTGTTTATACTTTGGTTTGTTGTTTATACTTCGGTCCCCTGTTGTTTATCACACAAAAAAAAATGTTCTAAATCAGGCATTAATTATTTAGTACTCCCTCCATCCCAATTTACAAGTCGTTTGACTTTTTGGCTCCAACTTTGACCATTCGTCTTATTCAAAAAATTATACGAAATATCAATTTTTTTATTGTGACTTGCTTTATCAATGAATATTCTTCAAGAAGTAGGGGTCAAAAAAGTTAAACGACTTATAAATTGGGATGGAGGTAATACTCAATACACTTTTTTGTTCTGGAACGGCATGAACATATATGTCCAGCCATCAGGAATTCAGGACACCTTTCAGTCCATTATTATGCATTCTAAAGTTTACAACTGAAACACATGCACTAACATTCGCAGCCAGGATTTCATGCAACTATACAATTATCATAAGAGCTACGACATCAAGAAAAGTAAAATTTTGGCATCAACACAAAACAGTACAAAATGGAAGATGCGATATAGTAACTCGTATAAGTTAACAGAGAGTTCAAGGATCCCAAACACAGATACTGTTCTTGACATTTGGCCAAAGTTCAATAGCAGCAACACACAGGCATGACAACCGTGGGTCCTGGTTACATGAAGCATGGCAGTATAAAATGTATCATCGCACCACAACCACACAAAGGGCTTGCTATATCAGTCAATTGCTCAGAGAGGAATACTTCAAAAGGGACTTGGGAGAAGCTGGCACAGCTGGACAAGAGTCTGGAACAACGATGGATGTTGATGACGGAGCAGGTTTAGGTGTAGCTGGAGTGACTACACGGCCGATGCTCGAACCAGTACGGGGTAATATTTGTGTAGGGTACACCTCGGTGACCTCTTCGATGCCTTCATCTACATATATGACGTCCTGCATAGTCAGTTGGTGGTACTCGACTATTTCTCGCAGGAATCTGTTTTCTCGAGCATATACAGAGTTCTCATGTGCTAGCCGTGCCTTCTCTGCTAATAGTGTCTCCAATTGGAGGCGAATCTGCAAAAGTAATAACGAAGTATGATCATGAACCGTGTCCACAGTTAGCCATGTAAGTTTATTAAATCTCACAAATGCTATTTCTCTAGTCCCAGAATTTCTACAAGCAATTTCAGAGACCCAGATTAATATTTTGCATATGTTTTACAAAACCATTCTACCAAGGCCCACTTGTTGATGACAAAACCTACCACGGTTCTTTTCATTTGCATGGGGTAGCTGTCAATGACGAATAACTGATAAAAGAATGTATTGCCTGCCAGGAGCAGCCAACTTAAGGATGTTTTTGTTATTCCAGAGCTACCAAACGCCAAACTTAAAAGAATGTATTGCCTGCCGAAGCAGCTCAGCCAACCTTATGTTCCACAACTACTTGCCACGAAATTGTTGCCTATAAAGAACTGGTATATGTTAGCTATACTCAAAAGGTGGCGTGGTTTTGTAAACATTACACTATGGGTTTCTTTTGCAATAATGTAGATATACGGGAAGTTAACAACCATACAAGAATTATGAACCACACGTTTGTGTTAGTTATACCTACAAAGATATAATTCTTGCTATGCATTTTATTAAGCAGAGTGAACAAAAAAAAGTTAGCCACAATTGCCGGCTCAATAATTTCGCCAAGTGGAGAAAACATCCAACATACATAGTCACACAGTTAATAGGTTTTTGTGCATGAATGCATAACAAATATGTTGCTAAAAAATTATAATGTCCAAAACCATGCCATTTTTTTTTTTGTTTCTTTAAGGCTTTGACTAAATCTGTTCTAGCGCCCACGACATCAGACTCCATATTTTCTGGTTAGTGGAACTTGTACCTAAGGATATGAGAATTCTCTAGTCATCTTGGTAGCCTAGCAAATATAGAAGCACAGAAATTCTTGTGTGTTTGAAAATGTAAAGGCCCAGCATTCCAGAGCTGCTTCGGGCAGTGCCTAATGACTGCAGTTTGTGGGGCATGGCAGGAGCTTCTGAACTCCAAGAGCTCCTTGCCTTGTCGCTTTCCATAGATGTATAGTTAGGTCATTGATGTCATATTTCCACTGAGCTAGTGTGTGTGTGGTGTGAGTCCTGTACTCGGTCCAGCCCTCTAACTAGGTCCTTCGTTCTTTTCTTCCTTAGTGAAATGACACACAACCCTCAGGCATCGTTCGAGAAAGAAAAAGGCTTCGACTAAAGTGTTATGGTTGGCAATCAGTATCAGCGCCGGCACCGTCGTGGCTAAGTTTGTATGTTAGGAAAGATATGCAAGTAAGGAAAGAGATCAGTTCAGATTGCTTCCGTTTGTTAGCAATAGAGTTTGAGTTAGATACTTGGCTATTTAAAGGCCAAAGGATAATAAGAAACTAAGTTTGATTTGTAATCTATTTCCTCATCCCCGTTTCATCTACTATCTCATCCTCGTGTCGCTCCAGCGACTCTAGCAACCACGGGCAAGAAACCGGCCAAGGAATGGCCGGGGACTTCCCACAGCTACCTGTTACGGTCATTGGACTGTGACAACTTGGTATCAGCCTCCACCGATCCTGTAATGGGGTCTGGACCTGACGTCGATCTGTTCAAGCTCCTAGCTGAGCAAGAGAAGCTACGCAAGAAAGCCCATGAGGAGCATGCCACCATCAACACCAACATCGCCGGGATCCATGGCACCGCATGATGTCCAGAAGTCGATGACGGCCGTCACGACGGTAATCACCGGCATCATGACTCGCCTCACGGTGCTAGAGAAGATGAAGGGTGTTGAACCCTTTCAGGACATGGAGTCCTCAGACGCCACGGCAAGCAAGGCCGCCGCGACACCATCACGACAACTGTTGCCACTAATGGTTGGCAAGAGGATCCTTATGTCATGTGGGGTCAGCACTATGAACGCCGTTGTTGCCCGACACGCCAGGACGACATGGCAGAAGGTGGCTAGGCGCCAGCTTTACACCTAGACATTAGATTTCCTTAGGCTAGTTCGTTTGGCTATGCCTCATTAGATTTGGTAAGCTTAGTTAGGATTTATTTGTATTGCTTGATAGAAGGGAAAGGAAGGAGCCTATAAATATAAAGGGCATGTACATGGAAAAGGATTAAGCAATATCAAACTACTATTCTCCCCTACCTCTTCTTCCACTTAATCTCACCCCCTTCACCATTGAGCAGCTAGGCAAAAACCCTAGTGCTTCTACCAATCTTCGCTACGAACTCCGTAGCAGTGGCCCTGATGTCTTAGGCCAGGAGGCCCTTGACAACTTGGTACCACCAACTGGTTGCTCGGTATAAGTTGCGATGGCAGCCCCCAGAAACCACGACCTGGTCGACCTCGTCAAGTCCTTGGCGGACTCTGTGGCCACCCTACAGGCCTCGGTGGATGAACCCAAGAAACAAGCGCCGCACCAAATCCTCTACGTCGGGCCCTAGGCCCCACCACAACGTCGAGCACCACCAGGACAGGCCCCTGCGGTTCCAGAAGCTCGAGTTCACCAAGTTCGAAGGCAAGACCGATCCGTTGGTCTTCATCAACCGCCATGAGCCCTATTTCGTCCAACAATGAATCGTCGAAATGGATGGACTCCTACTGGAGGAGGGCGCACACCATCGTGGCGTCGCTTCACCAAGCTTCTACATACGTGCTATGGGCCTCCCCTGCGATCAAATCCTCTCGGCGAGTTGACAGCCTGCAAGCGTCAGGGCTCGGTTGTCGACTTCCAGAACTGTCCTGAGGCGGTTCTCCCACGGACAGGTTCCCTCACGGAAGCGCGAAAAGTCCAACTCTTCACCACTGGCCTCCAGCCGCCCCTCAGCCTCGACGTCGAGATCCTGAACCCACGTCCCACAATCTCACGCCACCGCGATGAGCCTTGCCCGCAAGCTAGAGCTCCGCAATCAGTGAGCGGCAACGATGTCAACCCCCCTATTCCCCGGTCAGCTTCAACAGGGTCTAATGTTGATGCCACCACGCGCCGCCTTACCGGTGCCGTCAACACCACTCTCCGCGGGACGCACTACAGCGGTGGTCGAAGGGTGCCACGTCAAGCATCTTTTCCAAGCGGAGATGGAGGAACGTCGTCGCTTCAGCCTATGCTTCAACTGCAACGAGAAGTTTGGGCGTGGCCACAACCGACTGTGCCAACACATCTTCCTCCTCGATTTGGCCAATGTCGACGACACCGACGACCCAGGGGAGCCACTAGAGGACTCCCCGCAGATCTCCAGGCTCGCCATCTCGGTCGTTCGCACCAGCGACACGATGCAAGTACACCTGCAGCTAGGCGACACGCCGCTTCTCGCACTTATCGACTCCGGCTCCGCTCATATCTTCATCGACGAGGTGGCAGTAGGTCACAGAGACTTGCAGCTCATCCCTCGAGGCGCGCTGAAGGTGACGGTAGCCAACGAGCAGGTTTCATGTGCCGGTGTGTACTGGGGCGCGAGGACTTCTGCGCACTGCCTCTCGCCGGCTATGACGTCGTCTTGGGCACACAGTGGCTGGCCACTCTGGACCCCATCTTATGGGACTTCGCCGCCCTCCAAATGGCCTTCTGTCATCACAATCATCAAGTGTGTTGGCAGGGCGTCGCCGGGCCGCCTTGTCCATCCCCCGCGCTATGCTCCCACCGCGACCTCCATGTCTCCATCCTCGACAAGTTCACCACCATCTTCGCCAAGCGGTCCGGGATGCCGCCGCGTCGGTCTAGGGACCACCACATCAACCTGCTCTGTGGATTAATGTCGGTGGCAATCCTCCTGTACTGCTACCCCGCTTCCCAAAAGGATGAACGCGAACGGCAGTGCGCGTATATGCTGGTGCAGGGCATCATTCGCCACAACACGTCAGCATTCCCTTCTCCGATGCTTGTGGTGAAGAAGTCGGACGGATTCTGGCGTTTCTACGTGGATTACCATGTGTTGAACACCATCACGGTGAAGGACGCCTACCCCATATCGGTGGTCGACGAACTCCTCGACGAGCCGTTATGCGCTGAGTTTTTTACTAAACTCGACTTCCGTTACGGCTATCACTAGGTACGGATGTTCGCTGCAGACGTGGCAAAGACAGTGTTCCGTACCCAAGACGGCCTCTACGAGTGCCTGGCCATGCCGTTTAGATTGTGCAACGCCCCAGCAACATTCCAAGCCCTGATGAACACAATCCTCCACCTTGTTCCTGTGTCGATTCATCCTCGTCTTCTTCAAAGATCTTCTGATCTTCTGCAAGTCTTGAACGAGTCATCTTCGGCATCTGCGCACCGTCTTCTACATCCTGCATCAATGCTGAGTCCATCTACTACCTCAGCCATACCATCTCCGCAACAGGCGTCGCCATGGACCCGGCCAAGGTGTAGGTTGTCGCCGACTGGCCCACGACACGTTCCCCACGGGCGGTCCACGGCTTCCTAGGACTGGCCAGGTACTACAAAAAATTCGTCAAAGACATTGGGTTCGTTGCAACACCACTGACAGCCCTGCTTCGCAAGGAAGGATTCGCTTGGTCAGAGGAGGAGGCGGCGGCTTTCAAGGCACTCAAGACCACTATCACCATGGCATCGGTCCTGGCACTTCCTAACTTTGCACAACTCTCCATCGTCGAGTGCGACGCTTCGTCCTACGGGTTTGGTGCGGTTCTCCTATAGGGCCAACCGGCCAACATCCGATGGCTTTCTTCAGTCGAACCGGCAACCCCACGCCATTGGTCTTTGGCGGCAGGTGAACGGGAACCCACAAGCCTCGTACTCGCCATGTGTCATTGGCGGCCATGTCTATGGGGACGCCGATTTGTGGTAAGGACTAATCACTTCAGTCTTAATTTTTTGTTGGATCAACGCTTGGCTACCATTGCATGGCACCATTGGGTTGGCAAACTTCTCGGCTTTGATTTCAAGATCGAGTACAAGGCAGGGAGCACGAACACTGATGAGGCTACCTTCCATAACGTGTCGGGGCCTCGCTTCGACTTCGTTGATCGTCTTCGTCAGGCCCACTCCAACCCAGCACTTGTGGCACTAGCCGAGGAAATCAAGACCAAACAACATCCAGCTCCTTGGTCACTCATCGACAACGTCATCACGTTCAAGAGACGCCTCTATATTCCGCTGGCGTCAACCCTCCTCCCTGAGGTCATCACTGCCATTCATGACGATTGCCATAAAGGGATTCAACGAACTCTACACCATCTCCACCGCGATTTCATCTTGCGCAGCATCGTCGAGTACATCCGTGGTTTGAGGAGTTGAGCACTATCTAACAGAGAAGTGTGTTGAGCCAGATAACAAGCTAAGCCCCGAGTGAAGAGTTTGGCATACCACAAACTCGATCATAGTGGCATGGTTATTGGCATCCATGTCTCCATCTGTTAGTAAAATGGTGCAGCTATGCGCACAACAGCTCAAATATGGAAGACCCTGGGTAATATGTATTCTAGGCGAGGGAATGTAATGGTGATGATGGAAATTCAGGAAAAGGCTGATTTAGTGAAACAGGTAGGGCGACCAGTGGAGCAATATGCTAGTGAGTTGCAGTACTTGTGGGGAGAGTTCGACCATTATGCTCCACTTTGCATGAGGGATGCCCAGGATGCTCGAGATGTTAAGAAGTGCGTAGAAGATAGGAGAGTGACTCATTTTCTGAAGAACTTGGATCCTGAATTTGAGAGCATAAGTGTTGCCTTTTGTCATCAGGATAGTTTACCTACCATGGAGGAGGCTGTGCCAGCCATGGTTAATGCGAAGAGCAGACTTCAGGTGATGAGTACCAGCAATCCTGTAAAGTAGGCCTACACAACATTGGCGGAGAGGGAATGCTTCAACTGTGGAGAAGGGACACTTGAGCTACAATTGCCCTCTTCCTAAAGCCTATGGTGGTCATGGTGAGACTCGTGGAGGTCGTGGTGGTGCTCGTGGTGGCCGTGCAGGAGGTCGTGTAGGAGGTCATGGTAGAGGTCGTGGTAGTCCCCAAGCCAATGCTGCTACCATAGAAGAGGCTACATCTCTCACTTTGACTGGACAACTAGTCAAACAGTGGGAACAATGCATGAGGAGCAAGATAACTGAGATCTCTAAAACTTTCCCAACTGAACCTGTGATTGCCACCACCAATCACTTTGATAACTTTGCCAACTAACTATGCCCACCTAGGCAAAGGTACTCAGGCACAGGCACAGGCACTTCCATCCACATATAGGTATAACATAGATTGGGTCATTGATTCGGGAGCTTCCAAGCATATCTAGCTTATTTAAAACATATACTCCGCACACCCACTTTGACTATTCATACAGCTGATGGCACCTCCCAACCCATTCATGGTGTAGGGTCTATAGAGTCTACCCCACCTGTTTGCATTTAATCGGTCTTGCATGTTCCATCATTTCCAGTCAATCTTCTCTCTGTTAGCTCTCTCATTGATCAATTTAAATGCATAGTCACTTTTGATGAAAATATTTGTGTCTTTCAGGAGAAGAGGACGGGGAGAGTGATTGAGAATGGAGTCAGGCGTAATGGGCTGTGGTGTATCAACCATGTGGAGTCAGTTTGGTGGTCTATGCTGGATCACATGAGGGAGATCGTCTTGCTTCATCGTCGGTTAGGACATTTGCCTTTTGAAAGCTTGAGTAGATTGTATCCTGATGTTTTCAAGAATGTGGTTAGAGGCAAGCTATTGTGTGATGCCTGTGAACTTGGGAAGCATACGAGATCGAATTATCCTAGTATCGGTCTTCGTAGTGGTGAACCTTTTTTATTAATATACTCTGATGTTTGGGGTCCCTGTTCAGTCACATCCTTGAGTGGATTTAATTGGTTTGTAACTTTTATCGACTGCTATACTCGTATTACATGGATCTACATGCTTAAGGGCAAACATGAAGTCCTCCGATGTTTCCAAGACTTTCATAGATTGGTTACCAATCAATTTAATGCCAGGATTCGAATCATTCGACCTAATAATGAGAAGGAGTATGTGAACAATGATTTTGCAGCATATCTTTCGGATCATGGAATTATACATCAAACTACATGTCCTAATACTCCATCACATAATGGAATAGCTAAGAGAAAGAATAGAAACTTGTTGGAGGTAGCGAGGTCAATAATGTTTGAGATGAATGTGCCTAAGTATTTCTGGAGGGAGGCGGGAATGACAGTAGCATATCTTATCAACCGCATGCCGTCCATGATACTGGGCAGGAAGTCACCCGCCGAGCTTCTCTTGGGAAAACAAGAGTTTAAGAGTACCTCCAAAGGTGTTTGGTTGTACCTGCTTTGTTAGGGACCATAGGCCCTAAGTTGGAAAGTTAGATCCTCAGGCAGTGAAATGTGTCTTTGTAGGATAATCCTCTACACAAAATGAATACAAGTGTTGGGATACTGTTGAGAAGAAACTATTTGTGAGCATGGATGTGGCGTTTCGAGAGTTTGAACCATACTACACAAAACCATGGGATCTTGATCCGTACTTGGGATTTCTCTTCCATCACTTAGAGTGGCAGCAGAGGACGGGAGAATGGTTGTGTGCAGAATGAGGGGAATGACCAGAAAGTGGTTGTTGGGGCTATTCCACACCCAATGAATGCACCCGCTCTGGAGGAAGAGGTGTCTCAGGAGGTGGTGAACGAGGATGCTATTGAGGACATGAGTGGGAATGAAGAAATTATTGGTGAAGAGAATGAAGAGGTGCTTGTTGGTGAAGAGAACAAAGAGGTGCTTGTTGGGACCATCCCGTGTCCTATAAGTGAAATGGGAGTAAATAATGGGGAAAGAGCCCATAGTATATCAAAGGAGGCGGTTTAAAAGTCAGGGGGAGCAACTTAGTTCATCACATCCACAACAGCCTATTGCGCTAGTCCCAAACATCTCGGATCTCTCTCACCGAGTTCCCCGACTCAATCTGAGTCAAGTGGTAATGTTCTCTAATCCTGCAATTGTAGAGTTGGATCTTGCACAATGTAGAGATATACTAGACCTAATTTTGGAAAACCTCCTGTTCGCTATGGATTTGAGCATCATGTTATAGATCATGATATTGCTAATTTTCTCTCATATTCCCGTCTTTCCCCTGCATATAGAGCAATTGTTGCATCCTTACAAACAGTACCTATTCCAAAGCACTAGGAGTGTGCAAGGCAGGAACCTAGGTGGAATGAAGCAATGAAAGTAGAGATGCATGCTCTCCAGAAAAATAAAACATGGGAACTGGTCCAACTTCCAATCGGAAAGAAGGCAGTTGGTTGCAAGTGGGTCTTCACTGTAAAGCAAAATCTGAAAGGAGAGGTGGATAGATACAAGGCGAGATTGGTTGTGAAGGGGTATAGTCAAACATATGGGGTTGATTATGATGAGACCTTTGCTCCTGTGGCAAAGATGGGCACTATCAAGACCTTGATCTCTTGCGCAGTTAATTTTGGCTGGCCCTTTCATCAGTTGGATGTGAAGGATGCATTTCATGGTGACCTACAAGAGAAGGTATATATGGAAATCCCACCAGGGTTTGCAAACAGTCAGACTGTGGGGAAGGTGTGTAGACTTAAGAAATCGCTATATGGGTTAAAGCAGTCACCCCGTGCATGGTTTGACAGGTTCAGGCGAGCAGTCCGTGGTATGGGGGTATGGGATACACTCAATGCAAAGGTGATCATAAAATTTTCTATAAAAATAAGGCGACATTTATTAGGCGAGCAGTCCGTGGTATGGGATACACTCAATGCAATGGTGATCATACAATTTTCTATAAACATAATGCGACATTTATTACCATTATGGCGGTTCATGTGGATGACATAGTAATCACTGGAGATGATGAGGAGGAAATCAAAGATTTGGAGAGGAGCTTGGGAAGAGCATTTGAGGTAAAAGATCTGGATCGAGACTGCTAGATCGCCAGAGGGGATTGTTCTATCTCAAAGAAAATGTCCCTTGATCTATTGGCGAAAATTGGAATGCTTGGATGTCGACCATGTAGTTCACCCATAGATAAAAATCATCAAATCAACGCCCAATCCGGCGATCCAGTTAATAGAGAAACATATCAAAGATTGGTCGGGAGGTTGATATACCTATGCCATACAAGGCCTGATATTTCCTATGCGGTGAGTTTAGTAAGCAGGTAGAACAGGGCATATGGAGGTGGTCTATGGAAGGAAGAAGCAAGCAGTTGCGTAGTAAGCAGTGTTTGCGGGAGGCAATCTTGTCCCATGACGAAGCAAGAAGCAAGCAGTTGTGGCTGCAGAAGCCGAATATAGGGCGATGGCATTGAGCCTGTGTGAGATGTGGTTAAAAGCCATGATGCTTCGCAGTGATAATACCGCTGCAATTAATATCGCAAACAATCTGGTTTAGTTTGATCGCACCAAGCATGTGGAGATTGATAGGTTCTTCGTCAAAGAGAAGCTTGATAATGGATTCCTAAGACTAGATTATGTAAAATCATGTGATCAACTAGCAGATTGTCTTACAAAGGGTCTTGGACCTAGTGATAACGAGTTGAGTTGTAACAAGATGGGCCTGATAGATACCTTTAGCCCATCTTGAGGGGGAGTGTTGGTGTAAATAGTACAATGTAAGAGGGTCTTTATGTAAGAATGTGAAGAAATGAATAGAGAGGGTGTGTGTGTGGCGAAGAACGACACACATAATCTTTCCCCAAATCACAAAACATAACGTCTAATGATTATCAATAGTCCCTAAGATAAAAAAAACAAATGAACAATGACGTGAAAAATAAATAGGCTATAGTATTTTAGTAGGACTTCTAAATGTGGATAGAGTAGCCAAAAGGAACTTTTAGAGATACTTTCAGCAATCAATACACCGGATGTTTTTTTTTTCCAAAAAAGCCTAAGTAGATCATACACAAGATGTTTTTTTTTTCAAAAAAGACTGACCAGGTCATCATCTTCAGGATTATCACCCTTGTCATAACTTTCTCGCAACATTTTATTCTCCTCTTCAAGCTGAGCACAACGTTCTTTTGCGAAAGCTAAATCTGCCTTCACAGTTTTCAGCTCGCGCAACAGCAGCTTTGCTTTTGCAGCCATGGCATTTGCAACCTGTATGGTTAAAACATGGAGCGATTAATTAGTTCAGTTATACCTACAAAGATGGGAAAATGAGAGCCAAAATCACTGATATAAACCAAATGAAAATCGACGTGCTCCTTAATGCAGCCAAGCATAATAAATTTTGCATTTTTTCATAGTGTGGATTCGAATATGCAAAATGGAGCAATGAAGCAACACATTTAGTGACACATTTGCCACCTTACGTCGCGAGATGCCTTCAACTGAGTTTCATGGTCAAGTGGATTTTGAGGAAGATATCTTTGAGCAAGTTTGTGACCAGCTTCTCCTTGTGTACTTGAAACAGCTCCTTTTCTTCTTATGTTCAGTTTACGTGACTCCTGAAGAATGTCGGCCGTTTTATTTTCAACAATGGTCCGACCTTCCTGATAAAGTACAGTACGCAGCATGAATCAGCAAAGGAACCTGCTGCAGCCGAAGGCTATTTTAATCATAAGTGTATTAAAATCACAAATCTATTGCCATTACATGTGCAAGAAATAGACCAATATGGTCAAGGCATACAAGTATACAACTTATACCAATTCTCAGTGCAGATAGAATGTTAGCAACGAAAAGTGATCCAAATCATTAATCAACCCATAAATGTAACCAAACAAGCACAAGAACAATCTTCGTGCAACTTGCTATAGCAGGAAATAGACCAACATGGAGCAAAAGAAAAAACAAGGAATTTCCTTTCCCACATATTATACTGGATGTGCAACATTTTACCAATTTTCAGTGAAATAACATTGACCATGAAACATAGATTCCATACTAACAGATCTCCTTTCAGGTTGTTCTTTTTGAGTAAAAAGGAAGAAACTCGATGCCACAACTTACTTCAAGCGCATTTTTTATTGTGCCTCCAATATAGTTAAGGGAGGAAGTTATGGCCTCAGTTCTCTTCTGAGATGGAGGTGTCTCAGATTTCCATGTGTCTCCTTGCAATTGTTGTGACCATGGATACTGCAGTATCATAAGAAACATCAGTGTCCCACATGAACATAGATGTACAGAGCAATTATTGCATATTGATGATGGTTAACAGAAACGTAGATTTACAGAGCAATTAAAAGATTGGGAAAAGTCTATTGCTCACCCTCCAACTGTTACAAAAGTCTGATTTTCAACCCACAACTACTAAACCGGACACTGAAAATCCAACTATCCAAACCGTGCAAAATCATAACTAATTTATTTTAAATTATAAAAATATGAATCTGGTGTCAACTTTTTTTCTAAAAACGTGATATATGTTGGTGCACCATTAGAAGTTATTTGCATATTATTTATTTTTATTCTAATTATTATTAAAAACCAATAAGACAGTAGTAATATAAACATGTAATACCCCACTAACATTAAATAGTGGGCCAATAGGTAGATTACATTTTAAGAGAACCTTTGGCACCGATTTCATATTTTTGGGGTCTATAATCAATTAGTTATGGATTTTTAAGTTTAAATAATATTTTTGTTATTTCTATAAAATCCAAAACCACCCAAAGGGCCAATTTTGCACGTTTGGATAGTTGGGTGGTCTTCAGTGCCGACTTTTGTAACAGCTGAAGGGTGAAAAACAGACAGAAACCCTGCCATTGTCAAGCTTGAAAGCAAAAACAAAAGGATTAAAATGTACTGCTATATCTATTAAAGTAAACATCAGTATAGATACTACGTGACATCAATCAGGGGCGTATATACCAGAGTACCAGTAAGGCAAGATAGGCCCTCTGCCCTACCAGAAATAGCTTGAGGAAAACAGGCATACACTAGCTGTGGCAGCAGGAGCAGAAGAGAAAAACGGTAATGAGCATGGAGATGATGCCAGCTTGGGCTGGACATGGCCAATTTAGCATGGAGTGCCGCATTTGACCATTCAATTTAACACCCAAGGGATCAATTAAGGCAAACATAATGGCAGGAGGATTACAGATCCCACCTGGACACTGGCTGATGCACCATCTCTCGGTGACTGCTGCCCTGTTGGCGATTCATGCTGTCCCGGGGAGCCATCTTCATCGAGAAGAGACTTTGCCTTCCGTGCGAGAGCACCCCAGAACCCATACTTGGCCTCGTTCAAGCTCTTCATTGACGTGTATTCATAGCCCGACGAATCCTAGACCAGGACCAAAACCAACAAACATAAATTCAGGAAACCCCAAGACACGAATAGCAGCAGTTTTCAACAAGGAACTGTGGAAGTCAAGCAGCACGAATTCATCAGTAGTCGGTCGATCCTACTCGAATGGTTAACTATGCCTAGACATGAAATGATTCGTCGCAAAACCGAAATACCGATCAAGAATTTCAAGAACCCCTTTCACCGCAGGCTGACCGGGCCAGATCCGACCCTGACGCATCTAGAGGCGAAACCGGAGAAGGAAGAGGCGAGAGCGACAGGCTCTGCGCGGCGTACCGGGGACGGGGCGGAGACGGAGGGCTCGTGGTGGCCCCGACGTGTAGCCGCCGAGGCCGAGGAGGAGTAGGCGGAGGCGATGGAGGAGGCGTCTCGGTGCGCGGCGGAGGCGCGCATGGCCTGCGCGGCGAGGGAGTCCGGGGATGCGGGGCCCACGGACGGCGGGTGGTGATGCTCGAAGGAGGGTGGCGGGTGGGGCTGCGGTTTCCGATGGTAGTCCATCGCGGTAAGGCCGGCGCCCCGGCGGCGAAGCAGCCGCGATGGGAGACGGTCGCCGGGGGACCTCGCGCGCGTTCCTATGCCAGCAGCGTGGCAGATGAAATACGTCAGACGTCAGGTACGTCGTGGACTCGAGACAGCACATACGGGCTGGTGCGTTGGCTCTACCTATTAAACTCAGGTGTAGTTAGATCACCCAGCTTCCCCAGGAAAACACTATTCATCTAACTTTTTTATATTCATCCTATCTCTTCCATTCAAAGGACACGCTTCTCGGTACGACCTAAAGTGTTTTTTTTATCTACAGTGTCTTTTCTCCTGATCTAAACTCACCCTAAAACTTAGGGGCTGTTTAGATTCCATATATTCACTATTCCTCCCATTACATCCATCGTATCAGTTCACATCCTTTCCAGTAAATCTCCAGCTATCTCCACCAACTAAACACCCACTAATAGACGAATAGTGCTAAGTTCTAAGTCTCTCAAATTCAGTAAAAAGTGCAAAATTGATGTGATTAAAGAGTCACATCAATTTAGAACTCTTCAATGAACATGAGACAGCAAAGAGCTGACAAAGAGGCAACCCAATTGCAGTCATGGCGTGCCCCTCGCAGTCTTGGCGTTGGCACACTGTCAAACATAGCCGCTGATTAACCGCTCCTCACCCGAAGGTTAGCGAAGGAAATAGATAACTTATTTTCTCTAATTATTGCGTTCGTGTGTTGCTACATGACAAAGTTATATAACAAACATCATTAGAACCTCGTGAAAGACAATAATTCAATAATATAGTAACAAATCAATCTGTGTTATTAAATATTTAGACTTGTGGTGCGATTAAGATAAGGTTTAAACTTATGTAGGTACATGTCATGTTTTGGTCTGCATAGTTCATAGTTTGCATTGTTTACCATGTACTGAAAATTGAAATATTCCTATCGGTGAAAATCAACAGAAAAATATAGATACAAAAAAGTAGATTTTGAAATTGAAATACTAACAAAGCCCAACAAGCAATATCTTGTATGCCACTAGAAAAATATATTTCCTTGTTAGAGTCGAACTCACACAACCTTGATTAAATTAATTTAGTACAAATGCCACAATTACTATCATACAAATATGATTCAATTCTGCATCTCACACTCTCCATAGTTGGTTCAAATGACGTTATCAAGTGAACTAGAAAAATTCTATGTTTATTGCAGAACTACGGATGCATGAAGGTTCACAAGAATTTGACAACAATATTATCTATACATATAGAAGGAGTTTTTCTACATAATGTGCCTCCTGGAAACCGACCAATTCAATCCATTCCTAGGTCTAGGCATCTAGCAGACCTCCAAACCTATCATGTGCGATGGAATGTGCAAGAGGATGAAAAACCACGTGTTGGTGGTTACAGTAGCTCAAATAGTGTTTCTGGGCCTTGACACGGCCGACGGGTGTTTATAGGGCTTCTAGGGACAGAGTAACCAGATTATCTATGTTCAGGACTTCCTTCAGACTCCGAGGATCGGGTATTTATAGTCCTTAGATCTGCTTGATATGAAAAGACTGCCACACCCCTCTCCTAACAGGGCGACACATATGGAGGAACCACGGGGTGGGGGCCTGTTGGTATTTCTTAACATCAATACTAGGGGTAGACATATAATCTATTCCCAAAATCAACGTTAGAAATATTTTATAAATAAATGAATACCAAAACTTCTAAATAAGGATTCTACAAGAGCATAGATATTTTTCTGGAGGAAAGAGCATAGGTATTCACCATTGTAGCATTTCAACTTGGAGTAAACAGGTTATCGTAATTAATCCCATGGGAACTCATGTAAATAAAATTATCCTATACATTTGCAATTATTTTATCCAACTAATAGGTCATAGTCAACTGCTCAAATAAGAATAAGTTATCACGAAAAAATATATGACAATAAGTTATCACGAAAAAATATATGACAATAATATCACGCAAGATAGAAACCACACAAAGTTAAAGATATATTTATGATAACTATCACATATCTATAGCGTAGCCACCTCATAAAAGAATAATCTAGAACTAAGATTATCATCGGAGTAAGTCTAGAATGTCCTTAAAAATTATCATTTTAGTAAAGGTTAGAAAATCACATGTTTAGATAAATGTTTAAAGCCTTATCATAAAGGGAAAATATCTAGTCCATGTTCATGGCCCAGATATTCATAGAGCTCCTATTCCAAGATCTAGTGGGGAGGAAATGTGCTAGGACAGCTAAGTCTGTCACAACTTGTTATCTTCCACGCATATCTAGTAGAAAATGTGAATATCTGAAGGAATTCTTACATCCAGGCGCCACGCCTGCATACATTAAAACTATTCTAATCCAACCGGTGACTCTCACCCTACGGATGATCAAGTGCAAGACTAGAACTCTACATAAAGCACTCAGAGCAATATAATAGCATGGATGATTGTTATAACCTCGCTGGAGAGACAACCCACAGGTTGTCGACGAGTTCCTAGTCAAGAACAGGGCACACACACGCAGGAAGTGGACACAGGTGTATTTGGGCTGTAAACTTGACAACTTTTCCATTTCTCTATTTCTATGCTTATATAACCAAATACAAGGAAAGTAATCAAGGCTCAAATCAGCCCGATACATAGCCACACAATTTCTAACTACCAAATATAGCTACTGTCTATAGTAGGAAAGGCACCAGCAAGGATTATCTACCTAACAATCTCTTCCTAAGCTTTGTGGTGTGTACTACATACATCAATCAGCCCTATCTTATTAGAGCATAGCTCATGGAACTTGGTCTTGCCCAGTGGCTTCATAAGAATGTCGCCTGGCTATTCCTCACTCCTGATAAACTTCACCTTGATCAGGCCCTATTCGTCAAACTCCTGGACCTTGTGATACTTCAACTCAATATGTTTGCTTTGTCCGTGGAGCACTGGATTCTTAATCAAAGAGATGGAAGAATTGTTGTCCATCCTCAGCATTGGAGCTCTTGGTGCATACCCTTGCACCTCAGCTAGCACTCTGGCCAACCACAATGCTTGACAAGCAACATTAGCAGCTGCTATGTATTCTGCCTCACAGCTTGACTGTGCCACCACCTTCTGCTTCATAGAAGTCTAGTGATTGGACTACTGTTGAGGAAGAAAATCACCCATGTTGTGCTCTTCCTAGTATCAACATCAGCAGAAAAATTGTTGTCACTGAAACGTGCCAGGTGAGCCTCCTCCTTCTCCTTCTTCCTGCCAAACCAGAGTCCCCAATTCTTGGTCCCCTCCACATATCGCGGGATGTGCTTTACAGCCACAAGTTGATCCTCTCGTGGATCTTCTAGGAACCGGTTCACATATCCAACAGCAAAGGCAAAATCACGACGAGTTTTGAACTGAACTTGTGTCTCCATGGGTACCCGACAGGGGTTTCACTCTGCCATCCCACTCCTCTACAGGATCTTGGCAGCATAAAAACCTGGCTAAGTGAGACGCCACTCGCGCTCTGCTTCACTTCAATGCCGAGGTAGTAGTACAACAGGCCAAGGTCACTCATTTTGAATGCAGTAGCCATCTCCTGCTTGAACTACTTTGTCGGCGGGTGGCACACGGGGTGCCTCACGTCAGGGTGGAGAATGGTTTAAGAGACGCGAGACGAGGAGTTTATATTGGTTCAGGAGGAATCCCTACGTCTAGTTGTGGTGACTCATGGATGTATTGCTCTCTTGGTGGCGGGTTACAACGAAGGCCGGTTCAACCCTTGGGTGTATGATTCGTGTAGGGGACTAAGTGTTCTAGGGATCGAAAGTCTTCGGAATCGGATCCTCCTCGCAGGAGGGAGCCCTCCCCTTTTATTAGCCAAGAGGAGGGCTTTGTACAATGGCGTTTTACCTATCTACCCTTGGAGGCTAGCACCCCCGGCGGTTACTTGTTGTCGGCTTAGTGCGTCAGGCGACCCCCATGCTCGGCGCCGTGTGTCCCTGGCTCCGCCTTCAGGCAGCTTCGCGATAGCTTCCTTCTTGTCCATTAGTGCGACGGAGCGCATGCAGCTACCTTTTTCCTAGGCGCAGAGCAGTAGATAAGCTTTTCCGATTGGCAGGCCTGTACATGCTGTCGAATGACGGTCGGCCACACGCTTCCTCCATCACGAGTTTGTCTGGGCTCCTGGGCTGTACTCGAGGCCCCTTTTTGCGTTGTTACTATGCGGGGTCAAATGGTACAGGGGCCCTCCTACGGGTTCGGACCCCTTGACCCAGCGGATCGGGGGTCGGGCGAGACAGAAGTCTCTGACCCCTTTGTTCCTCTGACCGTTCCGGGGGTCGGGCGAGACGGAAGTGTCCGGCTCCTCTGCCTCCCCGTCTGTCTCAGGGGTCGGGCGGGACGGAAGCCTCCGACCTGCAGCGGGTTGAATCACCTTCGTCATTATCAGGCGTCGTACTAGTGGGGGGGCCTGATCCATGGCCTCCACAGTAGCACCCCACCTTGTGAAGGAGTTTGGGACTCGTTTGCGAGATATCCGCACTCAGGGGAAGATGGATCTTAAGGGGCCTGCTTCATCCTACCTTTGGATTACCCTCCGTGGGCTTCGAATTTTGGGCGCGACCATGGGAATGCCTCAACGGCCGATCCCTGGTGCCCAGTGAGTTAGCGGCGGGATGTGTGATCAAGGCCCCAACCCTCTTTGCGAGGATTCAGCCTGGGGGTCTACGCGCCCGACCTTGTTGTCCCCGAGCTAACATCCCCTGTGTAATTCCCTGACCAGTTCGATGGAACCCGAGGGCTCGCTGCCGTGCTACAATGCACCTATTGGGGTACATCCCGTGCTGTCACGCTTTAGGGGTCAGACGTGGGGCCAGCCGCTCCCGGCTAGGTCATATCCTCGGTCGTGCGGCCGAGCCCCGCCGCTCACTCTTGTACCCTTGAGGCAGCCGTTCGCACCCTCCATGGGCCGGCCGTCGTTCCTCAGCTGTGCGCTATGGCTTGGTGCCGCGGCCCATGCCCTTTTGTCATTTCTGGGTCGGTCGTGGGGGTATGGTGGACCCCACTAGTCGTGGTGACTTGACCGGCCACTGACAGGGGCAAATCTGTCCATTGGATACGAAGTGACGTGGCGGTCAGGCTTCGAACTGACATTGCAGTCGTGGCGGGACCGCTCGGCCGCAGGGATGGGAAGGGTAGTTAATGCCCCATCACCTCACCTCATTCTCCGAACGCACATCGGGCGGATCTAGAGGCGTTAGATGTGAATCAACGGCCCTAATGGCTCAGCCGTGCGCCTCCTCGGGTCTGCTACCTGCCATCCCGTCACTCCTATATAAAGGAGATGTGGGCGCAACTGGTGCAGTTCCTTGCTTCGCGTTCTCATCTCCTTTCTTTCGCTCGCACATGCCTCGCCATCTTCGCCGCCGCCGTCTTCTGGCGGGCAGATCCCCTCCGTCTTCGCGCTCCGTGCCCGCCATTGCCGACATGACGTCGTGGGGCTCTTCTTCGTCGGCGCAGCTGCGCCCATGGGAGCGCTTGAGCGCATCGATTGCCGCGCTCGAGTCGCTCGTATCCCATGGGCTCCTCCGCCGCTGCACCGCGTACGAAGAGTGGATTTCACCGCCGCCCACCCACAAGACCCCATTTCTGCCAGCGGGGTATGTGGTGAGCTTCATGGCATACCACACCCATGGCTTCGCCACACCGGCGCACAGCTTCCTGCGTGAGGTGCTCCACTACCTAGGCGTGGAGCTTCACGCCCTCGCTCCAAATGGAGTTCAGCAGATGGCAAACTTTGAGGCCCTATGCGAGGGCTACCTGGGCATCGACCCCGACTTCAACCCCTTCCTCCTCTTCTTCAAGGCAGCGCTGGTCTGGTTGCGCTTGAGTCGGGCTCCATGGGGATACTGCTCGTTGCAGGCGAAGCAGTCCCGGGTGGATCTGTACCCCCACGTGGAGCTCCGTGGTTCCATCAATGATTGGAACAAGGGATGGTTCTACGTGAAGAACTATCCCAAGGCCCCGCTTCCTCCGTTCGACCCCGCGTGCCCGCAGCCCTCGACGGAGCCAGCGCATTGGCAATGGGGTCCCGAGACCGCCGTCCGCCAGAAACTGGTGCCGCACCTCACCTGCCTTGTCTGGCTGCTATCGTGCGGCCTCACCGGCGTGGGCATTGCCGAGGCCTACCATCGGCGCCACGTCGCCCAGCTCATGGCCAGGCCATTGGGCGTCTTCGAGATGGGCCCAACGACCACTGAGCCAGAGCTAAGCTCAAGCCTCGTGTTGCGCACGGTCCCCTCGGAGGAGGAGATCCGAGCCCGGCTTGCGGAGCTCATGGACAGGAAGCGGGTCGTCGCCCTAGTGATCCCCACCCTAGGCCAGCCCTCGATGCTTCCTGGCCCCGGGTTGTGGACCTCGTAAGCCTTCGACCTTTGCCAATTTCCTTTGGTTTTTTCGGTTACTTGATTGTCATTCACTTTACGGTCCTCCTGCTGCAGTCTCTTGACACTCCCGACGACCTTCACGCCTCACGGGCAGCCCTGCTGGAGGAGCAGACTTCCCGTGACGAGACCCGGTGGAGGAACCGCCAAGCCGGGGAGGCCGACCGCAAGAGGAAGAGGGTGGAGACCAAGGAGCGCCGCCTCAAGGGAGAGCGGCGGTAGAAGCGGGAGCGCCGGGAGTACAAGGGTGAGGAGGTCGGGTCGGACCTCGAGTCCATGACCGACGACGAGGGGAATCCTGGGGGTCATTCTCCCCTCTTGGGCAACCCCCGGTGGCAAGTTTCGTCGCATGGGGCGAGTCTAAGTCAGCGACCGTCGTCGTGGAGGAGTTTCCTCCCCCGCCCTCTGGAGCTCCGCCTGCGGGGGCGATCCATTCACCTCAGCCGACCCCACCGGGAGTGCTCTGGCTCTCGGTTCGTCGCCAAGCTCGTCGAGTAGGTCAGTTGATTTTCTTCCGTCACTCTTTCTATTCGCTTATCGTGCGGAACACCCTTAATTCTTCTATCATAATATGTTGGCGGCTAAAGGGTGATGCGGGCTCTAGCTCGGCCCTGGAGAAGCAGCTTCGTCGGGACGCGCTGCCTGCGGGGGCCCCCGACTCGTCGGATCAGTGGAGGTCGGGCAGGCTGCACGGCACCAGCCCAGTTCCCGTCGTGGTCGAGGAGGTCGCTCCATCCCCCATCTCCAGGGATGCTTCCTCCGTGCGTGCGCACTTGGAGCTGGCTCGCGGGGCTGTTGCGTCACCGCTGTTTGCTCCCACTCCGTCGGCTACGCACACCGCTAGGGCGGGGGTCCTGTACGTGCCGGCTACGTCACCGGAGCCTGCGGCGAGCATCGAGGAGGTCGCCGCGGGCATAGAGCTGACGGTGGGCGTCGAGGTGACCACTGCAGGTGCCGCGAGCGCGGAACCCGCGACTGGTGTTGAGGCAGCCACCGCGGTCGCAGAGTCGGCGACATCTGGGGCTCCCCCGGAGCCTGCTGCCTCCAGCTCCCCCGTGGTGGACCTGGGAGAAGACGCGAAGGCGAGCCGGTGGTCTATGGAAGACTGCTTCGGGGAGACGGAGGCGCGGGCATGATCCGGGTCGGAGACTCCTACGGCTCCGACGCCCCTCTTGCTGGTGTCGATTCCGCCGCCATCGTCCCCGAGCCTGCCTGCGGGGCCCTCTGGGTCGGGCGATGGTCGCGGTGATGGCCCGTCCTTAATGTGCGACCCCGAGATCGATCCCACGCATGTCATGGAGGTGAACACCTGGCTGGAAAGTCTCCAGCAGATGGCCTCCTTGCCTGTCGTGCTCCTGGGGATGGCAGTGACGCTCCGCACCATGGTGATCCCTTCCAGCCGGGTACGTTTTCCTCGTGTATCTTCCTTGTCTTTCTTCGGAGCATTACGGTCTTGTCGGTCTGCCCTTGTTTTGTGACCATGTTGCTAGCGCTCTCCCAAACCAAGAGTGTCAAGGAGGAGGCCGTCAACCAGGCGCGTTGGGCTTGGGAGTCTGCTCGTGCGGCCAGGGACGCCGAGGCTCTCGAACACGATGAGGCTAGGGGCAGTGCTTTCCGAGTTTCAGAGCTGGAGCGTGTGCTGGCAGACCAGGCTTCAGCGCACCACGAGGCGCTCACCGCGCTGAACGCCGAGCTCGACGGTCTTCGCTCCCAGGTGGCCGACGCCCGCGACGGTAAGTGTTCTCCAGCCTTGCTCCTTTCTTCATTTCCTCCATACTGGGTTGGCCGTGACACCGCTCGCTGGTCCCTCAGAGTACCGTGCCTAGGTCGACGCGCTGAGCGAGGAGAAGGCTGTGGCGGTCCGGGAGTGCATCAACGCCTAGGCAGAGCGCGACCAGGCCGTGATCGCAAAGGAGGACGCCGAGGGGGAGAGCGCTCAGCTGGGGCAGCTCATAGCCGATCTTCGCACCGACACGTAGTCATCTGCCTGGCGGATTGAGGCCCTCGAGGCCGCCCTCGCGATGTTGAGCAAGTCTGTGGAGGAAAAGGCCACGGAGGTGGACGATACGCTCTCTCTGATCTTTTCTTGTTCACCGATTTGGGCTTCTTTCCTCACCAGCTGGGAGTCACCGCGGGCTTCCAGCTTGTGGATGCCAAGCTCCCTGGCTATTCAGAGCCTAGCGAGCAAAGCTTCGTACTTGTTGACACCATATTTTTTAACTGGTCACATCGGTGCCAAGGTGAAGTAGAGGTACAGAATCGGAATCGGAGTCCGGGGAAAGGAACAGGTTAAAATCGGAATCGGAGTCCGGGAGGAAGAGCAGTTTGAATCAGAATCAGGGACCGATGAGAACCAAAATCGGAGAAGAGGCTGATGACATGGAGGAATCCTGGGAGGTTGCCAGGTTAAGCTTATAGAGGGACCGAAATAAAGAGTCAGTTATTTTTATAGAGTTTGAGTCGTGAACGGTTGTTAAAAAGGATTTTTCTTTTGCGTCAAGTAAGTTTGTCGTAAACGTTTAGGAGTCATAGTTATCAGAATATAAATATTGACCCTGCGTGGTCATGGAAGTCTGTACACACCAACATCAAACAAACCTTTACACTTTTTCCCATCTTACATACATTTGTCGGTGACTTCGTCTTTCTCTTTTCGCGACTTCTTTTGGGCACGTCGAGGGTGATCAGATCTCAAGGCTTGCCTGTAAGTCCCGTATTACTGAGTAAGATCCAAGCCTTAGCAACCGGCGTATCGCTGTTGTTTCGTTTGGGATTATTCGACAGTTATCGAGTAAACATCTAAGCTTTAGTATCTGGCGTATCGCTGTTGCTTCGTTTAGATTTTATTCAACCCTTATCCAGCTTAGAATAAGCTTTGATCAGCTTTTATTTATACTTCATTATCGGATCTGGTATAGCCGTCTAGATCTATTCTAAGTGTTGCTCTGCTTAGCTTGTTAGGTTACGTTTTAGTAATCTTACTCTGCTTTGCATCGGAATCGGCTGATCTAGCCGACTCTCTATCATAGATCGGAATTCATTGCCGATCTAGTATTCATCGTCAAATCGAAAACCCAGCCGATTTCACTATGTTATTAACGTTCGATTTTCCTTGTCAATCAACAGGTCAGATTGACTGGCACGCCCTGCATCATCGGTCACAGCCGATTTCGTGTGCTAGCACGTGAAGGTCTTTCCTGATTTTTGCGTTAACACACTTTTGGCACGCCTGGTGGGACCAAACAACTTCAACCATGTCAAGGAAAGAAGGTGGTCGTTTCGATATTGGGAATCAGAATGTCATTGATACTACTAAAGAAGATCTCAGTGATGAACAGAAGGCTGATGTGGCAAGAACAGTTGAAGAGTTTGAACTTTTATGCTTAAAGTCATTCAGTACTACCAAACGAGGCCAAGCTATCAAGAAGACTGATTTTCCATTGCCTCGTGAAGTCAAAATAGCTAAAACACCTGGAAAGTTGCATGAGATGATAAATGAAGCAGTACATCATGCTTTTGCAAATCAAGGTAAAGTTTTGGGTAATGAGTTACATAACCAAGTGGTTCGCTCATTGCGTGATGGTGAGCTTCAATTTAAAGGCCCAGCATATCAACAAATTCCTTTATTTGAAGTTGATACTTCAGCAAAGGATGTTTAGGCAAGGTTTGCAAAAACTGCATTTTCTCAGGTGTACAATGGCACGTTAGCCGATCAGCAGATCGGACAGGTGCAATCGACATCAAGGCCGATTATGCAAGGAGGTTTTCCAGCAACAACATCATTGGCCATGCCTCAAATTCAGACCCCACCAAACAGCTCAGCAGTTTTTACCCCATCATCGCCGATACCATCGGCGTCAAAGGGAACAGACTTTTTCAAGGGATATGATCCTAATACTGGATTGGGGATGCCTCCTGAATATTTTGTGACCTCTCCCAAGTCAACTCAGAAGATTCAATCTGAGGAGCCAAAGATGGTTTGGGTACCACATACTGATGGGATTAATTGGGTTTTGATTAATGAAAAGGGAATCGTACGCCAGATATGGACTCCAAGACTAGAATCGGCAAAAGCACCTAACATGAATATGCCGAATCAGTCAGAGATGGAAGTTTATCGTAATACCCAACATCAAGGTCAGGGTCAGATATCCAATCAAAATACGTCTTCAGGACATATGATTGGGCAGCCAGAACCGTCTAGGCAGAATGAATCGGCACCAAAGGGATACGTAAGGCCGATTTAGCCAAGTCAAGAGGTAGAAAGAGTGCATCAGCCAGTACAAGAAATAGCACAGGGAGGAAATCAAGTGGATTGGGCAGCTCAAATTGCTGAAATTATGCAAAATCAGTTTGGATTAAAACCCAAGACTCAACATGTGATGTACAGAACACCATATCCACCTGCTTATGATTCTCTACCTTATCTCCACCATTGAGCATGTCAATAGATTTCTGGTGCAATGTGGAGAGTGTGACATCTCTGATGTAAAAGTATTAAAAGTACACTTAAAACAAGTACAAAAGGGAATTATGGGTCGGAATTCAAAAATCCATCAAAAATTCAAAATTGAAATTCAAAAACAAGGGTTGTTGACACCCAACTGAAATCTCAAAATTTTTGTACTAAACATGAAAATCTCCATAAATAAAAGTTGTTGGTCATCACAAATAAGGCCTAGTCACTGTTTGGAACTTTTGAAAATTTTGCAGTTTAGTCCCTCAAAAACTCGAAATACAGTTCTGGGCACCTTTTTGAAATTGGGTTGTTTGTGCTCGAAAAATTTGAAATTTCAGGTTCACCCCAAAAAGAAAGTTGTGTCCCACCTCTCAAACTCCAACTTTTATTTTCACACTTTTTCATGTTCAGTTCAAATTTTTGGAGAAAATTCAAATGGGGCACAGAAGCTCCACGGGCGCCAACAGTGGCCCTGGCGCGCCCCTGCTCCGGCCGGGAGCCGGCCGCCACGTGGCCGGCGAGCGGTGGAGGCCGCGCCGAGCGGGCCGAGCCACGGCGTCGGGTGGCGCGTGTTGTCTTGCGCTTGTCCAGCCCTTCCCGCACCGTCACATCGCCGTCGACGCGTCGTGTTGCCTCGCGCCGCGGAGCGCCATCATGGCGGTCGGGCAGAGCCGCCTCGCGCGAGATTCCTCCCCGCTCCGCACCAAGACGCTCTGCAGGAGATCTTCCACTGCTCCACGCCTCAATCTTCGACGCCCAACCCCGCGCTCGCGCTCTGTTCGAGCTCGACGCGCATCAATGGCGCGTCACGTCGGCCTTTACTCCTCACGCGCGTTCCCGAGGCTGCGCGACCCTCTCTTGCGTGCCCAAGCCTCCCACCGAGCCACTCTCACTCTCCACTAGCTCACGCACTTCTCCAGTTCGTCTCCTCGCGCCTCGCTCCGTCGTCTTCCACCTCGCGCCACACGGACCGAGCCGAGCTTCGAGACGAAATTCGCCCTACACTCTCCACCATTCCCAAATTCGTCGCGCACAAAGCTAGACCCCTCCACTAGCCTCCAATTCCCCCACTCCTCACGAGCTATCATCGCTTCTCCGGCGAGAAATCGAGATTTCCCCCAATCTCCATTTTTCGGCCGCCGGAGCACCCTCACGCCGAGACCCTACTCCGAGCCGTCCCCGAGGTCAACCGAGCACGCCAACGGCTTCCTCGAGCTCCACTGGTGCTCTAGGACCCCTTCAACCTCGGAGAACGCCCCCGACCTCACCGGCGTAGAAGCCGCGGCGACCGCGCCGCCACTGCATCGCCGCCGGCCATCTTCCGAGCTTCCCCCGGCCTCCCAACCGCCACCAATCGACTCGTGGTGAGCCACTGATGCTTTTCCCCCACTTCCCCGACCCTATCTCGCCGTCGTTTGGCCGGCGTAACTCCGGCGACGACCCAAGGACCAAAGTTCATCGTCTTCGTTTTTCTAGGGTCCTCTCCGCAAAAGTTAGGTGCTGGTTTGAAAGGTTTTGAAAGTTCTAGGGTCTCCGGCGTAAAAAGATTCTTAAACCTAGATCTAATTTTCCCGAATCTTGTAAAATCCTTTAAAAATCGTACAAAAATCAGAAAAATGCACAAAAATACTCCCTGGACTCGTGAGATTGTAAACTCCAATCTCCTTTAAGCATGTATATACTTTTGGTGAACCATTTTTGAATTAAAATTCAAACTGTAAAATTTGAAACTTGTGCACCATTTCAAATCCAGAGCTCCGCTAGGGTTGATCTTTGGATATGTTGTTTGCAGTGACTTTGGACAACTTGTTTCCAAAGGGGACCTAAAAATATGGACTGTAGCTTCAGTTATGAATTAAAATGTGTTTTCTGCCTTTTTGTAGTCCAGAAATTGTTAAAAATAATCCATGCAGTGAAAAATCACCATTTTTCTCCAGAGGTCTAAAAACTTGTTAGCACATCTGTTAAAAATGCAAAACTTAATTTTTGCTCTGTTTAGACTAGCAAATAAATAGATATGTGCTTTTGGATAGAAATTTATTGAGGACTGTCCTAGGGTTATTTTGAGCCACCGCTTGGCCAGAGCCCTCCTTGCACTCATGACTAGCTTTGGTAGGAAAATTTCCTGAATTGGATGTATTTTCAATTTTATATGAATTTATTTCATTTCTGCAGGCAGCAGTTTGAATTATTTTTAATAAATTTTGTGTAGCTCAGATTTAGCTAAATTTTGGAGTGAGCTTAGCTCTTATACTCCAGTAGCTGTCATAAAGTTTATAGATAAAAAGGATGAACAGAAAGTGAGAAACAAAAATGAGAAGGAATCTATGTGGAAATTGAGTTATATAAAAGAATAAACCTTTTTGTTAATTAGTTAGAATAAAATAAGGAGAATCTAAAATTCCAGAACAGCACCCTAATTTGCAAATAATAAATAGAAATTCTTTTATATATGTACACAATCACCATCAAAGATGAATAAAAATTTCCCACACCACTACTCTATTTTGTGAAGGAAATAGTAGTACTTAAGCATGTCTAGGTGAATATGGCCTTCAAGGCCTTAATCTTAGAATCAATAGGCAGCCACCTTAAACTATGCATCTCATGTAGAAGGCGCTATCCCGGACGGCACCTACCACCTCATCCCCGCTGACGAGGAAGGAGTCCCGGAGGAAGGTGTCGGTGCAGGATCGACCAACCCGGAGGCTAACTCCCAGCTAGAGCAAGAAGGCAAGCCCCGGAGCATAACCTACCCTTTCCAAATTAAGCATTTATGAATTCCCTATGCTTGTGCATTTACGTTTCAAGGAGTTGATTGAATACCTTAGCTGCACATTTCCTAGTACCTACGACTTGCAACACTAGTATGAAAGGACCGATAGGGCATTGCTTTAGGTCCGTTACAAGTCGAGTGATTTCCTGTCACTCGTGAGACATAGGAATTGCTTGTCTTTACTTATGTTGGAATCATAAGGATTGACGGGCGGGATGATAGATGTAGATCTCCCGTCCGTGTATGATAATTGATTTAAGGTCGAAATGTGTGGTTGAGTGTGTCAAGTTTTTGAACGTACCACATGCATGCCGATATATGGGAGTCGGTAAGCCCGGTACCAGATTGAAGCAGCTAGGGCCGATAGCCATCTCTCCTTGGAAACTTTGTTTTCCCCTGCCGTACACTTGTGGATATATGCGTGAGACTGTGAGTGAAGCAGTAAACCTTTATCCTAAGGAAATGGACCCGGTTCCGAATTGTGGATCGATGGGAAAGGTTGGGAAACGCTTGTACCTTTTATAGCAAGCATAGTAACCGTGTATGTTGGGTTTCCCCTGGCCAGGTAGCAGAAATTCGGTTCGAACTATCCGCTTCTCGCGGTTAATGAGACTGCTTGACCGCCTTGCTACATTGAGTAACAAGTGGAACTTTGAGATTGATAAACTTGTTGTATGAATTAAATTGTATTGCACCACTTGTATGCTTAGAGAGGATGCAAACCTAGAATGGTTAAATCTAATAGAATATGATGCTAAAACATGAAAGCAAGGACCTACTCTTAGTTGCTTTTTGGCAAACAAACCCACCAGCCAAAAGCCTCTCATTGTCTAGATGTCGGTGATGTAGTTTTCACCCGACGGGTAAGCCTTGCTGAGTATTAGTATACTCAGCCTTGCTTGTGGCATTGATTTACAGGTACCATGTTGGATGTGGCCGTCGATGCTTTGACTTGGCCTACCCAGGTTCCCCCTGGTTGGCATATCGAGTGGGTTCCGTCCTCTGCCGAGGATCGGGAGGAGTAGCACCATGGCAGGCTTCAGCATGGTGTTATTGTATCATCGTTAGATTTTCTTCCGCTGCAATGAACTTTTATTTCCGCTGCAAGACTTAGTACTCTGATTTAAATTTGAACCTGGTTTGTAATAACTGTGAGATTCTATTTATGTATGTTAAATTTGTGGAATGTTGTAATCTCTGGAACTCACCTTCGCGTGGGCGTGCTGTTGTTTCGATCGAGAAAAGAACGTGGTTAATCGGGTTTAATCCGACGGCGCTCCAGCTTATTCCGGATTAAGTGTCTGACTACTTAATTAGTGGTCCCGAGGTACTTAACTTGGAATAATTTCGGAGTGGTCCGCCACAGTGTACAGCCGATCCAAGCAGTCGACTCAGAAGAATCGTCCTGATGGATGAATCTCTTCAAGAAGATGAAGGGAAGTTAGGACATGGCTTCACGTCTGCCGATGTACTAGAGAAAATAGATTTAGAAGATGGTGATAAACCAAGGCCGACTTTTATTAGTGCAAAATTAGATCCTGAGTATAAGAGAGAATCTTTATTAAGAGAATTTAAAGATTGTTTTGCTTGGGAATACTATAAAATGCTTGGTTTAGACCGATCTATTGTTGAACATCGGTTGCCTATAAAGCCAGGATATCGGCCATATCGGCAGGATTCTCGACGGTATCCTAAGATATTACCTGATATAAAGGCCGAGATTACTAAGTTGATTGAAGAAAAATTCATTAGGCAATGCCGATATGCTGAGTGGATTTCTAATGTGGTTCCTGTATATAAAAAGAATGGGAAATTACGTGTTTGCATTGATTTCAGGAATCTTAATAAGGCGACTCCGATGGATGGATATTCGATGTCCATTGCCAATTTATTGGTTGATGTTGCAGTAGGGCACAAAGTCATAAGCTTCATGGACGGTAATGCTGGTTATAATCAGATTTTTATGGCTGAAGAAGATATTCATAAAACTGCTTTTCGGTGTCCCGGGCATGTTGGTTTATATGAGTGGGTAGTCATGACTTTTGGCTTGAAAAATGCTGGAGCTACCTATCAACGTGCTATGAATTATATTTTCGATGAGCTTATCGGTAAGATTCTTGAAATTTATATTGATGATGTGGTGGTTAAATCGGAAAGCTATAGACAACATTTAGCCGATTTACATAAGACTCTGGAATGCACAAGAAAACATGGCTTGAAAATGAATCCGATGAAGTGTGCATTTGGGGTTTCTACTGGTCAATTTCTGGGATTTATGGTTTATGAAAGAGGGATTGAAATCAGTCAAACTCTAATAGGTTCCATTAATAAGATTGTTGCTCCAGAAAATAAGACCAAACTTCAATCATTTATCGGCAAGATTAATTTCATTAGGAGATTTATTTCTAATCTCTCTGGGAGGATTAAGCCATTTACACCTTTATTGAAATTGAAGGCCGATCAGGAGTTTATCTGGGGAAAAGAGCAGGAAGAGGTTTTGGAACGAATTAAGAGTTATTTGGTGTCTCCTCCTGTTTTAGTTCCTCCTCAGAAAGATAAGCCGTTCAAATTATATTTATCGGCTGATGATTCTTCTATTGGATCGGCCCTTATTCAAGAGTTTGAAGGGAAAGAGCGTGTCATCTACTTTGTGAGTAGAAGGCTTTTGGATGCAGAGACAAGATATTCTCCGGTTGAAAAGTTATGCTTATGTGTGTACTTTTCCTGTACCAAGCTCAGACATTATTTGCTATCGGCTGAATGCATAGTTGTTAGTAAGGATGATGTCATAAAATACATGCTATCATTGCTGATTTTGAATGGAAGAATCGGAAAGTGGATTTTGGCTCTTTCAGAGTTTGATTTACGTTTTGAGTCGCTGAAAGAAGTCAAAGGGCAAGTACTTGTTGATTTTGTCACTGATCATTGTGGTCCAGTAATCGGGTTAGTAGAACTTGCTCCATGGACTTTGTTTTTTGATGGATCTTCTTGTGGAGTTGGCTCTGGAATCGGAATTGTGTTGATCTCGCCTCGGGGGGCAAGCTTTGAATTCTCTTTTCCAATTGAGAAAGAAGCTACCAATAATCAAGCACAATATCGGGCCGTTCTTAAAGGTATCAGTTTACTCAAAGAAATCAAGGCCGATGCTATTGAAATATTTGGAGATTCCCTATTGGTGGTGAAGCAATTGATGGGTGAATATGAATGCAACGATGATATTTTGAAGATATATCATGATGAATGTCTCCAGTTGTTAAAAGAATTCAGACTTGTTAAAATTGAGCATATTCCCAAATGTCACAATGAAGAGGCTGACCGACTGGCTCAAGGGGCGTCTGGTTATCGTCCGATCAGAGAAATTTCAAGTCTGGAGTTAGAAGATAGCGATTGGAGAAAAAGGATTTATGAATATTTGAGAGATCCATCGATGAAAGTTGAAAGGAAGATAAGGATTCAGCCAGTAAAATATGTTATACTTGAAGATGATCTCTATTTTCGGACGATTGATGGAGTTTTTCTCAGATGTGTTGGATCAAAAAAATATAGCTACAGATTAAACAAGTTATTCAATTCGTGTCAAAATAATTGTTACTATTGATTTTTTTTCTCATAATATTATTATAAATATAGGAAAAACAAGTCATGCTTAAATAACTTTGATGATAAAATGACAAGAAAAATAAATAATACGTACATGACTTTTTAAACAAGATAAATAGTTAAACGTTATAACAAGTTAATACAGACATACTAAGAAAGTACATCTTATGAATCTACTTGAATTGTCAATAAGAGTTATATTGGTGATCAAAACTAAAAAAAAAAGTTAACTTAGGTCAAACATTAAAGTGAGGAAGCTAAAGTATTGATGGGAGAAATCCATGAAGGAGTACGTGGAGCACATCAATCGGCCTTCAAGATGAAATGGATGATCAGGAGGAATGAATATTTTTGGCCTACAATTCTTGAGGATTGTTTCAAATATTACAAGGGATGTCAGGACTGTCAGCGATTTGGGAATGTTCAAAGGGCTCCTGCATCTGCTATGAATCCGATTTTAAAGCCTTGGCCTTTTCGAGGATGGGGAATTGATTTAATCGGACAGATTAAACCTGCATCGAGTAAAGGACATAAGTTTGTGTTGGTGGCGACTGATTATTTCACTAAATGGGTTGAAGCAATTCCTTTGAAGATTGTGTCATCGGCTAATATGGTGGATTTTGTTAAAGAGCATATTATCTATTGGTTTGGTATTCCTCAAACAATTACAACCGATCAGGGAACCATGTTTACTTCAGGGGAAGTTGGAGAGTTTGCTGAAAGCATGGGGATTAAGATATTGAAGTCTTCTCCTTATTATGCTCAAGCTAATGGTCAGGCAGAAGCATCCAACAAAAGCGTGATCAAGTTAATAAAGAGAAAGGTTGATGAATTTCCCAGAAGATGGCATACTATGCTACATGAGGCGTTACGGTCATATCAGATGGCTTGTCACGGTGCAATTAAAATGTCGCCTTATCAATTGGTTTATGGACATGAAGCTGTGTTGCCCTTGGGAATTGAAAATCGGCTCTAGACGTGTTGAATTTCAAAATAAGTTGACAGCCGATGAATATTCAATTATTATGAAAGTTGAGTTGGAAGATTTGGCTCAATACCGTTTGAAAGCCCTTGAGAATTTAGAAGCTAATAAGGAGTGTGTTGCTAGATGGTATAACAAGAAGGTCATGGTTAAGGAATTTTCTCAGGGAGAATTGGTATGGAAGCTAATTTTGCCGATCGGATCTCCGATCAGGCTCCGACTTGGGAAGGTCCGTATCGAATAAATCGGTGTGCTCTAGGCAATGCATATATATTGGAAACTTGAGAAGGAGAAGAATTTCCGCGAGCTTTGAATGGAAAATACTTGAAAAAGTATTATCCCAGTATTTGGGTTGATGCATGAGCTGATTTTTGAGAAGAATCGGAAAAGATCATAGCCGATACAAAGTATCGCCTTTAGCAGAAAAAATAAGTGAAAGTAGTGCATTCAAATTAGAGAATTACATATCCAAGGATACAAGGCTGATGCGTTATGCATCACCCTTAGGGTAAAAATATAAAACATTACAGGGTGTTCAGAAAATTCTGAGTTGATTGAATGACCTAGATGCGAGACTCATGGTGTTCATGATTTTCTATAATCTGAATTCTAGAGTCGATGGAAATGTGAATCTGGGTAACGTTGGCTTCAGACCTGGATATAGATTGGTTGATTGTATTGATCTCTCTCCAGAGTCGATCCCTTCTGCTCTATAGATTGATAAGACGGGCTTGTTCTCTGTTCAGGGTGTCTTCGAGGTTACGAATTTGGCGTTGAATCCTGGATATATCATTTCTTGGAGATCCTTGGCCATGGACGAAAGATGACACTGAAGTAAGACCTTCAGGAAGTAAGTTCATGATCTCATATTTGTGAGTAGCTAAGAAAAGCCGATGGTCTGCAGAAAGGGGAGTGCCAGATTGAAGCTGAGTGATGATGAGCTCCAGTGTTTGTTTAACCTGAAAGTTGGAAAGATTAGTTTGCTTTAATCAAATAGTGAGGCAAAGAAAGAGAGCTATTATGTACCTCATTGGATGAAGATGCCATGTTTGATAGTGAAAGAGATGACATGGTGAATTCTGCGTATGGTTCTATTTATAGGTGGAAGGGTTTACCTAATCGTTTCAGAGCATTCAATTTTTGATATAAATGGGTGCATGGACCAATGCATTTTGGTCAAAAGTTGCTATTTTCAGAAGATTCGCTGTAAAAGCTGATCGTATTGGTTAAAGGTAATAAAGACGCTTCAGACTTGGCAGAAATTGGTCAAAAGATGAGTCAAAGATTTACACATGCAGAATAGTATAGTCACCTTAATAAATGTGTTACAAAAGATGCCACTGGCAGAGTTTTACAACGACCCAAGGAAGTCTTGGATCGCTTTGATCGCGCGCAGGCGAATGACATCTACATCAGAAATGGTTTTCCGATCTTCATCAGCCGAGCCCTCAATCGGCTTCAAGTTCTTTTTGAGGTGATCAACCTTTTGAATAAGGGCTTGCTTATTCTATTCAAAGGTTGTCAAGGTCCTAGGGATTTGCTGCAGGTTAGTTTCCACAGTTTGCAGCTCTGTGCGATCTTGGCTATGGCTTGCATATGAGCTTCACGCCTAGACTTCAAATCGGATATGGTCTTTTCTAAGGTTTCCCGAGTTTGCTTTAGATTTCCGATCTGGTTTTCTATGCCTTCAATATCCAATTTGATTTGCTCCTGGTCCTTAGAAGATTTCTCAAATTCAGCTCGATTGGATAGTCTCTTTTGGGCCTTTGTCACCTGGAAGTAGTTAAACTCTATGAAAGCAGCTGGGAAAAGGGCTTCCTCGACTGACTCAGGTATTTGGCCTTGCAAGTGTTTGAAAACTGATCGGACAGGATCGGCGTTCTTCATAAGTTGTCCGATTTCAATGTTCAGAAGACTTAGCATTTCTTCGAGATGGAGCCTGATCGGATCGGAGTTTGGAGCTGATTCTGCTGTAGAGGGACCGGCAAATTCTGCTGCAAGAGCACTGGGAGGCGGAGAATCTTGTGCCTAAGGAGGAAAAGTGAAAATCGGATATTGGCTTCTCCTATTTTGAAAAGGAAAACGAAGAGAGAAGGAATTACCTGCTTCAAATTGATTTCATCAAACTAGGACGGTTGAGGAGTTGAAAGGCCGATTGCAGTTCCGATGGAAGCAATTGTTGTTCGTTCCAGGTACAAAAGTTCAATGTGAAGAATGGAATGGATCAACTTTCACAAATAACAAAGACATAAGAATCATTCTTCCGATGGATTCTTCGGCTGATTCTGGGGCTTGGATTGTTGATCCTGGTTGAACAGCGCTCGACGGAAGAATCAGCGGTGAAGAGGAAGTTGGGGTAGTTCCCGTTTGATCCGATTGTTCATGAGTCATGATCTGGGGAGGTGCCTATATATGCATGAAATTCGTTCGAGAAGCATAGGAATTGCAACAAATCGGAGATAGTTTTACCTGTTCCGATGCAGTCACTACTGTTGTGTCTGACGGGTTTTCTTGAATCGGATTTGATGTTCCTGTCTCAGGAGTTGATGGACCACCAGTGCTCAAGCGTATCTTTGATATACATCGTGCCGCTTCGAAGCTGAAATCTTTCAAGCAACTTTAAGAACCTTCCTTGAAGTTGTTTTTGTTAACACCAGCTGGCGATTTTCTCCGATTTTTGAAGGTACGTCCTATGACTCCGATGGCCTGATTTCTTCTTGACCAGTCATGGAAGAAGAAGTTTCTTGAGCCTTTTTCTTTGGCCGTTTGAAGGAGCTGGTGCCTTGTTGCTTGGATGGGAGAGTGCTCTTGGACGATTTCTTATTCCGACCATTAATAAAATCCATCACGGATGGGCTGGGGTTTCCGATGTGAGGATGATCCGAAGAAGGCATATACTCAATCGGACGGCCGCTGTTGCTGACAGAAGGAGGGTTGATGGCCACGTCCTGCAATTGGAAGAAGGATTAGGTTTAAAGTAATCAATGATTGAAAAGACATTTAAAGTTAGAAATTTTTACCTTATCACTGGTTTCGAAATCGGGGTTGAGAAGCAGACAGTAGTCTTGAGCAGGTTGGCAGAAGAGATGATTCCTCCATTCTTGCCACCAAGTTTTGAATGAAGCTGTGGTGAAGCTAGAAAATCTCCAGGAGGATAGATCTATGGCCTCTTAGGAGGGTGACAAGCTCTTCAACCTCTCATACGCCAGGCTTGAAGGGATGATTTCCCGCTTCACCAAGTCAGCTATATACATAGAAATTGGCCCTTGGCCGAATCCGAGTTGACGAGCGGCTATCGCTGGGTGATAATACTCAAAGGATTGGTGTTTCTTCCCCAAAAAGACATCGGCTGGAAGTATCTGAGGAGTAATGATCTCTTTTAAGATTTTCTGACATCGTTGTCTGTGCCGATGTTGTTAAATCGGAATTGGGTTGGAAGCTCGAAGTGATCTTCAGGATCGTCATATACATACCAAGGCATGAAATCTTCTTTGAGACCACTGTAGAAGCCTCTGAAGTATTCAGCAGTGCAAGTCGAGGGGACGATCACCAGCAAAACTCGAGGCAGCTTCACCAAAAGACATGCAACACCGTTCATTAGGATCTGCCTCATTTAATTGATCGGTGAAGAATACTTTGCTGGTCACAGAATCGTTCACTAGTTTCTGCATATGCATATTCAGTCAAAGGTTGATAAACCACCAAGGGCCTCCGAGATGTCCGATTTGTTGCCTGGTTTTCAGTCGGATAGATACCTCATGAAGAAGTCTGTACACCGATCCGAGGAGATGTTTTCCGATTGGGAAGCTGTTTCCTGAAGCTAAGTGTTCAGCCAAACGGAGATAATGAATTGTTGGGCCTACTGTTTTTCCGCAGAAGACAAAATGCTCTAGCCACATATTGAGGAAAGCAGAATGCTCTCGTGCATCCACCGTTCCTGATGTCTTCGAATACTTCTCGATATATCCTTTCCAACCTCCTATTTGCTTAGTATCAATTTTATGAGTGGCTCTGGATGGAAGTTGAAAAGTGGTGTCCGATGCTGATATGTTCAAGCCTATGAGCATCAGTACATCGGCCAATGTGGGGGTCATCGGACCTTGACCAAAAAAGAAGGCATTCAGAGCGTCTGACCAAAAGTAAGAGGCAACGATCAGCAGTGACTCATTCCGATCTATGTCAGCTAAAGAGAGGGCGATGCACTGGCGTAGATCATAAGATTCCCACTCGTCTCCTTTGGATCTGGCAACTCTCTTGTACCACGTTTTCCATCCAGCGGGGAGAGTTGGCCAAGATCTAAAGGCATTGCTCCAGTCCTGTTCTGATTAAAATGACTTGTAGGGGAGTCTTTGTGTCTCTTGGTTGATAAAATCAGTTGGATCTGGAGAACCTACTGGGCCTAGTATGGCAAGACCCGGTTTATCCGCTACGGGAATGACAATGCTATCACGAAGGGCCTAAAAAGAGATGCATTACTGGAGTAAAAACAGATCTATCAAGAGCAGAATGAATCTAGATCCAAGGACCAGATGAATGCTTACCTCAGGGATTTCTGTGAGGGATGCCATGGGAAGAAGTTGCCGGAGTCTTCGAAGAGCTGATCCTTGCCGGAGGTTGCTTGCGCTCGATGGTCTTGAGGTTGGGAAGCAGAGGAAGACGAAAGGGTTGGCCTTATATAGGTTTCGCTAAGGGTAAAAGAGGAAAAAGAAGATGTTTGACCTAAAATGTTTGACCTAAAGGATAAGGATCAAATAGTTTCGAGTCAGAATCGGATTCTACCGCAAAACTAGGGGGGCATGTGCTGAGACCGAGTTTTAACAGGTCACATCGGTGCCAAGGTGAAGCAGAGGTACAGAATCGGAATCGGAGTCCGGGGAAAGGAACAGGTTAAAATCGGAATCGGAGTCCGGCAGGAAGAGCAGTTTGAATCAGAATTAGGGACCGATGAGAACCAAAATCGGAGAAGAGGTTGATGACATGGAGGAACCCTAGGAGGTTGCCAGGTTAAGCTTATAGAAGGACCGAAATAAAGAGTCGGTTATTTTTATAGAGTTTGAGTCGTAAACGGTTGTTAAAAAGGTTTTTCTTTTGCGTCAAGTAAGTTTGTCGTAAACGTTTAGGAGTCATAGTTATCAGAATATAAATATCGACCCTGCGTGGTCATGGAAGTCTGTACACACCAACATCAAACAAACCTTTACACTTTTTCGCATCTTACATACATTTGTCGGCGACTTCGTCTTTCTCTTTTCGCGAGTTCTTTTGGGCACGTCGAGGGTGATCAGATCTCAAGGCTTGCCTGTAAGTCTTGTATTACTGGGTAAGATCCAAGCCTTAGCAACCAGCGTATCGCTGTTGTTTCGTTTGCTATTATTCAACAGTTATCGAGTAAACATCTATGCTTTAGTATTTGGCGTATCACTGTTACTTCGTTTAGATTTTATTCAACCCTTATCCAGCTTAGAATAAGCTTTGATCGGTTGTTATTTATACTTCATTATCAGATCTGGTATAGCCGTCTAGATCTGTTCTAAGTGTTGCTCTGCTTAGCTTGTTAGGTTACGTTTTAGTAATCTTACTCTGCTTTGCATCGGAATCGGCTGATCTAGCCGGCTCTCTATCATAGATCGGAATTCATTGCCGATCTGGTATTCATCGTCAAATCGGAAACCCAGCCGATTTCACTGTGTTATTAACGTCCGATTTTCCTTGTCAATCAACATGTTAGATTGACTGGCACGCCCTGTATCATCGGTCACAGCCGATTTCGTGTGCTAGCACGTGAAGGTCTTTCTCGATTTTTGCGTCAACAGTACTCTACCATGTTGTTCGAAGCGGGAAAGTGCAGCCGTATTGCGTAGCGCATCATCACCCCCATTGGTGAGATGAAGACGACCCCGATCCGTGACCCTAATCAGTTCTGGGCTCCGTCGAAGTGGAGGACCCAGCTGTAACACCCTAAAAATGCCTCTTTGGAAAATAGTAAATAAATTGCTTTTTATACTTAAGTGCTCATAAATAATGTAGGAAAAATAAAATTTATGCAGAATTAAATCCAATATAAGGTTTTAGGAACATTATTGTGCATTTCATGCTGGTGCATGTCTTTTTGATTGTTGAATTCAAATTTGAATTTGGTTTGAATTAAAAGAAAAAGAAAAACCTTTTCCTTTCTCTCCCTCTCCCTCAGCCCGGCCCAACTCGCTCTCCCTTTCTCTTCTCCTCTTTGCGCAGCCGGCCCAGCAACCTCTCCGCGTGGCCCACTCTAGCCCAGCTCGGCCTGCCCGCTGCCGCGCAGCCCAGCCGCCTTCCCACTCTCCCCAGTTATCGACAGGCGGGGCTCACTTGTCGGCGTCGTCTCCCTCCTCCAGCCGTACGCGACCCGAGCTTGAGCCCGAGCTTGAGTCCGGTCCGCGCACGACGCCGCGCCGCGTCCCTGCTCGCTTGGCCCGCACGCCAAGGTGCCTCCCCAGCCTCTATATAAGTGCCACCTTTCCCCTTCGCAGCCCCTAACCCTAGCCGCCATCCAAGCTCAAGCGCCGCCCAAACCCTAGCTTCGAGCTGCCGCTGTTGCCCCGCTCGTCCGCCGCCCCATTGCCGGCAAGGAGGAGACCCGGAGGTTCGCACCGAGGTTAGAAACACGCCGAGCCACCGCTCCCGCTCTCTTTTGCTCTATTGCGCGCACGCGACCCGCGATTTTTGGAAATCAACCCTCAGTCCACCTCTATTCAAAAAATTTACAAAATAGTCCTTTTTCTTTCGCTTTAGCCTCTGCGCTTTCGTAAAATAGAACCTGCCATCCTAATTGGCTGTTTTACCCTTAGGCCCTTGGGTTTTTATTCGAAATTATGTTTGAGGTCCCTGGTTTCTTTCAAAAACACCCCTGGAAGCCTAAAACTCTCACCAGCAAGCCCCTAGAGCCCGCTTTAAGCGTAGTTTCTTCGTTTTAACTCCGATTTGAGTGATTTTTGCGCTCATATGTTCGTAGTGAAGTGTACAGTAACTCTAAAGCCTTCTTTTCATCATTTGTTTATGTTTGGTGTACTTTTCTCATTAAATTCCTTGTTTGCATGTATGCGTGGATGCTTGTGTGGTGATCGATGTGAGTAGTTGACGAACCGTTCGAGTTCACCGATGATCCCGTTCCCGAGGAGCAGGTGCAACAGTAGTTCGCTGAGGAAGGCAAGTATAACACGGACAGTCCTTGTTACCTATACACCATTTAATCATACAATTCATATGCATGTGTCTAATATTGTTATACACTAAGGATGTTCCTAGTCTTTACCTTATTCCGTGTTTACCCGGGTTTAATGCATTATGGTTAGTATTTGCTACGCGCTGCAACCAACATTTATTTTAATGTTAATATTGAATTAATGGTTCACTTCAATGATGACTAAAAGATGCTTTTTAGCAACATGGTTCGGGGAAATAGAGCATGTGCTTCGTGCTGTGTTCTAGTGTCTTTATAAGGTTTGGTCTAGGGAATTAGAGCATGTGCTTCGTGCTTTGTTCTAATATCTCTCCGTAAGGTCCGGTTCTTAAACCGGCAACCCAAGAACTTGTTCGCCGCCGTTGGAACTATAATGGCTCTGGTCTTGGATAACTAGCTTGTACGTCTCTAGCTTGCCAGTGGTTACTGAAAGGCGTATGTGGGGAACATTCGCGAGAGTATAGTTTGATCCATCCAGGACGGATTTATCTGTTGGCTATGTCTTGTTAGGCAAAGTCTCATGATGTAAGCGCCCGATGTACGGTAGCTTCACACGTTGCGATGATTGTGCTCTCACTCTGGATGCCCTTGACCCCTTCACGTTGTGCCCTGAGCGTACGTCAATCTCGATGCCTTGGGTTATGCTGCCTATGTTGAACCAAAACGGCTATTGTGCTTGTTAGAGTGTTTTGTGAAAGTCCTCGTAGCATAACTTCTTTTGGATTTATGTGACCAGCGGGTAAAGGGCGAAACCTCTGCAGAGTGTTGATATATCATGATAGCCGTGCTCATGGTTACGAGCGGCCTAAATCCTTTTTGATTAGAAGATGCTGTTGAGGTTGATGTTGGAATATTCTATAATTATTTATACATTATTATTAATGGGTTTATACTTGGATTTCTACTCACTTGAAGTAATTTGGATGATAATAAAATGAAACTACTAAAAGTGCTAATGCAGTTTAACCGTGTCAAGCCTTATGTTCTTGCATAACCCGTGTTATACTTGTTAAGTAAGATGGTTCACTTACACTTGCAATTATTCAACAAAATCCCGGATGGGTAACAGATGGAGAAGTGAATTTTCAGTCGTTTGCTGAGTTTCCGGAGGATCTGCCGTACTTCTAGCTATGTTCAACCAGTCGGTGTCCCTGTGGACTTGAGGCTCCACCTAGTTAAGACGTTTAATATTAATAAGACTTCCACCATGTTATCTGTTTAAGACTATGTCTTATGTTAAACTCTGATGTAAACTATTTTATTCGAGCATTGTGTTCTCTGTGATTCAATATTTGTAACCTATATGTGTTTTGTGGACATCCTGGGTACACATATGGAAGCATTCAGATTTCTTGGAAATCTGGGTGTTACACTAGTACTCGAGGTCAGCCGGGGTTGGGGGAGTTGTGTCTCTATCCATTCGGCTACGAAGTCGGCGAGCACTTGCGAGTTGATTCCCGGTCTTGGAGCGTAGGTGATGCCGTAGCCCATGAGCTCGAGGGCCCATTTGGCGATCGTCCCTGTCGCCTCCCTATTGTTGATTACTTCGCCCAGCGCATGCTCCATGACGACGGTGATAGGTGGGCGTCGAAATAGTGCCTGAGCTTGCGCTTTGCGATGAGGATGGCATAGACCATCTTCTGGATGTGGAGGTAGCGTGTCTGGACTCGGTCAAGACCTCGCTGATGTAGTAGACCGGGTGCTGGACCTTCAGCGCGTGTCCTTCTTCGTCGTGTTCTACCACGAGGACTACGCTCACCACCTGGGTAGTTGCCGCCACATACAGGAAGAGACGCTCTCCCTCATGTGGGGGCACTAGGACCGGTGGCTCCGTGAGCATGTGCTTGAGCTGGTGAAGTGCTTGTTGGGCCTCCACGGTCCACTCGAAGCGGTCTGCTTTCTTCAGAAGCTTGTAGAGGGGGAGTCCCCGCTCGCCTAGGCGGGATACGAACCGGCTCAAGGCAGTGAGGCTACCAGCGAGCTTCTGGACGTCCTTCACAGAGCTAAGGGGTCCCATGTTGGTGATGGCAGCGATCTTCTTGTGATTTGCCTCAATGGAGACCACAAATCCTAGAAGGAGGCCTTTCGAAACCCCAAACACACACATCTCTGGATTGAGCTTAACGCGGTTCGCCCACAGGCGGTCGAACGTCGCTTCTAAGTCTTGCACTAGATTATCAGCTCGCTTGGACTTGACTATGATGTCGTCGACATAGACCTCCACAGTTGGCCCGACGAGGTCACCTAAACACTGGTTCATGCAGCGCTGGAACGTTGCACCAGCAGTCTTTAGGCCGAAGGTCTTTGTGGTGTAACAAAATACACCTCATGGGGTAATGAAGGAGGTGGCTAGTTGGTTGGATTTTTTGAGCGCAATTTGGTGATACCCAAAGTAAGCGTCAAGAAAACATAGGGCTACACACCCTGTTGTGCAGTCAACGACCTGATCAATGCGAGGAAGAGGACAGGGAAACTTTTCGCAAGCTTTATTAAGACTAGTACAATCAATACACATCCTCCACTTCCCATTCTTTTTGTCGACAAGTACAGGGTTTGCCAAGAACTCCGGGTAGCATACTTCCCTAATGAATCTCGCGTCCACCAACTTGGCTACTTCCTTGATGATGATCTTCCGCTTGAACTCGTTGCAGCATCTCGTGGGCTGCTTGACTGGCTTCACGCCTTGACGAATATCCAGGGAATGCTCGGCGACTTCCTAGGGGATTCCTGGCATGTCTGTCGGGACCCATGCGAACATGCCAATGTTCACCTGTCGACGAGCACGCTATCATATTTGTCCGTTAGGGTGGAGGAGATGATGACAGTCTTGCTCCCAGAGCCCTAGGGGTCGAGCAACACCTTCTTGGTGTCGCTAGATGGTTGAAACTACCTCCCGGACTCCGGCTCGAGTGCCACCTTCTTGCGTGCAGGGCCGTCGTCACCTTTGGCGGCGCGTCTCTCCCGGTCCTTGCGAACCGAAGCCAGCTCTTCAACGACGTCGATCGCCGCTTGTGAGACGGCGAGTTCTTTGGAGGCCTCGATGGTTGCCCTGGCCTTGGCGAGCTGCTGGGATGCAACGAGCGCCGCCGCCAATGCGCATCTTTCCTTCTCACACTCGTACGCCACCTGGGGTGACGTTTCCGCCGCGATGATGCCATTGGGGCCCGGCATCTTGAGCTTGAGCTAGACGTAGTTTGGGATGGCCATGAACTTCACATAGCATGGCCTCCCTAGGATGGCGTGGTAGTAGCCATCGAAGTCAACCACTTCGAAGCAGAGTGTCTCAATGCGGAAGTTGTCGCGGTCTCCAAATGTGACGGGCAGGGTGATTTGCCCCAAGGGGACAGCCTCCTTTCCCGGGACGACCACATAGAAGGGGGCCGCTCTGGCCGAGCGTCAGATCGTGGGATGCCAAGAGCATCGAGCGTGCTTGCGTACAGGATGTTGAGGCCGCTCCCGCCATCCATCAGTACCTTGGAGACACGGTTCTTGCCGATGATGGGGGCCACAACGAGCGGTAGCTTCCCGGGGTGCGGAACGTACTTTGGGTGGTCGGATTGATCGAAGGTGATCGAAGCTTCAGACCACCAGAGGTAGGTTTTCTCCGATGGGTAGACCACGAATACATCACGATCCATCAGCTTGGTGCATCGTTTCGATGCTTGTGCCTCAGGCCCACCGAAGATCATGAGGCACTGGTCGGGCTCAGGGAACGTGTCGGTCCCTGTGCCCTTCCCCTGTGGTTGGGGGGTCAGGCTTACGCCGTCCAACCTTCCCATGAGGACCTTCCTCATGAGGCCGCATTCGCGGAACATGTGCTTGACAAGGGTTGCATGGTTCGGGCATGGCCCCTCGAGTAGCTGTTTGATGTAGTTAGGGGTCTGACTCTCTGTGAGTCATTGCCCCTGGGGTCGGTCGTCTCGCTGCTGGCTCTGAGTCGTCCGTCCCAGGGGTCGGGAGGGCTTGGGGTTTGCGACGGCAACAAATTCGACCCTCCTTTCTTTCTTCTTCATCTTCTTCTTCTTCTTCATGTTATGACGGTCCGACGGGCCAGCCTCGTCAATTGGCTTGTCCGCCTCTTGAGTCTTCCTTTCACCCCATATTTGGGGAACATGGCCAGCTCGAATTCTCCTTCTGCTTCTTCGATGGCCATGTCGAGGACTTCAATGACCGTCTTCGGGCACGCCTTCCGGATTCGATTGACCAGGATTCGACATGTGGTGCCCTCTATCAATGCAGCAATGGCGTCGGCGTCGGTAGCGTCGAGGAGGTAGTTGTACTGCCGGGAGAAGCGATGTAGGTACTCTTGTAGGGTCTCCCCGGGCTTCTGCCGGCATCTCTTGAGGTCCCAGATCTTGCCCGGGCGGGCGCACGTACCCTGGAAGTTCACGACGAAGGTACTCCTCAAATCTGCCGAGCTTCAGATCTTCCCGTTTGGCAAGCACTCAAGCCAAGCTCGGGCCGGGTCCCCCAGATACAGGGGGAGGTTACGGATGATGACCTTGTCATCGAAAGCCCCCCTGCCCGACACGTGAGCTGGAAGTCGTCCAGCCAGACGGACGGGTCCGTCTCACTCGTACTTGTTTATGTTGGTGGGGAGATGGAAACGTGGGGGAATCGGTGCGGTGCGGATATCATAAGAGAAGGCTGCGGGGCCCAAGCAGTTGGATTCGGTGCTCGAGTCCCAGTCCTCCTCAGCTTCGGCGTGCTCGTCTCGCTGTCGGTGTCGAACACGTGGGACATGATCCTCTGGTTCCTCTGACCGCTCCTGTAGCCGCGCCTCTAGGATGTGCCGCATGTCGCAATTGGGGCCTAACCGGTCCTGCACCTTCGCGGTGTTAGTGGCGAGGGGCCCCCATGGCTCGTCCGCCATCGGGATGTGCCGCCGTGGCCGTCAGCCAGCTTTTTCATGTCGACGGGGCGGGGCGACCATGAGTCCGCGGCGCCAACCCCGGAGTGCCGCCTCCTTTCGGTAGAGCTTTCTGCCTGTTGCACTGCGGCGTGCTCGAGGAGCGTCTTTAGCCCATTCTGGACCCGACGCTCTTGTGGCATCGATGGCTGGGGCAGCTGTCTAGTGAGTAATGTTGCTGCTACGATACACTGGCTCGCGCGATCGAACAATGGGTAGCTGCCAGCATTGGTCTCGATTAGTTGACCCACCTCGCGCGCTCGCGCTCGGACCATTGGTTCCAGGCTCGCGTCCAGCTGGGCTTGCTCGAGTTCGAGGGCGAGTCGAGCGTCTTCCAACTCCCGTCGCTTGGCTGCGGCCTGATCTGGGGTTATCCGGGTTTCCGCTTCATTCACCAGCTGCGGGGGAACCCCTATGGGAGGCTCGTCCTTTAAGACGATGGTGAAGCACTCCCACGTGGGGCAGCGCTTGCTCACCCCCGGGTGACGAGGCAACTCCAAAGATGACCTTTGGTGGGGTTCGCGTGACCCAAACGTGGTATCCGAGGCCGCGTAACGCCCCAAGATTTCCTCGTACCTCAAAAGAAGCATCTTTGCATGTGCCCTTTTGAGGCCTTTCCACATCTGACGCTGCACCGAGCATGCGAAAGTTTGCGAGGCATTCGTCAGGCCAAAAGGGAATGCTGGCGTCGCACCCTTTCGAGGGCGTGCACCGACCTCCTTTGGCGGCGGAGCCTCTGAGCCACGCACTGGCGATCGGCCCGGCTTCTCTGCCCGAAGCACATGTGTAGGATCGTTGGGCTTGCCGAGGTGGTGCACGATCAGCTCGTGTCCCACCCTGGACACCTCGGGCGGGCTCGCAGCACGTGAAGTCGTCACGACACTGCCCCCGACTACGAGCTCCGCCGCGTCGGACGGCGGGCGCCATCCCGCAGGAGCGGCCTTTTGGTCGAAATTGTTGACGAGGGGTGAGGCGTGGTACGATGCCGAGCGCCGCTGGCAGTGCCTCCACGACGAACTCGAGGCTGCCGAAGCGGATGGTCACAGCGACTGGCCATCTTGCACCGAGTGTCGATGAGGACGAAGAGGTGCGCAGGCCCCTACCTAGCGCACCAACTGTTGACGGGTGGCACACGGGGTGCCTCATGCCGGTGAGTGTCGACCACAGAATACGCACATCAGGGTGGAGAATGGTTTAAGAGACGCAAGACAAGGAGTTTATACTGGTTCGGGATGAATCCCTACGTCCAGTTGCGGTGACTCGTGGATGTATTGCTCACTTGGTGGCGGGTTACAACGAAGGTTGGTTCAAGCCTTGGGTGTATGATTCGTGTAGGGGACTAAGTGCTCTAGGGATCGAAAGTCTCCGGAATTGGATCCCCCTCGCAGGAGGGAGCCCTCCCCTTTTATAAGCCAAGAGGAGGGCTTTGTACAATGGCGTTTTACCTATCTACTCTTGGAGGCTGGCGCCCCCGACGGTTACTCGTTGTCGGCTTAGTGCGTCCGGCGACCCCCTTGTTGGGCGTCGCGTGTCCCTGGCTCCACCTTCAGGTAGCTTCACGGTAGCTTCCTTCTTGTCCATTAGTGTGAGCTTCCTTCTTGTCCATTAGTGTGACAGAGCGCATGCAACTACCTTTTTCTTAGGCGCAGAGCTGCAGATCAGCATTTCCGATTGGCAGGCCTGTACATGCTGTCGGATGACGTTTGGGAGGAAGCGTAAGCCGCACGCTTCCTCCATCACGAGTCTGTCTAGGCTCCTGGGCTGTACTCGAGGCCCATTTTTGCCTTGTTACTATGCGGGGTCGGACCCCTTGACCCAATGGATCGGGGGTCGAGCAAGATGGAAATCTCCGACCCCTTCCTTCCTCCGACCGTTCCGGGGTCGGGCGAGACGGAAGTCTCCAGCCCCGCTGCCTCCCCGTCTGTCTCCGGGTTCGGGCGGGATGGAAGCCTTCGACCTGTAGCGGGTTGAATCGCCTTCATCGTTATCAGGCTCTCCCATCGTTCGTCCGCCGTTAGCAGGCGTCGTACTAGTGGGGGCCCCCTGATCCATGGCCTCCACATGCTTGATGTCGACGCAGCTGGCGCCGGTGATCACCAAATCATCGACATACACTCCAACCACCAGTTGTGCCCCTCTTTTCTGCCTGACATAGATAGCATGGTCAGCGGGACTCCTCCTAAACCCGAGCAACAACAGTGTGTTGTCCAGCTTCGCATTCCAGGCACGCGACGCTTGGCGCAGCCCATACAACGCCTTCCGCAGCTTGAGCACCTTGTGCTCATTGCCGGTGATGACGAAACCAGCCGGCTGCTCCACATAGTTCTCCTCTTGTAGGTCCCTGTTCAGGGACGCAGACTTGACGTCCATGTGGTGCCCTCCCATCCCTCATGCGCCGCGAGGGCGATGAGCAGGCGCACCGAGTCCAGCCGCACCACCGGAGCAAATACTTCATCGTAGTCGAGGCCACGTTGCTGCCTGTACCCCTTCACCACCAGACGAGCCTTGGCTTGGACATAGCCCCGTGCTCATCCCTCTTCACCTTGAACACCCATTTCAGTCCAATTGCCTGCCACCCATGTGGTAGGTAAGGAAGGCACCAGGTCTGATTGTCTTCAATCAACTCCATCTCCTCCATCATTGCCTTCCCCAGCTCGGACTGCGTTTTGCCTCATCCAACAAGGCTAGCTCGTCAGCTCACAATGTGCAGCTCCTCTTCAAGCAGCATTCCTGGCACAAATCCCGTTGGTTGTGCTGGTCCAAGGATGTCGTTAATTCTGCGGAAGCGGAGTGGATCATCCTCATCATGGTAGGCGTCAAGGTAGTCGTTGACGTCGCCAGCAGGAGTCAAGGCAAACTCCACTGCCTGCACCCCATCGGATCCTTCTGGCACCTCCTCTGCAGGGGTGTGTGGTGAAGGCGGCGGCGGCAGCTCGCCGGCTGATGCCACATCTACAGGTCCCTCGATGGCGTCCTCAACCGCCGAAGGTGCCTGGCTCACAGTGAAGTACTCTACCGTTAACACCTCCAAGCCATTGTCCCACTGGGCCTGCTCATTGAAGATGACATCCCGAGTCACATGGACGCTCATGGAGACTGGGTCGTAGGCGTGGTACGCCTTCTTCTATGCTCGTAGCCCACGAAGATCCTCTTGCAGCCACGGTCCTCTAGCTTCTTCAGCTGAGGCTTGGTGTTGCAGACATAGACGATGCAGGCAAACGTCTTGAGGTAGTGGATGGGTGGCTTCTTTCCATGTCATGCCTGGAATGGCATAATGCCGTCCGCGCTCTTGGTCGGGCAGCGGTTTATCACGTACACCGCCGTGCTCACCGCTTCTCCCCAGAACCAGCTACGGAGCCCCTTCGCTTTGAGCATGCTCCTCGCCGCTGCCACTATAGTCCCATTCCGGCGTTCCACCATTCTATTATGCTGGGGACTATAGGGGGCAGTGTGCTACTGGCGAACGCCATCAACTGCGTAGTACTCCGAACTCGATAGAGGTGAACTCACCACCCCGATGAGTCCGGAGTGCCCTCAGCTTGCACCCAGACGCTCCTTCCACCCACGCCTGGATCTCCTTGATGGTAGCCACAACACAATCCTTAGAGGGAATCGCGGCTTCCCACATGAACCTGTTGAAATCATCAACTAGTAGCAAGAAGTACTTGTTACCCCTTAGCGTCGCCAGCGTGATGGGACCACATAGGTCCCCATGCACCAGCTCCAAGGGCTGTCGTGCACGGTACTCTGCCTGCATAGGTAATGAGTTGTGCCTCTGCTGGCCCACCTGGCAAGCCTCGCAGATGTGCTGCACCTGGCCGAGCTCCGGCAGCCCTTGAATCGGCCCTTTCAAAACCAGCTTCCGTAGCGCCGCCATGTTGACATGGCCGATCCGCTCATGCCAGTGCCACGCCACCTTGTCGTCACCTCCGCATAGAGCCAGACACACTAGCTGCATCGTCTTGAGGTGGACTGTGTACAGATTATTGGTCGCTCGCGCCACCTTCGCCAGCAGCTTGCCGTCGGGCTCTCGGATCAGCATCCACCTCCATCGATGCTGATCTTGTACTTGAGCTCGTCGAGTTGCCCGATGCTCACGATGTTCGTCATCAGTCGAGGGATGAAGTAGACCCTGGCAAACGAGCGAAGTTCATCGTTCTTCTAGACGAACGTGACTGTTCCACGACCTTCGATTCATGCCACCGAATCGTCACCGAACCGCACGGTGCCCAGCACCACCATGTCCAGCATAGAGAAGGCAGCCCTGGACTCGGACATGTGGTTGGTTGCCCCGGTGTCCAGGACCCAAGCCTCCGCCTCACGCTCCACCTCCTCTCCAAACTGGGCAAAGACCTTCTCCTCCTGGAGGTGGATCCCAGCACCAGATTCTGGCGTTGCTGCCTTCGAACCGGCGCCTCCATGCGCCTGGTCCGCTTCCTACCACGGGTGTCCAGGGGCGTTTTGCTGGTGCTGCGCTCGTGGTCAAGGGCGGGGCCGCCATTGCGTCTGCGGATCTCGGTGGCGGCGGCGATGATGTGGAAGTGGATAGGATAGAGGAGATGAAGCCCGTGACGAGTAGGAGCATGGACTCCTCCTTATCCTCCTGCGCAACGTGGGCTTGCTCTTTCCTGGGCCTCGATGGGCACTCACGGGTCCAGTGGCCCATCTTCCCACAACTCCTGCACTCATTACCAGTGGGCTTACCAGACGGTCCACTGGACGACCGGCCTCCACGCCTACAAGAGCCCCCGCGTCACCCTCCTCCGCGGCGTCCCAATCCGCTGTTAGAGCCACCGCCAGAGTGATTCTCCTCTTCCCGCTTCTTCCGGCAGGCTTCGCACGCATCCTGCGTGAGGTAGAGCCGCCCTTCATGATGCAGCTCCCCTGACGTCTCCTCGAAGGCATCCTCTGAGGCCTTCAGTCACCCCACCAAGTCAGAGACGGTGAGGGTCGACACATCGACAAGCATCGTGATCATGATGACGATCTGCTTCAGCCGCTGAGGGACGCTGCGGATGATCTTCTCGACGATCATGCCTTCATCGACCCCTATGCCAAGTGTGGCGAGCTCCGCCGCCATGTTCTGCAGACGCAAGGCAAAGTCTTCAATAGACTCATCGTCCATGAACATCGCTCCGTCGAATTTCCGCCGGAGCATGGTGGTCGTGGACTTTTTCACATGGTCATTGCCGACCCGTATCTGCTCAATAGACGTCCAGGCCTCCTTCACCCTCTTCTTGTCGGCGATCAACAACACCATCTCCGATGGCGCCGCGCTGTAGAGAGCATCGAACACCATCATCTCCTTGTGGTCGTCAGTGCCGACGTGCTCGATGACATGCCAGAGCGCCCTCGCCTTCAACTTCACCTTTCTCATAAGCGCCAAATTGGAGTAATTGATCTTGGTGAGGGCAGCGTAGCTATTCCCGCCTCCCACCTCACGAATCACCCACTTGACCACCATGCCGCTGCCTGAGGAGTTGTCGGTGGGCTTCTTGTCATCGACAGGCTTCTTGTCGTCGGCCATCACTCACCACCGAGAAGGAACCTAGCTCTTGATGCCAACTTTTGGAACCTCCTCGAAGAGACAACCCACAGGTTGCCGGAGAGTTCCTAGTCAAGAATAGGACACACACGCAGGAAGTAGACACAAGTGTATTTGGGCTTTAAACTTGACAGCTTTTCCATTTCTCTATTTCCATGCTTATATAACCAAATACAAGGAAAGTAATCAAGGCTCCAATCAGCCTGATACATAGCCACACAATTTCTAACTACCAAATATAGCTACTGTCTATACTAGGAAAGGCACCAGCAAGGATTATCTACCCAACAATGATTGATCTCAACACATAACAATTATAACTCATGATAGCATAAGATATGAAGAATATTAACATAAATGTAGCATAAACTTCATATAACAACTCTGAAGAATTGATAAAGATCTGACAAAAAAGGATTCAAAGTCATTACCCAAAATCAATAATGATCCCAAAGAACAACTTGATCTTAAATGATGAACTAGACTAATACTCATCTAATCCTAGAACTAGAGCTAATTGGAACTAGAGGGGCTTTGGATGGCTCTAGCCCTCTGAGTCGAATGAATTCTTGGATTCTATCGAATATATGAGACAGGGGGGGTCTGCCTCTACTTATATAGGCCTCCGAGGTCGATGCAAATGCCTCCTGATATGGTAGCAGGTGATGCCGACATAGTGAACTGCCAGACAACCACCATGCCGAAGGGGGGCACAAACCGCCTTACCGGTGGGCTAGCACCGCCTCTTGTTTGGTGCCTTCACGTGGTGGGCCGCAGGTTGGATCTTTTGGCCTACTTCATTGACCATAGCCTTTGTTGGACTTGAATTGCGAGCTTTGCTGGGACAGAATATTCTTTATTCTTTTTTGCTCTTTTTCACTAATTTCCACTTTTAGTTCCTAAAATCACATAAAAACAAAATACATGTGGAACTAGGAAATACTAAACAAAAATGATAGTAAAACAGTATTTTCTTTGAGATGTTGACGGGAATCTTTTGCATTTAAGGATCGTCAACAGGCCCCAGGGTTGAGAATGCCTTTACACGCATAAATGGGTCGGGTGGCCGGCCTACCCTTCTTGGGCCACACCAGGTTGTGGGCCGTATGTGGCCTCGACAGGTCTAGTGGGCTGACACCTCTATTTGCCCAACAGCAGCCCTTCCCTAGTGCTTGAATGGGGACCATGGACACCACAGAGTGCTGGAACCCATTGAGCTCGCTTTCTGGAATCTATCGAGCAAGGCAGGTGAAAGCAGAGGGGCTGGCCCATTGACGTGTGAGGCACTAAGAGGCTCAGGGGTTTCGCCCAACGGGGGCCTCTTGTAGGTGGAGGCTCGAACCAGGCATCGATTCATTCGTGTGCAAGCCCAAACAGGCCCTAACGGGCGACCTGATGGGGCGCACGATTGCTGGTGGATTATATATTGTTCAACTCCCATCGTTGTTGGGGCTCATTCCTCGCCCCGCCTTCTCACCAACTAGGGATGAAAGTGGCATGGCAAAATCCCACCCCGATCGACACCGTTTCCGTATTATTACAACATTTCCATTTTTAGAAAAACATAAAGTTATGATTTTTAAATAATTTTATAGCTATTTCACCATTTTTATTTCTATTAGTTTCATAAATATGGAAAAATCCCACCCTGACCGGTTTCGTTTCCGCATTTCAATACCGTTCCCGATCGTTTTCATCCCTATCACCAACCTTAGCACCCACTCCCTTAGGTCACATTCGTCACTCTCGCTCACCCGCTTGCATGCATTCATCTCTTTCCCTCACCCTCCCCTCCATCGGCTATGGCTCTGAATTGGGGGGGGGATCTTAAGGTTCAGGATGACTGGACCAAGTAGAAGAAGAAGGCTCTAGGGGAGGATCACCGTCTTGGTGGAGTGGGGCCTCATTCCGAATGCAGACTCTGGGCATGCTCCAAAGGAGGACAAGGTGCCGAAACCCCAGATCTAAAGAGGTGGTGGTCTTCGAGGAACAGCTGGAGTGCAGCCTTCGCCTCCCCTGTAGTGGCTTCCTTGAGTCAATGTTGGGCCTCTTCCAGCTTGAGGTGCTGCACATATCTCCGAACTCTTTCGCTCAGTTGAGCACCTTGAGTGGGCCTTTCACTGCGTAGGGTACTCCACAGACCCGCTCAGGCCTTCACTCACCTCCACATTGTCGGCGTGCTGATGAAGAAGATGGACTTTCTAGGAGGTCAACTGGAGGTGCGCTATGAAAACATCTACTTTGCTCCTTGGGAGGGCACCATGGTTTCGGTGAAGGCATACAAGGAGCATCGAGACACGGTAGGGGAGGGGTGGGAAGAGAGGTGTGACCAAGGACAGAAATGGCTTTGTTAGCGTTGATCTAAGGGTCTTTGGTTACAAAAATAAACCATTTGTCTTCGCCAAGGATGTTCAGCCAGTGTTCTATGTAGCTGACCTTGCAAAGAAGAACTAGCTATGGTTATGCCGGGAAAAAAGGGTCGTTGGGGTTGAAAATGTTGTTGAGGAGGAGGAATACAACCAGTTTGATGTAATCCCGTTCTTTGACACTTCATACACACCCCGACTCTTGCCAGATGATAAAACACCATACTTGAGAACTGACCATCAGGGAAAAATCCATCTCCAGAGAGGAAGGAAAAAGAAAGCTTGAAATGTGCTGAATTTTGTAATATATGTTGTGTATTGTTGGAATTTGAGTCCTTTTCTAATATATCATGTGAATTGGTGGAATTTGAATCCTTTTCTAATATATCATGTGAATTGGTGGAATTTGAATCCTTTTCTAATATATCATGTGAATTGGTGGAATTTGAACCCTTTTCTAACATATGATGTTTCAATCTGTAACCTGCAGAAATTTAATTGTAATAGGCGTTACATAAATGACCGTTACTAACGCATCATCCGTAACTGTCATTACCGCAACGCCCATTACAAATGTCCACTTGCTTCACTAATGTACATGACATATTTTTATCATATCACAAGAACTGTATCACATCACAAGCATTATCAATAAAATAAATATCATCTACCACCACAGAAGCATTATCTCAGCATTAAACAAAGCATAATAAGACCAAGCTTGGTCAAGGTTAACTCGTCCATCAGTACTGCCATATTAATTTACAAAAGGGTCATGCCATGCACATCAAGAAAATAAAACTTGTGCATCAACTAGCTTGGTTGCCATATGACCTAGGTAGCAGGGCTAGACCTGGTGTCTTCGGTAATAAGCTCATTCAACTGAGCTTGCATTAAGAGAACCGTATCAACATATGCACCAAGCCTCTCAGAAAGCTTCTTATGCTACTGTTCAAGTGCATCAACCTTGTTGTTGAGAGTTGTCACATGCTCCGAGAGCTCTTCCACATTTTAGTTGTCATCTGAAACAACATTTTAGTTTTTGAATCATACAGGAACACATAAACATAGTTTTAAACAGAAAGATTTGACATACATTTTCCCTAAAAAAACATCAAGATTTGACACTTTCCTGAGGGTCCTCGACGCAGGGGTTGTCGCTGGCGGAGTCGTCTGCGTAGTAGTCATCGTTGCTGGAATCTTTACCGCCGGAGTTGTCGTAGCTGCCGGGGTCAAAGAACAATGCCTGCCTCGTCCTCTTCGCCAATGGTCGGTGGTGAGGCCAATGGTCAGAGAACAGGGCCTCCCTCGTCATGTTGCTGGGATCCATCGGCCTCGCCCCGCTGCCGCTTGTCCCCTCACCGAAGCGGCAGCAGATCCAGCTGCGGGGACCCATCCACCACGCCCCATCGATGCTTGTCCCCTCAACGGAGCGCTTCATGAGCTTCCGCTTCACCAAGCTCTTCCGCTCTCCCTCTGTGCGGTGGAAGAGAGTAGGTGGGGGTTGTGCTTGCGGTTGGGATGCAGATAATATCATACAGGATCATGGGAAATTACTTGCTTGTCTGTGATAATGTTGAACGGTAGAAGTGGAGACTCAAGGGTAGTATAGTCCATTTATAACTACATGTAACGGGCTTTAGTTATCGCCCGTTACCAAACGTCGTGTGTTGAAGTACACTTGAATAGTTCGCGGATATTGTCTATATGCTTTATCTTGTTCATTATAAGTACAACATAGAAAAAAATCTAAGTTTTCCACAAGCATATAGCCCACATAAGCAAATCCATAAAAATAAAAGGGTACACAAGTTCAAATACATTACAAGTCGACCACATTGACAACTAAAGTTCACATATCAAGTTCATAACATTCACAACATTAAGTTCACATCAACAATTCTAAACCAAGCTTGCAACGTCACCGGTGTACTTTTCTTCAGTACTTGCCCCTTCCCGCGTCTCCTCGTCTTTGGATTTAGCTGTAAAGAAGACGTGTTAGCAAAAAGACAGTTGGAATAATATTGTTTTAAATAATTCGATAGTTATATACACAAGGATTGAAATTCAACTATATGTAACCTTCCCTGGAAGAAGTGGAACTGGCGTCTTCTGGTGTCTCCGGTACTATACTGCTGGAACTTGATCCCACGTCCTCACCATTTTGAGTCGAAGTATAGTTTTCTGAATTGATGGGTGCTTCAAGAAAATAACCTAATGCATGTGGTAGTTCACATTGCAGTTGCTCTGCTATGGGACGTTCCACTGTTAGATAAACCACATGAGGCTTAAGGTAACTCTTAATGGAGATTGTTAAGCGATGTATAGACTAGTTGTAACATACTTGATTGCTTATGACCTACATGTCTTTCTCCTGTTGCGGAACGCCACGGAGCAGTTGTTTGTGTCGGATATAATGAGTAGGTGACCCGTGGGCGTTTGGTTCCTATAGTAAGAGTGACAATTATTAGATAAAAAAATATAATATTATCGGAGCAAAGTTCTATTCCAACATCATTTACTGCTGGGTGGAATTAACTGTAACTCACCCGGTGGAGCTGTTTCTACATCAATCCGAATTGGCCACATGTTCATCAAGTTAGTAGAGCCCCTGATGATGCCAATATGGGCCCTCGTAGGTATAGTTGATGGCCTTGCATATGTTAACATGTTGTATGAGAGATCTTCTGTGGGCCCCTGGATTTGTTTAACCTGACATATGTTCCTGAAGATTCTACCTACTAGATGGGACTGTAACCAAAAGATTGGTGGTGGTCTAGTTACGGTAAGCTTCAGTGCTTGGAAACTATCGATATGTTCTGGGGTTTTACATTGCATCTCATAGTAGGGTATTGTGGAATCAATGGGTACTACCATGGAACCATACTCGAGCGTCAGTGGAAGCAACATAAGTTCATCATCCCCAATTGTAAGGGTTTCTTTACTCAAGACATATTCGATTGTATCCACCGACAAGGTTATGAAAATAGAGTCCTGATGGTACCGTTTTATCTGCCCTAGTCTAATTGGCATTTTAGTTAGGATCTGCCTCTCTAGTGCCGCATATATCTTCGTCCTATCGATGTGTGGGGTGGCATCTGGAGAAGGGTTCTTCAGCACTACCATCTTGTCCTCATCAAAGATCACGAGTGTGCCTTGATGAAACGACAAGATGTTGTTTCTCCTGTAAAATAGGATTGATGTGTAAGTAGAATAAAATCTTCAGTATTGATGTAACTTCATTAGTACCGACAATTGAATTGTATCAACTAAAGGTTTCTATCTAAAAAAATTCCACAGCACCTCCCCTATACAGTGAGGTTTTCAGAACTTGCATAAAAACAACGGCACAATGGCCAACAACCACATTCACATTCACATTTCCCAGCAATTGGTGATCATAAATATTTTCATTCACAATTCATCTTGAGTGACTACAAATTTTTCTCATCTTCTCACACCAATTAAACTCAATTCATTATGTCAAGTTCATTTGAATACACTAGATCAAATTCATCTCATTCCATGCCAATCCAATATGAAATGCACATCGAATGCATATTGATGGACGACAAAGAACGGCGACGGGGCGGGCACGGAAGCCGGGGACGGGCAACGCCGACTGTGTGGTTCGGCGTGGTGGCCGGGGACGACAAACGTCGGTGCGGTGGGGGTGGAGGGCGGCGATGGTCGGTGGAGGAGGAGAAGGAGGTGGCGCAGGGAGGCGGCGACGGCTGGAGACGACGCAAGAGACGGGGCGGCGGCGCGGTGCGGAGGATGGTGCGGCGCAGAGGATGGAGCAGGTGGGGGTTGTGCTTGCGGTCGGGATCCAGGTGATATCAAACAAGATAACTGAGAGAGCTGGAGTGCCCGATCTTTCGGTGAGTGGAGATAAATTCGATTTGGTGGAAGTAGACCCTCACGATCCGACTACGACGAGCGAAACCGAAGCGCCAATGCAATCGCTGAACCAACTCCCTGTGGTTACCGATCCTGCGGAAGCAAAATCAGCCTGATCACGAAGATCAATTCCTGTATGCAATATGTGACATCCCTGATGTTTAAACTTTAAAAATACACTAAAAACAGGGGTAAAGCAAAAAGGATGGAAATACACTTAAATTGGGTTTCAAAATTCAAAGTTTAAAATTCAAAAAGGCTGAATTGACACCCAACCGATATCTCAAAAATTTCCTACTAAACTTGAAAATCTCTAAAAATAAAAGTTGTTTGTCATCCCAAATGAAGCCTAGTTACTGTTTGGAATTTTTTCAAATTATACAGTTAAGTCCCTCAAAACCCTAAAAACCATGCAGAACACCTTTTCAAACATGGCTTGTTTGAGCTTGAAAAATTCGTAATTTCAGGTTCACCCCATAATGAAAGTCGTGACCCATCTTTTAACCTCCAACTTTTGTGTTTGCACTTTTGAAAGTGTATTTCAAATTTTTGGAGAAAATGGAGCCAAGAACAGGGAGCTCCCCGGGCGTCCCGACCACGGCCGCCAGCGGCTTCCCCAGGCCGCCAGCGGCTGCCACGTGGCCGGCGAGCGGCGGCGACCCTGTCTGGCTGGCCAAAGCCCCTGCAACCGTGTCTCTCCTCCCTGAGCACACGCCAGCGCCCTTGTCCGGTCAAGTTGCGCGCCTCACACGCCCTGTCAGCCTCGCCCCTCGGCGCGCTATCATGGCGGACGGAGCTTCGCGACTGGCCGCTCGCACCACGCCTGCCCAAAGCCGTGCGACCTGTCCTTTCGCCCAACCGTGCACCCGCAGCAGCTGTCGGAGCATTCCCCATCACGCACGCGAGGATCTCCAGCCCCCAACCCCCTCTGCTCGCTCTGCCAGAGCTGTCAGAGCCATCAATGGCGACTCCGATGGCCCGAGCACGTGTACGCGCGTCCCGTGCCAGCCTAGTCCTCTCTAGCTCACTCCAAGGGAGCCAAGTCACCTCGCCTCCTTTCTCAGCTGCTGACATTGCCTTTCTCCATCCTCCACGCGCCTGAGCCCTTCTTCCACCTCCGAACGCAAAGAAACAGTGCTTGAGCACTTGCAGCCGCCCGCCAAATCAATCGCCTTCCCCTCCATGGATTCCCAATCCGCCGCACTCGAAGCTCACTCACCCTCTTAGCTAGCCCCTCGAGCAAACCCCAGCGGTAATAAATTCTGTACAACTCGGTTTTAGCTAAATTTTGGGGTGAGCTTAGCTTTTATACTCCTGTAGCTGTCATAACATTTGTAGATAAAAAGGATGAACAGAAACAGAAAAACAAAAATGAGAAGGACTAGAGTAAATTTGTTTTCATAAAAAGATATGGATCACTTTTGATAATTAAAGCAAATATGGTGCATGTGAAGTTTAAATTCCAGAACTGAACTTTTGCATAAGAAATAATAGTTTAATTGTTTTATATGTGTACACAATCACCATCAAGTAAGTTTTAAGCCTAGCATCCCCTTTCTATTCTTGTGAAGAAAAGAATAGTACACTTTAGTGTCTAGGTGAATATGGCCTTCAAGTGCCTTTAGCTTTTAGACCTAAAAAATGGCAGCAACACTTAAACTTGTGCATCACATATAGAAGGTGCTCTTGCTGACGGCACTTACAATCTCGTCCCCGCCAACGAAGAAGAAGCTCCCAAAGGTGGTGCCAACGTCATCGTGATTGACCCGGAGTCTGGCACCGGTGTAGATCAAGAAGGCAAGCCTCGGAGCATAACATAACTTTAAAGTGTATGCAACTATGAATTATCTATGTTTGTGCATTTACGTTTCAAGGAGTTGTTTGGATACCCTAGTTGCATAATTCTAGTACCTATGTCTTGCAATACTAGTATGATAGGGTTGATAGTGCAATGCTGTAGGACCGTTACAAGTCGACTGATTTCCTGTCACTCGCGAGATATAGGAGTTGTTTGCCTTTAATTTATGTTGGAATCATAAGGATGGACGGGCGGGATGGTATGTGTAGATCTCCTGTCCGTGTATGGTAATAGGATTAAGGTCGAAACGTGTGTTTGTGTGTGTCAAGTTTTTGAACGTACCACGCACATGCCGACCTATGGGAACCGGTAAACCCGGTACCCGATTGATGCAGCTAGGACCGATAGCCATTTCTCCTTTGAAATGTTTTTGCCTTGCAGTACACAAGTGGTTACATGCATGGAGATCGGCTGCCGTAAGTCCGCGAGTATCCGATAACCTTGTATCCTAAGGGAATAGACCCAACGCCGAACTGTGGATTGAAGGGAAAGGTTGGATAGTGTATGTGCCTTTTATAGCAAGCACTATCCGTGTGTCTTGGGTTTCCCTGGCCAGGTAGTGAAATTCGGTTCGAACTATCCGCTTCTCGCGGTTAATGAGACTGCTTGACCGCTGTGCTACATTGAGTGACAAGTGGAACTATGAGGATGATGAACTTGTTGTTTGTAATAATTGTATTGCACCACTTGTATGCTTACAAAGGTTGCTCATCTAGAATGGTTAACACTACTAGAACCTGATGCTAAAATAATAAAAGTAAGGATCCACTCTTAGCTGCATTCTGGCAAACAAACCCACCAGCCAAAAGCCTCACATGTCTAGGAGTCGGTGATGTTGTTTTCACCCGACGGGTAAGCCCTACTGAGTATTAGTATACTCAGCCTTACTTGTGACTATTTATTTCAGGTACTGCTTTGGATGAGACGGCAAATTCCGTCACTTGGCCTGCCCAGGTTCCTCCTGGCTGGCACGTCGAGTGGGTTCCGTCCTCTTCCGAGGATCAGGAGGAGTAGCATCATGGACGTCTTCATTATGGTGTTGCTATGTATCGTCGTTAGTTTATTTCCGCTGCATTAAACTCTCGCACTTATTTGAATTCAGACTTGGTTTGTAATAACTTGATGAGATTATTTATGTAAGTTGAACTTGTGGAATGTTGTAATTTCTGGGACTCACCTTCGTGTGGGCGCGCGTGTTGTTTCGATCGTGAAAGTACGTGGTTAATCGGGTATAATCCGATGGCGCTCCAGCTTATTCTGGATTAAGTGCCTGATTAGTTGATTAGTGGTCCGTTGGTACTTAACTTGGAATAATTTTGGAGTAGTCTGCCACACAATCGAAGAACGAACAAGAACGAGAGGCGAGCAATCTATAAATCACTCAAAGGTGGGGTTCTGAATCACGAGGACAACACGTATTTGTGCGTGTTCGAGAGTAGCTAAATAGAGGGGGTGCAGGCCCCTGACGGCCAAGGGGTCCACGCCCCTAGGGCGTCCAGAGGGGGGGCGCATGCCCTTGGTGGCGCCCAACCCTAATGGGCCAGCATCTTGTCTTCTGGGCCGTCATTCTTCAATAGCATGATGTAGTTCAATTCTCATGCACGGGCCTGCGTAACTGGCCCAGATGGTGATGGTGCCTGAGCTTCTAGCGCCTGGACTTGTTGTGCCTCTGGTGCCTGGATTGTAGATGACGTAGGTGTACGTGTGGTGTAGTTGGTGTCCTCATTATCCTCCCCTTCTTGAAGAGAAGTCGTCCTCGACGGCAACTCCTCATCCTCGCCCACTTATGGTGTCAAATCTGCAACATTAAAACTAGTGGAAACACCAAACTCCGCAGGCAGGTCAAGAATATAAGCATTATCATTAATCTTGGTGAGCACTTGAAAAGGACCAGCAGGGCGAGGCATTAATTTAGAGCGGTGCAAAGTTGGAAAACGATCCTTGCGCAAGTGCAACCAAACTATGTCACCAGGTTCAAAAGTAACAAATTTTCGACCTTTACTACCCGCAACCTGATATTTAGCATTTGCAGCAGCAATATTTTGTTGTGTTTGTTCATGCAAAGTAATCATTTGGTCAACATGTGCAACGGCATCTAGATGTGGAGCATCCGCAGCATCTAGAGAAAACAAATCAATAGGTGCTCGCGGAATGTAACCGTATACAATCTGAAAAGGACACATCTTTGTAGAAGAATGTGTGGCATGATTATAAGCAAACTCAACATGAGGTAAGAAATCCTCCCAACATTTTAAGTTCTTGTCTAAAACAACCCTAAGCATGGTAGACAAGGTTCGATTAACCACCTCAGTTTGCCCATCAGTCCAAGGGTGACAAGTTGTGCTAAACAACAATTTAGTTCCCAATTTATTCCAAAGCGATCTCCAAAAATGACTGAGAAACTTAGCATCACGATCAGAGACTATTGTATTTGGAATACCATGCAAACGAATAATCTCTCGAAAGAACAATTCAGCAACATTGCTAGCATCATCAGTCTTATGACAAGGTATGAAATGAGCCATTTTGGAGAATCGATCAACAACCACAAAATTGCTATCCCTCCCCTTCTTAGTTCTAGGCAATCCCAAAACAAAGTCCATAGAAATATCAAGCCAAGGAGAAGAAGGGACGGGCAAAGGCAAATACAAACCATGGTTATTCAATCGGGACTTAGCTTTCTGACATGTAGCGCAGCGTGCAACAAGGCGCTCGATATCACGGCGCATCCGGGGCCAAAAGAAATGAGCAGCCAGCACCTCGTGCGTCTTGTAAACGCCAAAGTGTCCCATGAGACCGCCTCCGTGCGCTTTCTGTAACAACAAAAGACGAACCGAGCTTGCTGGAACACACAACTTGTTAGCGCAAAATAGGAACCCATCCTGCATATGGAATTTTCCCCATGGTTTACCCGTCATACAATGTACAAAGGCATCATTAAAATCAGCATCATCGACATATTGATCTTTCATAGTTTGCAACCCAAAGATTTTAAAATCTAACTGAGACAACATAGTATATCGACGAGACAAAGCATCAGCAATGACATTTTCCTTCCCGTTCTTGTGTTTAATAATGTAAGGGAAAGAATCAATGAATTCTACCCAATTAGCATGATGACGATTCAGATTTGCTTGGGTACGAATATGTTTCAAAGCCTCATGATCAGAATGAATGATGAACTCACGATGCCAAAGATAGTGCTGGCATGTTTGCAAAGTGGAACCAAAGCATACAACTCCTTATCATATGTAGAATATCACAGACTAGGACCGCTTAATTCTTCACTAAAGTAAGCAACCGGTTTTCCTTGCAACAAAACAGCACCTAGTCCAATACCGCTAGCATCACATTCAAGTTCAAACACTTTATTAAAATCAGGTAGTTGAAAGAGGGGAGCATGTGTTAACCTATCTTTCAAAGTGTTGAACGCTACCTCCCGTGAGTCGCTCCAAGCGAATGGCACACCCTTCTTTGTAAGCTCATGTAGAGGCGCTGCAATGAAGCTAAAATCACACACGAACCTGAGGTAGAAACCTGCAAGTCCAAGAATGCTCCAAAAACAGCACGCAAATGTCCTAAATGCTCTTCCGTAGACTTGTTGTATATGAGAATATCGTCAAAATAGACAACAACAAACAATCCGATGAAAGGCCTCAACACTTCATTCATTAAACGCATAAAAGTGCTGGGAGCATTGGTCAATCCAAACGGCATAACGAGCCATTCATATAAGCCAAATTTTGTTTTCAAAGCTGTTTTCTATTCATTACCTAGTTGCATTCGAATCTAGTGGTAACCACTACGCAAATCAATCTTAGTGAAAATAATGGCACCACTAAGCTCATCTAACATATCATCAAGACGTGGTATAGGATATCGATAATGAATGGTGATGTTATTAATAGCACGACAATCTACACACATGCATCATGAGCCATCTTTCTTTGGAACAAGTAACACAGGAACAGAGCAAGGGCTGAGAGACTCACTAATATAGCCCTTGTCAAGCAACGCATGTACCTGACGCTGAATCTCCTTTGTCTCATCCGGATTTGTACGGTATGTTGGGCGGTTCGGAAGTTGTGCGCCGGGAATGAGATCAATCTGGTCTCAATGCCATGGAGTGGATGGAGACCCGGTGGCAAATCTGTTGGAAAAACATTAGTGTACTCCTACAAAAGGTTAGAGACTAGAGGAGGAATATCCAAAGGCGGTGCATCATCAAGTGAAACAAGCAAACCAGTGCATATGAGGGCATAGCAAGGTAACTGAGACGCTTGTAGATCATCAAAATCAGAACATGTAGCAAGAAAAACAGGCGCATTCAACTTGATTTCAGCATTAGCAGAAGATGATGGTGTAGATGTAGGTTGTTGTTTAGTTTTAGCGGCGTGAGCAAGATCATATTTTACAATTTGTTCAGGAGTCATAGGATGAATGATTATTTTCTGACCCTTAAAGATGAGAGAATAATGATTGGAACGACCATGATGCAAGCTATCAGTATCATATTGCCAAGGTCTACCAAGAAACAAAGAACATGCTTCCATGGGTATAACATCACAATCCACAAAATCAGAATAAGTACCTATGGAAAAAGGGACACGCACCGATCGTGTGATTTTGATCTTACCGCCATCATTAAGCCACTGAATGTGATATGGATTTGGATGCTTACGAGTGGGTAACGACAACTTCTGGACCAACACAGTGCTTGCCAAATTGTTGCAGCTGCCACTATCGATGATGATGGGAATGGAACGCTCTTGTAAAACACCCTTTGTATGGAATAGAGTGTGGTGCTGATTCTTCTCGGGTGTGGCGACCTGTGTACTAAGAACACGTTTTACAACAAGATTTCATACCGATCAGCATCTTCGGGGTTGACATGAACCTCCTCCCTATCTGCATGGTCAGTGGCAAGCATAGCGTGTAGAGTTTCCCCAGAATCACTAGCGCAAGAATACTCACCATCGTCGCGAATGAGCAAAGTGCGCTTGTTGGGGCAGTCTTGAAACACGTGGCCGAATCCCTTGCAGCGATAACACTGAATGTCCCGTTTATGGCTCGTGGTGGGTGCAACACCTGTGGAGGGGGGTACGCCGACCGGCTTGGGCAGTCGCTCACTGGGCGGTGGTGTAGCCTTGGATGGTGCAGTGGAGGTGGTTGTTGATCCGGATGACGAAGTGCGTCCTACAAAAGGGTTAGTGTATGTCCTCGAGCGTCATCCCTGCACTTCATGTTCAGCTTTACAAGCAAATGCAAACAAGGTGGTTATATCAGCATAATCTTTATAATCAAGTATATCCTGAATATCGCGGTTTAAGCCACCGAAAAATCATGCCATAGCAGCGTCATCCGTCTCAACTAACCCACAACGAATCATACCCTTTTGGAGTTCCTGATAATATGTCTCAACAGATTGTTGACCTTGCTGAAAACGCTGCATTTGATTAAGAAAATATCTAGCATAATATGAAGGCACAAATCTGTGGCGCATAGCAGTTTTTAATTGCATCCAATTGGCGGGACTGTTAGCAGGATGTTTTTGTTTATATTCACGCCACCAAATTAAAGCAAAATCAGTAAATTCACTAATAGCAGCTTTAACTTGAGAACTAGCAGGAATATCATGGCATGCAAATTTCTGAGCTACCTCCAATTCCCAATCAAGATAGGCACCAGGGTCATATTTGCCATCAAAGGTTGGAATTTTAAATTTAATCTTAGAGAATGAATCATTAGGACGTACCACACGGCGAGGGCGGCCGCGGCGGTTAGCAGCGTCTCCATCATCCTGTTCGGTGTCACCACCATAATCCCTCTGCAACTCTGTGATTGCAGCGTTCATAGCATCGAGTCGTGCCATGAGGGTGTCGAGCGTGTTCCTGGTTGCCGTCTACGTGAGGTCAATCTGGTCGAATCGCTCATTTGCCAAAGTGATCATCGAATCAAGCCGTTCATGCATGGTCTGCATATCCATGGCAAGGCCATCCACTTGTGCCCGCAGGTGCTGCAGCTGTACATCCGTCTTGTCGTCGTTTCCTGCCATGGTGAGCGCAAACACAAAACAATGCCTACGACAACAAGGGTGTAACAGCTCACAAGGCACTCACTAATATGTTGTTATCAAATTCTTGTATGTTTTTACCAAACGCACAGGGGCAAAGTGCAACCACAAGTCGTACCACCAAGAGATTGGAGGAGCGATTGCCTGGAGAAACAAGGTCTGCTGATCGGAGAAATATGTGTAGTTCTGGGTAGGCTCACTTAATTCAAGAGTTAGCACAATCAAACAATAATGCAAAGTTGAATTATAGTGTCAAACATAACAAAGTTGCTGGAAACAAGGTGCAAAGGTTGAACAAGAATTAGAGAGAAAAAGAATTAACAAGCAGGACTAGGCAGTAGGGGCGCCGACGCCCAGGTGGCCTGTGCGACAGCCCGACCCCACCCAAGGCAGACGCCCAGATTCTGCTTCCTTTGTTTGGTTTTTTTTCTCTCTCTTTTTTATTTTCTTTACTCGCCAAACAAAGACCGAACAGGGGGTCGATCCACAAAGAGCGCGATCCAGGAGATTGTCGCGACCAGGGGGTGTCAGCGATCTGGCGCGATCCACGGTGGAGTTCGGCATGTCGTGGGCAAGCGTAATCCAAGGAAAAGGAATTGACGCTGCTTCCTGTTTTCTCTCTTGCCTCTTTTTTTTATTGCTTTCCTTCTTTTTTTTGACTTCCTAAAAAAACAGGAAACTTCGTGCGTGGGGAAAGACGCAGGGGGCAGCGAGATGGTGGAGAAATCGCCGTGTGGTGAACATTGGCGGCAGTAGAAGAAAAAAATAGCGATAGAAACACAGTGTAACCAGCAACAATTGAACACGTATGCACACAAATTCAACAATGCAAATTATTGAAAGAAAGTGCAAGGCTCAAAAGGGTACTGGGACAATGATCTAACCTGAAGATATATTTTTGTTTTGGTTTTGTGGACCGTAGGAAGGGGAATAAAAACACTCAATAAACTCACCGATCAACCTGGAATCCTGATACCACTTGATAGAGCTGGAGTGCCCGATCTTTCGGTGAGTGGAGATAAATTCGATGTGGTGGAAGTAGACCCTGACGATCCGACTTCGACGAGCGAACCCAAAGCGCCAATGCAATCGCTGAACCAACTCCCTGTGGTTACCGATCCTGTGGAAGCAAAATCAGCAAGATCACGAAGATCAATTCTTGTACGCAATCGAATAATGAACAAGAACAAGAAGTGAGCAATCTATAAATAACTCGAAGGTGGGGTTCTGAATCACGAGGACAGCACGTATTAGTGCGTGTTCAAGAGTAGCTAAAGCTAGATGTAATACAAAACCCAAGTCTAAAACAAAAGAGATGTCTATCTAAATAGAGGGGGGGCGCAGGCCCGTGGCGGCCAGGGGGCGCACGCCGCTAGGGCGCCTAGAGGGGGGCGCATGCCCCTGGTGGCGCCCAACCCTAATGGGCCAGCATCTTGTCTTCTGGGCCTTCATTCTTCAATAGCATGATGTAGTTCAATTCCCATGCACGGGCCCGCGTAACTATGTGGCGGACCACTCCAAAATTATTCCAAGTAAAGTACCCCTGGACCGCTAATTGAGCAGTCAGGCACTTAACCCGGAATAAGCTGGAGCGCCATCGGATTAAACCCGATTTAACCACGTACTTTCTCGATCGAAACAACAAGCACGCCCACACGAAGGTGAGTTCCAGAGATTACAACATTCCACAAATTTATCATACATAAATAGTATCACAAAGTTATTACAAACCAAGTTTGAAATTTAAATCAGAGTATCAAGTTCATTGCAGCGGAAAAGTAAACTAGCGACGATACATAGTAACACCATGATGAAGCCTGCCATGGTGCTACTCCTCCCGTTCCTCGGCAGAGGACGGAACCCACTCGATGTGCCATCCAGGGGGAACCTGGGTAGGCCAAGTGATGGCATCGACTGCCACATCCATCACAGTACCTGTAATAAAAGCCACAAGCAGGGCTGAGTATACTAATACTCAGCAAGGCTTACCCGTCGGGTGAAAACTACATCACCGACATCTAGACATGAGAGGCTTTTGGCTGGTGGGTTTGTTTGCCAAAAAGGAACTAAGAGTAGATCCTTGCTTTCATGGTTTTAGCATCATATTCTAATAGTTTTAACCATTCTAGATTAGCATCCTCTCTAAGCATACAAGTGGTCCAAACAATTTAATTCATACAACAAGTTCATCATTCTTCACAGTTCCACTTGTTACTCAATGCAGCACAGCGGTCAAGCAGTCTCATTAACCGCGAGAAGCGGACAGTTCGAACCAAATTTTGCTACCTGGCCAGGGGAAACCCAACACACACGGACAATGCTTGCTATAAAAGGTACAAGCACTTCCCAACCTTTCCCATCGATCCACAATTCGGAACCGGTCCACTTCCTTAGGATAAAGGTTTACTGCTTCACTCACAGCATCACGCATATATCCACAAGTGTACGGCAGGGGAAACGAAAGTTTCCAAGGAGAGATGGCTATCGGCCCTAGCTGCTTCAATCTGGTACCAGGCTTACCGATTCCCATATATCGGCATGCATGTGGTACGTTCAAAAACTTGACACACAGAACCACACGTTTTGACCTTAAATCCATTATCATACACGGACGGGAGATCTACATCTACGATCCCGCTCGTCCGTCCTTATGATTCCAACATAAGTAAAGACAAGCAACTCCTATATCTCGCGAGTGACAGGAAATCACTCGACTTGTAACGGACCTAAAGCAATGCCCTATCGATCCTTTCATACTAGTGTTGCAAGTCATAGGTACTAGAATTATGCAACTAAGGTATTCAATCAATTCCTTTAAACGTAAATGCACAAGCATAGGTAATTCATAGATGCATAAACTTTAAAAGTTAGGTTATGCTCCGGGGCTTGCCTTCTTGCGCTAGCTGAGTGTTAGCCTCCGGGTCGACTGTTCCTTCGTTGGCACCGTTCTCCGGGATGCCTTCTCCGTCGGCGGGAATGAGATGATATAAGCCGTCCGCAATAGCGCCTTCTACATGAGATGCATAACTTTATAGCGGCTGCCTAGTGAATCCAAAACCACGGCCTTGAAGGCCATATTCACCTAGACATGCTAATGTACTACTTTCTCTTTCACAAAATTAGAGAAGAGGTATGGAAAATTTTACGCATCTATGATGGTGATTGCGTACACATATAAAAGAATTCCCATTTATTATTTTGAGGTTTGGGTGCAGTTCTGGAATTTTAGACTTTCCATGTTTCATTTTAATTAATTATCAAAAAGGTTTATTTCCTTTTTATAACTCAATTCTACTCTAGTTTCTTCTCATTTTTGTTTCTCTGTATCTGTTCATCCTTTTTATCTACCAACTTTATGACAGCTACTGGAGTATAAGACTTAGGCTCACTCCAAAATTTAGCTAAAACTGAGCTACATAGAATTTATTAAAAATAGTATAAACTGCTGTTTGAAGAAACAAGATAAATTCATATGAAATCGAAAATACTTCCAAATCAGATAATTTTCCTATCAGAGCTAGTCATGAGTGTAAGGAGGGCTCTGGCCAAGTGGTGGCTCAAAATAACCCTTGGACAATCCTCACAAATTTTCTATCCGAAAACACATATCTATTTATTTGCTAGCCTAAACAGGGCAAAAATTAAGTTTTGTATTTTTAGAAGATGTACTAACAAGTTCTTAGACCTCTGGAGAAAAATGGCGAATTTTAGCTGCATGGATTATTTTTGATAATTTCAGGACTGTAGTAAGACAGGAATCACAAATTAATTCATAACTGGAACTACATTCCATATTTTTAGATCCCCTTCGGACACAAGGTGTGTAAAGTTACTACAAACAACATATCCAAAGCTCGGCCCTAGCGGAGCTCTGGATTTAAAATGGTGCACAAGTTTCTAAATTCACAGTTTGAATTTGAATTCAAAAAGGTTCACCAAAAGCACATACATGCTAACATGAGATTGGAGTTTACAATCTCACGAGTCCAGGGAGTATTTTTGTGCATTTTTCTGATTTGTGTACGATTTTTGGTGGATTTTACAAGATCTCAGCAAAATAGATCTAGGTTTAAGAATCTTTTTACGCTGGAGACCCTAGAACTTTTAAAACGTTTCAAACCAGTCCCCGATTTTTGCGCAGAGGACCCTAGAACTAAAAAGGGGAACGCGAACAGGTCCACGGCTCGTCGGCGTTGCTACGCCGGCGAAACGACGGCGAGTTGGCTCGGGGAAAGTTGGGGCAAATGGAGAGGAGCTCACCGCGAGTCGGTTGAGGTAGGTCTCGTGGTCGGAGGTGAAGCGGCGCGGCTCGTCGATGTTGAGCGGCGGCGCGGTTGGCTCCGGCGACGTCGCTAGCGGCCTGAGGTGGTCGAGACGATGCGCGGAGGGGCGTGTGAGCTTCACCGGACGATGGTGGAGCTCGTCGTGGGGCTCGACTGAGACGGGGATGGCCGGGGTATGGAGCTCGACGTGGAGGTGGTGTTCGCGGTGATAATGGCCGAGCGGTGGGGAAAAGCATCGATTCCCGGCGTGCATGGCTCGATTCGAGCTGTGGAGTGCTCGAGCGGCTAGCTGGGTGAGCGAGCGAGCTTGACGAGCGGGGGATTGGGAAAACGTGGAGGGATTCACGGTCGATTTGGGTTCGCGGCGAGGAAGCTCGAGCTTTGCTCAAAGCGTCCCGAGGTTGAAGACGATGGGAGCGAACGCGGGGAGAGGGAAATGGTGAAGTGCGCGAGCTACGAGAGAGTGTGAGAGGCTCGGAGAAGTGTTTGGAGCACGCTAGAGGCACTGAGCTGCCTTGGAAATGCTCGCGTGCACAGCTCGGCGCGAGCAGACCGCCATGAGTGCGATCCGAGCTCGGGCAGCGCACGAGTGGCTCGATTGGGCGAAGGAGATCGTGGCGGGGCGCTGGGGGATCCTCTGCAGAGCTTCTTGGCGCGTAGTGAGCGAGCATCGCGGCCTACGGGACGGGGCGGCGCGGCGCGCGCGGCTGCGGCCAGTGGCCGAGCGAGCTCGCCATGATGGCGCTCCGCGGCGCGAGGCGGCAACGCGCTGTCGCACGCGACGTGATGGCTCGGGAGGGGCGGGACAACCGCATGAGGACAAACGCCAGCGGCGGCCGCAGCTCGGCCGGCTCGGCGCGGCCTCCGCCGCACACTGGCCACGTGGCGGCCGGACTCCGGCCAGGCGCAGAGCGAGCCAAGGGCCTGTCGGGCGCCCCCCGGAGCTCCTTTGCCCCTTTTGAATTTTCTCCAAAAATTTGAACTGAACTTGGAAAAGTCTAAAAATAAAAGTTGGAATTTGAGATGTGGGACACAACTTTCTTTTTGGGGTGAACCTAAAATTTCAAATTTTTCAAGTTCAAACAACCCAATTTCAAAAAGGTGTTCAGAACTGTTTTTCGAGTTTTTCAGGGGCTAAACTGCAAAATTTTCAAAAGTTCTAAACAGTGACTAGGCCTTATTTGTGATGACAAACAACTTTATTTTTGGAGATTTTCATGTTTAGTACAAAATTCTTGAGATTTCAGTTGGGTGTCAAAAGACCTTTGTTTTCGAATTTAATTTGAGTTTTGATGAATTTTTGAATTCCAACATCACTTTTCCCCCTTTTAACCTGTTTTAAGGGTGTTTTCTACATTTTTACATCAGGGACGTCACAAACTGGCCCAGATGGTGATGGCGCCTGAGCTTCTAGTGCCTAGACTTGTTGCGTCTGGTCTTCTGGCACCTGGATTGTAGATGACGTAGGTGTACGTGTGGTGTAGTTGGTGTCTCTCGGTGCCTGATTTGGTCACACCGGCACCAACTAATGATCGCGTCGCTAACTTTGTATGGGATGGCGGGTTGGGTCAATCGGTCTCTTGACACGAGGGTTTTATCCTGGTTCCGGCCGTGAGGCCGTACGTCCAGCAGTGGTGCGTAGCACCGGATTTCGTGTTGCTTGTAGTAGGGGGGTTACAAGCGAGGTGGGAGAGGGAGTTGAACTCCCAAGTCCCGGTGATATGTGTGTGTGAAGCGTATTTGTGTTGGACTACGAATGGCCTCTCTCCTCCGACGTGCTTGGCTCCCTCCCCTTTTATAGCTTAAGGAAGAAGAAAACCATACAAAGAGATCGTGGTGAACATGCCATTTTGTACACTGCAGCGCCATGTCGTGCACTGTGCTGGCCGGAATCGCGCCTTCCAACTCTGGCTGACGGCATGAATGTCGCCATCGCTGACTTCTTACTAGCCAGCCATTGCTTCGAAGGGTGTTGATCGAGGGTGGACGCGGCGTCGTGTCTTTTTGTCATTCCTCGGAGGTCCTTTTTCGAGGCCCTGCGTCGTGATCCAAGGGAAGACTGGCCATGGAGTTGTTGATGTTGTGGTACGGCCTGTCACCGGCCCTGTCCGCACAGGGCCTGGCTCAGGGGCATAGTGCCTGGCTCAGTTGGAGGGGATCGGTGTCCCATCCGAGGCATGGCGAAGCGGAGTGTGCGGTCATGTCCCGCATTTATAGCGTTCGGGGTAGAGTCTTCGAGGCCGGCTCGGGGGTCTCGACCGCAGGGGGAGGGTCGATCGTGACGAAACCCTGTCCGAGAACAAGGGATACCCTCGAACGAGACGGAGATTCTCGTTTGGTGGCGCCGACGTAATAGGCCTTTCTGGGGCCGCCGCGCCCTTGGGCTTCCCCCTGTGGCCTTCTCGCTGGGCCAGCATGGGCCATAATTTGGGGTACCACGTAGTTTGGTACCCGAGAGTAGCCCCTGAGCCCCCGAGGGTATTAAAAATTAATCCCACAGGGGTTTGGTTACCTTTGGCGGACACCGAATTGTCGTGGGGGCGTGCTAGCGCACCCGCGGGTGTAGCCCCCGAGGGTGTGGGAGAGTGTTTGGCACTCTTTCATACCCTTTGCCTGTCTTTTCTTGTAGACGGAGCCCCCTGTAGCCCCATTCGAGGGGTCGGGGGGAGTACGCCGTGCTACCCTCGGTTTTGGGCTGGAACGCAGGTTCCCATGTGAGCTGGTAACGGGAAGTTTGAGTGGGCGTCCATGCCTCGTTCACCGAGGATAGGCTCGCGGTCGTCGGACACGCCCATGAGAACCTTTGCAAAAGTCTTCTAGACAGGACTCGACCTCGTTCGGTGGGGGTCGAGGGCTCGACGCTCCCCCTCGTAGGGTCCCTCAGTCTAGACGCTTTTGCCCAGTCTAAAACTCACCTGACGGGTCTTTCTAGATTATGTGGGTTCGAGGCTTCCTCTCGTGGGTACCGTCAAGCGTCCCTGACTCGGACAATCTGGGGTGCCTGGGGAATCCTCGATGGGCCAGGGCTCGAACCCCTGATTAGTAAGATGGTAACTTCTTCCATTCGAGGGGGAGGCTTCCGAGTTTTTCCTCCACGTGTCCCGCTCCGCTCGGGGTAATGATGGCAGTCGTAGATTTTATGGACGCCGTGGAGGAAGATACACGCTCCTTTTTAGGCGGCGCGTGGGACGTGGCCTGGGTGAGGCGACCACACGACTGCGGCGTCTGGCCTCCTTGATTACCGTGGGGTGGTTAATGCGCCCCGCGACGTTATGCCTTCCGGGCCCATCCGTCGGTCTCGTTTTGGCGGGCGAGTATCTCGCCCCACGTTTCTGCGCTATTTGTGCTGGCGGCCTGGTGCTCCTTGTATGGGAGTCCCAGAGGAATTTATACATCCCTTGTTCCATGGTTACCAACAACCAAGATTGGGACAGGGGGTGGTTCTACCTTCGCAACGACCGTGACTGCCTCCCGGCGTACACCGGGAGGATTTTGATGGAGAAGCCCGACATTTGGGGCTACGGGGTGTCGCCGCCAGATCGTCAGCAGAAGCTTGGCCCCTTCGTCGAGGCCCTTCAGCGTCTTGCAAGGCACGGCCTTACCGCCGGTGGCGTCATTGCGAACTTCCACTGGCAGTGGGTGCTTCCTCTTATGGAGAGGAGGCTCCTGCTATCGGAGATGGTTCGAGGGGCCAACACCGAGGGCGTGGTGGTGGCGTCGGAGCCGCTGAGCGTTGAAGTTGCCCTTCAGCGCGCGTGGCGTGCCATCGACCGTATGTTGGGAAACCTATGGGCGGTGCCCCTGAGGCCCGAAGACGGATACCTGAGCTTTGTAAGTGTGCTTCTTTGACATCAGTGTTGTTTGTCGTCTGGGTTTTGATTGCCGTATATTGATGTTGCGGTTGTATTCGCAGGGACTCTCCCGCGGCCACTCCTGCCAGCCTCCTGTTCCAGAGGACCGAGTTGCTAACCGTGCTCACGCCGATGAGGCGAAGTGGAAAAAGGACCAGAAGGACAAGAGGCGAAGGCGGAGGGAGCAGAAGAAAAGGAGGCATGAGGAGGAGAACCGGGATAGGCAGAGGCAAGGCCTCTCGCCCCTCCCGACGCCCGAAAGCTCCCCGGGTCATGAGGATGAGGACTCTAACGACTGGGCCTTTGCGGCGAGAAGTCTGTCCCTGCTCGAGGATCCTCTGATTCCGGTGCCTTGCCATCGCGAAACTTCTTCTGCCGACGTGGCGAGTCATGAGGTTTCAGGTTCCGCCGTTCCAGAGGGAACATGCGCAGAGCCTAGCGCCTTGGGGGTTGACACCCCTGTGGTACCCATTGCGCTCGCCGAAGTCGAGGGCCATGGGGAGCGGCGTGCCACGGCCCGGGTCATGGATGATGTCGGTGACGACGCCCTTAAGGTATCCGTTGCGCTCACCGAAGTCGAGGGCCATGGCGAGCGGCTCGCCACGGCTTGGGTCGTGGATGACGTCGGTGACGTCACCCCATCTTCGGGAGCTGCTGACGTGGCGCTTGACGTTGCACACGACGGCACCCTCCAAGATCGCGCGGGGCGGGAACGTGCGTCTGGCGAAGAGCGTGGCGCCGTGCTTGCCCTCGAGGATCCTCCAAGGGAAAGGCCGGCAACCAGCGAGGCGGGAGAAACCGCGCTCGAGGGCCATCGTGGTGATGAGCCTCGCGAAGAGACTCATGCCGCGGGGGCTGAAGTTTTACCGGGGAGCGTCGTGGTTCCGCGTGGCGCCCCTAGGTTGGTTCTATCGCGAAAGCGGAAGCTGCCCATTGTTCGGCGAGTTCCTTTAGCCGCTCAGTTGCTCGTCGAGGCTCGATATCTTGAATCATCCCCGTATACTTGCCTTTGTTTTGCGTAGCCGTGCCGGCGGGCGGGTTCCCCTTTCTCTTGCCCCGACCAAGGCTCTCAAGATCGGGGCGAGCTCTTCACCTCACTTGTCCTCACAGCTCCTGGGCCCCGACAACAAGGGGGTGCAGGTCTTCGTCGCCTTCTTTGACGCTATGGGGCGTTGGAGGACGGCCAGCGGTCGTTGGAGGAACCACCTCGTCTCCTCGAGGGGGCGAGGCCTATGCTCCTAGAGGGGGCACCACGTACCCCCGAAGGGGGTATCGTGGCGTGCCGCGAGGTTAGCCCGGCTCGCGTCGGTGAGCCTTCGGCTGTGGGGGCGGCTCGGGCTATCGAGGCACCCCCCACAAAACCGGAGGGTGCCAAGATCGTGGACCCGGCGCGTTCTGGTGATGCGCCGCCTGCTTCGCAAGGGGAGGTTGACGCCGTGCCAGCCGTTCCGCCCGAGGGGACAACAGCCGCCATGGCAAGCGGTGGGTCCATCCTAGCTGGTGGAGGTGGATTCCCCCTCCTACCGGAGTTGGCGGAGGCCTTCCAAGTGCGGGTCGCCGAGCTGCAGGAGCGCGAGGGTGGCGAGGTGGCGCCACTAGCCCTGGTTCAGTTTGGCGCGGGTCGCACAGTGGGCGAGTTCGGCGGAAGGTGTGTTTGTGTTGATGAGAACGGTGCGCCCGTCCACTGGTAGTCGTACGCCGGTCTTCCCCAGCCATTTGTCCGCGACGCCGAGGCGGAGGAGCAGCTGTGGGAGGTTCAGTTGGAGCGCGGCCGGGCGGTCGTTCATGCGCTGAATGACGCCCTTCATTTCCATCAGGACGTCGGCAAGGTTCAGCAGGTTAGACCCGCCCTTGCCCATTGTCCACGTAGATGCTTCTTAGCCCTTTGGCTTTTGTTGTGATGACCATTTTCCCTTTTCGCGTGCAGGAGCTCCGCAAGGAGGCGTATATGAAGAATGATCAGATTGCTGCCTTGCTCGCGGACATCCGTACCTTGGAGGGAAAGGTGGAGGCTCGAGATCACCAACTGACCGATCTTGCGGCTGCCCGGGACCGTGCACTCGACGAAAGCCGGAAGAAAGGCGAGGTCATCACTTGTCTAGACGACTCGGTCCGGTCCCTGCGCGGCGAGCTTGCTACCGTCAACACTCGGTTGGAGCGGGAGCGTGTTGCGATGCGGCCGTCGAGTCATCAATGGAGCAAGAGAGGCGCTTGCTGGTGGAGGCTCGAGATCACCAACTTGAGCAGGAACAGTCGGCTCGGGAGGCGTCCGAATCTCGGGCCCGGGAGCAGGAGAAGGCGCTCGAGGCAGCCAGGGGTCAGGCCGAGGTCTTCCAGAAGGAAGTAGAGGGTGAGCTTGGTTGCCCACGCCCAGTTTTCCGCCTAGCTTCTTTTTCTGATGTTCCTTTGTTGGTGCAGAGCTGAGGCAGGCTCTCAAGGCCGAGACGGACTCGAGGGAGGCTCTTCAAGTGGCTCACATGGAGACCCGATGTGAGCTGGATGATCTAGAGCAAGCCGCACTAGTTGCCTGCAACGAGATCGCTGGAGCCGACGCGCAGTCCGGCAGCTCCCTAGGCAGTCGTCTCCGGGCGCTTGGGGGGCACGTTACCTCGCGTGTGAAGGACGCCCTGCTGGTGGGTATCCAGAAGGCCCTCCGGGTACATCGTTGCTGACGACCTTGATGATGAAGGGGCAATGGCTGCTATCAACGAAGCCGATGCTGCCGCGGACGAGACGGCACGGGTGCTGGCTGGCTGCTTCGGGACCGTCCTTTTTCCCAGCGAGGATGACTGCGGCTGGGATGACTTGAGCGGTGGGGGCGATCCCTGAAAGGTCTCGGGTCATGGAGCCCGAGTGTAAATAGTAGTTTTTAGAGATTTATCTTTCTCATTTGCTGGATATGAACAAATTCGTTAGACCATGAGCATGGCTTCCGATTTGCCCTTTGGGTTCTTCCTCGTGATCACCTAGTTGGTGCTGGCTTTAGGATTGTTCACGGAAAGCTTAGGCATTGGGGGACTTAGCGTTTTTCGTATCCCTTTTGAGGGAGTTGGTACGCGATCCGTGCCCCCTGCCGTAGCCGTTCGCGCGCCTAATGCCGCTTTCTGGAGACGGTCACGAGTGAGAAGTGCAGGCGTTTTGCGTAGAAAAAGAAATCGAAAAAGCGATCGACTTTTTTGGGGTTTTATCCCCGTGCTAGCCCCCGAGGGAGGGATAATCCTAGCAAGGGTAGGATTGTCCTTTCCTCAGGTCGAGGCTAACCTCGTAGGAGAATTTATTCAAGTCAAAAAGATGTACAGAGATCTGAGGGCTCGAGGGCCGCTCTAAGGGTAGAAGGCACGTAGCTACTGCATGTTCCAAGCGTTTGCTAGGATCTGCCCTTTTTCGTTCGCGAGCTTGTATGTTCCGGGCTTGAGCACCTCGGCGATGATGTACGGGCCTTCCCATGGGGGCGTGAGCTTGTGCCGTCCTCTGTTGTCCTACCGAAGCCTCAAGACGAGGTCTCCCTTGTTGAGGTCTCAACGCCGGACCTTTCGAGCTTGGTGTCGTCGCAAGCTTTGTTGATATCTTGCGGAATGGAGCAGGGCTACGTCTCGTGCTTCGTCCACTTGGTCCAAGGAGTCTTCCCGTACCCGCTGGTTCTTCCGTTCTTGATAAGCCTTGAGTCTTGGGGACCCATATTCCAGATCTGTGGGGAGGATTGCTTCTGCCCCATAGACGAGGAAGTAGGGGGTGAACCCTGTCGCTCTGCTCGGGGTCGTTCTTAAGCTCCAGATCATGGATGGCAGCTCTTGTACCCACTTGCGGCCGAATTTTTTCAGCTTGTTGTGGATTCTTGGCTTGAGGCCTTGTAGGATCATGCCGTTGGCCCGCTCTACCTAGCCATTCGTCTGTGGGTGCGCCACTGCCGACCAATCCACCCGGATGTGGTAGTTGTCGCAGAACTCCAGGAACTTCTTGCCCGTGAACTGTGTGTCGTTGTCGGTGATGATGGAGTTTGGAACCCCGAACCTGTGGACGATGTCGGTGAATAAGAGCACCGCTTGCTCGGATTTAATCCTGTTGATGGGTCGAGCTTCAATCCACTTTGAGAACTTGTCGACGGCCACCAATAGGTGCGTGAAGCCCCCGGGCGCCTTTGTCATCGGTCCGACGAGGTCCAGTCCCTACACGGCGAAGGGCCATGTGATGGGTATGGATTGAAGCGCATGGGCCGGAAGATGCGTCTTCCGTGCGTAGAATTGACACCCTTCGCACGTTCGAACCACCTCCGTGGCGTCGGCCACAGCGGTGGGCCAGTAGAAGCCTTGCCAAAAGGCGTTACCTACTAAGGTGCGTGGGGCAGCGTGGTGCCCGCATACACCCGCGTGGATATCGCGGACCAACTCCCTCCCTTCGGGAATCGGAATGCGTCGTTGTAAGACTCCCGAAGCTCCTTGCCTGTATAGTTTCCCCTTGATAATGAGGAAGCGTTTGGCCCTTCGAGGAATGCGCCTTGCCTCCGTGCGATCAGGGGGCAAGGTACCTTGCTCGAGCCAGTCTAGATACGGAGTCCGCCAGTCTTGAGAGGTTGGGGCTTTGTCGACTTCCATGACTTTGGCTTTGTCTCCCGATGTAACACCCAGATTTCCAGGAAATCCGAATGCTTCTATATGCGTGCCCAGGATGTTCACAGAACACATATAGATTACAAATATTGAATCACAGAGAACACAGTGCTCGAATAAAATGGTTTACATCAGAGTTTAACACAACACATAGTCTTAAACAAATAACACAACGGAAGTCTTAATAAAAGCAAACGTTTCATAACTAGTAGAGCCTCAAGTGCACAGGGACACCGACTGGTTGAACACAGCTAGAAGTATGGCAGATCCTCCAGAAACTCAGCAAGGGACTGATCGTTCATTGCTCCATCTGTTACCCATCCAGGATTTTGTTGAATAGTTGAAAGTGTAAGTAAACCATCTTACTTAACAAGTATAACACGGGTTATGCAAGAACAAAAGGCTTGACACGGTTAAAATGCATTAGCACTTTTACTAGTTTCATTTTATTGTCATCCAAATTACTACAAGTGAGTAGAAACCCAAGTATAAACCTATTAATAATAATGTATAAATAATTATAGAATATTCCAACATCAACCTCTAATATCATCTTCTAATCAAAAAGGATCCAGGCCGCTCGTAACCGTGAGCACGGCTATCATGATAGATCAACACTCTGCAGAGGTTTCGCCCTTTACCCGCTGGTCACATAAATCCAAAAGAACATATGCTACGAGGACTTTCACAAAACACCCTAACAAGCACAGTAGCCGTTTTGGTTCAACATAGGTAGCATAACCCAAGGCATCGAGATTGACGTACGCTCAGGGTGCAACGTGAGGGGGTCAATGGCGTCCAGAGTGAGAGCACAATCATCGTCACGTGTGAAGCTGTCGTACATCGGTGCTTACATCACGGGACTTTGCCTAACCAGACATAGCCAACGGATAAATCCGTCCTCGATGGATCAAACTATACTCTCACCCATGCTCCCCACATACGCCTTTCGGTAACCACTGGCGAGCTAGAGACGTACAAGCTAGTTATCCAAGACCAGAGCCATTATAGTTCCAACAGCGGCAAACAAGTTCCTGGGTTGCCGCTTTAAGAATCGGACCTTATGGAGAGACATTAGAACAAAGCACAAAGCACATGCTCTAATTCCCTAGACCAAACCTTATAGAGACACTAGAACAAAGACGAAGCACATGCTCTAGTTCCCCAAACCATGTTGCTAAAAAGCATCTTTTAGTCATCATTGTAGTGAATCATTATTTCAATATTAACAATAAAATAAATGTTGGTTGCAGCGCATAGCAAATAATAACCATAATGCATATAACCCGGGTAAACAAGGAATAAGGTAGAGACTAGGGACATCCTTAGTCTATATCAATATTAGAGACATGCATATGATCATATGATTAAATGGTGTATAGGTAATCAAGGATTGTCCGTGTTATACTTGCCTTCCTCAGTGTACTGCTGCTACACCTGCTCTTCGGGAACGGGATCGTCGGCGAACTCGAACGGCTCGTCAACTACACACATCGATCACCACACAAGCATCCACACATACATGCAAACAAGGTATTTAATTAGAACAGTACACCAAACATAAACAAAAGATGAAAAGAAGGCTTTATAGTTACTGTACGCTTCACTACGAACACATGAGCGTGAAAATCACTCAAATCGGAGTTAAAGCGAAGAAACTACGCTTAAAACAGGCTCTAGGGGCTTCCTGGTGAGAGTTTTAGGCTTCCATGGGTGTTTTTGGAAGAAACCAGGGACCTAAAACATAATTTCGTATAAAAACCCGAGGGCTAACGAGTAAAACAGCCATCTAGGACAGTGGGCAGTATTTTTCAAAAGCGCAGGGGCTAAACCGAAAGCAAAAGGACTAAACTGTAATTATTTTTGAACTGCTTTGGACCGCGGGTTGATTTCCAAAAACTACAGGGGCTCTTTTGCAAAATTGCCACGACGCCTGTTTGACCGAGGCTGACTCGATTCGGGTTTGATCTGGGCCGTTGGATCTAGATCTGACGGCTCTGGTGAAAGGGGACGGTTAGGTCGCCGGAGCGCGGCGGCCCGCGGCGGCGCCTCACCGGAAGTTCGCCGGTGTTGGGCTTTCCCGGTGCTACAGGGCACCAAACCTCGCCGCGTTTGGCCCGGGAGAGAGAGAGAGGAGGAGATGGGGAACTCGTTTTGAGGGATCTACTCGAGGATTGGGCGACGGTTGCGGCCGGCGACGAGCGGCGGCGGACAAAAAGCTCCGGCGAGCTCGCACAAGCGCGACGCGGCGAGAGGGAGAGGGGAAAAAGGCTCAGCGGGTTCCCTACTACCTTGCGAAGCTCCTGGGCGTGACCTTGTCGACAATGAGGCGGCGAGGCCGCGAGTTGGCGGTGGCGGCTCGGCTAGGGTTTGGCGGCGGCGGCGCTGCGTAGGGCCCCGTGGTGGCTAGGGTTTGGGTAGGGGCCAGTCGAGGAGGGTGGCGGCGCTTATAAAGAGGCGGAGAAGCGCCTTGGCGTGTGGGCCAAGGGAAGGGCGTGGCGGCGCAGCACGGAGTCCAGCTCGGGTTCGAGTTCGAGTTCGACTCGGGCTCGCCCTGGCTGGAGGAGGGGGATGACGGGTGGGGCCCGGCTGTCAGCGGCCCCGAGAGAGGGAGGGAGGCGCCGGCCGTTGGGCTGGGCAGGAGTTAGCTGGGCCGCGCTAGCTGGGCTACTACGATGGGCCACGCGGGGAGAGAGAGAAGGAACTGGGCAGGCTGAGAGAGTGAGGGAGAGAGAAAAGAAAAGGTTTTTCCTTTATTTAAACACTCATTTGAATTCAAACTCAAATTCAAATCTGAATTCAACAATCAAAAAGAAAGCTCCAGCATGAATGCAGCAATAATGTTTCTATTCCCTATATTTGCTTTTAATTATTCAAATTTTCATTTTCCCTATATTTTTCATGAGCACATAAATATAAAAAGCTATTTAATTACTAAAATTTTAATTAGGGCAAATTTTAGGGTGTTACAAACCTACCCCCTTAAGATGAATCTCGTCCTCGAGATTCGGAAGTGGATTGGAAGAGATGTGGATATTCTGCCTTGAGATCATCCTTCCTTTCCCATGTTGCCTCATCCTCTGTATGACGATTCCACTGAACCTTGCACATACGTATCACTTTGTTCCTGGTGACCCTCTCAGACTCTTCTAAGATATTGACCGGGTACTCCTCATAGGTAAGGTCCTCATGCACATTCAACCCCTCTAGCAGAATCTGTTCCTCTGGCACCCGTAAACATTTCTTCAGCTGGGACACATGGAACACATCGTGCACTCCTGCCAATCTCTCTGGTAACTCTAACTGATAAGCTACTTTGCCTCTCCGTTCCAAAATCTTGAAAGGTCCAATGTATCGAGGTGCTAACTTGCCTTTAACATTGAATCTCTACACACTCCTCATTGGTGACACCTTGAGATACACGAAGTCACCAATTTCAAAACTGAGATCTCGGCGCCTCACATCTGCATAGCTTTTCTGCCGTGTCTGAGCTGCCCTCAAATTCTGCCGGATTACCTGCACTTGCTCTTCTGTCCGCTTCAAGACTTCAGGTCCAAATACATCTTGGTACTTCCAGGTGAATGGAATATGCTGACTCATGTGCCTCTCATAAGATGGTATCCTTGATATGCTGCTGATCTGGCACCACTATTCTGTCACCAATCCACGCTGTTCCTTGATCATCCAATCGGAATCCTGGCGCTTTATCTGTCCCAACCTTCTTAATCAATTCCTTGATTTCTTCATCCTCCAATTGACCTTTTCGGATCAACTGCTACTCCTCCGTTTGACAACACGTGACACAAGAATGATGCTTCCTACAGCCGGAACTCACATTCGCTCTACTGAACTTACAAACGATCAACCGATGCTTCGGGAGTCATCCATTGATACTCAACACTATGAGGTGTGCTAGAATGTCTACCCCCCTTATTGTCCCTGACAAACTTCTCACAAAAACTCGGAGCTAGTCCCGATAAACTTAAGAAGATCCACTGAATTGGCAAGATAAGGAACCCAGATAACAGAGGAAAAGGTAGATGATGTGCACAAGAGATAAGGAACCCAACTATTTATTCATTAAATCCTTATACCTTAATCAAATACTAGATGATTGCAGACTTTCATCCGCGCTCATCACAATCATTACAAAGATCCAAATCACACATAAGCATAATAATAAATCATCCAAGCATTTAAAGACATGGTTCACACAAGACTCGACACTCTTAGACTAGTTTTGGACTCAAAAACGTTCTATTCGATCCCTAATACAACTTATGGTAGCATTTAGGGGTCGACGGTGGTGTGGGTGGCGGGAGAGTTGTAGTGCGGCCTCCTGCATGGTGGTGACTTTCCACGGCACTCTGGGTTGCGGGGCACAGGTCCTCTCAACTGGTGCTGCAACTCCTCATTCTTCTGTTGCACGGCGGAGAGCTTCCTCCTTAGCACGAGGTTTTCATCTGATACAGCATCCAGTTCTGTGTTGAGAGTAGCCACAAGCGCCAGTATAGAAACAATCTGGGGGTCTTGAACGTTCACGGTAGACGCGATGGTGCAAGCTGTGGCGCCACTCTTGCGGCAGGGGTGGTACCTCGCTGGCTCATCCTTGATCTTGGCGAAGCACTTGTGGCGGTAGACGTGGTAGGCTCGGCGGGCAGCATCAGCGATCCCTGCCTCCTGGGTATCACGGTTAGACATAGCGTAGTGAACCGATATCTCATGAGCAGCCCTTGCCACCTCATCGGTCACCCTCACGTGCACTGCGGTCCTCCAGAAGCTGCGGTAGAGAACATGCGTCCACCACTCACTGCGGTACTCCACACCAACACGACCGAAGCGGTAGCGGGTACGAAGCACTCGGAGAAGCCTATTGTGGTAGAAGTGGTCGCCTCCATCACGGACGAACTTGTAGACGATCCACCGGAGCGTGCGTGGAGCTATCTGGCGTGGTGACAAGACAGGTGTAGGGCTCCGGGGCACTTCATCATCATCGGACGCGTCTCCAGTGTCGGCGTCCACCTCTTCATCATCAGTTGCGGCCACCATCTGGTCTTCTTGGTCACCTACTGCGGACTCCGAAGTCTCAGGCTCTCGCTCCTCGGGTTCCTCCTTTTCAGGCTCCTGCTGTGGCTCTTCTGCGACCTGCTGTCTCTGAAGCTTCTGTTGCTTGTGCATCTGCACCCAGTCTCTGTAGGTGTCCGGGTTCTGCCTCTTCAGCGGGTACTCTGCGACACGGTACGGGAGTTCTGACATCTTGGGCCTGCAGGGGGTCTGCCTCGTGCGAGCCAGCTGTAGAAGCAAGATGAAAGAGTAAGCAAAAGTTAGGAACTTTTCACACTAGACAGCGGTAGGATAGAACACCATTTTTCAATAGAAACTCAACTCCAAGGTATAAGATAACAAAAAGGCAAGGATTAAGGAAAATCTGATCGACCGTTCTATCTAGGCGGTGAACCTACAGTCAGCACAGCTCTGATACCAACTTTGTAACACCCAGATTTCCAGGAAATCCGAATGCTTCTATATGCGTGCCCAGAAAGTCCACAGAACACATATAGATTACAAATATTGAATCACACAGAACACAGTGCTCGAATAAAATGGTTTACATCAGAGTTTAACACAAGACATAGTCTTAAACAAATAACACAGCGGAAGTCTTAATAAAAGCAAACGTTTCATAACTAGTAGAGCCTCAAGTCCACAGGGACACCGACTGGTTGAACACAGCTAGAAGTACGACAGATCCGCCGGAAACTCAGCAAGCGACTGATCGTTCATTGCTCCATCTGTTACCCATCCGGGATTTTGTTGAATAGTTGCAAGTGTAAGTAAACCATCTTACTTAACAAGTATAACACAGGTTATGCAAGAACAAAAGGCTTGACACGGTTAAACTACATTAGCACTTTTAGTAGTTTCATTTTATTGTCATCCAAATTACTACAAGTGAGTAGAAACCCAAGTATAAACCCATTAATAATAATGTATAAATAATTATAGAATATTCCAACATCAACCTCTAATATCATCTTCTAATAAAAAATGATCCAGGCCGCTCGTAACCATGAGCATGGCGATCATGATAGATCAACACTCTGCAGAGGTTTCGCCCTTTACCCGCTGGTCACATAAATCCAAAAGAACTTATGCTACAAGGACTTTCACAAAACACCCTAACAAGCAGAGTAGCCGTTTTGGTTCAACATAGGCAGCATAACCCAATGCATTGAGATTGACGTACGCTCAGGGCGCAACGTGAGGGGGTCAATGGCGTCCAGAGCGAGAGCGCAATCATCGCCACGTGTGAAGCTACCGTACATCGGGCGCTTACATCACGGGACTTTGCCTAACGAGACATAGCCAACGGATAAATCCGTCCTCGATGGATCAAACTATACTCTCACCCATGCTCCCCACATATGCCTTTTGGTAACCACTGGCGAGCTAGAGACGTACAAGCTAGTTATCCAAGACCAGAGCCATTATAGTTCCAACGGCGGCGAACAAGTTCCTGGGTTGCCGCTTTAAGAATCGGACCTTACGGAGAGACATTAGAACAAAGCACAAAGCACATGCTCTAATTCCCTAGACCAAACCTTAAAGAGACACTAGAACAAAGCACGAAGCACATGCTCTAGTTCCCCGAACCATGATGCTAAAAAGCATCTTTTAGTCATCATTGTAGTGAACCATTATTTCAGTATTAACATTAAAATAAATGTTGGTTGCAGCGTGTAGCAAATACTAACCATAATGCATATAACCCGGGTAAACAAGGAATAAGGTAAAGACTAGGGACATCCTTAGTGTATATCAATATTAGACACATGCATATGATCATATGATTAAATGGTGTATAGGTAATCAAGGATTGTCCGTGTTATACTTGCCTTCCTCAGTGTACTGCTGCTGCACCTGCTCTTCGGGAATGGGATTGTCGGCGAACTCGAACGGCTCGTCAACCACACACATCGATCACCACACAAGCATCCACACATACATGCAAAAAAGGTATTTAATTAGAACAGTACACCAAACATAAACAAAAGATGAAAAGAAGGCTTTAGAGTTACTGTACGCTTCACTGCGAACACATGAGCGTGAAAATCACTCAAATCGGAGTTAAAACGAAGAAACTACGCTTAAAACAGGCTCTAGAGGCTTCCTCGTGAGACTTTTAGGCTTCCAGAGGTGTTTTTGGAAGAAACCAGGGACCTAAAACATAATTTCGTATAAAAACCCAAGGACAAACGAGTAAAACAGCCATCTAGGACAGCGGGCACTATTTTTGAAAAACGCAGGGGCTAAACCGAAAGCAAAAGGACTAAACTGTAATTATTTTTGAACTGCTTTGGACCGCGGGTTGATTTCCAAAAACAGCACGGGCTCTTTTGCAAAATTGCCACGGCGGCCGGTTTGACCTAGGCTGACTCGATTCGGGTTTGATCTGGGCCGTTAGATCTAGATCTGACGGCTCTAGTGAAAGGGGACGGTTAGGTCGCCGGAGCGCGGCGGCGCCTCGCTAGAAGTTCGCCGGCGTTGGGCTTTCCCGGCGCTACAGGGCACCAAACCTCGCCGCGTTTGGCCCGGGAGAGAGAGGAGGAGATGGGGAACTCGTTTTGAGGGATCTACTCGAGGATTGGGCGACGGTTGCGGCCGGCGACGAGCGGCGGCGGACAAAAAGCTCCGGCGAGCTCGCACAAGCGCGACGCGGCGAGAGGGAGAGGGGAAAAAGGCTTAGCGGGTTCCCTGCTACCTTGCGAAGCTCCTCGACGAGACCTTGTCGACAATGAGGCGGCGAGGCGGCGAGTTGGCGGCAGCGGCTCGGCTAGAGTTTGGCGGCGGCTGTGCTGCGTAGGGCCCTGAGGCGGCTAGGGTTTGGGTAGGGGCCAGGCGAGGAGGGTGGCGGCGCTTATAAAGAGGCGGGGAAGCGCCTTGGCATGCGGGCCAAGGGAAGGGCGTGGCGGCGCGGCACGGAGTCCAGCTCGGGTTCGAGTTCGAGTTCGACTCGGGCTCGCCCTGGCTGGAGGAGGGGGATGACGGGTGGGGCTCGGCTTTCAGCGGCGCAGAGAGAGGGAGGGAGGCGCTGGCCGTTGGGCTGGGCTGGAGTTAGCTGGGCCGCGCTAGCTGGGCTACTGCGATGGGCCATGCGGGGAGAGAGAAGGAATTGGGCCGGGCTGAGAGAGTGAGGGAGAGAGAAAACAAAAGGTTTTTCCTTTATTTAAACACTCATTTGAATTCAAATCTGAATTCAACAATCAAAAAGAAATGCTCCAGCATGAATGCAGCAATAATGTTTCTATTCCCTATATTTGCTTTTAATTATTCAAATTTTCATTTTTCCTACATTTTCATGAGCACATAAATATAAAAAGCTATTTAATTACTAAATTTTAATTAGGGCAAATTTTAGGGTGTTACACCCGAGCAGGCCTCGTAGCCCATGGGCTCGTCCTCTTCCGTCGAGGGGTCTATGTCCATGGGTTCGAGGGTGGCCTCTCGGGCGTCTGTTGTCTTCGAGGCCTTGGTGTTAGGGGCAATGACAATTGAAGGCTTGCTGATGTCTTTTGCGAACACGTTCGGGGGGAACGGTAGTTCGTCCCGACGTGATCTTGGCCAGTTCGTCAGCCTCCTCATTGTATCTTCGGGCGATATGGTGGAGCTCGAGGCCCTCGAATTTGTCCTCGAGGCTACGCACCACCTCGCAATAGGCTGCCATTTTTTCGTCGTGGCAGCTTGATTCCTTCATTACCTGGTCGTCGACTAGCTGGGAATCGCCACGAATGTCCAGTCGCTTGATGCCGATCTCGAGGGCGATGCGCAATCCCACGAGTAGCGCTTCATACTCCGCCATGTTGTTGGACGCAGGGAAATTGAGGCGCACGACGTACCGAAGGTGTTCGCCGCGGGGTGAGATGAAAAGCAGACCGGCGCCTGCGCCTGTTTTCATCACAGACCCATCGAAGTACATTTCCCAGCAATCGGCACCGGCCTTCGAGGGAGGGAGCTGAGTGTCTGTCCATTCAGCCACGAAGTCGGCCAGGATCTAGGACTTGATGGCCTTTCTTGGTGCGTAAGTGAGGGTTTCCCCATCAACTCCATCGACCATTTTGAAATTCGACCAGAGACTTCGCGGTTTTGTATGATCTCGCCCAAGGGGAAAGATGATACAACGGTCACCGGGTGTGCTTCGAAGTAGTGTCGTAGTTTTCGCCGAGCCAACACAATGGCGTAGATTAGCTTCTGGATGTGGGGATACCTTGTCTTGGTCTCAGCCAAGACCTCGCTAACGTAGTATACTGGTCGTTGGACGGGTAGCAAGTGTCCTTCCTCGGTCCTTTCTACTACGATCACAGCGCTGGCAACCTGAGTGGTTGCAGCGACGTAGAGAAGTAGAGTTTCGCCTTCCCATGGCGAGGTGAGGACCGACGCGTTCGTTAGCGCCATCTTGAGTCGGTCTAAGGCTTCCTGAGCCTCCGCAGTCCAGGTGAAGCACTCGGACCTTCTCAAGAGTCGGTACAGAGGGAGCCCTTTCTCTCCTAACCGTGAGATGAAGCGGCTCAAGGATGAAAGACACCCCATCACCTTCTGTACCCCCTTCAGGTCTTGAATCGGCTCCATTCGTTGGATCGCCGCGACCTTCTCGGTGTTGGGCTCGATGCCTCGCTGGGAGACGACGAAACCCAAAAGCATGCCATGAGGCACGCCGAAAACGCACTTTTCGGGGTTGAGCTCGACCCCATGCACCCTGAGACAGTCGAACATGATTTTAAGATCGTGCACCAGGTTGTCTGCCTTCCTGGTTTTGACAATGATGTCATCGACGTATGCTTCTATGATACGACCTATATGATCTCCGAAAACGTGGAGCATACAACGCTGATACGTGGCCCCGGTGTTTCAAAGGCCGAAGGGCATCGTAACGTAGCAGTACATGCCAAAGAGGGTGATAAAGGAAGTCGCGAGTTGATCAGACTCCTTCATCTTGATCTGGTGATAGGCGGAGTAGGCGTAAAGGAAACATAAGAGTTTACATCCCGAAGTGGAATCTACTATCTGGTCTATGCGTGGTAAGGGAAAAGGGACCTTTGGACACGCTTTATTCAAGCTAGTGTAGTCTACACACATTCTCTATTTCCCATTTTTCTTTTTCACTAGTACAGGATTAGCTAGCCACTCGGGATGGAAGACTTCCTTGATGAACCCGGCCTCTAGTAGTTTTCGCACCTCCTCGCCAATGGCTCGCCACTTGACTTCATCGAATCAGCGTAGCCGCTGCTTGACCGGCTTGGAGTGGGGGCAGATATCAAGGGAGTGCTTGGCGACCTCCCTCGGAATGCCTGGCATGTCCGAGGGGCTCCACGCAAAGATGTCAGCGTAGGCGCGGAGACAGTCGACGAGCACCACCTCCTATTTGTTGCTGAGGGCGGAACTGATCGTCAACACCTTGACGTCATTGCCGTCAGGGTTGAGCGGGATCGTCTTGGTGTTCTCGGCGGGCGCGAAGCTCCCGTCCTGGCTCTCGTTAGCATCGGGGGGCATGTTGGCAATTGCCTCTAGGTCCGCCAAGAGGGACTCATCGAGGGCCAGGGCCTCGGCCAGCTCGATGCTCTCGACATCGCACTCATAGGCGTGTTCGACCGTTGGGCCAACGGTGATAATTCCGTTAGGCCCCGGCATCTTCATCTTCAGGTAAGTGTAATTTGGTACGGCCATGAACTTGGCGTAGCATGGCCTTCCCAAAATGGCGTGGTAATCCCCCTTAAAACCTACCACCTCAAAGGTGAGCACCTCCTTGCGGAAGTTGGCCAGGGTTCCGAAGCAAACGGGCAAGTCGATCTGCCCAAGGGGTTGCACGCGCTTTCCGGGCGCGACGCCGTGAAATGATGACTTGTTTGGTCGCAACTCCTTGGTGCTGATCCCCATGAGCTCCAAGGTTGGAGCGTACATGATGTTAAGGCTGCTGCCCCCGTCCATGAGTACTTTGGAGAAGTGCGTGTTGCCGATGACGGTATCGACGACGAGGGGATACTGCCCGGGGTTTGGTATGTGGTCGGGGTGGTCCTTGCGGCCGAATGATATGGTCTCCGAGGACCAGTCGAGGTACGACGGGGTTGCTGGCTGGACCAGCAAGACCTCCCGACGCTCTCGACGCCGCTGCCGGGAGGTCATGTTCGCCGCGGGGCCACCCACGATGAAGAACACGTGTTCTACCTCGGGGTAGCCATCGTCGACCTTGTCGCCGGCTTCCTTTCTCGGGCCACCATCCTTTCGGGGGATACGGTTGTAGTACTTCCGTAGCATCTCACACTACTCGAGAGTGTGATTCACTGCGGTCTTGTGATATGGGCACGGTTTTTTGAGGAGATCATCGAAAACCCCTCCTCCACGTGGGGGGCTCGGGATCCCTTGTGATTGGGGTCTACCGCGAGAGCCTCATCGTCGTTGCCACCTCTTTCACGCAGAGCTTGAGCCTTTTTCCCCTTCTTACCGTGCTTCTGCTTCTTTGAGGAGTTATTGGCCTTGCTGCCCTCTGCGGGTTCTTCTTCGGGGCACTTTCCTTTTTTTCCATTGAAGATGGCGTTGGCCGCCTCCTCTCCCGAAGCATACTTGGAAGCTACCTCAAACAGTCGGTTTGCGTCGGGGGGAGGATTTCTCCCCAACTTGCACACCAAGCTGTAGCAGGTGGTGCTCTCAAGGAAGGAGTGGATGATCTGGTGATCGGTGAGGTTGGGGAGCTCGGTGCAACGCTTGGAGAAGCACCGGATGAAATCCCTCAAAGATTCACCGGGCTTTTGGTTGCACCCTCGAAGGTCCCACGTATTCCCGGGCCGTACGTACGTGCCCTGGAAATTTCCCACGAAGGTCTCAACCAGGTCGTTCCAAACGTGGATTCGATTGGGGGGCAAGTGCTCGAGCCATGTTCGTGTGGAATCTGCCAAGTGGAGGGGCAGGTTGCGAATGATCATGGCGTCATCTGTCGCGCCACTGAGCTGGCACGCCAGACGGTAATCGTTCAGCCATACCGTAGGGTCTGTTTCCCCAGAGTACTTGGTGATGGTGGTCGGCTGCCGGAAACGTGAGGGGATTGGGGCGGTGCGGATAATGTGACTAAACACACGCGTTCCCGTCGGTTCCGGCGGTCCATCCCGATCGTTGTTACGACCGTCGCGTCGAGGCTGGCGGGTCCAGGCCTCCTCCCGCCGCCTCATCTGGTTCAGGACGTTCCGGGCGTCACCATCATCCAGGGTGCCTCGAACGTCCCGGAGACGTGATTTCACGGGTACTCGTGCGGGTAGTGGTTCCGCTTCCGGCGTGCGTGGCTCGTCGGTGTGACGTCGCGTAGCATCCCGACGGGAGTTGCCTTGGTACCGTGCCTGCATGTCATTGTTCGGCAGAGGTGAGCCCACCGACGATTCCCCTCCACGTTCGCCCCTCGAGGCCGAGGGGCGTCGAAGGCGGGAAATCGAACTTTCGGCTTGCTGACGTACGGCGTTCTCGACCAGCTTCTGGGCCACGAGGTGGAGTTTTCGCCCTTCGGGGGTGGCTGGTTCTGGCATGGCCCGGAGTAGGGCGGCCGCCGCGATGAGCTTTTGGCTCGTTCTCAGTGCCAGGTCATCATTCTTGTCTTCCGCGAGGATGCGCGCAAGCGCGACTCGCCCTGCGCGTCGTGCGTCTGCATCGCGACCATCATCTTGATCGGCTAGACCGTGGTTAGAGTTTGGTGGTGGCAAGGCATTCCCGTCCCCTAAATGGGGGTGGGCAGCCCGCGGCTGGCGACACGGGTGTGGCTCGCCCTTGGAAAGCGACTGCTCCTGCTCGTCCGAGGGTTGTGCGCCTACTGGATCTTCGGCGCCATCTTCATTGTCTTCTTCGTCAATGGTGTGCCCGTCCGAGCGTTGTGCATCCCGGAGGACGGTGCCAGCGGAGGAACAGTCGACCCGTAGGCTAACCCCCATCTAGCGCAAGAAGGCAAGCCCCGGAGCATAACCTAACCTTTAAAGTTTATGCATCTATGAATTCCCTATGCTTGAGCATTTACGTTTCAAGGAGTTGATTGAATACCTTAGTTGCACATTTCTAGTACCTATGACTTGCAACACTAGTATGAAAGGATCGATAGGGCATTGCTTTAGGTCCGTTACAAGTCGAGTGATTTCCTGTCACTCGCGAGACATAGGAGTTGCTTGTCTTTACTTATGTTGGAATCATAAGGATGGACGGGCGGGATGGTAGATGTAGATCTCCCGTCCGTGTATGATAATTGATTTAAGGTCGAAACGTGTGGTTGAGTATGTCAAGTTTTTGAACGTACCACATGCATGCCGATATATGGGAATCGGTAAGCCCGGTACCAGATTGAAGCAGCTAGGGCCGATAGCCATCTCTCCTTGGAAACTTTTGTTTCCCCTGCCGTACACTTGTGGATATATGCGTGATGCTGTGAGTGAAGCAGTAAACCTTTATCCTAAGGAAGTGGACCCGGTTCCGAATTGTGGATCGATGGGAAAGGTTGGGAAGTGCTTGTACCTTTTATAGCAAGCATTGTCCGTGTGTGTTGGGTTTCCCCTGGCCAGGTAGCAAAATTCGGTTCGAACTGTCCGCTTCTCGCGGTTAATGAGACTGCTTGACCGCCTTGCTGCATTAAGTAACAAGTGGAACTATGAGATTGATGAACTTGTTGTATGAATTAAATTGTACTGCACCACTTGTATGCTTAGAGAGGATGCTAATCTAGAATGGTTAAATCTACTAGAATATGATGCTAAAACTATGAAAGCAAGGATCTACTTTTAGTTGCTTTTTGGCAAACAAACCCACCAGCCAAAAGCCTCTCATGTCTAGATGTCGGTGATGTAGTTTTCACCCGACGGGTAAGCCTTGCTGAGTATTAGTATACTCAGCCTTGCTTGTGGCTTTTATTACAGGTACAGTGTTGGATGTGGCAGTCGATGCCCTTACTTGGCCTACCCAGGTTCCCCCTGGATGGCACATCGAGTGGGTTCTGTCCTTTGCCGAGGAACGGGAGGAGTAGCACCATGGCAGGCTTCATCATGGTGTTACTATGTATCGACGCTAGTTTTCTTTCCGCTGCAATGAACCTTTTTATTCCGCTGCAATGAACTATTTATTTCCGCTGCAATGAACTTGATACTCTGATTTGAATTTCAAACTCGGTTTGTAATAACTTTATGATACTAATTATGTATGTTAAATTTGTGGAATGTTGTAATCTCTGGAACTCACCTTTGTGTGGGCGTGCTTGTTGTTTCGATCGAGAAAAGTACATGGTTAAATCGGGTTAAATCCGACGGCGCTCCAGCTTATTCCGGATTAAGTGCCTGACTACTCGATTAGTGATCCCGGGGTACTTAACTTGGAATAATTTCGGAGTGGTCCGCCACAGCTGGCATCAGAGCCAAAACTGGCACCGGAGAGAGCAACAAACCTTAAATAAACATTTTGAAATAAAACTTGCCAACTCGTACTTCCGCCGCGCTTTGCGATGGAAGGTTATTCTTAGGACCGCTAAGGATGTTACATAGAGCGTGAAGCCTATGTGGGTTAAGGGATCACGATATGATAGGTGGCCAATAATATATTATACTAACTTCCAGCACATTTCATTCTGTCATTTACTTTACGCAATGGTGGGCGCAAGGTACGGCGATTGCTGTAACATACCACGGCACTATATGAAAATATAGTGGCGGCACATAGTCAATACGCTGTGATGGCGTATGAAAATAGAATAGCATGGTGGGCGCAAGGTACGGCGATTGCTGTAACGTACCACGGCACTATATGAAAATATAGTGGCGGCACATAGTCAATACGCTGTGATGGCGTATGAAAATAGAATAGCATGGTGGGCGCAAGGTACGGCGATTGCTGTAGCGTACCACGACATCATATGCAAATATGATGGCGGCACAAAGTCAATACGCTATTTCATGAGCGTATGAACTTGTCAATATGTTGCCTTGGTGACATATGAAACATTGCCCGTTCAATGTTGAACGTTTGGGTGCCACCTCTATAGTGGGTGGTAATGAATGGAGACGCTTTCGTGAGTGCTGGCACGAAAGGTTGATTATATATGCTCTGGAATGGAATTTTCTGCAGGTACACTAACCACGATTCCGTATGATGAACGGTTAGAAAAGTTCGGCTAGTTAATATAGGGAGAGACGGATATTGCCTAGCCACCGGCACTAACTTCGTAGGCCAAAAAGTTTATTGGCATGTGTGATGGTGAGAACGAATAGGCCGCTCATGCATTGCATTCACTGAAATTATATTGAACCTTAATACGTGACCAATCGAACCGCCGTCAAAATTTAAATCACAACCAAAACTCTGCTGAAACCAATCTGTTTGCACCATTAATTCGAACCTGAAAACTTTGCCAAACGAAACAGTGTTCAACATGAAAGTTGTCATAAATGTTATCTAGTTTATGCTGAAGAAAGTTCAACGAAAATGGTTTAGTAGAACTGGAGTTATGTTTAAAATGGTAACCCCCTGTCTGCTGGAAATTTCTGGGAACAGTGAGATAAAAATTGAATTTTTACACCATCTTAATGATAGTTTCTGCTCAAACCTCCAACATGAAACTTGTTTGGAATTACTTAGACAACGTCCTGGCCGGAATTGGGAATTTTGGAGCTTGTAGATTTCAAGTTTTATAATTTTTACTACACTGTCCAGAATCTGTTTATTTTCTTTGGCGCTAACCGGTTCTCACCCATGTCCTTTCTTTTTGGTTCAGAATGGACGCTCACGCTGACTTGGCCAGCTACCCCAACGATGTTTCCTTTTCAGACTGCCTAGGATGGGAAGGTTTCCCTAGCATTCTGTGGTCAGTTTTGCAGGCGCTCGATTATCCTACCCCGCCACAATATGAGAGAACCCTCATCCTAGACCGAGGTGTGACCCGATCTCGTGTGCGTTTGGTGGTATATCGCCATCCACCGTGTCCTAGCTCCCCCACTTGGAGTGTAGAAGTTCATGGACACCACATGGAGACTACTTGTGAGCAAGCTGTCTTGAATGACATCAGTTCTTTTTGTGCTCAGAACCAGGACTTGGTAGAGCACCAGTTGCTTGGGTTGTTCCCACCGACCCAGCCGGATGATCCCCATTGGATGAGGCGCTATCTTAGCTCCCCTTTGAGGATGGCGGAGAATCCCGTCGCTGCAGCTGCACTTATGATGAGGTGGATCCGAGCTTACCACCGCTTGCAGGCACTTTTAGGACGGTCGCAGAGCGAGATGCTCAACCTTGCCATGGACATGTCCGTCCGTGCCCGGGACATTGGGGTTGAGAGGACCTCATTGTCCATTGAGGTGAGTACCAGGGACGCCATGATTGCTGATTTGGAAAGGCAATTGAATGACCTCCACATCGCGCACAACAATGTCCAAAATGAGCTAGCCCAAACAAGAGAAGAGCTTGAGGAAGTGTACGGTACTTTGGAGCATGCCAATGCCATGTTAGCCGCCTATGATGTTCAGCACCTTCTTGAGCAGGAGAGAGAGCATGGGGAAGGAGAGGCCCTCGACTCCGACATGGATACCGAGGATGACATGCCACCCCTTCCAGCTCCACCATCACCTATGGGCAGCGAGGCTACCGCTAACAACCTAAATGATTTCTAGAGTGGTAGTAGCAAGATTACTCCTCCGCATAGCCTAAATTTTGGCTTCATGTTGTAATAGGCTAGATGGAGTTGAGCTCCCCTTAAATATTTTGAGACCATGTAATTTAATGGTGTGGTTGTGATCCAAAACTTGATAAAGGTTGTAATAGCTGTGTGGAAAACATTCTGCAGCTAACTTTGTTTTAATTATTGATGGGTTTTCCATTCATTTCTGGGGTGTGATGTGAACTACAAAGTTGTTTGGAATTTGCCAAACGAAATGTTCACCAAATTTCAACCCCATTGATTAAGCGAAATAAAAATGGCAACCAAAACACTACAGCTCGGCCTGCCGTAAAACAGCAAACGCAGACAGCTAAAGATTGAATTTTTCGGCTTAGTTCCAGTTCGAATTTGATTCTGAGCCAAACATGAAAGTTGTAGAGCATGAAAGTTTCGAGCTACTGACCGAATTGGAGCATTTGACTTGCTTCCTGTTGGGAGATATGATTTTTCTTCCGAACTGCTTGTTGATATGTCATTCCTACGCAGTAAACTTCATTACATTGTCACGTTCTATCTTGTCATCATTATGCAAGCTTATGAAATGTGGCTAATACAAGTACCTACTGCAGATGGCAATCACCCGCAGCGGTCATGACGCTAGTGGCTCCAATGCTAAACAGCAAGGGCCAGAGGGGCAGCAACAGCCGCCACCACCTCCGCCACCGCAGCAACCTCCGACGTGGCAGCAATTGTATGCTACGCAAACGGAGATCCTACGGAACCTGCAGCATTAGCAACAAATGATGCAACAGCAGATGCTACATCAGGGAGGTCAACGGGCCCCTCAGCCTCAAGTGGCCCGGTATGAGGATTTTTTGGCTACACACCCGCCGGTATTCTCAAGAGCCGATGAGCCCCTGGAGGCCGATACGTGGATTCGAGCCATCGAATCCAAGTTCACCATCTTGGCCACGCCTTACACTTCCAACCGCAAGGTGGTTTTCGCGGCGCAGCAGCTCCACGGTACGGCTCTCCTATGGTGGGAGAATTACTTGGCCCTGCAGCAGGAGGGTCACGTAATTGAGTGGGATGTGTTCAAGACTGCTTTCAAGGCTCATCATATTCCTGCCGGCTTGGTAGAGCGGAAGTTGAATGAATTTCTGGCTCTGACCTAGGGTACCCGCACGGTGCTCCAATACGCCCAGGCCTTCAATGGTCTGTTCCCATACGCGGGTCATCACGCCGACTCTGACGAGAAGAAGTTGGAGAGGTTCCGACGTGGCCTCAATACCAAGTTGAAAGCTCAATTGACCACCACCCGTGTGGCCACGTATGGCGATCTTGTGAACCTCGCCATCGCCCAAGAAGACGCCAACGTAGTACACAAGGCGGAGAAGAAGAGGAAAGCTCCCGCTGGACCCTCGAGCGCGCAGCCGCAGAGATTCCGCTTGGTTCCCCCGGCTGCACCGCAAGGACAGTCCAGGGCACCTCAGGGAGGTGGATGGGTTGCTATGCCACCACAGCCTAATGCGCCCCGTTTCCCTCCACCGCCGCAGCAGCAACTGGCGCCAAGGCAGAACGCACAACAGCCAGCTCGCCCTGGAGCCGGCTATCAGTGCTTCAAGTGTGGCAGCAACAGCCACTTTATCAAGGACTGCCCGCAGAACAAGGAACAGAACCAACGCCCGGGAAATCAGCAAAGCAAGGGCAAACAGCAACAGCGTGTGCAGGTCCAACAAGGAAGGCTTAACTACACCACCTTGGCCGACCTACCTGAGGGAGCCCGAGACATGACTGGTACCTTCCCTATCCACACTCAACCTGCTGTGATATTGTTTGATTCCGGGGCAAGACATAGTTTTATAAGCACAAGATTTCATGCAAAATGTGGGTTAAAATCTTACCATACCAAATCATCATATGTGATATCGACTACGGAAGGTAAAATAGCATCCAAACAAGTCACCCGAAGAGTTCCAATCAGGCTGGGAAGTAAAACATTTCCTACTGATTTAATTCTGCTTGGTATGGAAGGGATTGACATTGTTTTGGGGGCCAATTGGATGACTCAACATAAGGTTGTGCTAGATGTTGCGGAACGAGTTGTTTAAATAAACTCGCCTACACATAGCCCTAGTGTGCTATATCTGCCACAACGGAATTGTGTCAATGCTTGTGCTTATACAATGGTAGAAACAACGCAACTAAAGGACATTCCGGTGGTATGTGAGTATGCCGATGTTTTTCCAGATGACTTACCTGGGATGCCGCCGGATAGGGACATTGAATTTGTGATTGAACTCCAACCTGGCACGGCACCTATATCAAAGAGACCATATAGAATGCCACCCAATGAATTGGCTGAATTAAAAATTCAACTCCAAGAACTGCTAGACAAGGGTTTCATACATCCTAGTGTGTCACCTTGGGGATGTCCCGCTATCTTTGTGAAGAAGAAGGACCATTCTTTGAGGTTGTGTATCGATTACCGGCCTCTCAATGCGGTGACTATTAAAAACAAGTACCCACTCCCTCGCATTGACGTCCTGTTTGACCAACTAGCTGGCGCCAGAGTGTTCTCCAAGATTGACCTTCGCTCTGGCTATCACCAAATAAAAATCCGACCTTGTGACATTCCAAAGACTGCCTTTTCTACTCGCTACGGGCTTTATGAATTCTTGGTCATGTCATTTGGACTCACCAATGCCCCAGCCTACTTCATGTACCTCATGAATTCGGTTTTCATGTCAGAACTAGACAAGTTCGTGGTGGTTTTCATTGACGACATTCTTATCTATTCCAAGAATGAGGAAGAGCATGCCGAGCACCTTCGCATTGTTCTTCAAAGATTGAGAGACCATCAACTCTACGCCAAGTTCTCAAAATGTGAATTCTGGCTAGAGAGTGTGAAATTCTTAGGTCACATGGTTTCCAAGGATGGTATATCTGTGGATCCGACCAAGGTGCAAGAGGTGCTGGATTGGCAACCACCTACCTCTGTCCACGAGATTCGGAGTTTTCTAGGTTTAGCCGGTTATTATCGCCGTTTTATTCCGGACTTCTCTCGGATTGGGAAACCCATGACCGAACTCTTAAAGAAGGGAGTCAAATTTGAGTGGAATGACAAATGTGATGAAGCTTTCCACACTTTGAGAAAACATTTAACTTCAGCCCCAGTTTTAGCTCAACCCGATTGCACCAAGCCCTATGATGTCTATTGCGATGCTTCAGGCACCGGACTTGGCTGTGTCCTCATGCAAGAGAACCGAGTCATTGCTTATGCTTCTCGAGCACTTCGGCCTCATGAGCAAAACTACCCCACGCATGATCTTGAGTTAGCAGCGGTTATTCATGCTCTCAAGATGTGGAGACACTATCTGATGGGTGTTCCATGCAACATATACACCGACCACAAGAGCCTCAAATATGTCTTCACTCAGTCACATTTGAATATGAGGCAGCAAAGATGGTTGGAGTTAGCAAAGGACTATGACCTTAGTGTGCATTATCACCCCGGCAAGGCTAATGTGGTTGCGGATGCACTAAGCCGCAAGGCTCGTTGTCATTGTCTTTCCGTGGAGTCCTACGCTGACACCTTGTGCCATGAAATGGCCAAGCTCAACTTAGAGATTGTTCCACACGGGTACTTCAACCATATTTCAGTTGAACCAACCTTGCACGATCAGATTGTTGAAGCCCAATTAAATGACGCAAAGATTAAAATCCTTAAAAGGAAATTGGCAAAAGAGAAGGTGAAGGAAAAATACAAGTGTTTCCGGCTAGATGGGCAGGGAGTGATGTGGTTTGGACATCGCTCGTGTTGCCCAAAAACACTGAACTCCAGAGGAAGATTATGGATGAGGCCCATCTCTCTAAATTTTCTATCCATCCCGGTAGCACCAAAATGTACCAAGATTTGAAACAAAACTTTTGGTGGACTAGGATGAAGCGAGAAATTGCCACGTATGTGTCGGAATGTGACACGAGTCAGCGGGTTAAGGCTAGCCACTTGAAGGTAGCAGGCACGCTTCAACCTCTACCTATTCCCTCATGGAAGTGGGAAGATATAAGCATGGACTTCATTGTTGGACTTCCCAGAACCCCTCAGGGGCATGACTCCATTTGGGTAATTGTGGACCGCCTTACCAAGACCGCACATTTTATTCCGGTCAATACCATTTATACCGCTAAGAGGTACGCTGAGATTTATTTGGAACGTATCGTTTGTCTACATGGGGTACCCAAGACGATAATTTCAGATCATGGTACTCAATTCGTAGCACGCTTTTGGGAACAATTGCAACTATCCCTAGGCACAAAACTGATCCGTAGTTCAGCATATCACCCTCAAACCGATGGGCAGACGGAAAGGGTAAATCAAATACTTGAGGATATGCTTCGAGCTTGTGTTATCCATTACGGGAAGAATTGGGAGAAATGTTTATCTCTGGACGAATTCTCCTATAACAACAGCCACCAAGCGAGTCTTAAAATGGTACCTTTCGAAGCCTTATATGGTAGAAGATGTCGGACCCCATTGTGTAGGTCCCAGGCAGGCGAGAGGTATACCTATGGCCCTGACCTTGTAAAGGAAGCGGAAGAAAAGGTTAGGATCATCCGTGAAAATTTGAGAACCGCCCAGTCACGGCAAAAGAGTTACTTTGATCAACGGCGGAAGCCACTTCAATTCGAAGTTGGCGATCACGTGTATCTCAAGGTCTCCCCGACCAAGGGTGTGCAAAGATTTGGATTAAAGGGAAAACTCGCAACTCGCTACATCGGCCCATATGAAATTACTCAACAATGTGGACCGGTAGCCTACCGTGTGAAGCTTCCCGAGAAGCTCTCAGCCGTGCATGACGTATTCCACGTTTCCCAACTCAAGAGGTGTCTTCGTGTTCCGACCGAAGTTGTTGAACAAGAGGAACTCTCGGTTGAACCGGATCTCTCCTATGATGAGCATCCCATTAAAATCCTCGATGAGAAAGAGAGACAAACACGAAGGAAAGGAGTTAAAATGTACAAAATTCAGTGGAGTCATCACTCCGAAGATGAAGCCACGTGGGAAACCGAAGACTATCTTAAGAAGAATTTCCCCGACATCCTTTCGTAAGCCGAAGGTACTTTTCCCACCTTGTTCCTAAGTTTAATCGAATCTCGGGACGAGATTCCTTTTAAGGGGGGTAGGCTGTGACATCTCTGATGTAAAAATGTAGGAAACACCTTTAAAACATGTTAAAAAGGGAAAAAGTGATGATGGAATTCAAAAATTCATCAAAATTCAAATTTAAATTAAAAAACAAAGGTTGTTTGACACCCAACTGAAATCTCAAGAATTTTGTACTAAACTTGAAAATCACCAAAAATAAAAGTTGTTTGTCATCACAAATAAGGCCTAGACACTGTTTGGAACTTTTGAAAATTTTGCATTTTAGCCCCTCAAAAACTCGAAAAACAGTTCTGAGCACCTTTTTGAATTTGGGTTGTTTGAGCTTGAAAAATTTGAAATTTCAGGTTCACCCCAAAAAGAAAGTTGTGTCCCACATCTCAAATTCCAACTTTTATTTTTACACTTTTTCATGTTCAGTTCAAATTTTAGGAGAAAATTCAAAAGGGGCAATGGAGCTCCACGGAGCTGCCAGCTCAGCCCTGGCGCGCTCTGCGCCTGGCCGGAGCTCGGCCGCCACGTGGCCGGTGAGCGGCGGAGACCGCGTCGAGCTGGCCGAGCCACGGCGTCGGGTGGCTCTTGTCCTCGCGCGTTTGTCCAAGCCTCCCGCGCCGCCACGTCGCCGCTCGACAACACGTCTCGCCTCGCGCCGCGGGAGCGCCATCATGGCGGGCGGAGCGCCGCCGTGGCCGCGCGCTCGCGCGCGTCGCTCAGAGCTCCTCCGCGGGGGATTCCTTCCCACTACGCGCCACGGAGCACTGTGGAAGATCCCTGCAGCGTATCCCAGCGCCCACGCCACGATCCTCCTCGCCCAACCCCGTCGCGCGCTCTGTTCGAGCTCGGGAGCGCTTCAATGGCGCGTCGCGTCGCGTCGCCCCTCGCGCACGCTCCCGAGGCAGCACGACCCCTCTCTAGCGTGCCAAAGCACTCCACCGAGCCACTCACACTCTCCCCTAGCTCGCGCACTTCACCAGTTCACTCCCTCGCGCTCGCTCCCGTCATCTTCAACCTCCAGCCGCGCGGACCGAGCCGAGCTTCGAGACCAAATTCGTCCTCGTCCCTCCACCATTCCCAAATCCCTCGCGCACAGAGCTAGACCACTTCTCGAGCTTCCATTTCCCCCACTTCTCGCGAGCTCTCCCCAACTCTCCGGTGAGAAATCGGATTTTCGCCCAAATCCGCATTTCCGGCCGCCGGAGCACGTGCACGTCGAGCCCCTACTTCGAGCCCTCCCCGAGGTCAACCGAGCCCTCCACTAGCTTCGCCGAGTCCCACTGGTGCTCTAGGACCCCTCCAACCCCGACGAGATCCACCACCCTCTCCGGAATCGAGTTCGCGGTGGCCGCGCCGCCACCGCACGTCGCCGGCGAACTCCGAGCTTCCCCCGGCCTCCCGACCGCCACCAATCGACTCGTGGTGAGCCACAGGTTCTTTTCCCCCACTTCCCCGACCCTATCTCGCCGTCGTTTGGCCGGCGCAACTCCGGCGACGAGCCGAGGGCCTTTGTTCATCTTCTTCGTTTTTCCAGGATCCCAGTGAAAAAGTCAGGGACCTGTTCGTGAAGTTTCAAAAGATACGAGGGCCGGCGCGTAAAAAGATTCTTAAGGTTTAACCCTTTTTCCCGAAATCTTGTAAAATCCACCAAAAATCGTACAAAAGTCAGAAAAATGCACAAAAATACTCCCTGGACTCGTGAGATTGTAAACTCCAATCTCATGTTAGCATGTATATACTTTTGGTGAACCAATTTTGAATTAAAATTCAAACTGTGAATTTAGAAACTTCTGCACGATTTCAAATCCAGAGCTCTGCTAGGGCTGAGCTTTGGATATGTTGTTTGCAGTGACTTTGGACACCTTGTGTATAAAGGGGACATAAAAATATGGACTATAGCTTCAGTTCTGAATTAATTTGTGATTCCTGTCTTTTTGCAGTCCTGAAATTGTTAAAAATAATCCATGCAGCTAAAAATCTCCATTTTTCTCCAGAGACCGAAGAACTTGTTAGCACATCTACTAAAAATGCAAAACTTAATTTTTGCTCTGTTTAGACTAGCAAATAAATAGATATGTGTTTTCGGATAGAAATTTGTTGAGGACTGTCCAAGGGTTATTTTGAGCCACCACTTGGCCAAAGCCCTCCTTGCACTCATGACTAGCTCTGGTAGGAAAATTTCCTGATTTGGATGTATTTTCGATTTTATATGAATTTATCTTGTTTCTTTAGGCAGCAGTTTGTACTATTTTTAATAAATTCTGTGTAGCTCAATTTTAGCTAAATTTTGGAGAGAGCCTAACTCTTATACTCCAGTAGCCGTCATAAAGTTTATAGATAAAAAGGATGAACAGAAACTGAGAAACAAAAATGAGAAGAAATTAAGGTGGAATTGAGTTATATAGAAGAATAGACCTTTTTGATAATTAATTAAAATAAAACTTGGAAAAGTCTAAAATTCCTTTTTGATAATTAATTAAAATAAAACTTGATAATCACTCGGCAGCCACTATAAGTTATGCATCTCATGTAGAAGGCGCTGTTGCGGACGGCTTCTACCATCTCATCCCCGCCGACGGAGAAGGCATCCCGGAGGACGGTGCCAGCGGAGGAACAGTCGACCCGGAGGCTAACCCCCAGCTAGCGCAAGAAGGCAAGCCCCGGAGCATAACCTAACCTTTAAAGTTTATGCATCTATGAATTCCCTATGCTTGAGCATTTACGTTTCAAGGAGATGATTGAATACCTTAGCTGCACATTTCTAGTACCTATGACTTGCAACACTAGTATGAAAGGATCGATAGGGCATTGCTTTAGGTCCGTTACAAGTCGAGTGATTTCCTATCACTCGCGAGACATAGGAGTTGCTTGTCTTTACTTATGTTGGAATCATAAGGATGGACGGGTGGGATGGTAGATGTAGATCTCCCGTCCGTGTATGATAATTGATTTAAGGTCGAAACGTGTGGTTGAGTGTGTCAAGTTTTTGAACGTACCACATGCATGCCGATATATGGGAATCGGTAAGCCCGGTACCAGATTGAAGCAGCTAGGGCCGATAGCCATCTCTCCTTGGAAACTTTTGTTTCCCCTGCCGTACACTTGTGGATATAGGCGTGATGCTGTGAGTGAAGCAGTAAACCTTTATCCTAAGGAAGTGGACCCGGTTCCGAATTGTGGATCGATGGGAAAGGTTGGGAAGTGCTTGTACCTTTTATAGCAAGCATTGTCCGTGTGTGTTGGGTTTCCCCTGGCCAGGTAGCAAAATTCGGTTCGAACTGTCCGCTTCTCGCGGTTAATGAGACTGCTTGACCGCCTTGCTGCATTAAGTAACAAGTGGAACTATGAGATTGATGAACTTGTTGTATGAATTAAATTGTACTGCACCACTTGTATGCTTAGAGAGGATGCTAATCTAGAATGGTTAAATCTACTAGAATATGATGCTAAAACTATGAAAGCAAGGATCTACTTTTAGTTGCTTTTTGGCAAACAAACCCACCAGCCAAAAGCCTCTCATGTCTAGATGTCGGTGATGTAGTTTTCACCCGACGGGTAAGCCTTGCTGAGTATTAGTATACTCAGCCTTGCTTGTGGCTTTTATTACAGGTACAGTGTTGGATGTGGCAGTCGATGCCCTTACTTGGCCTACCCAGGTTCCCCCTGGATGGCACATCGAGTGGGTTCCGTCTTCTGCCGAGGAACGGGAGGAGTAGCACCGTGGCAGGCTTCATCATGGTGTTACTATGTATCGACGCTAGTTTTCTTTCCGCTGCAATGAACCTTTTTATTCCGCTGCAATGAACTTGATACTCTGGTTTGAATATCAAACTCGGTTTGTAATAACTTTATGATACTATTTATGTATGTTAAATTTGTGGAATGTTGTAATCTCTGGAACTCACCTTCGTGTGGGCGTGCTTGTTGTTTCGATCGAGAAAAGTATGTGGTTAAATCGGGTTAAATCCAACGGCGCTCCAGCTTACTCCGGATTAAGTGCCTGACTACTCGATTAGTGGTCCTGAGGTACTTAACTTGGAATAATTTCGGAGTGGTCCGCCACAGGGAGGGTCGATCGTGACGGAACCCTGTCCGAGGGCATGGGATACCCTCGAACGAGACGGAGATTCTCGTTTGGTGGCGCTAACGTAATAGGCCTTTCTCGGGCCGCCGTGCCCTTGGGCTTCCCCTGTGGCCTTCTCGCTGGGCCAGCTTGGGCCGTAATTTGGGGTACCCCGTAGTTTGGTACCCGACAGTGTCCTCATAAATAATGTTTTTGATTAATCATGGGAAATTACTTGCCTGTCCGTGATAATATTGAATGGTAGAAGTGGAAACTTAAGGGTAGTATAGTCAATTTATAACTACTTGTAACAGTCTTTAGTTAATGCTCGTTACCAAATGTTTGGGTGAAGAACACATATTTCTCCTTTTAATCAGCAATCGAATTTTGTATCTGGTATTTCTCTGGGAAAAAGTCTATATCACCCTATAACCTATGGAGGTTGGACTACATAACCCCCCAACCTATGAAACGGTCTATATCACCCCCTGAACTTCTCAGAACCGATCAAATTATCCCCTAAAGCAGTTTTAAAAAATCATAGTAAATCACAGAAAAATCATAAAATAGAAAATCCAATTGTGTTGGACTCCAAATGCGTGAATATAGACATTGAACATGTAATATGGTATGCTTTAGTTTTTTTCATTATAGCTTTAAATCTATGCTTTTCTTCATAGTTGTAAAAAATGCATTAAAGCATACCGTATTATATGTTCAGTGTGTATATCTACTCATTTGGAGTCCAACGCAATTTGATTTTCCATTTTATGAGTTTTTGTGATTTACTTTGATTTATCAAAATTGGTTTATGGGGGTAATTTGATCGGTTTTGACAAGCTCAGGGGGTGATATAGACAGTTTCATAGGTTGGGGGTTATGTAGTCCACCCTTTATAGGAGGGGGTATGATATAGACTTTTTCCTATTTCTATGTCACATGTAATCCAAATTTGCTGATTTTTTTCTGTATTTTTCTATAAGAACCCTATTTCTCTGCATTTTGTAGCGGGTGAGAGCAATGTCGTCCCAGAGAAGGACGAGGAGGAGGAGGACGTCGACGCCACCACGTGATGGTCCTCCTCCGTCGACGGACACCAAGACGATGGTCAACAACGTTGTTGTGTATTTAGTAAACTAAAATTTATTTTGTATGAGAGAACCTGTGTGGGTGGGATGGTACCCAGGTACCCAAGCCCCCTAATACTGAGGATGAAAACAGAACGGGAAAATCCCGTCCCGACCGACGCCGTATCCATGTAAACCGTATAACTGAAAAAGAACAAGAAACAGGAAAAACCGGATAAATCCGGCGAATACATGAGCGGTAGCAGTTGAGCAGTTTTCCTGACCTTAAAGACGATTCCCGTTTTTATCCAGGAACATTCCCGTCAGGATTCCCTTATTAGGCCCAACAAACATTCAGCCCATATGGCAAATCAACTCCACAGCACAACCTGTTGCCCGCGCTTCCTGGTTCATCCCGCCACCCCCTAGGCTTTTTTTATAGATTGTGCGCGGGCAGACAATGGATTCATGGGCGAGGTGGGACTAATGCGCTGCATGCTGGAGTGCGGCAGGCCGCAGGCGGCAGCATATTGCATGCGGGAGTGCTGCCAGTGCGGATGTGCGTGCGCAAGGAGGGCAGAGAGGAACGGGTGACGTTAAGCTTTGACTTGTTTTATTCCTATCATTTTCTGTTTTCTTTGTAAAGAGGTCCATAGTTCCGTACTGTATTTTCATAGGTATATTATTGCATGATAATTGAAAAATAAAATCCATTTAACTGTTTCATGCATAATGCCAAGTCCAAAGTTACAAGTAATAGACCTCATCAATTAGTATTGTGTCTATGTATGTGGTCTTATCCATGTGAGCAGAGAGGTCATGCAGACTAATTCTTTTAACTTTGACTATAGAATTATTTTAACACCTTCTCGTTCAAACAATCATTCCTACCTGCATGTCATTGGATCTTAACCATGTACTTGTCTCATAGTATATGAGACTCTCTTTTTTATATTTTCTATTCATACTATGTTTGTTAGGTACGCATAAGTTGTCCCTAATGATCTTATTATTTTGATGTTCCCGACCGTAATTAATATTTTCCCGACCGTAGCCAGCATGTTCCCGGCCGAATTGTCTCGTTCCCGATATCCCGTAATATCGCTTTCGTTTTCCCGCTTTCCCGTTCCCGCTTCTGTTCCCGGTAAAAAAATATGGTAGCGAGAATGGTTAAGGTGTTTTCCCGACCGTTTTCATCCGTACCTACTACGATCGCGTCCGAGCGGCCGTGGCACGGGCGCGCAGTCCCCCCCCTCCGCCTTTTTTTTTCTTTTGTTCTTCCACGGTTCCGCCTCCGCACGTTCTTTTCTGTTCGGTCTTCCTTTTTTTTCAATCGTTTTTTTGTACGAGAGAGAGACATGCGCCGGTTTTTCTCCGTACGAGGGACACACCACGTGATTTTGGCCACAAATCTCATCACCCTAACGACATCAACATGGCAGCACATGAGTATAGGAATAAATTTGTCTATATTTTATAAACTGTTTTATTTTAGGGCTCGTTCGGTTTCATCGGATTCAATCCAGGCCAGGAATGATAAATATAACATGAAATTTATGATAGTCACAATAAGAGGTCGGGATTCATTCCGGGTCGAGAGCTAATTTACTCACAATAGTGACACCAAAAGACCGGAAATCAATCCACTAGTCAAGAGGTGTGGAACCATTCCGGATCTCTTGTTGTATCTATCATGAGTAAAATTAATTTTTGACCTGGAATAAATCCCGGCTCTAGCTATACCCACCATGAATTTCTTCTTATACCTGTCATTCCGGGCCCGGATTGAATCCAATGAAACCAAAGAAACGAAATCTTTGTCTACGATCATGTCAATTTTCATCAAGTCAAATGTACTTTTAATTTGTATAACTTCTCTACATATTTTGTAACTTGGTCAAAGGTCTTGCATTTCATAACTAATGACAATCAAAATCTTTTGCTACCACGTTGATGATAAATAGATTGTTGATTAATGTTTATTCACCACATGACAGAACATTAAAATAATTTGTTTGTGGTCTAATACCAGAATTGAATTTGAAATTACAGAATTTTTTTAAAAAAAAAATTGAAATTACAGGCATGGCAACAAGGCAAAGCCAAAGATCTTGTCACAGGTCGATGTGAATACATCGAAAAGATGGTTGGAAATTTTGTGTCTTCATTGTCGTATTCGCTCGATCATTCTTGCTACGCAGCTGCAAGAGTAGGGTTCATCCTCTGAGTCCCTGACCTGCACAACCAGCCCAGTAAAATTGCTATTCATCCTTCGAGAAATGATCAAGTTTCTGATTATTGTCCACACACAGGATAGGGCAAAAAAAGAAAAATGCAGAAAAAATAGCAAGCCTGTGTACACTGTTATCAACAAAAGGATTCTAGGATGACATGCAACATCTAGCATCGTTGACTAGCCTGCAGGTGCACCAACCAGAGTCCGCCATTGTTATCTAGCATTATAAGTTGCACATATCCAAAATCCAACACAAGATAGGACCAAAACCTCAAGTTCAATGGTGCTAACTGCAGACAGGAAAAAATCATTTAAAGCTCAAACTTCTAGTCCAGGCACCTAAATAACATTACTAATTTTACCAGTCCAGAATAATATGAGCCTATTTTTTGTACCTTTTGCAGATCATTTGATTTATTTTTTCTTGATTCAATAAGCCATGTCAATCTAGCCATCATCATTCCATCTGAGTAATCTTGCTGGTGCTACAGAGGGACTCAATATTGAGTAGGACCATCCAAATTAAACAAAGCAAAAGGTGAACAGACTGCAGTTAATGCAAGTGGCCTATATTCCAACTAAAATGTATTAGTGACTAAATAAAATTCTCCACCACCAAAATAATCTTAAATAACAGAAGGTGGAATTACCATGATGCAGCACAAGCCCATTTAGTTTTAGTATGTATGCAACAAAGTATGATGCAGCACAAGCCCATTTAGTACTACAAAATCCATTTGGAATGATTTATGATTTAAACATCACATGACTTGTGTTAGAAAATTAATACTGCTTATGCCAGTTAATTATTCACTTCTTCGGACCTTTACATGCCAGAACAAAACAAGACATGGTCACCAACCCGATCTGGACGAAACATGGGAAACTAGGAGCTGCTACAACTAACTAATAGCTCACAAAGTCAAAAGGATAAAATGGATATGAAACAAAAACGAGAATCAGGAGCTCTTCTACAACACGCTGATGACGAGGAACAGGATTGGCTAACCCACTGAGTTGCTCATCTGCTAATCACGGATCATTAGTTGCACAGATCCAAAATAGAACCACGTAAGACAACCGCATGCTCTGTCAAGGCACGGGTAGGGTATTATATAAAGCAAAATACTAAACTAAACAAGCGAATAACTCATAAATATCTTATGGCCCATCAAAAAATCACAATCCTTGAAACATTATATATGTTTTAAAGCATATAACACCTAGTTTTGATCACCAAGCCTGTACTAGTATACTGAATGCAGTGACCAGAACCATACAAGCAGTAGCAGGCTAGCAGGTAGCAGCAGACAAGAACACTAACGCTGTAATAATTTGCCAATTGTCTGCTACAAATAAACTGAACTATCAATCAATAAATAAAGCGAAATCTGTCAAATAATTTTCTAACTAATCTAGTAATCATAAGTCATAACTCCGGTGAGAGATGTTATCTACAACTATCCACAGAAGTTGGACTCGGAGACTAGCCAAAGAAAAAAAATCCCCTCCTGAACACTGCCACACTACTCTGATGGGCCGAACTAGTATCTCCAAGTCCATAAGTCGGCCTGCGTGCCGCAGACGTGTAACGAGCCTAGCCCAATCTATCCAATACTGTCTATACTTGCCGCGTGGGTGGTTGGGAGGAAAGGCAAGGAGAAAAACAAACCTAAACTACTTCCTATCTTCTCCTTCCTCGTCCTCGAGGCGGCGCCGCCATGCTCCCTCGCCGTGCGTGACGCCGGCACCTTCCGGCGACCGGATTCCGTGTCCCGCCAATGTCGATCCAGCAGATTGATCTACCTCTCAGCGCAGCGACTGTTCCGACGGCGATGCGACCCTGGTGTCAACCCTACCCACCATCCCACCCTTAGCTCCACCTCCACCACTACAATCCCCAACATCTAGCCCTCCACCACCACCACCACCCAAGCCACGCCTTCGCGGGAAGAAATTACCAACCCTCACGGTGCGCATAGCAACCGTGGAGGACAAAATCGACCTGCTGATTGCGGAGGTCAAAGCCCTTCAAGTGAGCCAGATGAAGATCACGACTACCGTCGACTCGATCAACAAGTGGAGCATCAACGCAGAGCAGATCTCCACTGAGCTTAACAAGGAGCTCACGAACCTCGCGTCGCGCATGGAGGCTTTGGAAGTAGCAACATCGGCAACTCCAAACCCGCCACCACTATGCGACGGCAATGACCAAGCCAACGGCCACCACGGCAACAACAACCTCCAGGGTGGTGATGAGAGGTTGCCCTCAACCCATCACACCCTGGGCAAGGGTGAGTTAACAAATCCCAAGCCACCTCACCCAATTACCATGGATAGCCTAGAATCTAGTAAGAATCGTGATATTGCTCCTTACCATGCTCCATACAGTAGAGAATTTAAGCTGCCCAAGGTTGATTTTCCTAAATTTGATGGTGAACACCCTCAGGTATGGCGAGATAGATGTGAGAAATACTTTGCCATGTTCAATGTGCCACCAAATCTGTGGGCCCCTTTTGCAACCATTAGTTTTAGGGGTAATGCTATGCTTTGGCTGCAGATATATGAAGCTCAGCATAGTATAGATAGTTGGCATGATCTCTGCATCGCGGTTAACCAAAAGTTTGGTAGAGACATGTACCACAATTACATGAGGGACCTTCTTAACATTAGGCAAACCCAGGATGTCTTAGAGTACGCCAACCGCTTTGAGCAGGCTAAGCATCGGGTTCTTGTACATAACAGGGACCTGGACCAAGTTTTCTTTGTACAAAAGTTTTTGGATGGTCTTCGTTATAACATTAGTAATGCTATAGCACTGCATAAACCGAGAACTGTTGATGCTGCATTATCACTTGCCTTGATGCATGAGAAGTTACTGGAAGCCTCTGCAAAGAGGTATCACAACCGAAGTCCCAAGGAATTTGGCAGGAATACAGTAAAAGGTCCACAAGGAATTTCAAGCAGTATTCTGGATACTCCTGCCCTTCCTGGATCTTCACCAACCTCAGCAGAAGACAATACCCATAAGTCTGCTGCTGATACTAAACGAAAATGGGATTCTAAGCTCATAAATGCAAGCCCAGAGAAGAAATATGGGGCTCCGCATGAAGTGTGGAGACAAGTGGGGCAGACATCATAAATGCCCCCAGCAAATCCCTTTGCATGTCCTGGAGGAACTGTGGGAAGCAGTCAACCCAGACAGTTGCTCTGACGAGGACCAAGATCATTCTTCCAGTGATGAGGAGCTATTATCATTATCCTTTGCAGCTGTAGAAGGCATTCAGGGCAAGAAGACCATAAGACTCCGAGGTCTAATTCAACAACAGGAAGTTCTGATCCTAATCGACTCTGGAAGCTCTAGCACTTTTCTAAGCACTGCAGCAGCTGAGAACCTTCACTGTTCCACTGAACAGACAACCCCAGTGAACATTACAGTGGCTGATGGAGGACAAATGACCAGCTCTCAGATTGTCCCTGAACTTACTTGGTGGAATCAAGGTCACACATTCACCTCATCAGCTCGAGTGATTGACCTCAAGTGCTATGATATGATTTTGGGCATTGACTGGCTAGAACAACACAGTCCCATGTGGATTCACTGACGGAGGAAGAAGCTGAGTTTCACTTACAAGGGGCAGAGAATCACCTTAACATGAGTCAAAGAGTGCACTGACAGCTGTTTCAAACTTAAGCCCAATAAGCTAAAGGGTATGTGTGGCGGACCACTCTGAAATTATTCCAAGTTAACTACCCACGGACCACTAATCGAGTAGTCAGACACTTAATCCGGAATAAGCTAGAGCGCCGTCGGATTATACCCGATTAACCACGTTCTTTCATGATCGAAACAACACGCGCGCTCACACGAAGGCGAGTCCCAGAAATTACAACATTCCACAAGTTCAACTTAACATAAATCTCATCAAGTTATTACAAACCAAGTCTGAAATTTAAATAAATAAATTAATCGACGATACATAGCAACACCATAATGAAGCCGTCTATGGTGCTACTCCTCCCGATCCTCGGAAGAGGTCGGAACCCCCTCGACGTGCCAGCCAGGAGGAACCTGGGCAGGCCAAGTGACATAATTCACCGTCTCATCCAAAGTAGCACCTGAAATAATAGCCACAAGCAAGGCTAAGTATACTAATACTCAGCAAGGCTTACCCGTCGGGTGAAAACTACATCACCGACTCCTAGTCATGAGAGGCTTTTGGTTGGTGGGTTTGTTTTGCCAGAAAGCGACTCAGAGTGGATCCTTACTTTCATTGTTTTAGCATGAATTCTAGTAGCATTAACCATTCTAGATTAGCATCCTTTCTAAGTATGGAAGTGGTGCAATACAATTTAATACAAACAACAAGTTTAACATCCTCATGGTTTCACTTCGTACTCAATGTAGCACAGCGGTCAATGTGGCGGACCACTCCGAAATTATTCCAAGTTAAGCACCCACGGACCACTAATCAAGTAGTCAGGCACTTAATCTGGAATAAGCTGGAGCGCCGTCTGATTATACCCGATCAACCACGTACTTTCACGATCCAAACAACACGCGCGCCCACACGAAGGTGAGTCCCAGAAATTACAACATTCCACAAGTCCAACTTAACATAATAGTCTCCACAAGTTATTACAAACCGAGTCTAAAATTCAAATAAAGTATGAGAGTTTAATGCAGCGGAAAAAAACTAAACGACGATACATAGCAACACCACAATGAAGCTGTCCATGGTGCTACTCCTCCCGATCCTCCGAAGAGGACGGAACCCACTCGACATGCCAGCCAGGAGGAACCTAAGTAGGCCAAGTGATGGAATTCACCGTCTCATCCAAAGCAGTACCTGAAATAATAGCCACAAGCAAGGCTGAGTATACTAATACTCAGCAAGGCTTACCCGCCGGGTCAAAACTACATCACCGACTCCTAGACATGAGAGGCTTTTGGCTGGTGGGTTTGTTTTGCCAAAAAGCAGCTAAGAGTGGATCCTTACTTTTATTAATTTAGCATCAGGTTCTAGTAGTTTCAACCATTCTAGATGAGCAATGTTTCTAAGCATACAAGTGGTGCAATACAATTTAGTGCAAACAACAAGTTTATCATCCTCGAAGTTTCACTTGTTACTCAATGTAGCACAACGGTCAAGCAGTCTCATTAACCGCGAGAAGCGAACAGTTCGAACCGAATTTCACTACCTAGCCAGGGAAACCCAACACACACGGATAATACCTGCTATAAAAGGCACAAACACTATCCAACCTTTCCCTTCAATCCACAGTTCGGCGCCGGGTCCATTCCCTTAGGATACAAGGTTATCGGATACTCGCGGACTTACACCGGCCGATCTCACGCATGTAATCACTTGTGTACTGCAAGGGAAAAACATTTCCAAGGAGAAATGGCTATCAGTTCTAGCTGCATCAATGGGGTACCGGGCTTACTGGTTCCCATAGGTCGGCATGTGCATGGTACATTCAAAAACTTGACGCACAAAACCACACGTTCTGACCTTAAACCAATTATCATACACGGACGGGAGATCTACACATACCATCCCGCCCATCCATCCTTATGATTCCAACATAAGTAAAGACAAGCAACTCCTATGTCTCGCGAGTGACAGGAAATCACTCAACTTGTAACGGTCCTAAGACATAGTATTTCAAGACATAGGTAGTAGAATTATGCAACTAGGGTATTCAAACAACTCGTTGAAATGTAAATACACAAACATAAATAAATCATAGTTGCATAAACTTTGAAGTTAGGTTATGCTCCAGGGCTTGCCTTCTTGAGCTACACCGGCGTCAGACTACGGGTCAATCACGATGACGTTGTCACCACCTTCGGGAGCTTCTTCTTCATTGGACGTCTTCTACATGAGATGCACAAGTTTAAGTGTTGCTGCAATTTTTAGGTCTAAAAGCTAAGGCACTTGAAGGCCATATTTACCTAGATACTTAAGTGTACAATTCTTTTCTTTACAAGAATAGAGAAGGGATGCTAGGCTTAAATCTTATTTGATGGTGATTGTGTACACATATAAAACAATTTAAACTATTATTTCTTATGCAAGCGTTCAGTTCTGGAATTCAAACTTCACATGCACCACATTTGCTTTAATTATCAAAAGTGATCTATATCCTTTTATGAAAACCAATTTTACTCTAGTTCCTTCTCATTTTCGTTTCTCTGCTTCTGTTCATCCTTTTTATCTACAAACTCTATGACAGCTATAGGAGTACAAGTTACTGTCCAAAGAGTCAAGATTAAATCATATAAAATCAAAACTACTTCCAAAACAGTAGATTTTTCTACCAGTGCTAGTCATGATCAAAAGAAGAGCTCTGGCCAAGTGGTAGCTAAAGATACCACTTGAACTGTCCTAATTAATTGCCAAACCAAAAACCTATATCTATTTATTTGATAGTCTAAACAGGGTCAAAAATTAAGTTTAGCATTTTTCTAGAATGTGCTAGCAAATTTTTTACTGCAAGAAGTATTTGTAATAAATCTAGAACTGAGCTAGAACAGAAATCACTAAACAATTCATAACAGAAGCTACAGACCATATTTTTAGGTCCCCTTTGGACACAATGCTACTACAGGCCACACAACCTCCAAAGTTCAGCTAAAGAGGAGTTCAGGATTTGAAATGATGCACAAAACTCTAAAAACTGAGTTTAAATTTTAATTCAAAAACCATTCACCAAAAGCGTATACATGCAAACATGAGATTGGAGTTTACAATCTCACGAGTCTAGGGAGTATTTTTGTGCATTTTTCTGATTTTTAACGGATTTTAGAAGATCTCGGAAATTTGAACTAGATCTAAAGAATCTTTTTACGCTAGGAACCCTAGATCTTTTAAAACCTTACGAAAGGGTCCCTACACTTTGCATGCAGGCCCCTAGAACTAAAATGGGGAATGCGAAAAGGCCCTTGGCCTCACCGGTGGCCGGATTCCAACAACGGCGCGGTTGGAAAGGCCGGGGATCTAGGCGGGAACGACGAGGGGCTTACCGCGCGTCGTTTGGAGGTGGAATCATGGCTTAAGGCGTCGCGGTGCAAGCTGGCGATGTTGAGCGGCGGAGCTCCTCCGCTCGGGGTCGTCGCCGGCAAGGTGGAGAGGTGCTCGGGGTGGGAAAGCCGGCCTGAGAGCTTCAGTGAAGGCCGGGAAGCTTATCGGGGTCTCGGTTTGGCGGCTGCGGGGTCGGAGCAAGCAGTCGACGATGAGGTGGAGCTCGGCGGCGGAAATGGCAGAGCGGCAAGGGAATCCTTCGATTCCCGGCGAGGGCTGCTCGATTCCCGCTGGGATTGGTTCGAGGGCTAGCTAGATGGTTGAGCGAGCCTCGGGTGCAGTGGATTGGAGAGCCATGGAGGGAAGGGCCGTGAATTTGGCATGCGGCTACAAGTGTTCGAGCTCTGCTCTTCGCGGCCGGAGTTGGAAGAAGGAGCGTGGGAGCGCAAAGAAGGGAATGGCGGTGTCGCAGGGTTGGGCTAAGGAGACAGAGACTAACTAGAGGAGCCTTGGAGCGTGTTGGAGCCGGCTGGGCAGCTCGGGGACGCGTGCAGGTGGATGGGCGGCAGCCAGTGCGCCATTGATGGCCTGGCGAGCTCGGGCAGGGCGCGGCTGCGGGTTGGCGGTCAAAGATTGTGGCGTGCGCGACGGAGGATGCTCTGGCGATGCTGCTAGCGCTGGTGTGGGGCGAGTGACCAGGTCAGGCGGCTTTGGGCAGGCGTGGCGCTCTGCGCCAATGGCGGAGCGTAGCTCGCCATGATGGCGCGCCCGCTCGACCCGTCGAGGTGGCGTGCGGGATGAGCGATGGGATGGCACAGGGTGTCAGACGCGTGCGCGAGAGGCCGGGAAATAGCTGCTTAGGGCTAGGCCAGTCAGGCGAGGTTGCCGCCGCTCGCCGGCCACGTGGGGGCCAGCCGCGGCCTGGGCCAGAGCGAGCCAGGGGTTAGGTCGGAACGCCCGGGGGGCTTGCCCGTTCCAACCCATTTTTCTCCAAAGATTTGAACTAAACATTCAAAAGTGCAAAAACAAAAGTTGTATTTTGAAAGATGGGACACAACTTTCATTTTGGGATGAATCTGAAAATACGAATTTTTCGAACTCAAACAAGCTAGGTTTGAAAAGGTGTTCTGCATGGGTTTTAGGGTTTTGAGGGGCTTAACTGCAAAATTTGAAAATGTTCCAAACAGTAACTAGGCTTCATTTGGGATGAAAAACAACTTTTATGTTTGGAGATTGTCAAGTTTAGTAGAAACTTTTTGAGATCTCAGCTGGGTATCAAAACAGCCTTTTGGAAAGTTAAATTTTGAATTTTTAAACCCAATTTAAGTGTATTTCCATTCTTTTGCTTTAACCCTGTTTTTGCTCCTTGTTTTTAGTGAACTTTTAAGCTTAAACATCAGAGATGTCATAACCTACCCCCCTTAAAAAGAATCTCGTCCCAAGATTCGATTGTGCTTTTAAGGACAATATGGGAAAAGATACCTTGGTCTTAGGGAGGAAGTCGGGGAAGCCCTTCTTAAGATAGTCTTCGGTTTCCCATGTGGCTTCATCTTCAGTATGATGACTCCACTGAATTTTGTACATTTTAATTTCCATTCTTCGGGTCTTTCTCTCTTTCTCGTCGAGGATCTTGATAGGATGCTCATCCTAAGAAAGATCTGGTTCAACCGAGAGTTCTTCTTGCTCAACAACCTCGGTCAGAACACCAAGACACTTTTTGAGTTGGGAGACATGTAAAACATTGTGCACGGCGAAGAGCTTCTCGGGAAGCCTCACACGACACGCAACCAGTCCACATTGCTGGGTGATTTCATATGGACCAATGTAGCGAGGTGCAAGTTTTCCTTTTAACCCAAATCTTTGTACACCCTTGGTCGGGGAGACCTTGAGATACACATGATCGCCGACTTCAAACTGAAGGGGCTTCCGTCTTTGATCAAAGTAACTCTTTTGTCGAGATTGTGTGGTCCTTAGGTTTTTACAGATGATCCTAACCTTTTCCTCTACTTCTTTTACAAGGTCAGGGCCATACGTGTATTGCTCACCCGCCTGAGACCAACACAACGGTGTCCGACACCTTCTACCATACAAGGATTCGAAAGGTGCCATTTTCAAACTTGCTTGATAGCTGTTGTTATAAGAGAATTTAGCCAGAGATAAACATTTCTTCCAATTCTTCTCATAATGAATAACACAAGCTCGAAGCATATCTTCAAGGATTTGATTCACCCTTTCCGTCTGTCCATCGGTTTGAGAGTGGTAAGCTGAGCTTCGGATCAGTTTGGTGCCTAGGGACAGTTGCAATTGTTCCGAAAATCGTGCCACGAATTGTGTACCACGATCTGAAATTATTGTTTTGGGTACCCCATGCAAATAAACGATCCGTTCCAGATAGATTTCAGCATACTTCATGGCGGTACAGGCTGTCTTGACCGGAATAAAATACGCGGTCTTGGTGAGTCGGTCCACAATAACCCAAATGGAATCATACCCTTGAGGGGTCCTGGGAAGTCCAACAACGAAATTCATGCTTATACCCTCCCACTTCCATGGGGGTATAGGAAGAGGTTGAAGAGTACCTGCTACCTTCAAGTGGCTAGCCTTTACCCGCTGACACGTGTCACATTCCGACACATATTTGGCAATTTCCCTCTTCGTCCTAGTCCACCAAAAGTTTTGTTTAAGATCTTGGTATATTTTGGTACTCCCGGGATGGATGGAAAATTTTGAAAGATGGGCTTCATCCATAATTTTCCTTCGGAGTTCGACGTTCTTGGGCACCACTATCCGATGTCCAAACCACATCACTCCTTGCCCATCCAGCTGGAAGCACTTATATTTTGCTTTTCCCTTTGCCAGTTTTCTCTTTAGGATTTTAATGCTTGCATCATTGAGTTGGGCCATGACAATTTGGTCGTGCAAGTTTGGTTCAACAGAGATATGATTGAAGTACCCGTGGGGAACAATCTCCAAGTTGAGCTTTGCCATTTCATGGCACAAGGTGTCAGCATAGGACTCCACGGAAAGACAGTGACAATGAGCCTTGCGGCTTAGAGCATCCGCAACCACATTGGCCTTCCCGGGGTGATAATGCACATCAAGATCATAGTCCTTAGCCAACTCCAACCACCTTCGCTGCCTCATATTCAAGTGTGCCTGAGTGAAGATATACTTGAGGCTCTTGTGGTCTGTGTATATATTGCAGGGAACACCCATTAGGTAATGCCTACAAATCTTGAGAGCATGAATAACTGCTGCCAACTCAAGATCATGAGTAGGGTAATTTTGCTCATGCGGTCGGAGTGCGCGAGAAGCATAAGCACTGACCTGGTTCTCTTGCATAAGGACACAACCGAGTCCGGTGCCGGAAGCATCACAGTAGACATCATAGGGCTTGGTGCTGTCGGGTTGAGCTAGGACTGGGGTAGAAGTTAAATGTCTTCTCAACGTGTGGAAAGCCTCTTCACATTTATCATTCCACTGAAATTTTACTCCCTTCTTTAAGAGTTCCGTCATGGGTTTAGAAATCCGAGAGAAATCCGGAATGAAGCGGCGATAGTAACTGGCTAGACCCAGAAAACTCCGAATCACATGGACAAAGGTAGGTGGCTGCTAATCCATCACCTCTTGTACCTTGGTTGGATCCACGGATATGCCATCCTTGGAAACCGTATGACCCAAGAATTTCACACTTTCTAGCCAGAGTTCACATTTAGAGAACTTGGCGTAGAGTTGATGATCTCTCAACCTTCGAAGAACAATGCGAAGGTGTTTGGCATGGTCTTCCTCATTCTTGGAATATATGAGAATGTCATCAATAAAGACCACCACAAACTTGTCAAGCTCGGACACGAAAACAAAATTCATGTGGTACATGAAGTAGGTTGGGGCATTTGTGAGCCCAAATGACATTACCAAGTATTTATAAAGTCCGTAGCGGGTAGAAAAGGCAGTCTTGGGAATGTCACAAGGACGATTTTTTATTTGGTGATAGCCAGAGCGAAGATCAATCTTAGAAAACACTCTGGCGCCAGCTAGTTGATCAAAAAGGACATCAATGCGGGGAAGTGGATACTTGTTTTTGATGGTCACCGCATTAAGAGGCCGGTAGTCAATACACAACCTCAAAGAGTGGTCCTTCTTCTTCACAAAAATAGCCAGACAACCCCATGGTGATACACTAGGACGGATGAAACCCTTGTCTAACAATTCTTGGAGTTGAATTTTTAATTCAGCCAACTCATTAGGTGGCATTCTATAGGGTCTCTTTGATATAGGTGTTGTGCCAGGTTGAAGTTCAATCACAAACTCAATGTCCCTATCCGGCGGTATCCCAGGTAAGTCATCCGAAAAAACATCGGCATACTCACGTACCACCGGAATGTCCTTTAGTTGTGTTTCTACCATGGTATAGGCACAAGCATTGGCGCATTTCCGGTGTGGCAAATAAAGTGCACTAGGCCCATGTGATGGCAAGTTTATTTCCACAACCCTTTCGGTAACATCTAGCACAACCTTATGTTGAGTCATCCAATTTGCCCCCAAAACAATATCAATTCCTTCCAATTCTAGCAGAATCAGATCGGTAGGAAAAACTTTACTACCCAGCTTGATTGGTACTTTTCGAGTGACTTGGTTGGATGCTATTTTACCTTCCGCTGTTGATATCACATATGCTGATTTGGTGTGATATGATTTTAATCCATATTTTGTATTAAATCTCGTGCTTATAAAACTATGTGTTGCCCCCGAATCAAACAATATGACAGCAGGTTGGTTGTGGATAGGAAAGATACCAGTCATGTCCGGTGCTCCCTCAAGTAGATCAGCCAGGGTGGTGTAGTTGAGCCTGTCCTGCCTGACTTGGACTCGCTGTTGCTTGCCCTTGTTTTGCTGGTTCCCAGAGTGCTGATTCTGAGGTTTGTTCTGTGGGTAGTCCTTGATGAAATGGCTGCTACTGCCACACTTGAAGCATGAGTAGCCACTTCCAGGACGAAGTGGCTACTGCATATTTTGCCTTGGCGCCTGCTGTTGCTACGGCGGTGGAGGGAAACGATGTGCACCCTGCTGTGGTGGCCTGGCAGCCCAATGCCCACCCTGAGGTGTCCTCTGCTGTCCCTGCGGTGCAGCTGGTGGAACCAAGCGGAACCTCTGAGTTTGCCCACTTGAAGGGGCAACAGAGCCTTTCTTTTCTTCTCGGCCTTATGAGCGATGTTGGCGTCTTCCTATGCAATGGCAATGTTCACAAGCTCACCATAAGTGGCAACTCGTGTAGTGGTAACTGTGCCTTGAGCTTGGAATTAAGGCCACGACGGAACCTTTCCATCTTCTTGTCGTTTGAATCAGCATGATGGCCCGCATAAGGACACAGACCATTGAAGGCCTAAGAGTACTGGAGCACAATGCGGGTTCCCTGAGTCAGAGCCAGGAACTTGTTCAGCTTCCTCTCAACAAGACCAGCAGGAATATGGTGTGCCTTGAAAGCAGCCTTGAACTCCTCCCATTCAATGACATGGTTCTCCTGCTGAAGAGCCAGATAGTTCTCCCACCACAGGAGAGCTGTGCCACGGAGCTGTTGTGCTGCAAAAACCACCTTGCGGCTGGAAGTACAAGGTGTAGCGAATTTGGATTCGATGGCCCGAATCCACGCATCAGCTTCCAAGGGCTCCTCGGCTCTTGAAAACACCGGAGGGTGAGTAGCCAAGAAATCCTCATACCGAGCTACTTGAGGTGGAGGAGCACGATGACCACCCTGCTGTTGCTGCATCATCTTCTGTTGCTGCTGCTGCAAATTACAGAGGATCTCGGGTTGGGTGGCGTACAGCTGCTGCCAAGAAGGGGGTTGCGGTGGTGGCGGTGCTGGTGGTTGCTGACCCTCTTGCCGTTGCTGATTGGCATTGGAAGCACTAGCATCTTGCCCACTGCGAGTGATAGCCATCTGCAGTAGAGAACTTTCATTAGCCACAATTCATAAGCTTGTATGAACAACGACAAGATAGAACGTGGCATTGTAGTTAAGTTCACTGCATAAAGACAACATATCAGCAAACAGTTTCGGAAGAAAAATCATATCTCCCAGTAGGAGGCGAGATAGATGCTCCAATTTGGTGAGAAACTAGGAAAATCTGTGTTCTACAACTTTCGTATTCAACACATGTAACACCTCTGGTGTTTAAATATGTTTAGGACAATCAAGAGAGGGAATTTAAAGTTAATTGAAGACTTAATGAACCTTGAAAAGAAATCATCACCAAAGAACTTTTCAAAGACCATAAGTACTTGACATACACTTGATATGAGCTGCCAGCTACTTGCACATGTTAATAGTCATGACAAAAGGCACCATGTCAAAAACTTTTGTACATGTCAAACAATTTCACTTAAATGCTCCCAATCCATTTTTTAAAGGTATAAACATGAGATGAAAAAACACAAGGTCACACACCCTTTTTAAAGGAGCTCACCTTGGGCTATAAATAAAATAATATTTAGAGTGCTCCTAATGTTCTTTAGTAAAATAATTGTTAATGATTTAATGTTAGGGTTAAACACTTGGACTAATAAAGCTTGCAATTCTAATCTTGGCCTTCATGTGGTAATCTTCTGGTTTTAGAAACAAAATGAGATTTTGTTCACAACATGAGCTTTCATACAATACGAAGGTTGTAGTTTTTTTTTATTAGGGTAAATCCATCAAGGTGACATGACTGATTTTTTTTTAACTCACCAAAATAATGGAGGATTAAACTAATGCCAAAAGAACCTTAGAAATAAAATTTGTATCTAAGCTTGCAAATAATTAAAATACAAAGGATGTGAATTAATTAATATTTTAATATATGTCAAGTTGTTAATGACATAATTAGAGTTGAGCACATAAAATAAATAAGCTTTTAACCTCCATGTATGTGTCCATGTTTTAACTTTAAGTTCAAATAAAATTTTTACTCCGATATGACTTTAAATTGAAAACTCTCTTTGAGTATCATACCTCTAATGTTTAGTGACACTAATGAAGGGTTTAAGAAAGGAAGGAGAGGTTAAACAAAGTAATTAATAAAAGGAATTTGGAAGATAAGGCAAACCAATGGAAAGAAAGTTATGATTTTACCAACCTATTGAAAAAGGGTGAAAACTTGGACTAACAATAAAAAATGAGGAAGTTATTTAAAACTTGAGTTTTGGTCTTACGAAGATGGATTAGTATGCAAAATAAAGCATCTTCCCTTTACCACCTTGTTCGAAAAAGCTTTGTAAGCAATTCAAATTGTGGAAATTGAAATTGGATTAAAATTATGACTTGTAAAGAAAGCCCAAATTTTCTAATATAACTTTGATGGGTAAACCTTTGATAAAAGACTAGGTCCCAAATGTTGAATTTACATCTTTTTTCCCCCATATTTTTGGAGTTGAATTGCTAGGGCTAAAAATTTATGCCAAATTCAAATTCATGTCTTTTTGAATTTAAACTGCGTCGAAACCAAAACTACTTTACAACTTTTCAAACCTCCATTATAATACTGATGTTCTAAGGTTTCTAAAATGTATTTATTCATAATTTGGACCTTGGGAGCTATTTCTTTTAGAGCAAAACGTTTGAATTCGAATTTTCTCTTTTTCTCTCACTTACATCCTGACCCCACCTGTCAGCTTTCTTCTTCCTCCTCACGGTCTCTTTCCTGCGCCGATTCGGCAGAGCCGGCGGTGGAGCCAAAGGCCACTGGCTGCCCATTGCACCAGCTCCTCCCTTGCCCGGGTGAAAACTCACTTCTGTCCCTCCTCCTCCTCCTCTATTTAAGCCCGGAACCGGCATTCCAAACCCTAGCCTCCCTCTCTTTCCTCTCCAGGCCGCCACCACCATTGATGTCCAAGCCGAGCTCGCCTCCCCCGCGTCCTGCTGCCCCACAGCCTCCACCACGCCGCCCCACTCCTTCTCCTCCACGCAGGGAACCTCCTCGGCCACCCAGCCACCGCGGACTCCACTTGCAGCGCCGCCACCATGGCAGCCATGGCTGCCAGCCATGGAGCTCACCGCCGCCCCCTTCCCGGCCTCTAATCCTCCTGTCCAAGGTGGGGAATGGAAAGCCCACGTCGCGGTGATGCTCCCCGTGCCCTTGCCCCTCGCCAAGACCTTGCCGGCGGCGAGCATTTCGCCGTCAATGGCCGGCCAGGGGCCTCCTTTCATCTTCTCCCTTTTTTAGGGTTCCCAATGAAAGATTCCAGGGGCTTAGATGCGAGGTTTTGAAAAGTTCCATGGCTAGATCGAAATATGGAACTTCAGATCTAGGGTAACAGTTGAGAACTTAAAAATTCAATTTAAAATCATAGAAAAATTAGAAAAATGCAAACCAAAATTATTTGTACTCCTAGTGATGTCTATTTTATTTCCTTCACAGCATGTGTATCCATGTTTATTTTGTCTCAGCTGAAACCTTGTTCGAATTTTAGTAATTAATTCCTTCAACACAAATTATCCAAATTTGTACAGCGGTGTATCCATGTTAGCAGCTATCTTAGAAAAATTCTAAACCCCATTTTTAGCTCTGCTAACATGCTTAAATAAATTGGGGTAAGAAAAAGAAGTAGCATTTGTTTAGCTCATGTTTGCTACTAAAACTAAGTACCCACTTGATAGATGAACTAAACATGACTTCATTTTGCTCCTACAAATAGTTCACTATATTTTTCTGTATATTTATTTTTCTAGGATTTAATTTTGTTTCCTAGTGGCTGAAATTGCACTAATACTAGGAATAACATTTGCTGAATAAAATAATTTCCTTTTCTGTAGAAAACAAATAAAATTATGACCTGAGTTAGAAATTAGGTTTCACCACAAAGTAGAATCGTAATATTTGAGCCACAAATAGGAGTTTTAAATCTTGCTTAATTAAGACAATGAAGCACAATTCTTTATAATAGGCACATGTATATAAATATTGCTAGATATTTAAGGTGATCCAAAAACGGAACTGAGTCACTAAATGAGGAAATAAATTTGTGGTTTTATATATGTATAATCACCATCAGAGGAAAAAGAAGAATAAGCATAAAACCCACCCTTTCCTTATGAAGAGATAGTTTAGTAAAAATCTTTGTCTAGGTGAATATGGAAACATGTTCATCATGAAAATTTTTCTTGTGAATAGAGTAACTTGAAATCAATTTAAATCTTATGCATGTGCATCTCGTATAGATCCCGGAACGTGCGTACTCATCCTGGAATCCGAAGGACGACCGCAAGGACGGAAGAACACTATTGAAGCAAGTCAATCTAACCCCACCTTAGCCCAAGCTATGAGCTGGCACGAAGGCAAGCCCCGGAGCATAACCTAACTTTTAAATTGTGCAGCTATGAATTATTTATGCTTGTGCATTTACGTTTCAAGAAATTGTTGAATACCCTAGTTGCATAATTCTAGTACCTATGTCTTGAAATACTAGTATGATAGGGTCGATAGAGCAATGCTTTAGGACCGTTACAAGTCGAGTGATTTCCTGTCACTCGCTTGATATAGGAGTTGCTTGTCTTTACTTATGTTGGAATCATAAGGATGGACGGGCGGGATGGTATGTGTAGATCTCCCGTCCGTGTATTATAATTGGATTAAGGTCGAAACGCGTGGTTCTGTGTGTCAAGTTTTTGAACGTACCACGCACATGCCGACCTATGGGAATCGGTAAGCCCGGTACCTGATTGATACAGCTAGGACCGATAGCTATCTCTCGTTGGAAATGTTTTGTTTCCCTTGCCGTACACATGTGGGTAGATGCGTGATGCCGTGAGTGAAGCGGTAAACCTTTGACCTAAGGGAGTGGACCCGGTGTCGAATTGTGGTTTGATGGGAAAGGTTGGGAAGTGCTTGTACCTTTTATAGCAAGCATTATACGTGTGTGTTGGGTTTTCCCTGGCCAGGTAGTGAAATTCGGTTCGAACTGTCCGCTTCTCACGGTTAATGAGACTGCTTGACCGCTGTGCTGCATTGAGTAATAAGTGGAACTATGAGGATGATGAACTTGTTGTATGTAGTAAATTATATTACACCACTTGTATGTTTAGAGAGGATGCTAATCTAGAATGGTTAACACTATTAGAATTTGATGCTAAAATCATGAAAATAAGGATCCACTCTTAGTCGCTTTCTGGCAAACAAGCCCACCAGCCAAAACCCTCTCATGTCTACAAGTTGGTGATGTAGTTTTCACCTGACGGGTAAGTCTTGCTGAGTATTAGCATACTCAGCCTTGCTTGTGGCTATTTATTTTAGGTACTGCTTTGGATGAGTCGGTGAATTCGGTCTCTTGGCATGCCCAGGTTCCTCCTGGCTGGCATGTCCAGTGGGTTCCGTCCCCTTCCGAGGATCGGGAGAAGTAGCACCATGGACGGCTTCATTGTGGTGTTGCTATGTATCTTCGTTAGTTTATTTCCGCTGCATTGAACTCTCGCACTTTCATTCAAAAATTTCAAACTTGGTTTGTAATAACTTATGAGACCATTTATGTAAGTTGAATTCGTGGAATGTTGTAATTTCTGGGACTCACCTTCGTGTGGGCGTGCGTGTTGTTTCGATCGTGAAAGTACGTGGTTAATCGGGTATTTTGTTCGCCATTTTAGTTTCTCTTAACCATTGTGGTTTTTTGGTGAGCATTTACTTTGACAAATTTCAAACAACTTTGTTATTCATGCCACAACCCAGAAATGAAGGGAAAACACCTTAATAAATTAAACAAGGCAGCTGCAGCAAGTTTTCAGCGCATCATTACATCCATCCAAGTTTTTGGGTCACCAAACCCATGCTAAAAGATTACAAGCCATGAACTCCAAAAGAATACTCTACTTCAACTAGCCTATTACATCATGGAACCAAAATTTAGGTTACATTGAGGAGTACACTAGCTATTAACATCCCTAGAAGTGTTCTAGGTTGTTCACCGTAGCATGGCTGCCCATGGGAGACGGTGGAGCCTCAAGAGCGGGCATATCCTCCTCCGTGTCCACATCTGAATAGGGGCTTCTTCTCCCCCATTTTCTCCACCCTCATTTGGAAGATGCTAAGCTTAAACTATTTGATGGTGATTGTGTACATATATAAAATAATTTTAAACTACTATTTCTTATACAAGTATTCAGTTCTGGAATTAAAACTAACATACACCCACATTTGCTTTGATTATTCACAAGTGATCTACATCCTTTTATTAATTCCGATTTCACTCTAGTTCCTTCTCATTTTTGTTTCTCTGTTTCTGTTCATTCTTTTTATCTACAACCTTTATGACAGCTATAGGAGTATAAGAGCTAAGCTCACCCCGAAATTTAGCTAAAACCGAGTTGTACAGAATTCATTAAAAATAGTAAAAGTTACTGCTCTAAGAGTAAGATTAAATCATATAAAATCAAAACTACTTCCAAAACAATAGATTTTTCTACCAGTGGTAGGCATGATCAAAAGAAGAGCTCTGGCCAAGTGGTAGCTAAAAATACCACGATTTTTAACGATTTTGCTACCAGTGCTATGCATTTTTCGGATTGTTCTATGATTTTTAACAGATTTTAGAAGATCTCAAAAATTTGAACTAGATCTAAAGAATCTTTTTAACCCTGGATCCTTTAAAGTCTCACAAACCAGCCCTCGAATATTACACGGACGACCCTAGAACTAAAAAGGGGAATGTGACGGGGTCCAAGCTCGCCGGTGGTCGGATTCCGGCGAGGGAACGGCAGGGAAAGCCGGGGAACTGGTCGGGAAGTGATGAGTAGCTCACCGCGCGTCGATTGGGAGCGGTCTCGTGGTCGGAGGTGGAGCGGCGCGGCCTGTCGATGTTGCGCGGCAGAGCAAACTTGCTCCAGCGAAGTCGGCAGCGGGCTGCTGGGGTTGAGGCGGGGAGCGGGGTGGCTTGAGAGCTTCACCGGAACAAGGCGGAGCTCGTTGTTGGTCTTGGCGGCAATGGGGATGGTCGGAGGATGGGGATCGACGTTGAGGTGAAGTTGGGCGAGAATAGAGCTCAGCGGCGTTGGAATCTTTTAATTCCCAGCGAGAGTGCTTGGTTTTGGTTGGGGATGGATCGAGGGGCTAGCTAGGGCAGTGAGGAAGCCTTGGGCGCGGTGGATTGGAAATCCATGGAGGGAAAGGCAGGGGATTTGGGCAGCGGCTGCGAGCTCTTGAGTTCGGCTCCTCGAGGCCGGAGGTGGAAGAAGGGGTGGAGGGAGCGTGGAGAAAGGAAACGGCTGTGTCGCTGGCTGAGCAAGGAGGCAAGGGTCACTTGGCGGAGCCTTGGAGCGAGCTTGAGCCAGCTGGGGTTGCTTGGGGCGCGCGCTTGTGCTCAGGCCGTCGGAGTCGCCATTGATGGCTCTGACAGCTCGGGCAGAGCGAGCGGAGGGGGTTGGTGGGCAAGGATTTGCACGCGGCAAGCAAGGGATGCTCTGTCGATCTTGGGCGTGTAGCTAGGCGCAAAGCCAGGTCACAGGGGAGGTTTGGCCAGGCACGACGCTCTACGCCAATGGCGGAGCGCAGCTTGCCATGATGGTGTGCCCGCGCGACACGACGAGGTGGCATGCATGGTGGGTGAGGGACGGCTCAGGGGGGTCAGGCACGTGCACGGGAAGCCTGGACATGGCTGCTGAGGGTTTGGCCAGTCAGGCGAGGTCGCCGCCGCTCGCCGGCCACATGGCAGCCAACCGCGGCCTAGGGCATAGCGAGCCAGAGCCCTGGTCGGAACGCCCCGAGTGCTCCCCTGTTCCAAGACTGGTTTCTCCAAAATTATGAGTTAAACGTTCAAAAGTGCAAAAACAAAAGTTGGAGTATGACAGATGGGACACAACTTTCATTTTGGGAGGAACTTGAAAATACGAATTTTTCGAGCTCAAACAAGCTAGGTTTGAAAAGGTGTTCTGCATGGTTTTTAGGGTTTTTCAGGGGCTTAACTGCAAAATTTGCAAATATTCCAAACAGTAACTAGGCCTTATTTGGGATGGCAAACAACTTTGCGTTTTGGAGATTTTCATGTTTAATAGAAAATTTGTGAGATCTCAGCTGGTGTCAATTTTTAACCCTTTTTGAATTCAAACCTTGAATTTTGAAATCCAATTTAAGTTTATTTCCATTCTTTTGCTTTAACCTTGTTTTGATCCCTGTTTTTAGTGAAATTTTAAAGTTTAACATCAGAGATGTCACAGTATGATCAGGAAAGGTAGTATTGCCCAAATGGTGCAGTTATTCCCTGTTCAGGAATTCCAAGATGAGAGCATTTCCCCACAAATACAGCAACTAATCCAATCTAATATAGAACTATTTCAGCAACCTACAGAGTTACCTCCACAAAAAGCTGCTGATCATCAAATTCCTCTAATTCCTAGAGTTAAACCAGTCAATGTTAAACCCTATAGGTACCCCCTAACTCAAAATGATGAGATCGAGAGACAAGTTAAGGAAATGCTCACCAATGATATTATTCAGCCAAGTTCAAGTCCATTTGAGTCACCTATTTTTCTAGTCAAGAAAAATGATGGAACTTGGCGGTTTTGTATTGACTACAGGCAGCTGAATGCACTTACAGTGAAGAATAAATATCCACTGCCAGTAACTGATGAATTGCTAGATGAATTGAAAGTTGTTGCATGGTTCACCAAGCTGGATATGAGGGCAGGCTACCATCAGATTCGGGTGGTGCCACATGACATCCCCAAAACAGCATTTAAAACCCATCATGGCCATTGGGAGTTCAGAGTCATGCCCTTTGGCCTAACCAATGCACCAGCAACATTCCAAGAACTCATGAATACTGTCTTGGCCCCAATGCTCCGAAAAATTTTTTTGGTATTTATAGATGATATTCTCATCTATAGCCCAACCCTAGAGGAACATCAAAAACATTTGCAGCAAGTGTTTGAAGTACTTAGATATAACAATCTCCTTCTCAAGAAATCTAAATGCTCCTTTGCACAGCAAAAATTGGAATACCTTAGCCACATTATTAGTGCTCAAGGGGTGGCAACAGATCCTGCCAAGATAAGAGCTGTACTCGACTGGCCTGTCACAACTGATGTGAAACAACCCAGGGGTTTCTTGGGTCTCTCAAGATACTACAGGAAGTTCATAAGGAACTATGGCTCTATCAGCAGGCCCATCACAGACCTGCTCAAAAAGAGAACAATGTTTATCTGGACACCCCAGCACAAAAAGTGTTTTGATACACTCAAAGAGGCTCTGAGTTCTGCCCCTGTGTTGGCTCTGCCCGATTTTTCAAAGCCCTTCACTGTTGAAAATGATGCATCAGCCACAGGAATCGGAGTTGTACTCATGCAGGACCATCATCCAATTGCTTATTTAAGCAAAGCCTTAGGACAAAAAGCTCAGGCTCTATCCACTTATGAAAAAGAGTGCCTAGCACTCATCATGGTAGTAGCAAAGTGGAAGTCATATTTGCAACATAGGGAATTCACAATTCTAACAGATCAGAAAAGTCTTGTCCATTTGGGAGAACAAAGGATACAGGGAAGCATGCAACAGAAAGCCTTCATTAAGCTTTTGGGCCTTCAGTATAGATTGGTTTACAAGAAAGGTATTGAGAATAAGGCAGCTGATGCCTTATCCAGGTAGCCTACTTCACCTAACCTATGTGCAATTTCTTCAAGTACACCCAAGTGGTTAGAAGCTGTGATTCAAGGCTATCACGATGACCCAAGTACAAAAGAATTACTCACTGAGCTTAGCATCTCTGGCACAAATGACAAAGGTTTTTCATTGGTTGATGGAATAATCAGATACAAAAATAGAATTTGGTTAGGCAACCATCAAGAGGCTCATGATGCTATGCAAGCGTTACACTCCAGTGGTCTGGGAGGCCACTCAGGAATCAATGCCACTTATGAGAGAATCAAGGCTCTGTTTGCTTGGCCACATATGAAGCAAGATATCAAAACTTATGTGACTGCCTGCAGTGTATGTAGTCAAGCTAAACCAGAGCATTGCAAATTACCAAGACTACTACAGCCTCTACCAATTACTCCCCAAGCATGGCACACAGTATGTTTGGATTTTATTGAGGGCCTTCCCAAGTCAAACAGATACGATACTATCTTGGTGGTGATTGACAAGCTCACCAAATATGCTCACTTTGTTCCCATGACACACCCATACACAACCTTAACTATGGCCACCATCTATATGGACAATATATACAAATTACATGGTATGCCAAAGGTGTTAGTGTCAGACAGAGACAGGGTTTTCACCAGCGCCTTATGGAAGGAGCTGTTCAAATTGGCTGACACTGCATTAAATATGAGCTCGGCTTATCATCCTCAAACAGATGGGCAGACAGAACGGTTGAATCAATGCTTGGAGACATATCTTAGATGTTTTGTTCAGTCTTGCCCTACCAAGTGGGCTAAGTGGCTTTCTCTGGCAGAGTATTGGTACAACACTACATACCATTCAGCTCTCCAGAAAACACTATTCGAAGTCATGTATGGCTACCCACCAAGTCACTTTGGCCTTCTACCAAGTGATGCATGTGCAGGTTCAGATCTGAAAGAATGGTTGCAAGACAGAGCCGAGATGATAGCCTTAATTCAACAGAATATGCAACGTGCTCAGCACGTATGAAGCATGAATAAGATAAGCACAGAAAAGAGAGGGAATTCAGTGTGGGTGACTGGGTCTATGTGAAACTGCAGCCTCATGTTCAACAATCAGTACAGCGAAGGGCAAATCACAAACTCAGCTACAAATACTTTGGGCCATATTTGGTACTGCAGTGTAATGGAGCAGTAGCATACAAGCTTCCGCTACCAAGTACTAGTCGCATTCATCCGCTCTTTCATGTGTCTCAATTGAAGCAAGCTTTGCCTCCTGCAATTGCACCGACGGCAGACGAGCACCTAAACTGTCTGGAGCTGATTTCAACTCCGACCAATTACCAGGTACTTGATACTTGCTTAACTCAAGTCGGTCATTCTGTTACACCTTATGCTCTTGTTCAACGAACTGCCAAAACCTGCCAACGGCGTCCGGACGCCGACATGTCGCATCTCGAGGACAAGCTGCTGCTTAAGGGGGGAGGAATGCCACGGACACTACTCTGATGGGCCGAACTAGTATCTCCAAGTCCGTAAGTCGGCCTGCGCGCCGCAGACGTGCAATGGGCCTAGCCCAATCTATCCAATACTATCTATACTTGCCGTGTGGGTGGTTGGGAGGAAAGGCAACGAGAAAAACAAACCTAAACTACTTCCTATCTTCTCCTTCCTCGTGCTCGAGGCGGCGCCGCCGTGCTCCCTCGTCGTGCGTGACGCCGGCACCTTCTGGGTTCCATTCTATCCCGTGACAAACACATGCATCAGTGGAGTTTCACGAAAAGGATAAGATGCACCAGTTGATAATCGTAGAAAGCAGGGGCCGCTGCACTTATCCTCTGTGCTGGGTGCTTGATTCGGCATTTCTGCGTTGTTGCACGTTGGCCACCAGCTCGTTAGCCTTGCCACGAGCTCGTCAGCCGGGAGCCCGGGATGGATGACGATGCATCGGGATGATCCCGCCATCAATGAGAGCCACAAACTCATCGCGCCTTGGATAGGATCCGCAGCCAATCCGATGAAATCTCACCTGATCTAGGCACATATATTAATAAGGCAACCGTTCAAAAGAAAGCACCTGGTGGGAACAACAAATCAAGCGAAGATGAAGGGAAAGATGGATGTGGGCTCACTGACGACGAACATCGGAGTCGGCGGAGGCGCAATGGCGTGGTGGAGGCCTGTGCCATCAGGGCATGAGGGATATGCGGCGGAGGGCAAGAAGGACGACACCTTGCGCCGCCGGCGACGTCCGGCTCGCGGGGAGATGCTGGACGGAAAAACGGCGCGGTCGCCGGCGGAAGGCTGTACTCGCCAGAAATCGGAATACCCCACGATCTATGTGGAGGACTGGAGGGTGAATGGGATAAGGGCATCACTAGCGTATAAAGCTGAGTCGGCCTTAACGGTGGCTCCCACGATTGGAACTGGATGAGGGCTGGCTCGTTATGTATAAGGCCTCCTTCGACAGTTAGCTTAGAGCTACCGTGTGTAAGATATTCACCAATGGGGAGAGTAGATAGAGCTGAAACAGAAGCGCATAGCGTGCCATGAGGAAATAGTCGCGCACCCTTTCCAAGACCATTTATGGGACCCACCTCTCTAGCATGCCTCTATCATTGTCAGTTCTCTCGTGTTGTTTTTAGTTTTCTACCAGGTCCCAACTCCAGGTCAGAATCTTCAATATCTGATTATTTTACTGTTATGCCGTCGTGCCAAGACACAAGCTTCGTGGTGGCCCGTCGTCCTGCACCGTCCGCCAATTATTTTATGCCTTGAGACCCGACCTTTAGCTTGAGGTATGGTCCTTAGATTTTTGGCTTAAGGCCCCTTCTTAAGACCGCTTCGTTGTGTATAAGGTCGGCCTTAGAAGACTTACGACCGATGAACTCTTCACACTAGCGGTGCCCCAAGATCGACGTTGACTAGCGAAAGAAAAAACAGACGGATGGAGACGGACCCTGGGGCAAAGAAAAACCGTCGGCGGGCACGTGGGGGAGCCGGGAGTGTGGCGGACCACTCCAAAATTATTCCAAGTTAAGTACCCACAGACCACTAATCAAGTAGTCAGGCACTTAATCCGGAATAAGCTAGAGTGCCGTCGGATTATACCCGATTATCCTGCCCGTCCATCCTTATGATTCCAACATAAGTAAACACAAGCAACTCCTATATCTTGCGAGTGACAGGAAATCACTCGACTTATAACGGTCCTAAAGCATTGCTCTACTGACCCTATCATACTAGTATTTCAAGACATAGGTACTAGAATCATGCAACTAGGGTATTCAAACAACTCCTTGAAACATAAATGCACGTGCATAAATAATTCATAGTTGCACAATTTAAGAGTTAGGTTATGCTCCGGGGCTTGCCTTCTTGCTCAACCCTAGTCTCTGCCTCGTGAGATGGTGCTTGCTCTACATGGTGCTTGCTCTACAACGATGGTGTTCAAATCTCCTCCCTGCACGTCCTCGTCAACGTCCGGCACCCACTTGTAGTTTCCGTTAGCGATTTGATCTTCTACATGTGATGCAACAACATGATGATTTAACTTTAAACAATTACCCTCCATCAAAAATATAGGGTGCAAGAGTGGCCATATTCACCTAGACAAGGATTTTTTAAATTCTAGCTCTTCATGAAAAATAAAGATGGTTCATATGCTTAACTTTCTTTTTCTTTCGATGGTGATTGTGTACATATATAAAATCCTCAAATTTACTTCTTCATTTTAGTAACTCAGTTTGTTTGGTTCTTTATTTATAATTTTTCCCACTTTTTTTACTTTCATAACATGTGAAACGATTTTTGGTTATTTCTTTTCTTGAATAGGCAAGATTTCATTTCCCTTTGGTTTCTTAGTTTTCAAAACCAGAAATTTATGGTGAAACTTATAATTGCACTCAGATTATTTTAATTATTTATTGGCAACAGAAATAATTTAATTTAACCAGAAATTATATTACTCATATTTAAGCAATTTCAGCCGCTAGGAAAAACAATTTAAATTCTAGAAAAATAAATACTCAGAGAAATAAGGTGAACTATTTATAGGAGCAAAAAGAAGTCATGTTTAGCTCATCTATCTAGTGGGTACTAAGTTTTAATAGCAAACATGGACTTAAACAAATGCTACCTTATTTTCGTACTCTGATTTATTTAAGCATGTTACCAGAGCTTAACAAGAGGTTTCGTATTTTTCTTAGCTAGTTCATAACATGTATACACTACAGTTCAGAGTTGGATAATTTTATTGAATAAATTAATTATTAAAATTCGAGCAAGATTTCAGCAGAGGTAAACTAAACAATTTATATGTGGAGCTAGAAAATATAACTCAGTGCACTTTTGATACAGTAATGCAATGATAACAATTGTAACAACATATCTAAAAATCAGATTCATTGGAGCAGCAGGTTAGGAGTTATGCCTAAAAGTTCATTTTCAAAATTTAATCTGTACAGGATATTCCAAGCACCAAAAGCATGCACATGCTGAAAGTTGAATTAAGTAGACATCATCAGGATTCCAAAGAAATTTAGTTTGCATTTTTCTGATTTTTATACGATTTTTAATCGAATTTCAAAGTTTCTAGTTTTAAACCTAGATCTGAACTTCGGTTATTACAAATAGGTCCCCAGTTTTTGCACTGGAACCCTAAAAAGAATTTGCGATTCGCAATCGGGTCCTTGGGCAGAACTGAGACCATGGCGGTCCAAATTCCGACGAGGGAAGGCCGGGACTGGCCGGGCTGAGGGCACAGGAACAACGAGGGACTCACCCACAACCGGTTTGATGCGGCGGCGAGGTCGGAGGTGGAGCGGAGATGGCCCGCGACGGGAGCAGCGGTGGTGCGGCCGCCTGTGCTTCAACTCCGGCGAGGATGGCGGCGTTGGCTGCGGTTGGAGGGGCTGGGGAGCGTCAGCGGGGTGCGGGGAAGGTCGCCATGGGGTTGGTTTGGCCGGTGGGTAGGCGGAGGTGGCTGGTCACGTTGAGCTCGAGCTCGGCTGCAACAATGGCAGCCAACGGCGCTGGGAAGCTCTGATTCGCGGCGAGACTCGGTCGATTCTTGACGGAAGTGGGTCGAGGGGAGACCTTGGGTGGTGAGGTAGGCTCGGGAGTGGAGAATTTGGGAAGTGGAAAAGCTGGGCGGTGGAATTTCGCGAGGAGCTTGGAGGACGCCGTTCTGCTTGGCTTGGCTCCGCGAGGAAGAAGACAGGGAGGGGCGAGTTGCTGGGTGGCTGGGAGCGATGGCGAGGTGGAGGAGAAGGACTGGGGCCGTGTGGTGGAGGCCATGGGGCAGCAGGACGCCGACGACGAGATCGAGCCGAGTTTCATGGCGACAATGGAGGCGGCGGCTCTGGAGAGGGAAGGGGGCTAGGGTTTCGAAGCTGGCGAGTCGGAGCTTAAATAGGAGGAGGCCGAGAGGGGTAGAAGGGGCCTTTCGCCCGGGCTCGGGAGGAGCTGGCGCCAGGGACGGCCACTGGCCCGGCAGGCCACCGCCATTTCTGCCCAATCGAGAGCAGAGGGAGGTAGAAGGAGCCCCTGACAGGTGGGGTCGGGTTGTACGAGAGGGAGGATTTAAATTTTCAATTTAAAAGTTTTGCTCCAAAAGAAATAACTCCCATGGTCCAAAAATTATGAATAAATACATTTTAGAAACCTTAGAACATCAGTGTTATAATGGAGGTTTGAAAAGTTGTAAAACATTTTTGGTTTCGACGCGGTTTAAATTCAAAAAGACTTGAATACGAATTTGGCATGAATTTTTACCCTAGCAATTCAACTCCAAAATAAGGGGAAAATATTGTAAATTCAATATTTGGGATCTAGTCTTTTACAAAATTTTTACCCAGGAAAGTTACATAATAAAATTTTGACTACCTTCACAAAGTTATGATTTAATTCAATTCCAATAATTCAAAATCCATACAAGGCTTATGTCATGATATTATTTTATGTGCTAACTTTATATGAGCAATTAGTCCTTCAAACACTTTTAAAAACATAGAAACAATATTAATTTGTAGTTCAAAACTACCTTATTTTTAGGAGTTTTATGGCACATAAAACTGTCATCTCATGTGTAAAACTTTTGGGTTTGCCATGGAACAACCAAGTGAAATTGTTTAGCTTTGTACTAGAAAAGTTTTGGTAGGGTTAAAAGTCAAAACCAATTACACCAGTACAGATTTACAACCTCATGTAGAGTTTTTATTCCTATTTATGATTACATTGCATTGATTTAGTTTAAAGTTAACCTTTGCGATGATTTCCCTTCAAGGTTAATAGTTTCTTGGTTTTTGTTGAATTACTCCCGCTTATACGCTTTAAACACCCGAGGTGTTACAGGGAGGGTGGGCTCGAGCGCTCGGCACGCGTGGGATGGGTCTGGTTGGGGGCTCAGGTACTACCTCCATCCCAAAAAAAAAACATGCAATTCTAGGTTTTGTCACGTATACCAAGGAAATTGTAAAAAGACGCATTTGCCCCTATAGAAAAGATAGAATAGATCCCACCTAAACATATAGACTACACGGGTCCTACGTGGGTCCCGCCCGAACAATACGCGGGTCCCACGTGGGTCCCACCTTTGGTCCCACGTGGGTCCCGCCTAAACAATATGTACGCCCCACCTAAACAATACGCGGGTCCCATCTGGGTCCCGCCTAAACATTACGTGGGTCCCACCTAAATAGAATATGGGTCCCATGTGGGTCCAGAACTAATCATTGGCGGGTACAGAACTCATCATTAGTGCTAAAGTTCATGTTTTTTTTTTGACAAAACTGGCTAATGGCCCATGCATTGTTATGAGCATTGATATAACAACAATTGTTGAAAAAATCACGCAAAACCTTCAAATCTTCTTTAGTTTGTCAATTTTTTCCATCACTATAGTAATTTGAATGTTTGATACAAATTAATAGTATTTAATGTGGGTAATTGACAAAATTCATTCTATAACCCCGCAGGCAAGACAAATCTATTAAGTCTAATTATGCCATGATTAGATATTGTTGTGCTACAATAAACAATCTCTAATGACAAATTCATCTCACGATTTCGTGTTCATCCGTGTATTAAGTTTGTAATTAGATCAATATTTAGCTCTCTTAATATTTGGTTTACAATTGCTACAATAAAATATCTATGTACACGAAAATGTCCCATATATCCTGTATTCATGGTTATTTAACTTGATGTGCATGCCTTGCCATGGGCTATTATATGTGATTTCAAATGAAACATATAGAACAATGTATAGTACGAGTATACGTTAACAAATGTTCCTTTTTTTAATTTCCTTTTTTTCTTTTCTTCCGGCCGTTCCTTTCCTTCTTCAGTTTTCCATGTTGTTTCCTCCGTCTTTATCCGCTAGAACCAGGCCAGCGGCGAGCCGCGAGCCCGCGAGTGCTTCTTCCTCCAGCCTCCAGGCCCCCACCGCCATGGCTCTAGTAGCGTCGTGCCGCCGTGCAAGGCCCCCCATCGCCATTAATTTCCTGCAGCTTCGCTCCAGCTGGGCCGCATGGGCCCTATCTCTTTCTTGATGCTTCGCTGAGAGCCTCCGACTGCGCTCGTGAGGCCCACGCCGTCCTGCGCTCGCGAGCCATCTCCACCACTCTTCATCGCCGCGGGCGTGCCTCTGCTCTTCCTCCCTCCGTCCCTCATGCACAGACGCCCTTGAAGCAAACAAGCAGCAGATTTCCTCCTTGTGCACGCCAAGCACCTGAGCAACAAAACCAATCTGAGACCATCTCCCTTCCCCACAATGCCTCCCACCGGTGATTGATGTGGGCAAAGACGGAGGCAGGCACGGCCTCGGTGCCTCGGTGGTGGAGGCAGGCAGGCACGGACTCGGTGCCAAGGCACTCACTGGTCAGTGGTCACCGGAGCCTTCGGCGTGCCTGGCGAGCTCTGGTCGGCCGTTCCTCCTCCGTGCGCCTTGAAGGCCGTTCACCCTCACCGGCGACGCGCTCCCCTCCGGTGTGGCCTCGGCCGTGGCTCGGCTGCTCAGGCGGCTCCGCTCCGTCCCTGTGGCGTCGGCCACCGCGGCAGCTGCCGAGCGCTGGCTCACTCCCACCGGACGCCCTGATATCGTGCCCACCTCCACCACCGTTGAGAACGAGAAGGAAGAAGCACGCATGGGTGGGGCCGGCTGGATTTCGATTTCCGTGTAGCGTGGGCCCGCAATGGAGTGGACAGATGGTGTAGCAGGAGAGGGGCGGGGTGTGGCCGTGTGGGTCTGCCGCCCGTGGTCCGTCGGACGGACCAGGTGGGAGACCGGTTCCCGACCAAACCGTCTCGGATCGGTTCCGGTTTGGGGCGGTTTAAACCGTTCAGAATTTGAAATTTTTAAATTTAAATTAAAAAAATGGAAAAACATCGTAAAAATTCCTAAAAAATACTTCAAGATGTGTGTAAACTGGTGGTGCAAAAGTTTTTTAAATATTTGCTCATTTGGTATTTTTTCGATAAATACAAATTAAATCAAAAAAGAAAAAAATAGGCTTGGCCCATTTAAGGCCCGTCAAGTCCCAACGCCACCCTAACCCTAACCCCCCTCCCCCAACGGCCAGTCGGCCATTCTCTCCCCCCCCTCGTAGCGCACTTCACTGGAGAAAAATAGGCTCCAGCGCTGCCATCGCCGCGCGACGCTGGCTAGCCGCCCCGGCGGACCTGGGAACCGCTCCGGTTGGTCGGCAAGCCAAAGGGGTGGCAGATCTACGGTCGCTGCCCCGGTTCCCGGCTCCGCGGCTGAGGTATGGATTTGATGTGGGTTTCAATGATTTAGGCTATTGTGATTTAGGAAATTATGAAATGGATGTAGTGATGGAGATATTTAGGTATATTTTGATTCCATCCAAGTGATTTTAGAATGTATGAAGTGGATCTAGTGATTTGTAGCCATGTATGTATATTTTGACGTAGGGTATTGTGATTTTGGAAATTAGGAAATGGATGTAGGATTTAAGTATTGTGATATAGTTATGTGTTGTCAAGTTGACATTGATATGTTTATGTTCGTTCCATGTTTGTAGATACGCAATGTCTGGCAGAGAGAAAGATGTTGTATGGGAACACGATGAAAATCTTTACCCCGGTTGGAGATGCAACTATTGTCATACGTCCAAGGGAGCAGGTGGTGCCACTAGATTGAAACAACATTTGGCAGGACGCGGGACGAAGGTCGTCCATTGTATGAAGGTTTCAAAGGAGGTGCGTGAGTACTTTCAGCGTGAACTTGAAAGGGCTAAGAAGGTAACTGCTCAACAGACTCAAGAGAAGTTGAGAAAGGAGAAGGTTGCAGCGGAAGGTAACTATCCTGGTGGAGATGAAGCGTATGATGAGGAGGCTGAGCTGCAGCGTGCCCTGAACCAATCAATAGCGGAAGAGGAGTTCCGTCGTGGGGTGCAACAGAGAGGAGGTGCATACGAGCATGGAGGGGGTAGTGGTACGAGGGGAGAGGGTACGTTGCAGAGGATGCTTCGAAGGGCAACTTCATCGAGGCAGACTCCTGGGGTGACGGACTATAACTTGGGTTCGGCGAGAGGACCGACGCAGCCAAGGATTGACACAGGCTCATGGACGCAGAAGGGTAAGAATGCAAAGGAAGCTATTGGGAAAGCTTGGTCAAAATTTTTTCATACTACAGGAGTACCTGGAAGACAAGCTGACAGTCCATACTTTGTCAGTGCGGTCAGAGAGACACAAATGTGGGGTGCGTTTTGTTTGCATGCGAAATAATACCTACGCAACTACATGTTTGGATCTAATCTCATGAGTGCCATATGTTTTGTAGATGAAAGTATCGCGTCACCCACTGGACGGGATATTGATGGCAAGTACCTGGATCAAAACGAGCGGGACTTGCAGGTTCAGTACGCAAAGTTTCAGCAAGAGTGGCCTATGTTTGGCGTCACGTTGATGTGTGATTCGTGGACTGGGCTGACGAAGATGAGTGTCATTAATTTTTTGATATATTGCAATGGGGTCATGTGGTTCCACAAGTCTATTAATGCGACTGGAAAATCTCAAGATTCTGCATATTTGCGGAAGGTAACCCCTTACCTAGTTCATTATCCGAATATGATTTGGATGTTGCTAAATAATCTGTGTATTTACCAGGAGATTCTAAAGGTGGTGGACGATTGGACCAGAGCATGTCGTTCATGTTATTACGGACAACGGCTCGAACTACAAGAAAGCCTGCAAGGGGATTCAAGATACATATGAACATATTATTTGGACACCTTGTCTAGCGCACACTGTCAATTTGATGTTAAAGGATATCGGTGAAAGGTACGAACATCAAGGTTTGATCGATCAATGCAAGAAAATATCAACGTGGTTACACAATCATGGTCAGTTGAATGCAATGATGAGGCAAGCGATTGGTGGTGAGTTGGTGAAGTGGTGTGCAACTCGCTTTGGGACCAACTACATGTTCCTAGACAGCATGTATCGGAAACGTGATCGTTTCATGCAGTGGATGGGATCTCCTGAATTTTTGCAGAACAAATGGGCCAATTCAAATATGGGTAGATTTACTCATGCTAGATTTTCAAGTCTAGATTGGTGGGAGGGAATGAAATTTGTCATTGACTCAGTCCAACCAATATACAGCTTACTTCGCTTTGCTGATCAGGACAAACGGTCGAACATGTGCGATGTATGTATGACCGTACAGAGTGTGAGAAATGAAATGCAATCTTTCTTTGGCCAAAATGTTTCCACGTTCAAAGAGTATGAAGAGATTCTGAACAAAAGGTTGCACGACGTCTTGATAGACACATATGTGGTTACAGGTAAGACGGCACTTTCCATTTTACAGCTTATGCTCATTGTGAATAAAAGTTTCTACTTTCACGTTCCATACACCTTATGCTTATTGGCGCCTTGGCGGTACTTTCTATTTTCCAGCTTTTGTCTTGAATCCGAGGTATGCCTATACGTATATTCCAACTCCAGAAATGTGGAGTACACTGAAAGATGCATTTCAGCGCATGATGGATATCTCGAGCGCCGTCCAGGCATTGCAAGAGGTTGAGCTGTTTCGACAATGGCGTGGTGAGTTTGCCACACAATTGGCACAACAAATGGCGCTTGACCCAAAGACAACTGCATCTTCATGGTGGATGGTAAACGGCAACAGAACTCCCAAGCTGCAGAGCCTTGCTGTGCGGCTTGTTTCTCAATGTTGTTCGTCAAGTGGATGCGAGCAGAACTGGAGTACTTTTGTCTTGCTGCATACAAAGGTTCGTAATCGGTTGTCACACACAAAACTGAACAAGCTTGTCTATGTCAACTACAACCTACGCCTACGACTTGCGGATGTTGCCGATCCTCCGCGTGATCAAGGTGATTTCATTGAGCAGCTAGCCCATCTTTCATTCTATGATCCTAAAAATCCAGTGCGGGAATGGATGGAATATGGAAGGTCAAACCAAGCTCCAGTTATAGACGAGGACGATGATGAAAATGACACACCGCTCCCGTCTCATATTGTCACGGATAAAATAAATCCAGCAAACCTCCGTACTTCTACAGGGGATGATTGCATCAGTGATTGGCACGGTGACATGTGGGTAACACTCATGTAGGGAAGAGGAAGTACCACGTCGGGCCTAGCTAGGTTAACCCGAAGCGCCAACGAGGCCAGGCCACGGGAAAAAGCAAAGAGAAAGTAGTAGAAGTCCTGAGCGATAAAGAGACTGATGATGGTGACAGTGATAAAAGTCCAGAGTATCAGGAGTCTCAGGATAGCAGCTCCGCCGATGATGGTAATGATAGTAGCGATGGTGATGATAGTAATGATGGTGATGATAGTAATGATGGTGGTGGTGGTGGTGGCAGTGGTGGTGGCAGTGGCGGTGCTGGTGGCGGTGCCGGAGGCGGAGGCGCGTTACCTTCAAACCCACCTGCTGGTCTTCATTTCACAGGTACAAAATGTACGTACATATGCACATGTGTTTATCATTGTGACTTGTGAATATTAATTATAATATATGGTTAATTGCAGGGGAGACTGAATTTACGCGTGCAACCTAGGACATTGACCATGGAGCACCGATGTCGCAGAGGAGAACGGTTGGACCGATGGATTACAGCTCTCCGCAGTTCTCTTTTAGCTCCTCCTACAGGGAATCTTCACAGTCTAGTTATCACTATCCTATACCTGAGTTGAGCATGCAGCCACCGATGAGATGGGTGTACGAATGGCAAGATCCGCATTGGTACAATATGTTACTTCAGGAATGGCAGACGACATCGGCCTGGACGGGCCAAACTTGGCAAGACTTCAAAGCCGAGTTGCTTCAAAGGCAGGATTTGAATGTGATGTCCACCACGGTGTATGAAATGGCCTCGCAATTCTACCGTTGATCTATTTCTATCCACTATTATGTGTATAGATATTTGTATGAACAATTATTTGTATCAGAGGACTACTATATTATTTGTATGCACAATTATATGTATGAATATTTGTATGCATTTGTGGTCAATTTTTCCATTAATTTGCGTATAGGTCATGCCCATTCTTTTTAAGCTAACCGGCCCAACCGGTCGGCTTACCGGACCAAACCGACGTCACAGGGAATTTCAATTTAAAATTTAAATTCGTTCGGTTTCCAGCGGTAACCGGTCAAACCAGTCCGGCTAACCGCTACCGCTGGCCGGCGCTTCGATGTCCCGGTTCGAAAAATAAAACCCTGAGTGGGAGTCGATGATTACATCCGCTTGTCTTATCTCTTACGCCTAAAAAGTTGTAAATAAGAGCCTCCCCGTCGTCCGTCTGCGCGTGGTCCATCATGCGGAAAACGCACGCGCTCGCCCCGTGATCCGACAGGTGGGTCCCACCCTGCCTCTCCCTTCGCACTCACCTCCAAAAGGCAAGCGCTCCGCCGCCGGATCCCCAACTGCATGCCCCCCGCCGCCGCGTTCCCCGTCTCCGTCGCGCTAGGGCCTGTTGTGCGCGTCAGCCACCGGGGCCGAGCAGCGCTGGTGCCGAGCTATTCCGTTCGCGCCTGGAGCTGCTGGGCACACACGTGAGACGGAGCTCGTCGACCACGCGGGTGAGGAGCTCGGCCGCCGCCGCAAGCCACGGGCGACGATCTCGCCGGCCGTCTCCACGGGCCGCATATGTGTGCTTGTCACCCGTGAGCCGAGCTCACTGGCCGCCGCGGGCCCAGCACACGCCGCTCTTCAGCCGCCGGGGCCGCGTGCCCCGAGCACGCCAGCCGCTGGGGCGACGCCCGCGCTGAGCTCGTCGCGCTAGCTACTATCGCGCGCTCGCCCGTGGCGTCTGTCGCCGCGCCTTCTCCGGCTCCGGTTCCCATCGCGTCTAGCATCAGGTGGGCTACTGCTCTGGTTGATTGCATTGCCTTCTACTCCGATTGCTACAGATGTAAATTGGAGTGTTTTTATGTAAAAAAAACTGAATTGGAGAAGGGCTACGTATTCACTGGAAGCTCTGCCTAGAATTAGGGGAAGCGATTTACTGAACTATTTTTATGGACCTTGAATCTTCAGCGAAGGTCTCTTGGCCTGAAATTTGTTGAGATACCAATTGAGGCTCGAGGGTATTTGCAGCGATCAGATCTGAGAGACTTGTCGTTTCTTCTAATTGTAGGATCTGGATCCTTCTGACGCTTCATTTGTTATATTTGGAAAAGCAATTTGCCTTCTTGCGTCAAGCATTTGCTGCTTCCTTGCTTCGTCTGGCTTAATTGGAGTCCAAACATATGCATCCTTAGTGAGCTGCAACTGGTATGAATGTGTGAATCTAGATGCCGTTGATAATGAGTTTGATAAGAACTGTTTCCTGAGCAATAGGGCATATTTCTGGTAGACTTTAGCTTGATTAATTCTTTAGTACATGCAACTTTAACACTTATATCATTTCCATGACATGGCATGATATCAAGTACTGAATTACTGATGATCTACGACGTTGGTTAGTTTTATTGTGGGTCTTTTAGGAACATCTCTTGTGGTTTACGACTCACTGTGAATTTCTGGTGTTTGAACTTTGAAGGCTGCCTTTTAACTCTCCCATGCTTGGAATATTGGTCAAGTCTATAGTCTATACGGCAAAAAAAAAAGTGAATATAAGCAAGGAGTGTCTGAAAATTCACCATATTATTTGACATACATACAAAAATTCAACGAACAAACTTTTTGCTTGTTAGGATAAAAATATGAATAGGATCGGTCAAGAATTTTTCCTAGCACAAAACAGTAAAAGTAGGGAATGGATAATGAGTGACTTGCAACATGCAGAAGATTTTGGAGAAGTCCTTCTCATGTATGTCAGCATTAGATTATCTGGGAAACTAACATGTACACTGAGAATTGATAGAGTAAGCTTGTCTTCCTATTTTGATGGCTTATATCAGCCCGCTACATGGGAATCATTCTGTCATTCGTGATATGAAAATCCTAACGCTGACAATGTCCACGGCAATAGTCAGCCGTTGTTTGGTATTCTATTTTCCAAGCTTCAATGCACTGAAGATCTATTTCATATTTTCCTTGCTAATTTGTTATCCATGTGGACCACAGGATCATGAAGAGAAATCAGGCTGGCTGGAGAAGTTTTGACACTGGATTTTGTCAGTAAATCCGAGGTAATCTGAAATATGAGAATAGTCGGCTCTTGCTATGCGAAAATAGAATATCAATGTAAAAGCCGATGTGTAACAAGAAGATCATGAGACTGGCCTGGGGCCTGGGGCCTCCTCGGCCAGCACAGGGAAGAAGAACCGCACGGAGGCCGAGCTAGGGCCGCGTTCCCATCGAGGCCAGCTGCCGGCCGCCAGGGCCAAGTAGCGCCGCTGCGAACTCTTCCCTTTGCTCTGGTATATATGTGTGGTGGGCTTATGTGTAGAAGAAACATGATTTCGGCGTCAGATTTTCATATGGTGTACAAAAAATATGCGGCTTTGAAGGGCTAAAATATAATTTGAGGTTATATGAGCATTAACGGTAAGAAATTCAATGTCCAAAATAAGGATGCACTCTACCGGCATACAAAATGAACAATATGAACATGACATATCTTAATTTTAGGGCAATATGTTATTGGTCGGGGTCGCTACAATAAGCTCACAAGTACAAAAAAAAACATTTTTTTTTTGAAATGAGAACTGGCAGGAGTTCTGCCGTTCATATATTAATAGAGAAGGGAAGCAAAGTACAAGTATAAAGGCCTAAGCCAAATAAAAAGTCCACAACACAGCTAGAACACAAATAAAATCTCAATCTCTCGACATGAGCTCTCTCAAGCAGCGGCAGCCCGCTAGACTCCAGGCTCGAATTTCATCTTTGATTTTCATAAGCAGGCTCTGAACGGTGGCCTCTTTTCTTTGGAAAATTCGGGCGTTCCTCTCTTTCCAAATCTCCCAAGAGACGAGTAGCACAAACGATCTGGATGCGTTGCTTGTCAAAGTTGTAGCAATGCTCAATTGCTTCCACCACTGTGGGATATCCTCACAAGTTGTGCAGTCTGAAGTGTCAAAGATCTCTGTCGCGATCAGTGTCCCTAATTCATTCCATACACTTCTTGTGTATCTACAGTGTGTAAATAGATGTAGGGTGAACTCATCGGTGTGTCTGCAGAGGGTGCCAAAAGAATTATACTAAAATCTAAGTTTAATATTTTGAATGTTTGGTACCTCTTATTTCTACTATATATTATTTATTCATTATTTTAGAATAATTATTGTTTCATTTAATTTTTGTTTACCCATAGCCATGAGCTATTACCTAGTATATATACTATTAAAAAGACCGTAACTAAGATTGACGGACCGTGGTCCGTCCTCGGCACTCGGCAGACCCATCTCCGCCCCACGCGCCTGTCATACAACGCTGGCAAGTGGGCCCACCAGCACTGGCATCGCTCCCTCCACCACGCCAATCGTCATCCTCTGCCCTGCGCCCCGCGCCTGCCGTACTCTCCCGCGCCTGTCTGCCCTGCACGACGAGCCCGAGCTCTGCGTCGGCGGCACGAACGAGCTCAAGCCCGACGGCGCAGGCGACCAGAGCTCCAATGCGGCGGCGGCGGTGCGAGCTTACGGGACGCCCCGGCGAGCCGTGGAGACATGGGAAGGAGGAGAAGCAGGCGGCGCGGAGGACCAGATGGAGGCACGAGCAGCCGTCACCCACACGTCACCCCCGTGGCTCTGCTGAGACCGTGCCTCTGCCGCGGCAGACCCACGGCGGGCGGATGCCCCTGCCCCCTGCATCGAGGGCCTTCTCCTGGGCTCGACCTGGGGCCGCCTCCGCAAGCACGGGAGAGGGATGAGCCGCGCGGAGGCCGAGCTGTGGCGGCCTGGCGCCGCCTTTGCACGAGGCCGGCTGCCGGTAACGCCCGCCAGGGCCGAGCAATGCTCACCGGCCGTCGCGACGGGCCACGAGAGCGCCGCCGCTGGGGACACACGCAAGACGGAGCTCGTCGGCCACGCGGGTGAGGAGCTCGGGCGCCGTCGCCGACCGTCTCCGCGGGCTCCGCATGCGTGCATCTCGCGGGCCACCGTGTCACGCGCGCGAGGTCGATGCTGCCGTGCCACCAGTGCCGGTCCTAACATTTTAGGGCCCCGGGCGAACTTAGAACCCGGGAACCCGGGGCCCTTATCAATATTCATACTTAAAAAAATCTTTTTAATGGCTCGTATGTTTCATAAAAGTTAATCCTTCATCGTAACTTACATTTTCTTACTTGATTTTACCATGACACTCAGATGGTTAGTCTTACTTAAAAACGTGTCAATTGATCTTCTCTATGACTCTATAAACTCATCATCTACTCATTTTCTCATGCTCCTTTTCTGTGTGTCGGATAATTATTTTGTAGATGAAATGCTTTGTGTTAAAAATTAATGAAAGATGAATTATATACTTAATTTGTCAAGCATCAATGATTAAAAGCAAAAATATCTACGCATATACTAGAGTTTAACCTCAATCAGTATCTCAACTCGTAGTTATACGAACTCTATACGTAGTTAATAGTTATGCTGTAAACATATGCGTGGGGCCTAGGGAATCGGGGGCCCAGGCGGGTTGCCCCTCTTGCCCCCCCCCCCCCTCAGGACCGGCCCTGCGTGCCACGCGTGCGCCGAGCTCGCCGACCTCCGCGGGTAACGCCCACCGAGCACGCCAGCCACGTGATTGGACAGACCTATTGCTCAGTGCGCAAAAGAAACGTCATGCTGCCATGCCCATGGTGGGAAGTGGGAACGGATGCGAAAGGGGCTAAATCTATGCACAATCAGCGTCAGGGTGCTTGAAGTTCGATTTGGTTGGGGACGAGGTCGATCGGACGACTAGGCCCTTGACTCCGCTGTAGAGGAGCTTGATCTGGCTGTTGGAAGAGTTGCAGGGACGATAGCTGCAGGAGGCGGCGTTGTTTGGCCAGCGAGCAGAAGCGACGGAGGAAGATATGAGGCCAAGGGAGGGATGGGGGGCCGCCGGGCCGCTACACACATACTATAACAAAATTTGGTGATATGAAGAGAGCTTCAGATAATCGGAAAAATATTTCTAAATTTATGCCTTTGAATTTGTTAAAACAATTAGAAGCTATATTATTGTCACAAAAATTTAGGGATATGGCATTTTTAATGTTCCGTAGCAACTAGCAACGCACAGACAAATACTCTATATTACCATTTTGCATGATTTTTAGAATAATTTTCGTTTTGTTTAATTTTTCTATGTCCGTAGCAAAGCACGGGCTATTACCTAGTTTATTACTAGTAGTAGGATCGTGCCTTGGCGTTGCTACGGGTGATGACATGTATGATTTAGGATCTGTTTGGAGCTTTGCTACGGGTAATGACATGTATGATTTAGGGCCTGTTGTATCCGGTAGAGATTATAATAAACTGGGTTATGAAGACTGAGTGGAGGTGTTTGGAGGCTAGATTATAAAAATCATAATAATTTTGGTTAATTACGGATAATGACCAAAATCAACATTTGTCAATAACAGTAGTCAAATTTGTCATCATCATGTTTCTAGATGTTTAATAGTTTTTTATTGCAAGATACTTGTTAGTTCTCGAGGGTGTCGGTTTTGTGCTAAGCTCACTGCTCAATAGTTAGCGAGGTTCGTTTTTACTTGGTTCTTAGCTGAGAAATGGAAAAAAAAATATAAGAAATGTTAGAGCATTATATATCAAGGTGATTCTTAGAAAACTGTACCAGAAGTTCAAGTAGAGATATTCTACTATAAACTCGATTTGTACAATCAATTAAAGACATTTATTTTCTAGCGAAACCAACAAATCGAGGGTATAAACAATTATATAGACTTTCTTGTGATGGTTCGACGGTACTGTTTCAGGCTATAACCACGACCCTCGCGATAAAAGTACTTGGACTATTAGTGACGGTTTGCAAGGGCACACCGTCCGTACAAAATGATTCTTCACCGGTGGATACACTTTCTTTACATGGTCTTAAAAATTTATTTTACTATTGAATATATGTTGTACTCCCGCTGTCCCAAAAAAAGATGCAATTATGGGAATCATGCCAGTCAAGAAATCTAATAGTTGACCAACTTTATACTAAATTGTCAAGGAATCCCGCTGGCACCTCGAGGCTGGGAGCACGGCCTGGACTCCAGCGACATCCGTGCGAGGAGGGAGAGAGGCCGAAGGCGGGTGGAAGCGCAGCGAGGCAGGTCCCAGGCGGATCTCCGGCACAACTGTGCTCGCGAGGAGCAGTAGGATCCCCGGGGAGCGCTCGCGAGGAGATCGATTTGGCTTTTCTGTTCTTCGATTCGTCCTCCGTGGTTGTTGATTTGCCCGTTTTGGTGCTCGATTTGGTCGTGTTTGAGGTCGATTTGGCTTTGTTCTTCTTGTTCTTCGGCGGCCCTCTCTATGTGCCTTCCTCTGTTCTCAGGCCGCTGCATCTGGTCCTCCGCATCTGCCTCTCCTCCTCCCCAAGTCCCCAGGGCTTGCCCTCCTCCCCAAGTCCCCAGGGCTTGCCGGAGGCGGCCCTCAAGCTCGCACCGCCGTCGTCGCCATAGTGGAGCTCCTGCCCGCCGCCGACGCAGAGATGGGGCTCGCCGGGCAACTATCCCAACTATCATCTTCTTTTTCCTTTTCATTTCTACTCCTTCTTTCTTACTTTTTTTACTTTTTCTTTTTTAATCTTTTTCCCTTCTCGCTTTTTTTCTCTTTTTTCACCTCCTCTTTTTTTCTACCGACCGACGAGGCGGCGAATGACGATCTCTCGCGATCTTTCCTCTCTCTTCTCTGTCGTGCTCCGCCTTGGGTTACCGCAGACCCCGCAGTTGGCGGCGAGGAGGAGGAGGCCCCGTTGTGAAGCTGCTGCTGCAGGATTCGGTGGCGGTGACTCCTCTCCAGCAGCGGCGGCCCTGTCTCCATCCGCCTCGGCAACTCCGTCGTGCCATATGCGGCTGCTCCGATGGCCTCTATGTCTCTTCGCGCGGAGGAGGGTGGCGCGGCGAGGCGAGCGGCGGCGCTGCTGCTCGTCTGCTCGAGCCGGGGCCGGATCCAACACCGTCGATTCGGCGATGCGACCAGGCTCTATTTGGCGGCGAGCTCCGCCGGCGAGGAGCTACGACGCGTGGCAGGAGCACGTGGAGATGTGCGAACTGTGTTGCAGCGGCTTGGTGTGGGTGAGCAACACAAGCCAGCAGGCAGCGGCACCAGTGCCAGCACAAGGTCCGGCCTGGCGAGCTCCGGCCTCCGGCCAGCCGTTCCTCCTTCGCGTGCCTTGCTAAAAGGCCGCTCGGCGCTCGCCCTCACCAGCGGCGTGCTCTCCTCCGATGCGACCTCGTGTCGGTGCTCGGTTGCTCAGCCAACTCCGTCGTGCCATATGCGGCTCGCTCCCACCAGCCTCCAGCTGTCGTGCCCACCTCTTCACCACCGTCGAGAGCGAGATGGAAAAAGCGCACTGTTCTGGGCTCTGCTAGACATCGATTCCCGTGTGGGGTGGGCCCGCAATGGAGTGGACAGACGACGGGTCTGTTGGTCTTTTGGGGGTCGCTTCTGCGCCCGGCGCCCGCGGTGACGCCCGTGGTCCGTGGACGGACCAAGGTGGCTCGTGGGTAGAGATAGAGATTTGAACGGTAAAGTTGCATGTTTTGAACTCACCAGACCCACCAGCGCCCGCACTAAAAGGCAGAAAACAATCCCAAAATTTTTCCCCGTAACATGCTGTGTTTAGTTGTAAAAAGTATTTTTTTAGTTCCTATTCATCCCCTCATATAACCTTTCCAGAAAATTACTTTTCCACCTTTACTATTCGGAAAAAGTGTATTTTTCATCTCTCATGTACCGTAAGAGTGTGACTTTCATCCTTTATGTTTCAATTGATGCAAAACAACCCTTTAACTAGTTAAACTGGTGCAATAATCATCCTCGTCTTGGTATATAAATGATTTAACATTATATGTTAGCTGTTTGACAACGTAGACATCAGATCACATAATGTTAGACCACACGCAAGCTTAGTTCTATATGATTTTTTGATTAAACTTGATTTTTTAGGATGATCAATATAGATTAATTTCTAAAAAAATTAGAATTAACATAAATTCTTTTCTTTACCTTTCTGTAAAAACAAAATGAGTGAATGAATCAATAGTTAAGCAAAGATAATTAATAGTTAAGCTGAGACATAAATTTCATAAACAATAAATGTTTGTGGCTCGTAAAATGAACAAAATAATGATGAATGAGGCACACAGATGTAAAAAAAAATATTTGGTATTTATGTTAATAATTATACAGTAGCATGGAATGTTAGTATACAAATGAGATGGTTAGAGTGTATAAATTTTCATTAATGAGCACTAAATTGTTAATAAACTGATGCCGATATGATTAATGCACCAATTTAGTTATTTTAGGGTTGATTTGCACCACTTAAAATATTAGGCACTTTCACGATACTTCGAGGATAAAAAATACACATTTTCCCATGCTATTCTTCTCTCTTGTATCTCAATAAAAAAGTATTTTCTCTCTCTCCATGTGGGTCGCCGCCACATCCGAAAATCCCCGTGGGGCGCTTCGTTCGCCGCTCGACGCGCCGCCGGAGGCAGTCCCATCTGGGCCACATCCACAGCTTCAAATCGAATGACATCTCCCGTTACGGCGACGCCTCAATCCGCCTCCGTCGATTTTCTAGTACATCCATCTCTGCTCGTTATCGCCAGAAATTCCCGTGCAGTCCAGCGGAGACAGGATGCTGAGGTGAGCAGCCACTAAGGTCCGCCTTGCACATTCAGTTTCGAGCAAGTTCCCTCCGGATTAGGAGACGAGTCCCTTTTGGATTGGATTTATTTGTTTACTATGCATCTTTTTGTTTATTGTTCTTCCGTTGACCTGATTTTTTCGAGATGAAGTAATCATCACTAGCTGCTGCAATATCTGTGGAGCCTTAACCCCAGTGCATGATTTCTCGGCTGGATCGACGATTGTGGCTGCTGGGAACCAGATTAGGCGAGTTAATCCCCTCTCCGGCTGAAGTCAGATTAGGGATTCGGTGAGGTCATCCCCGTACTCTTTTTATGACGCTATACTGATAGCCAACTTCAGCTATGAAAACTTAAATCTGGACCGCATGATCTTCATCCAATGGAAGCGCCTAGGAAGAGGTGGGAGAGAGATGTGTAAAATCACCACCTCTTAATTATACTTTTGTAAATCTCCCTCACACCTTATCTTTGGATGAAGATCATGTGGTCAGGGAACTCAGTTCTCATGTCATACGTTCTCATTCTGATAAATGCTAAAATGCCTTCTATTCTAGTAAATTGATTATCCTATTTTTGGTAAATACTTTGTGATAACTTGAAATACTATTATGGTAAATATCGTGTGGTAAATCGATGACACCATTTTGGAAATTTTATCATTTTGTGCCAGTGAGCTTCTCGTATCCATTATCTCACAGCTCTCCATCCAAACTAGGGTAAAATTTGTCACATTATAGTAACTGGCCTATTCTGTGGTGGAATCCTTTCTTTGTGCAGGTAAGAAGCACGGGCAAGGAAGAGGGAACAGCGGAAGTAGAGATGAGATTAAGATGCCCCATCTTTTAGGCCTTGCTAATACGCTCATGAATCCCAGTTCACACGAGCAAGCATGGGGAAATTTAAATTCTCCATCTTTGTTCTTGCTGATCTGTTGTGCAAAAGTAGTATAATTGATTTCTGATTGCTCAATAAACTCGTATATAAAGTTACTGGTTCCTATTGCTCAAAAAAAAGTTACTGGTTCCTTAATAAGCTTCATGCTAAATTGTGGTAGTTCTATAGTTATGGTGACATTTTTATGGTAAACTCATCAACGGCAAATTTTTGTAACTCCCAATCAGATTTCAATCAAATTAAACGAATTCCCATAACTAATTCATATTAACTTTGTCTTCCTGTTATAGCAACTTGTTCCTCATGTCTTAGTGCTAAACTGTAGTAATACCAGCCTTGGTACTATAAATTGTTGTAATACGCCATCCATCATAATTATGTTCTCGGTCCATTCAAATTCTGATAACTAATTGACGCCACATTCATCTTATCAATATAGTAACATGGAAATTTTGTGAGACCTAACATAATTTGCAGTAACTATGCATCCTACTTATCATTTGGTACATCTATTAAATTGGGTCTGTTTCCAGAACACCATTTACCATAATCATAAATCATTTGATATATTGTAAACATGTTTATCTTCCATTCTCATTTTTTTTGCTACCCATTTAGTAAATTTAACATAATCATAAATCATTTGATATATTGTAAACATGTTTATCTTCCATTCTCATTTTTTTTGCTACCCATTTAGTAAATTTAACATATCACTGAGCTGTATCAATATCCACCAATTTATTTTAATGAACCTTGCTTTCTTGTTTCAGGCACCATGCCATGTTACGATGATGTTCTGACTCCGGTAAGTGTTCTCTCCCCTCATCCTGAATCCCACACTGGCCATCCTGGCAAATCTTCCTCCATGAACTAGTTGACCTATCTGCTAATCTTTCTTCTGATCTTGATTGTGGGAGCTTCGTTAAACAAGCAGCTCATGGTGTTTGGCACGACTTTCAGATGTTAATGTAAAAAACCAGGCTGTAAGTATTGGAGCAGCGCTGGATAAAATGTGCAAACAAAGGAATTTGGATGGTGATTATCATGGAAATTAGATGGTGATTATCATATAGCAATTTTTTAATGTAATATGCTATTGTGGTAACTCGGACATGGTATTTCTGTAAACAGTAAATCTCCATTGTGATAAATGCAAGATACATTCTGTTACGAGATTTTGAGTGTCATTTGGTAAATCGATTACCCTATCAGAATATAAGCATCTTACCAAATATGAGATAATTGTAAATTATATTATAGATCTGCAACTTTACAAATTGTAGTAAATTACTAAAAAAGAATATGACATTGTGATATTGTAGTAAATCAAATTTATCATCAGGATAACTCGATTTTTTTTTTTTGCGACAATCATGATAACTCGATTGTGTCTGACTCTTTGTACATATTATAGTAAACTGAATGTGGCAACATGTTAACTAGATTGTGGTAAATGACATTGTGCATATTGTTTTTCATATAATACCAAGTTGGAACACTGTAAATCCACTGACACTTCATTGTAGTAATTCTCCCCCCTAATTATCAACTTAAACAATATAAATTACTAAAACTCTTCGTGAAAGTATTATGGTAACCTGATCCTCCGGACAATACTAGTTTGCATGATGAGTACAGAAAATTCATGAATTCTCGTAACCCTTCTACTAAATTCGAGAAGTCACGGTCGTAACCCTTCTACTAAATTGAATAAACACGGTGTGGGCCCCTGCTGGTGGCCATTCGTAGTGTGCCATGTGGCCTGGCTATTCTATAGCCGGCCATAGAGTATGTATGTGTGTGTATATATATACTAGTCTTTTGACACGTGCGACACGCACGTGCTATTAAAAGAACTTAGATTAACAAAATCACTATTTTAGAACAATTTCATTCATTTCAACCACATAAAGCTATAATTTATTATTCATAATATAAGAGTCTATTATATTTGAATCCGACATCAAGGACAATTATCTAGCTACGTTGATTCCATCTTCAGAGTTGTTGCCCTCGTTGATGAAGGATTCCTCTGAGCTAAGAGTGTCGTCCTTGCTACCGATGACATCCTGCATTGCTCTGGCCATCTCTTGGACGTCACCTTGATGAAATTTGAACTTTACGAGGCTTCACTTCTTCCTCCCCACCCACCCACACTCGTTGTCCTCTTCTTCGTGCCCTTCCTTCTCATCTTCTAGCAGCCATTCATCATCTTCATCAACTTAGTAGCCGTTATTGTCTTCCTCTTCTTCCTGTGATCCCTCGTCCTCATGGAGCTCGTGCTATTAAAAAAGTAGAATAAAAAAGAAACAAGTTTTTAACCATTACAATCAATATAAATTTTAATAAATATAGTAAAGAAACATAAATATAGTATAGATAAAAGGATATTAGAGAAATCCAGATAATGAAAGCTTAAAAATATACTGCAAAGCTAGAACTTTTTAATAAGAAAGATGAACTCATATAAAGTACATGAATATACCGATATTAATTTCTTATACATGGCAATTATTTAGCTTTTCTAGTATTAATAACTCGTTATTCTTCTTAACCACATTCGAATGTTGACAAAGATGAGTAAAGACTTGTCTTATAAGAAGTGATAGCCATCAAACACAATGTTAAAATTAAAACACGTCGCAGCCCAAAAAATATTATTGCTGGACTTCTTCATAGTGTTCATCATATGCAATAAAAAACAATGGCAATTACAGAGCAAGTAAAGAGTACTCACACGTGTCCGTTATAACAATTGAGGAAAATAAAGAGTAATCACACATATTTGTGTCCAACAGAACATTTCAACCATGACAAGTTTGTAATCGACATCGGTGTGTTTTGTCGCTGACCAAATCTATATTTGAAGTACCCAGAGCATGCTCATTTAGTCGGACTATCCCGTAGTGCCAGAACTTTAAAACGGGTAGCAAATTGAAAATAATATCTTATTACAACATCATTTATCACAACACAAAGCTGGGTCTAACATGTCAGCCTTTTTACCTTAAACGCTCTGCAATCCCGTGACAATATGACAAAAAAAAAATTAAACTCAAGGTGACAATCAGGAAAGATGATATAAAAATATTTTGATCCACATAAACACAACTCATGGTCCATGAGGAATTCTGGCTCAACCCTCGACACCTCTATGATATCAGCCTTTTTCAATCCCTTGTTTTATTGACTCTTCTGTCTCAGTCCTGCAAGTGCAGCAATGGAAGATGAAGCCATTTTATATCATATATTTGTGGATAAACATTTTATCACAAATGTGTTGGATCATCATGCAGCTGACTTATTGGCTTGGCATAAGCTTGTGGCTAAGGTTATGCGTATCCAATTAATTAATCACAAAAACACTTTTAGATGGATGTTACAACGAGATAGGAAGTTTACGGTGCATTCTATGTATAGAATGCTTGCCGCACCGAATGTTGTACCTCACAATTACATTTTGTGGAAACTGAAATTGAACTTAAAGTTTAAAATTTTCATGAAGTTTAAAATGTTGTTTTTGTAATATTAATGACGATGTACAACACCTGTTCTTTCATTGTCACAGCTAGATTGATATGGAGAATTTTACAAGTTTCTTTTAATATTACACCCCCTGATAATGTTCAACATATCTTTGATGGTTGGTTTAATGGGGTCAATAAGAAACTTAGATATAAAATATTGGTAGGAACATGCACCTTCTGTTGGGTAATTTGGTTATGTAGAAATGATGTGATTTTTAACAACACAAGAGCTTTCACTCCTATCCAGGTGATTTTCAGGGGTACACACTGGATGCGGTTTTGGTCAATTCTGCAAAAGGAGGAGGGACATCTTCAAGTAATCTAGGGTTGCCGTATGCTTGAGACCACATCGATGGAAGTTGTTGCTACTAATGGATGGTGTTTTAGTAATAGACTCCCTTATGTCTACAAGTATGCCGTCTTTTCTCTTTGTTATGGTTTTGGGATTGAGGTTGTAATAAAGAAAAGCTACATGCACCGGTCATTTGAAATATATTCTCATTTCTAAAAAAAAATCATACAGCCGACTTGGAAACAACTTTTCCAACCCCGCAAAAAATTTAGGACAGGTTGTTCATGACAAATTTTGAACGGTAAAAAAATGATAGGAGTGTCTACAGCTTTCATATACCTTAGGACAGGTTGTTCATGACAAGAATATTAGCAATGATTTAACATGGCAAAAATTAGGGCTACTCTCAATGTAAGAACGGTACATCAATCAGATTATTTCAAATGAATTCAACACCACCTATGGTGACTGAAAGTATGAATGATAATTGCAGGCTCACTATAAACATATAGAGTGCATGGATGACTCTATTGACCTATTCTAGCCATCAACGGAACATTGTCAAGACATGGATCACACTCGGCTGAAATATTTCCCATCCTTGTCCATGTATGAGCATAATAATGATGAATACGATCGTGTTCTGCACCACCGGGCAAATGAAATATAATTAAAAAAAGAAATAAGGTTATAACCATTACATTTAATTCAAATTCTTATAAATAATCCAAAATAATTAAGCCATCTCAAGGTTGTACAAAAAAAATCAGCACTTTGATAATCTTGTTGTCGACAAGCTGCCATCTGTCATGTCCTTGAAGTTCCTAAAACCCAACATTGGCATGCAATTAGCAACAACCCGTAAGCTTGACTCTCAATGTATACAAGCTAATTCAGTGCAACAATATAAATAGCTTTGAGGATAACCACAAATTCAATGGTCTCTATATTAGTATGAGAAACCGTGTGAAGAAAAAGATATGTGCATGTGGTGCTAGTTATGCTTCTCCACGACAACGAATTTCCAACAGTCTTCTCAGGGTTATCCTAATGCAGTTAATCTTTTCTAGAGAAGGGTATAGCAATAGAGCTCATGTGTCACCCTAATAATTTCACACGCAGAAAAGCATTCTAATATACATAACCGTTGCAAGCATCTTAAGGTGGCCATATTCTCCAAAAGCTTTCCATATGCTACATTTTGCAAGGCACATACCTTCAATCACCTAGCAAGTTAATTACTCCTATGAGCTTTGACTGCTCATATTTTAATCAGTATATAGTGGCTCCAAAATTATTCTGCTATCAAATAATAAACGTGGCCAATAGAGATTTGATGAAAGTGAATTTAACTGAATGGCGTTCATGACATGAAATAAATGGATAAATGAGCAAAAGTGAAACAAGCAATATCTCAGCAATTTTCAAACCAACATATTACAATCTAACAGAAGTATCCATGCCAATCCACTTTTATCAAAAATAAATTACTCAGATGTTAACTTTCATATTATATTCAGAACAATAGCCACGGACTGGAGTGTCCAACTGGCGTAGTTAGAAAACATGTCCATAAGACGCAATAACACAAGAGAAATGTGCAATTAAAACAACGACACAGATGAATTTAATAGCACAAAACCCTTAGTGGCCAGGTGCTGCCAATGTGGTGGATGCTCAGAGCCCAGATGAACTTCAAGAATGTGATAGGTCCTTGTCTTCTTTGTCTTCTATCTTTGGCTAAAAATAGTGGTGTTGCAAAGATAAGGCAAACATTAGAGGAATGGATACTGCAATGAAATAGATAAACAAAAAATGAAAGCTTTAAGATATTACTGCTATCTCATTCTCGGCTAGTAATGCTATGACTGATAGTTATCCTAAAATGCAGACATGGAGATCTGTTACAGTAGTCAGAGTAGTATACAGTTTGCCCACCAATGTATATTATTCCTCAAAAAAAAACTTGTGGATGGCTTCCCTCCATTTCTTTTGTTTATCGAAGCGAATTATCTACGTGTTTCTATAACCTCAATCTTCTCATTTTCCTTTTACCCTTTCCACGAGATGACATAAGAATGAAAATTAAAGAAAACACAATTGCACACTTAGCCGAATGAAGTAGTGCAAAGTGGTGACCTAGTATATACTAAAATTTTGAGAGTAAACATACTATATCGATGCATGGTCCTGAGTAAACATAATATATCGATGCATGGTCCTGATTTGTTGTTCTAGTTACTAAAGTCCTTTGACTCCCCATAGGCCGCAGCATGCAAGAGATAGGATTAAAGAAGTAATATTGGAGAGTGAGATACACAAACATGATAGTCAAGAGATTGTACTGATCCAAAGGAAGCGCAACTTGTTCCCTCCCATCGAAGCTTTCCCTGACGAGGTGATGTCCTCTCCCCGTCGTGCTTTCGTCCTCCTTATATTTTTGCTAGGTGAAGCAGTGCTGCTATAGGACCACGATGAATTAGATCTGCACGAAATGGTCAATTCATTTTTTTCCCTGGAATTATCCATTTGCCCGTGGAACTTGCCTCATCGATTTCCATTGCCTGATTTGTTTTTGGCAGGGAGGTGGTGGTGCGATCTGGTGGATGATCTGGCTGCCTCGTTGTTCCCCATCTTCTGTAACAACTGGTTAAAAAAGGGGCAATCAGCCAGGCAGGGAGGGTTATTGCTTGATGTGTACCAATATACTCCCTGTTTCTTTTATACCCGGCGAAGATATGATTGAAAATTTGTTGGTAAGAACTAGCTTTACATATCCTTGCATTTTCTCTGATGGATTAGAAATTTACTGATTCTTTTATACCAACATACTCCTAGTTTATTCAATGGATGCAAAATTACTGCTTGATGTAAACCAATATACTCCTCGAATGCAAATTCAGGATTGCTAATTATTTCTTTCATTGTGAATTATATAGAAGTGCTAATTCAGGAAAAAAATTCCTATTGGATTAAAAACTTACTGCTTGTTGTACACCAATATACTCCCAGTTTGTGGTTCTTTGGTCATAGTGGCAGGGAGCAGGATTCCTGATATAACTGAATTACGAAAATTATCGCAAACATAAAAAACAAATTATCATTGCAAGATTACCCCTTTAATGTTGACAAATTCCTTTACGTTTTTAAATTTACTTCTTAGAAATTTACATTTAGTGTGACAAGAGTAATTCTAAAGGCTTTGAGGAGTAATTCACTCCTTTAATGATTCTGGAGAGCTTAGCCTTATCCCTGAATCATTAAAGGAGTCTGAATTTCCTTCCTTTGGAGTGTAAAGATTGTATCTTTTTACTGATGTATGCGTGGACGGGGCTCCAGATAACGAGACGATTTTGAGGGGATGATGCAGGCTGATCGTGCACACCGGTGATAGAAGCAGGTGATTAAGTCAAGAAAAATGATTCAATAATAGCAATCCACATATGCAAGATTCAATATGGAAATGGTACTAGATGTAGTTCACTAAACGGAACTACAGTTGCTATTGCGACTCAGTATATCATATTGGCATGCTCTTTTATTGATCTTTTTTTTTTATCTCTAGCCCTTCTGCCATGCCCATCTTTTTTAGATATACTTCAGCGCCCTCTACATATTTGTTGTTTTGATGTCGAAGCACATTAAAGAGATCAAAGCACAATTTACTACCATGGTCTTGTCAGGCTGAGAGATTTGTTTGTTACTGCTTTGTAGGTATGGGCTACATCGTCTTGACAACAAAGCATGATTTACTACCAGTACCATGGTCTCGACAACAAAGCTAAATGAGAAAGACACATGATTATTACTCTCGGACTCCTGTAAGGCATGATGTCTGCCAATCGACAAATGAATGTTTTCTAATGTTCTAACATGAATCTGGTGCTAAAGCATGGCACTTGATGCGTCTGACACTCGATAATAATCTGCTGCCCAAGCATGACACTTCTCTCGCTGGGGACAGGTAGTGGCAGTTGATGTAGTGATGCCTATGTTTTGTCTACCATTGCACTCAACCTGTCATTTTTCTATTTTTACAGTTACATGTAATTAATATGTGATTTTGTTTGGTGGCAGAATTGTGATGTTTTAATAGAATATTGCTATCAAGCTATTATAGAAATATTTCTTTAGATTTGAAAAAGTTACTTATTTTAGGTTATCTAGAAAATACTACTCCCATTCCGAAAGATAATTACTCATAAGGTGAATTCTTAAGGGTACACATTGCTCCTATAGGATATTAATTTTGAAATGAAATTGAAATTACTTACAGAACGAGTATTTTGCGGCCGGATTGATTGGGCTATGGCTTGGAAAGAGTACTTACGGGAGACTATTAAATAGTTGTCCAGGCCAGGGACATTGTTGTGTTTAACTATAGTCCGGTAATTTCTCTAGCTAAAATCACGTGATCGAAGGCCTATCGTAGAATTACGTAAATAAGAAACTAAACACACACTAGACCTTAAACTATTACTCCAGCTTAATGTTCTGTTCGTCTCACGCGTATGCCTGAGGTTGAGCGGTGACGACAACATCTGACACAACCTTATCTCGCCGGAGCCAGTGCCTATCCAGTTTTTACTGCCAATGAATATAAAGGAGTAATGCCACGAACAAGGGGAGTCGCCGGAGCTCCGGCCGGCGACCAGGCTGGCATTGAGGCTTCTGATTCTCCTTGGAGTCAATCGGCATGGCTGCCTTTCGAATTCAATTCAGGTGCGCGCCCGCCGCCGTGATTCAAGAAGCTGCATCTCGGTATTACGGCCGATGGATCCCGCATGCATTAAAACGAATCAGTTACCGATTTTTACTTCCTGTGAAGAAAAAACATAGTAATTACACGAATCAGTTACCAATTTTTACTTCCTGGGAAGAAAAACAGAGTAATTACGGAGCCACGACAGCATGTCGGAGCTCCAGTGGCGCGTTGAACAGTATTTAGCATGCTGGGAGTCAAATAGACGCGCTCTATGTAGAACAGTTATTCTATAGCCACTTTGGTTTTACTATAGTTTTATGTACTGATTTACTACGATGTCTCATGGTAATTGAGTTACTATAACACATATTATAGTACATCACATAGTAAGATTTACTATAATATCGTAAATTACTATAGTTATTGTACTAAATTAAAGTGGCCATAGAATAGTTATTCTGTGGCCGGCTATAGAGTAGTATATAGGGAGAGTATACTCTATGGCCGGCCATAGAATAATTACTTATTACATTTAATCTGCGGGATCACTTGTCTGCGCGAGTTAGCAAAGTTCCTCGTTTGGGGTTACTTCTTGTCTTTCCGGGAGGTGGAAGTCAGTGACTTGATACTGTTTGCATTTGCGGAGTAATTCGTTATGGCTTAGGCACCATGCCTACATTAAGTTGTTCAACTGGACCAAAATTCAAAAAAGCAATCTGAAAGGATAGCAAGTAGCAATACAACTTATCACAAGGACTCAAAGGATGCAACCACTTCCGAATTTTTGTTACTCTGCTCCTTTTCTTTTTTTTTTGTCTTTTACCTTTTTCTGCACCTTCTGCCTTTTCCTTTTGTTTTCTTTTATGTATCAGCAAGTTCCACAAACGAGTTTGAATATTGCAACGCAAACAACAGGCAACATATAGAGCAAGGATACTTGGGTCGTATGCACTAGAAAAACTAACTAGTGGACAGGACCACAAGTCTATAAAGGTGCACAAAAGGATCAAAATTGAAGGGATATTTTATTCCGAAAGAAACCTTTATCCCTGATCGGGAAGAAACCAAATGAGTCAGGTGGCCCTTCCAAACGTACCTGTCCTAGAATATTGGAATTATATTTTACTAGCACAAATGCCGGTGAGTTGCTACGGACAGGTGGCCACTGCTCGCAAATTAGATTACTATTATGCCATATCCAAGAGAAAATAGGTTTTGAGTTTGTTTTCTTTGCCACAGTAGCCATTTTTAGTTAGCCAGTGCCAGCCCCATGATGACATACAACAATAATTTTTGATGTTCCATACTCCCATATGCCTACCACACCACCATGTAGCAGCACTCCGTTGAGGCTATCCACACTCATCCGTAGTCTATTTTCACCCTCTTTAAAAAGTATTACTGTCATCCTTTATACCTCATACTCCATACAGATTAATCTATTTTATTCAACCATTTTTAACTTTAACCTCAATATATTTCTTTTTTTTCTTTACCATTTCTTTTTTCCCTTTTTTTTTCCTCTCTTTTTCCTCCCCTCTTCTTTTTCCCTCTCTGTTTTTCTTTCCAGACCCAACCCGACGTCTCGAGCTCCCCAATCCCCATCGGCCATCGCTGTTCTCTCTCTGTCGCGCGCTCTCTGCGGGTCATGGAGGAGGTGGCCTCCGGCGGCCGCGGCCGGATCCGGCCCCCTCTCTCTGCTTCGGGCACCGCACCACTCCCTCTCCTGCTCTGCACCATACCGTCACCTCCATGCCGACTCCCTCGAGCTCCGCCGGTGCAGCAACAGCTGCTCGACCCCGGCGGCCGCGTGGCACAGCTCGCCAGATCCGACTGCAGCTCCTCTTGCTCCGTGCATGTGGGTGGCGCGAGGAGAGGAGGGCGGCACGAATGCGTCTCCCTCACGCGGGCCAGCAGCAGCAGCTTCCGGAGGTTGGGAGCTGCTGTTGCAGGAGCTCCGCTGCGGCGTGTGGGACGTCCACGAGCGACCTGCTACTGCATGACCTCTGCCATGGCGTGCGGGACCTCCAAAGGAAAATCAATTGGTTGGATCTGTGCAATTCGTTTCTAATGCCCGTGTTTTCTTTCCTCGGCGGCTGCTTATTCTGAGTTTCAATCGAGCTTTGATTTGGAGAATCGGGTTCTTGCTCTTCGTTCTCCTTCCTTTCAATCGTGATTTGGTTTCTTCTTCTGTTGACTGCGATGCGGAATTGGGTTTGGTTCTTCCCTCGCTCTTTCTTCACGCTCTTTCTTCACGGGAATCACGGTCGATCTGACACCACTGCCTGTCAGGTTGGACCCACCTATCAGGACGGACGAAAAAAAAGACATAAATCTTACGTGTTTTAGGAGTAGGTATAGATTCAGTAAGGACATAATTAAGAGATCATTTTATGTTTCTCTTCTGCTAACAGGAAAACTCATACAACTAGGTGGACCTAGACACAGAAATCAACTTGGAAATATCTCATGTAGAGTCGCAGAAGAATGATCCACACACTACACAAAAATAGGAGGACCAAACAATGGCGTGGTGGAATAACGAAAGAACAATAGACCTTGACAAGATCTAAACGGGACGAGCGAGGGATTAAAATTCAAAAAAGCAATCTGAAAAGAAAAAATTGTGGGGCACAAAAGGGTTTTTTTCGAGGATGACAACATAAACTAGGGATTTTTTGGACGGTGACAACATAAACAGAAGAAACAATGGTAACATATATTTTTGTAGGGCAATTTTCTAGATATTTTTGGATGATGACAAACATAACTTGGGTAATGGCAAAAGTGATGGTAAACCTGAAGCTCCGATTACCAAATGAGGGGAGCTAGTGAAAGGTTCAAACAGTCAATTTGGTAAAGTCACGACACATGTCGATCCTGCTTCTGAACAACAAGTTCAAAACCCCGCAATCACAGCACCATGTCTCACAAATTCACTTATAACCAAAGTTCATATCCGAAGTTATCTTGTTCGCATCAGATCTTAACCAAAACTCTGTTAGAATCAAGTTTTAATCTAATCATTCATGGTTTGGTTGACTAATTTAGTGAGCAATTGTCTTTTCCAGTGAGATTTTATCACTACAAATTTTTGACACTAATGCAACACCCTAAAAATGTTGCGATATGGGTATTTTCGTTGCAATACGGTGACATTGCAACCAAATTGGGTCGTTGGGAGGTGTTGCAGGTACCTCTAATGCAATAGCATATCGCAATGCCTACATGAAGTATTGCTATATATATGACGTGATGCAACACTATGAGGCGTGGCTATGCATTGTGAACACAATGACCATTTGGCGTTGCATGTGTCCTAGTAATTGCAACCACGCATGATGGTTGCGGACAGTCATTATCGCAAAGCTTGGGTTTAGTAGTGATAACAGTCTCGTGTGCTGCGATACGAATAGACGATATCGCCACACGTATTGGTTTTTGTTGTACCCTTCCGGGGTATCACATTGCATTAAGTGGCATTGCTACAAGTGTAAAAGATGTCGCAACCAAGCATGTGTCGTGGCTACATGTCGAGATGATACCACATCGCCAGTACAGTCGTATCATGGCTATATGTGGGTCGGGTATCCCAACATAAAAGGCGTTGTTGCTATATGCCGATATGATATCGCATCTACAGTTCAGTCGCGTCATGGCTATAAGCTGGTAGGGTATCGCAACATATAAAGTGTTGTCTCTATATGCGCAAATGATAGCGCATCAACACAAGTCGTGGCTACAAAGTTTTGGCATTGAGGCAACGCCTCAAATCATTCCAATAGGGGTCATTTCGTTGCAATAGGTAGGTATCACCCAGTTCAAGAAAAAACAGTGACATAAGTAATGAAACATTATAAAATCGTGTCCATTCATGAACCACTCAATGATAAAATTTCTAGAGAACCTAAATATTCCATAAGCATCTACAATCTTGACGACTCCCTCCATTCATGATCTTTTAACTTTGGCTTCACCTGAAGGTGGAAGGGCTTCTTGTATTCCCAAAACCTTGTAATAGTTTCTGCGCCTCAAAAGGAATGGGATTCAAAGAAACATGACAGAATTAGTAGTGATCAAAGATAAATATTTAGAAATTAGAATAAATCACGTATATGGCCAAATCAGATCCAAATGGATCTTTTTTCAGAACTTGACAAGCAAACAGTCCACATGGTAGGTATTAAAGTTTAAGGAAAAATAATAGCACAGACAAATGCATTACAAGTCAATATCATGGTAAGCACTAGAAATAAGAGCACTAATCACATCTAACAGAAATACCACACATGAAAGTGACCCACTAAATAACACAGGAAAAAAAAACATGGATTATAACCACACCGACTCCAACTAAAAAATACCTAACTTGAACAAAGAAAGTGGAATCTCACATAGCGTGTGACCCAACCCAAAGGATAAATGCATGCACGAGTTGCCTGTACATAAAGAAAACAGAAGCTTTGTTCAAATGATTCCCCATTCATCATAATCACCTGTCTTCAAAACCTGCAAAAACAAAGGCATGCGGTAAGTAAAAAGATTGTAGCCAATGTTGAGTGGGAACAACTAACTTTCAAATTGGGGTGTGGACATAGCATGACCTTGATGCCACTAAAACAAACTATCCTTTTTAAAACTGTACCTTAATTAATAAGAACACATGAAACTGAATGTATTAAAATATTATCATGATGCCCGTTTTACAAAGAACTCGGGTGGCAATCAAGAAAGCAATAAATTAAAGATAGTTTTGTACAAATACATATATCTACATTACAATTAGTTCATCTTAATAATGTGTGTAGCATGTGACAAATTTCCAGATATTCTATCATGTAAACAAATCTGAACCTTATATAAGAACTTAATGCATGCAGTATGATATAGCCAAAAATGCAGGACATACAAATATGAACCTTAGATAAGAACTATCCAGTGTCTGGTACAGAAAGCCAAAAATATTCTTAAGGTTCTTAATTTAAAGATAAGAACAGATTCCTTTGCCGGCAAAAGAATGAGAAAGATTGATGACGTATTATCAAATGTTCAGACTAAAGCCAAACACACCCTGCATGCTCATATGTTTAAATTCAGGAATAATTGCTATTGATCTGGACCCATGACACAAGCAAAGAAATAATATGATTCATGACACAACCACACTACAACTCAACCAGATCTGCTACTCAAGCAGGCAGTGAGGCAAGACAAACAAAAATTGCATAAGAAAGACGAAATCGAGCACCTACCAGGCGGCGCCCCATGCCAGCAGCCAGTTGGCAGGCAGTGCTGCGGGGACGCTCAACCGGGCCGAGCCACCAGCCTCCGCCGACACCCGCAACCCTCTCACCCCCTCCGTGCTCGTCCGCTCTTCGGTACAAGCGCCATGACCCCGCTTGGCCATAGGAATCAGGGGAGAGGATAGGGGAACTGGGGATACGAGAAGTGGGGAACTGGGGAATGCAGAAGGGCCCTGAGCCCTCGACCACGCATCGCGCTTCAACGCCGCCATCACCTTCAACGGTGTGATGTTTCGAGGGTCCCGTAGTTGCTCCACTACTTAAAAAAACATTTTGCCAGACACTTCAATTTCAGCCTCAGAGGCGGACACAAATTCCTTCCACCTCCGTTAATCCGAGCCATTAATAGAGGCGTACATTTTTTATTTTCGGAGGTGTCTCAATATGTTCGCATCCCGAAAATCGATTTACGAAGGCAGACACCTTAAAACAACCGCCTCAGAAAATCGTTTATTTGCAGAGGCGGCTGTCTTAAGATGTACGCCTTCGTAAATCGATTTTCGGAGGCGGACACTTAGAAGGCCCGCCTCCTAAAATATTGTGGCCCAAAACGAGCCCAAAATCCATTAAGCTATCCTTTCCCTCCCTTCTCGTATAAAAAGCACCCAAGCCCTAGCTAGGTATCTAACACTTTTCTCTCTCGGTCACTCTTCCTCTCCTCCAGCTGCCGCACGCGACCTCCCCAGTCCCCACCGCGAGTGTGAGCGTTGCACTGTTTTTTTGTTATGTGGTGGATGGGGCGAGATCTCCATAAATTAATATTATTACCACTAACTAACACCTAGACATAGTTGGTGTATTGGTAATTCCGTTGCTGGCTTAGTATGTGTGGTCTGGAGTTCGAAACTTGGCTACAAGCAATTTTTTTTCTTTTTTTTGTCTCCAACATTATTTAACATTCTAGTCATTCAGTTGCTTTTTTTTTCTGCCTCCGTTATTTAACATTCAAGTCATTCAGTACGAGTTGGGCCAACGCTTCGTGTGAGCGTTGCAATATCTAAGCCTCATTTGCAACATCATCGATGTTCGTTGCTATATCTAACTCTCCCCTGGCCAGCTCTCCCCCGTGGCCTGCTAATCCCGGCCCCTCCTAATCGGCACATTAGATGTAGAGGACATACAGGGCCCATAATGTTTCTTAGCCCAATAAGCACAAATCACTATACCACAGCCCCAAGATAGCAACTTCATTTTAGTCGGTATAAGTCGTTTTAGCGTTTGAACATCAGTCGGTATAGAGTTATGCCGACCTACACTATGTGTCGCTGAAAGTGGCGTCGGGATAAACTTATACCGACCGATAAGTTTATACCGACTGACCCTCAGTCGCCCTTCCACAGTTTATCCCGACTGATGATCAGACGGGATCATTGAATGGAAAACAAAAAAAATAGAAATCTAATTTAACCACATTGACCATACATATATCATCACGTCACTGAGACACTGATTATATTCATGTAGTGTAAACTCAGAATGTTACATTAAATTGTAACACAATAGATGATATGTTATATATCTACACACGTCCTAACTAAATATAACTTATGTTAGCATTAATCAGCGTCTCAGCACTTTGACTTAGCTTCTACCATGACACCTCTCCTAGAAGTTCTTGTAAACCAAAAGTGACATGCAATCAGTGAAGTCCCTGTAAACCAAAACTGACATGCAATCAGTCTTCAAACTCATTCTCAAAGCAAAGAAATAAAGATACAATTAGGTGCTGGGTCTGAATCACAAATGAATATTGTACAATGTCACTCCACTGCAATTTGCAATGCATCGAAATAAATATAGTACAATGTTACTCCATTTCAGAATTCACTCACACCTTAAATTGCTAGTCTTGTTTCAGAAAGGCAATGATTATACTTCCAGAATCACTTAAATTAAGTTTTAGTATGTTGTTCTAGATCTACAAATTGGGCATGGAACTGCAGCATACACTATTATTTGGGGATTCAGAACAGAAGTCACACTCCATCCCTTCAAAATGGATCTGAAGTCACACGTGGATCTGAAGGAGGAATCAAGGGGAAAGAACCTAAAGAACTACTTGTATTTTACCTCTGAACTCCCGTGAAATCTGCAGCTTCTGGGCAAGTTCGTTGCTCTCCTGGTCTTAGATCTTGCGGTGGTCAGGCTGCCGTATTGCCGTAGGACTCACACCACCACGCAATCTATCGCGGCGGACGAGGGCGATACTTCTGAACTGGTGCAGAACCCTGCGACGACGATGGGGAAGGGCTGCCTCCAGAACCCTGCGATGAGGATGCGGAGGGGGCAGCCACCAGCAACAGAGCAGCAGCGAGGGGCCCGGCGGCGAGAGCAGCAGTGAAGGGCCCGGTGGTGAGAGCAGCAGCGGAGGCTCACGGGATAGAGGCCAGGCTGCAGCGGAGGGCGTGGTGGCAAGAGCTTTGGTCGTGTGGCGGCTGGGAGATGGAGGGTGGGGGTGAGGAGGGAGGCTTAGAAGATAGGGTTCGGCAGTTATATATGTACATGAGTGGTAACAGGCCGGGCCTTTCACGTGGGCTTTGACAAGGCCCATAGAGTTTTAGCGACCGACGGTTGGACCTTCCAAATGACTTGTACCGACTGATTCTCCAACGACACAGATAAATATATATACCGACTGATCATCAATCAGCCAATACTGAATTACCGACGGACAGTTCGTTGGAACCTTTTACCGACTGATAGTTCATCGGTGATTATGGATTTTTACCGACTCACATGTGTCGCTAATGTGGTGTTGTGTTACAGTGAATAGACCACATTTTTAAGTGTTTTTTTAATCTTAAAGAGGCAGTAACTGAGCCGGCCCATCTGGCCAGCACAATAAGATGATGTCATGAACAACCCCTATTGCCACTAGTACGCACAATTATTGCAATAGCACATTATTACTAGCAACGACACATTGTTCGTTGCTATATCTAAGATATGTTACAACGTTGTAGGTTTGCGTAGCGATATCTATGATTACACTTGCAGCAAATTTGGTTTCGTTGCTATACCTAACACTGCCTTTGCAACACCTCGCGTTTGTGATGCCACGACATAGACTATTTTTGGGATGCTCCATATTCGTTGCGACGAAGACATCAATTGCAACCATGACAACAAGAGTGGCAATAATGTTGCCTCAATGCCAACAAATATATGTGTTGCTATAGTTCCTCTTTATTGCAACCAACCAAATTTGAAATCGCCGTGCCAGCTTGTGGCAAAATATAGTGGCCACATAACCTTATATCGCAACCAAAGTAGCGGCCTGTGGCAATACAACCTATGTATTGCAACGAAAATCACATTGTTGCCCCAGTTTTTGTGGCATTAGACCCAAAACCTTGTAGTGATGTTTGACACTTGTTCTTCGTTTCTACTCGAAATCTTTTGTGACTTTCAAGGGCGATTTCTGGAGCTCTTCGTGTTCTTGCATGCAGACCTTATCTTGTTGATTCCTCTTGATTCAATGGGGTGTGGGATCTAGTTTTCCCAGATCTATTTGCACTTGGAGTACTTAAGAACTGTCCCAAATCTTGGATGAAACCTTGTAGTGAATCAGGAGATCAATTGTATCCAAGTTGTGCGTTGTCGTGAAGAGCAGTTTTTTGAGACACTGCCTAGCAACACCGACTGACTCGGTGATCGGGCACTGATTAATTCGGTGATCCACATGCAATTAGCATCGAATTGATAGGTGTTCCCGGACAGAGTGAATTTAAGCTCGTGTTTACTTCCGCTATCTCCCTACAAGAGTCCTAAGGTAAGTGGCACTTGTTGCTACATGGTCTTAGCCTCGTAGGAAGAGAGGTGTTAGGATTTTGAATGGGATATAGGTCCAGTTCTTCGTCAGAAGAATTTTTATCGCCAGTTTTGGTCCCACACATTAGCTGAATTTTTTATTGGGCTTCCATTCGCCCCCCTCCTCCCCCAATGGATGCCATTTCGATACCACAGTCCTAGGGTTGGAATGTATTCTTCGCTCGCTCTTTTTTCTCTCGTCACTTCTCTCTGCAGCAAGCACCCAATACCATGGTGCAGGGCATATAAGAGCTCGACCTTTTTTCTCCCCGGTCTTGTTCTCTTAGTCTGTTACCCAACACAATGCAACTTTAGGATTCTATGCTTGGACACTTACTCTAGCTGCGGCAGAGGATCTGATTTGGCTACCGCAACACACCATCCTTATTGCAGCCTCGTGTCCCCCCGTGTCCATCTGAGTGCATAGGAGGTTTGTTGCAGTCCTTTTGAAGAAGACCGACAACTTCATCCCGGCTCAGCGCCATATCTATGGCTTCACACACTCGTACTCATCGACCTTTCATTTTTTTTGCGGGTAGCACTCGTCTACCTTCCCGAAGGTAGTGCTCTAGCAGGTCATGGGGGAGCCATGTCACTGACTTGAGGCGGAATGAGACGCTTTAGCAGGCGCGCACCAGGGAGTCGGTTGTGCTCACAGTCTCAATAATGAGACAACAAACAACAAACAGATCTCATACAGTCATACTTGTGCTTGAATAGGACTAGTATAGAAACATCCGACGGTCAAAATTAATTGTATACCACTGAGAGCTTCACTGGTGGTATGATAATATATGTGACTATGATATGTAGTATAAGCGTATTATGACAGAACAAAAATGACATCGCGATAATATATTTTTCACACTAAAACCCACGCCTTCTAAGAGTCAATTAATTCATATCTAATTATTACAAAATTACCTTAGTAATGGATGGTTTGATTGAGAGGCCACGAGCAACATTGGAAGTTCTAATCAGACTATACGTTAAAATTGACGAAATGAATTGAGAAAACAAAGAGAGGCATTCCAGGAGAAGGCCCTAGTTTTAGAATCTAAACCCATCTATGGAATGCTGAAACTGCCAAATCCTAAATTTCTCCATACTGAACAGCGCAAAACAAGGATGGAGCAGTCCTAAGGGGCGTCGTCGTCCTCCAACGGCCGGCAGCGTAGTCCCTTCACATCCTTCTTCCAGAACACATCTTCGTCATCATGGCCTCCACAGCCATCCTCTTCTTGTTCACCATGCTGCCTACCTCGCCGGCATGCTTCCTTCAAAGCACGACCCACCTTCATCTTAATCATCTGAGATCTTGACCGGAGGTACGATACAGCAATCAATGGCACCACCTTCTTGATTTTTCTTGCCAGCTTTGTCACTGACGGCGTTACCGGTGTGGGTTCATCCAGCTGCCGGCCGATGACGTACCCGAACGGAAGCTTCCGTACGATCTTCAATGGCGAGGCTGGAGGTCTGTGTTCCATTCCGCTAGGGAAGATGGGCAGTGTGCTGAGATGAAATGACGGGGGTTCAGAGTCGTCGACGTCCGTAGAGGAGCGCAGCTCGGAGCTGTTCGCAGACACGAAGGTTGTCTCCACATCGCTGAACTCCTCTCGGCTGCAATCCTTGTTGCCGGGCTCCATTTTGGCACCCCAAGATAATGACCTCAAGGCTCGGGAGATGAGCTGTCTGTGCTTCAAAGGCTGGAGTAGCTTCCTTACCTTCTTGTTGACCTTCTTGCGTGATTCCTCCTCGCCGCTTCGGGTGATGGCGGACGTATGGGAGCCATCATCGGAGGTTTCAATGGCGTGGACACAGGCAGGCGACGAGATGGTGCGTGCCCAGACAGACCTCTGCATCCCTCTCTCTCTCTCCGCCTCTCTCTCTCCCCCTCCGTGTGTGTTTCTCTCTCTCTCTCTCTCAATCCACGGCAATGGGAGAGGATGCGATACTCTTCCTCAAGGATATATAAGAGTATGGATGGAGAAGAGAGACAAAGAACAACATCTTTAAACAGATCGACTCTTATTATTAGAGTGGTATCTTCGCGGATATGTGAAAATTTTAAAAAAAACTGATTTGATTTTATGTCTGATAAGGAAATACTCTGTCATAATATGATACTCTGGCATTTATTTGGGTCAATATATGGGGATGCTTGATATGGTGCAGTGATATTAGGAAATATCCCATAGTAAATGATATCCATTTGGACAAGAATTGTAGAAATGATGCATGATATCCTCACTAATTAATATATGGTGTTATAAAGAATACTATATTAGTATCTATTTAATGCCAAATATCTGAATAGATAAAATTGTCTACTCGCTTAAACAAAATACATACACATGCCACTGCACAACAGTTACGGCTTCGATCATCAAACAAATATCTATTTCCTTTTAGATATGGATGTTACCTGAACATATTGATTATACAAGGTGCATGCCACAAACCCAAATGACGGAATTATATTTTTGGAGTCGTATGTTGGTATGATTTTGATGTATTAAAAATAATATTTAATACAAAATTGTCCGAATGAGTTTATTTTCTTTTAGAACAATCTTTTGCTAAAAAAAGTTGATGTGGAAATAGATTGAATTCATCTAGATGTAACATAGAATAAATGTGCACAAGAGATCGAAGATTGCACAGCACACATATAGAGATAAATGCTAATTGGATTCACGCCGTCTCAGGAACCTGAATTTGATAAATAAGTGTGGCAATCAACTGAATAACAAAACTTGGAATCATGCTATTGCAATTCCGTAGGTCCGGACCATACATTGTATATGTTTCTAAGAGACTTGGGCCTATACGTAGGTCACCGTATTTTTGTATGACCAAAATGTTCGTACTATAATTCTTTCTATCCACTCTCTACCATGCCATTACAGTTTGCCACACGTGCGGACCGTGCTATTTTATATGTTTCTAAATTAACTGCCTTGGGCCTACACGTGAGTCACTAAAATGCCCTTGCTAAGCTGCTATACTTCTTTATATCCCCTCTCTACCATGCGAGCCAAAGAGACAAAGACGTTATCAACTTCATTCATCCTTCCTTCCATGATCCATCTCCCGGCGAGGGAGAAAGTGGTCACGCTTATAATCCCCTATGGCAGAGGCAGGGCCAAGCCAGCATAATCCGAGGCCTGGACGAAACTTTGGAGTGAGACGTCTATTGGACTAATAAAATATAATAGTATTAAAGTAACATAGCAGATGTGGTTTAATGCATTTCATAGGAAGAAAATACATCAAAATTGTTCCTATTTATCTTGTATGCATAATCTTTACTTGAATAACTTTATTCTTGTAGTGTTCCTTGAAATGAAATCATATTTTCTAGATCGGTTTGTAGAAGACATGGCCAATAGCTTTAATCGTGGAACACTAGCGAAGTAAAACACTAAAATGTAATTATTACTTCAGAATTGAATAACTTGAGAAATTACAAATTAGAAGAGATAAGAACTATTAGGATTTAGGAAATAGGGAAATACCTAATAGGCTAATACGAAGGGTCGGAGGCAGCCCTGTGTGCCTACGGCTGTGCAGCCGTGCGAGCTGCAGCTGCTGCCTGCTGTGGTGTGGTGCTGCCGTAGTGCTGTCCGCTGCCATTTTGCCGGAAGCCTGAGCTGCGAAGGACTAGAGGAGCGGCGCAAGGCCCTTGGCTAGGCGAGAGGCGACTGATCGGCTTCTGCATCGATTCGCTTTGCCTAACGCATGCCGAGCGGAGGAGACCGAGCGAGCTGACGTTTTGGGCCAGCACGAGGTAGCTAAACCTGTGGGATGTTGGTCCAAGTATTGGGCCTAATACATACACTAGTAAAAATTAGGGACCCCTTCAATTTGGGGGCCCTGTGTCATTGCACGTGTCGCACATGTACTGGCCCCGGCCTGACCAGCGGCATCATTCTCAGCTCCTCCTACCGCTTCCTGGTTTTATCCCCATCTCTAGCACACCACCAACAACGCGGCCTTCAGGAATCCAGATGCCTAAGAGGGCAGGGGCGTCATAAGAAATGTTCTGGATAAGGACTTTGTTCTGGTGTTGTCTATGAGCGACAATGGTCCGATCTTGGTCTACCAAGAACCTCCGGCTATTAGCTCTACTTTGAACTTTTGTAGGGAAGTATACAGAAGAATATGTCTTAATGATGTGCCAGACAGACAGGGTTGTCACCTCCTACCTGCCAAACCCCAAAATTTCGGACAAGAACGAGGCAATCAAAGATAATCTAATGATGAGGACATGACTCCTTGGAATGTGAACATTGGTTATAAGGTTAAATTGTTTCTACAACTCACATACAATTTACTTGGTTTCACATGTACATGTGATTATTTCATTGAAGGTACTAATATGACATTACAATGTCCTCGCATGCTTTTTATTCACACATGGGACCCAGGTCCAAGATGGAGCAGGCCCAATAAATTGGAAAGGACTTCAAAGATGTCCAAGGATGTCCTTCACTATGGCTACCACCTTAGGAGACTAGCAAGGGTGCCCAAGTCAAGGTGGAGGGCCCAGTACAACTAAACATCGAGTACACCTCGAAGTCTGAGGAGTTATTTGCAGTAAAATTGATACCTAGGCCGCATACATACTTGGATTTGGTTGTTCTACATATGGATGGAAACAAATTCACCTTATAACATATGTTCATATCTGAAGGTGTCATGTCCTCGTCACCCTGGGTGTATCTTCTGGAATGAACATGTCTGGCCTTGAGAAAATACGAATTTGTTCCATTAGCAAGCTCAAAGTTCTACCAAGTCAGATGTACTTCTCCTATGTGAAGAGGGGTGAGATGAACAGTGGCATATTGTCGGGCACCTGCAAAAGGGGTACCCCAATCTAGGCCCAAAAAAACCACTTGGCATCAAGGCCCACGACGACATTAACCTGGCTCCACGGCCCAACAAAGGCCCGCCATCGCTATGAGTCCTCGGCGCCGGTCCAGCTCGAGGTAAACGACCACCCTCGAGCGGGTGGTTTCCGTCTCGTTCGAGGCTCGGCGGCCTCGAGGGTGACCCCCACCCTCGAGCGGGTGGTTTCCGTCTCGTTCGACGGTTGGCGAGCTCGAGCTTGCGATCCAAGCTCGAGCCGGCCTCGCCGGGAACAACGCCCAACGCTCTGCAACCCATCGGAGTCATCATGACGCGGTCAAAAAGCAGGGATCACTGCCCCACGCCATCACCTACTCTCCGGAGAAGACATCGGTCAAATCCACTCACAACAGTGGACTCTGAGCGCCATGATGCACGGCCAGACCTAACCCTGCCAGCAGCACTGTGCCAACCACTCCTTTGACTTTACCCCCCCGCCGGACGCGCTGCCATCCTCGAAGGCAGCCTCGAAGGAGACCATGGAACGCCGTACGCAAGACATCACCCTCGACGCCGTGAACCGTCACGAGAAGGAAGGACGATACGTTAGCCCCTGCCATGCCGTCAGCGGAGTTGGAAGGCGCGATTCCCGCACGCGTAGTGCGTGGTATGGACGAACAGTGCACTCGGCGACAAACACATGTACTAGCACCCCGCTCCCCTTGGTCTATAAAAGGGGGAGGGAAGACCATGCAAAGGGAAAGACACGCAGAGATCACAAGTCTCACGAACTCAGCAACGACCATTTCACTCAGACGCACACACCGTAGCCTGGGACTTAGGAGCTCATCTCTTTCTCCCACCTTGCTTGTAAACCCCTACTACGAGCAACACGCAATCCGGTGCATCGCACCCCTGCTGGACGTACGGCCCAGTGGCCGGAACCAGGATAAAACCCCGTCTCTCACTCTTGCCATCAGGGAAACGAGTGGTTAGCACCGCAATCACTCGTTGGTGCCGGTGCGACCAAATCAGGCACCGACAGTTGGCGCGCCAGGTAGGGGACCAACGCTGCGCTACTCTCTCTTCCCCGATGGCGAACTTCGGCGAAGGACGGCCTCCGCTGGGCGAGAGCAATCTGCTCCCAGCGGGGCAGGAGATCCGGTTCGGGAGCCGGCGGTTCCAAACATGTGGCGATGATTACCACATGCGCATCCTCCAGGAGGATCCCAGCGACCGACCGGAGCCTCATCATCAGCCTCCGGCGGCACCGCGACGGCGGAGTCGTCCCGGACCTCGCGCACGACGAACGCGCGCTGCAAGGCGCGCCGCCGACGTTGGCGACCCCCATCCCACAAGGGAAGGGGATGTCCTGCGGTCAGGGTCACAGGAGAGGGCTGCTCCCTTCCTCCCAGGGCCCATGTCTGCACTACGCGCTGCGACAGCACATTCCTATCCCTACGGGCTATGCAACTCCACGGATGCGTACGCCTCCTCCATCCGCACTACCATGAGTGCGTATGGCAACCGGCCTGGTTGCCACCCAGTCTCCGAGCAAGACTTCGCCGATCCATTGCATGGCGATTGCCGCACGGAGTCCGATGATGGACACGCATTTATGCGTAGACACCCTGGTTGGGACTACTCGGGTCTCCGCGACCCAGAGGCCTTTATTGCCTTTCAAACAGCGGTGGATTACTGCTTCGGGTATTCCGATGATGAGTATGACCCAACCAGGGAGTGTTTCGTCATCGACGACGGACAAGCTAGTGAGGGGTCGATGTCGGACGACGACGGCAGGGGTGACGACCAGGGGAACGACGATGGCATGGATCCGATAGGCGCGCAGCCATCGGACCCATCGGATCACTCTCCTTCCGAGGACGAGCGGGATCCGCGCCACCTGCCACAAGTTAGTGGTGACGTCTCGCCACCGGCACGCTCCGACCGCGAGCCGGCCAAGCAAGGCGACGAGCACGCCACGGACGCACGACACGCGGGACGAGTGGCTCAAGCTCGCATCCTTGCGGAGGGCAAAGATGACGAGCTCGCCCCCAGAACGAGCCAGAAGCTCATCGCGGCGGCCGCGCTACTCCGAGCCATGCCGGAGGTAGCCACCCCCGAAGGGCGGAAACTGCACCTCGAGGCCCAAAAGCTGGTCGAACACGCTGCCCGACAACAAGCCGAGAGCTCAGCCTCCCGCCTTCGACGCTCCACAGCCTCGAAGGGCGAACGAGGAGGGGAATCCTCGGTACGCTCACCCCGGCCCAACGGCAGGGCGCGAGCACAATCCCGGGGCAACTCCCGCCGTGACACGGTGCGACGTCACGCCAGCGAACCACGTGCGCTTGAAGCACGAACGCTTCCAGCAAGGGTACCCGCGAGGTCACGCCTCCGGGACACCCGTGGCACGGACGATGACGGCGACGCTCGCAATACCCTGAATCGGATCAGGCAGCGAGAGGAAGTCCGGACCCACCAGCGCGGGCGCACCGACGTTGTTTGGAACCGGGATGCGGCCACGGAACCAGCAGGCACGCGGGTGTTTAGTCACAACATCCGCACTGCCCCGATTCCCCCCCGCTTCCGACAGCCAACCACCATCACCAAGTACTCTGGGGAAACGGATCCCAGGGTATGGCTCAACGATTACCGCCTAGCGTGCCAGCTCGGCGGCGCCACAGACGACGCCATGATCATCCGCAATCTGCCACTCCACCTGGCAGATTCCGCGCGAACATGGCTCGAAAACCTGCCCCCGAACCGGATCCGCGACTGGGACGACCTGGTCGAGACCTTCGTGGGAAATTTCTAGGGCACCTACGTGCGCCCTGGGAACACGTGGGACCTTCGAGGATGCAGGCAGAAACCCGGTGAATCTCTGAGGGACTTCATCCGGCGCTTCTCCAAGCGCTGCACCGAGCTCCCCAACATCACCGACCACCAGATCATCCACTCCTTCCTCGAGAGCACCACGTGCTATAGCCTGGTATGCAAGTTGGGGAGGAGCCCACCCCCCGACGCGAACCGGCTATTCGAGGTAGCCTCGAAGTACGCTTCGGGGGAGGAGGCGGCCAACGCCATCTTCAACGACAAAAAGGGGAAACGCCCTGAGGAAGCGTCCGCGGAGGACGACAAGGCAAAAGGACCCTCGAAGAAGCGAAAGCACGGCAAGAAGGGAAAGAAACCTCGAGCCCCTCGCGGAACGGGAGACGTCGAGGACGAGGCCCTCGCGGTCGACCCTAACCACAAGGGACCTCGAGGCCCCCCGCGTGGCGGGGGCGTTTTCGACGACCTCCTCAAGAAGCCGTGCCCGTATCACAAGACCGCAGTAGCTCACACCCTCGAGCAGTGTGAGATGCTGCGGAAGTTCTACAACCGCATCCCTCGAAAGGATGGCGGTCAGCCCAAGGACGACGGCGCCAAGGACGATGATGGGTACCCTGAGGTGGAACATGTGTTCTTCATCACGGGAGGCCCCGCGGCCAACTTGAAACCTCGACAACGGAGGAGGGAACGTAGGGAGGTCATGCTGGCCCGACCAGCGACCCCCTCATACCTCGACTGGTCGTCGGAGACCATCTCTTTTGGTCGCGAAGACCATCCCGACCACATCCCGAACCCTGGGCAGTACCCTCTCCTCGTTGACCCCGTCATCGGCAACACGCGCTTCTCCAAGGTGCTCATGGATGGCGGCAGCAGCCTCAACATCCTGTACGCCCCAACCTTGGAGCTTATGGGGATCAGCACCAGCGAGCTACGACCCAACAAGTCCTCCTTCCATGGGGTCGCACCCGGAAAGCGCGTCCAAACCCTCGGGCAGATCGACCTGCCCGTCTGCTTCGGAACCCCGGCGAACTTCCGCAAGGAAATGCTCACCTTCGAGGTAGTGGGCTTCAAGGGAGCCTACCATGCCATTTTGGGAAGGCCGTGCTACGCTAAGTTCATGGCCATCCCAAACTACACCTACCTCAAGCTGAAGATGCCAGGGCCACACGGAGTCATTACGGTCGGCCCGACGGTCGAGCACGCCTACGTGTGCGACATCGAGAGCATCGAGCTCGCGGAGGCTCTCGCCCTCGATGAGACCCTCGTGGCGGATCTGGAAGCGATCGTCAACACGCTCCCTGATGCCAACGAACGGCAGCAGGGGAGCTTCGCGCCCGCTGAAGACACCAAGACTGTTCCCCTCGACCCCGACAGCCCCGATGCCAGGGTGTTGAGGATCAGCTCTTCCCTCAGCGACAAATAGGAAGTGGTGCTCGTCGACTGCCTCCGCGCTCACGCAAATATCTTCGCGTGGAGCCCCTCGGACATGCCAGGCATTCCGAGGGAGGTCGCCGAGCACTCTCTTGATATCCGCCCTCACTCCAAGCCGGTCAAACAACGTCTCCGCCGTTTCGACGAAGTGAAACGGCGGGCGATCGGTGAGGAGGTACGCAAACTTTTGGAGGCCGGATTAATTAAGGAGGTGTTTTATCCTGAGTGGCTAGCGAATCCTGTACTAGTAAAAAAGAAAAGTGGGAAGTGGAGAATGTGTGTAGATTACACCAGCTTGAATAAAGCGTGCCCGAAAGTCCCATTTCCTTTACCACGTATAGACCAAATTGTGGATTCCACGACGGGATGTGAACTTTTATGTTTCCTTGATGCGTACTCCGGCTACCATCAGATCAAGATGAAGGAGTCCGACCAGCTCGCGACTTCCTTTATCACTCCTTTCGGCATTTATTGCTATGTTACGATGCCCTTCGGCCTTCGAAACGCCGGGGCCACGTATCAACGCTGTATGCTCCACGTCTTCGGGGATCATATAGGTCGTATCGTAGAAGCGTATGTCGACGACATTGTCGTAAAAACCAGGAAGGCGGACGACCTGGTACACGACCTCGAAGTCGTGTTTAGCTGCCTCAGGGCGCACGGAGTGAGACTCAACCCCGAGAAGTGCGTCTTCGGCGTGCCTCGAGGCATGCTCCTGGGTTTCATTGTCTCCGAACAAGGCATCGAGCCCAACCCCGAAAAGGTCACGGCCATCCAACAGATGGAACCGATCCGCGACCTGAAGGGTGTACAGAGGGTGATGGGATGCCTAGCGTCCCTAAGCCGCTTCATGTCTCGTCTCGGAGAGAAGGGGTTGCCTCTGTATCGACTTTTGAGGAAGTCAGAGCACTTCACCTGGACCGCGGAGGCTCAGGAAGCTCTCGACCGACTCAAAACAGCGTTAACAAACACGCCGATCCTTACCTCACCAAAAGAGGGCGAACCTCTCCTCCTCTATGTCGCAGCAACGACTCAAGTCGTCAGCGCAGTCATAGTTGTGGAAAGAACCGAGGAAGGACACTCTCTACCGGTCCAGCGACCGGTATACTACATCAGCAAGGTCCTGTCTGAGACCAAGACGAGGTATCCCCACATCTAGAAGCTGATCTACGCAGTCGTTCTGGCTCGACGCAAACTGCAACACTATTTCGAGGCCCACCCGGTGACCGTCGTGTCGTCCTTTCCGCTGGGCGAAATCATTCAGAACCGCGAGGTCTCTGGACGAATCTCGAAATGGTCGACAGAGCTGATGGGGGAGACCCTCGCCTACGCCCCAAGAAAAGCCATCAAGTCCCAGACTCTGGCTGACTTTGTAGCCGAGTGGACCGACACCCAGCTCCCTCCCTCGAAGTCCAGCCTCGACTGCTGGGAGATGTACTTTGATGGGTCGGTGATGAAGACCGGCGCCGGCGCCGGCCTACTCTTCATCTCACCCGCGGGGAGCACCTTCGATACGTCGTGCGACTCAACTTCCCCGCGTCGAACAACATGGCGGAGTATGAAGCGCTCCTTGCCGGCTTGAGAATCACACTCGAGCTCGGCATTAAGCGCCTCGACATTCGCGGCGACTCGCAACTGGTCGTCGATCAGGTGATGAAGGAATCAAGCTGCCATGACGAAAAAATGGCGGCGTACTGCCAGGCGATACGTAAGCTCGAAGACAAGTTCGACGGCCTCGAGGTCCACCACATTGCACGAAAGTACAACGAGGAAGCCGACGAATTGGCGAAGATCGCGTCGGGGCGAGCCACCGTTCCCCCGAACGTCTTTGCCAAGGACATCGACGTACCCTCGATCACCCTCGCCACCTCGACCCAAGCCTCGACCGCACCCGACGCTCCAAAATCCGCCCTCGACCCCACGAGGGCGGAGCTCTTGGCGGACGAGGACGAACCTATGGGATATGAAGCTTGCTCGGGAGGAGAGGACGAGGCGGAGGCGATGGAAATTGACGAGGTTTCGGCACCTCGAGATTGGCGGAGCCCGTACCTCGACTGGCTCGACGGAGGCGTCTTGCCCAACGATCGAACGGAGGCAAGGCGCGTAGCAAGGAAAGCTAAACGATTCCTCATCATCGAGGGGGAACTGTACCGACGGGGAGCCTCGGGGGTCTTGCAACGCTGCATCCCGATACCCGAAGGAAAAGAGCTTATCCTCGACATTCACGCGGGCGTGTGCGGACATCACGCCGCCCCACGAACGCTCGTGGGTAACGCCTTTCGACAAGGCTTCTACTGGCCCACTGCCGTGGCGGACGCCACGGAAGTGGTACGAACCTGCGAAGGGTGCCAGTTCTACGCGCGTAAAACGCACCTACCTGCTCAGGCGCTGCAGACCATCCCCATTACGTGGCCTTTTGCCGTATGGGGCCTCGACCTTGTCGGGCCGATGGCAAAGGCGCCCGGGGGCTTCACGCACCTGCTGGTGGCGATCGACAAATTCTCCAAATGGATCGAAGCTCGACCCATCAGTAGAATCAAGTCTGAGCAAGCGGTGCTTTTCTTCACCGATATAATCCACCGCTTCGGGGTTCCCAACTCCATCATCACTGACAACGGCACTCAGTTCACGGGAAAGAAGTTCTTAAAGTTCTGCGACGATTTCCACATCCGAGTGGATTGGTCGGCAGTGGCTCATCCACAAACAAACGGCCAAGTAGAACGTGCCAATGGCATGATTCTACAAGGCCTAAAGCCCAGAATTCACAACAAGCTGAAGAAGTTTGGGCACAAGTGGGTACAAGAGCTACCATCGGTGATTTGGAGCTTGAGAACCACCCCAAGCAGAGCGACAGGGTTCTCCCCATACTTCCTCGTCTTTGGGGCAGAGGCCATCCTCCCTACGGATCTGGAGTATGGGTCCCCTAGGCTCCGCGCGTACCAAGAACAGCGAAACTGCCAGGCTCGAGAGGACTCGCTCGACCAGGTCGACGAAGCTCGAGACGTGGCTCTACTCCACTCAGCAAGATACCAGCAGAGCCTGCGTCGACAACAGGCTCAAAGGATCCGGCACCGAGATCTCTGCAAAGGAGACCTCGTGTTGAGGCTTCGACAGGACAACCGAGGGCGGCACAAGCTCTCACCCCCGTGGGAGGGGCCATACATCGTCGCCGAAGTTCTCAAGCCCGGAACGTACAAGCTAGCTGACGAGGACGGGCAGATCCTCACGAACGCCTGGAACATCCAACAGCTACGTCGTTTCTATCCTTAGAGTGGCCCCGTGGCCCTCGATATCTTTGTACATACTCTAGTTTTGTACAAATTCTTTTGAATCAAGTGTCGATGTTTTTACCCCCACAGTTTGGAAGAAAATAAAACGAACTTTTATTCTTTTCGAGCTTCGAGGAAGGTTCGGCTCTACCCTCGGTAGAGCCATCCCTCCCTCGGGGGCTACATGGGGGCTAACCCTTGAAAAAATCGTCGCTTTTCAAAAAATCCTTTGCGAAACCTCGAAGGAAACACGCTAGGCGTGAAACGGACAAGGGCAGGGTCGCCTGAGCCGAGTGTTCGCTTACGCCTCGAGGCTACGGCAACACCTCACTTCCCTCCGCCTAAGTCATTCACGTACGAACGATCCTAGCAACGTTTCCTCTCGAGGCACAAGCATCGGACTAATGCACGTCGCAAAGACATTGCATAAAAAGCAAACATCACGTTTAAAGCAAAATAAACGATGTTCAGTAAGATACGAGCGAATCAGTCTTACATTAAAATGTTTAAAAACTCTAAACTACTTCTTTACATTCGGGCTCGATGGCCTGAGATTTTCAGGTATCGCCCCCGCCGCCAAGGTCGTCCCAGCCGCCGCCGTCTTCGCCAGGGAAGAGGACGCCCTCGAAGTGGCCGGCGAGCACTCGCGCCGTCCCATCGGCAGCAGCATCGGCCTCCTCCATCGCCGCCACTGCCTCCTCGTCGTTGAGGTCGTCGGCCACGACGTACCCGGCAGCGAGCTTCGAGAGGTCCGCTTGGTAGTGGGTCGTAACCACTCCAAGCGCCTTTCGAACTCCAAGCAGAAGGGCCTCCTTCAGGCGCGAAGTGAAGTGGCCCCCAAGCGCTCGAAGGCGACTGGCGAGGGAGCTCCCAGACTGCAGGCCGGGACCAGCAATCTCGTTGCAGGCGGCCGAGGCGGCCTGCACCAGCTCATCAAGCTCGCGCTGGGTCTCCGTCTGCGCCACCAGCACGGCTTCCTTCGACTCGGTCTCGGCTTGAAGCGCCTGCTTCAATGCTGCACCAACAAAGTCAGCCAAACAAGCAACAAAACAAAAGGGTCAGAGCTCGAGCAAAAACGGCTTACCCTCGACTTGTCCCTGAGCAGCCTCGAGAGCCTTCTCCGCCTCCCGGGCCTACTGCTCGGCCTCTCGAGCTTGCCGCTCCGCCGTGGCCCGAGCCGCTTGCTCTCGCTCGAGCTGGTCTCGAGCCTCGACCACGAGGCGCCGCTCCTCCTCGACCGATGACTCCGCCGCGCGACGCGCAGCCCGCTCGTTGTCTAGCCAGTCACTGCTGTTCGCGAGCTGCTCGCGAAGGGCGCTGACCGAGTTTTCAAGGCAGGCGATGACCTCGCCCTTTTCTCGACCCTGGGCGAGGGCCTGGTCCCGAGCACCTCGAAGATCGTCCAGCTGGCGGTCTCGAGCCTCGAGCGCCCCGGACAAGCGACGGAGCTCCAACGTTAGCTCCGCAATCTGGTCGTTCTTCGCGAACGCCTGATGGCGGAGTTCCTGCGAAAAAAAAGCTAAGCCTCCTTTAAAAAAAAATAAGGCACGGCGAAAACACTACTTACACCGAAACGAACCTGGTGGACCTTGCCGGCCTCGTCATGAAGACGGAGGATGTCCTGCAGTGCCCTGCGAACGTCCAGGCCGTGCGACGACTGGACCTCCCACAGGTGCTCCTCCGCCACGGCTTCATCGACAAACCGCTGGGGAAGCACGCGGCGGGTTTGCCACATTTCCGCGCTTCCACGGGCATGCGCCTCGTAGGACCAGACCGGCGCCGGCCTCGGCGGAGCCACGATGAGAGTCGACGGCGCGGCCTCGCCACTCTCGCGCCCCTGCGTCACGGGGGCTCCCACCCCTAGAGCCTCCGCCAGCTCCTTCAAGTGGGGGAACCCGCCGCCATGGGTTCGCCCCTCTCCCCCCTCATGCGGAGGGACCACCGTGGCGTACGCCTCCACGGGCGCCGCAGACGGCTCCTCGACGCGAAGAGCCTGCCCTGGCGCGGGGGTGGCATCCTCGGGCCGAGCGACCTCGGCGTGGGGCTCGGCAGCAGCCTCGAGGAGTTGAGGCGGCCTCGGCTCCTCGAGGGCCCGGGGCGCCTCCTCGCGCGGCTGCTGCTCGACCTGCAGCTCCGCCTGGGTGTCGAAGAAGGTAACGAAGTCTTGCACGACCTCGTTCGCCGGGCCCAGGAGCTGCGAGGACGAGTGAGGCGACGAGCTTGGCCCGATCTTGAGGGCCTTGGTCGGCGCGAGGGAGGGCGTGCTCCGTCCCCCAGCTCGACTGAAAAGAGGCTCGGTCAGAAACAAAGACGGAACATTAACGACAAGCAAGCAGCAAAGAAGACTTACCGCACGAACGGGAGCTTCCGTTTCGTCCTCGAGGTCGGAACGGGAGCCGCCCCCAGGACCTCGCCTCCCGTGGTCGCGCCGGCCTCCCCTTGAGGAGCCATCCTCGAGGCCTCGCCTCCCGTGGAGACGACGGCCTCCCCTTGAGGGGTTACCCTCGAGGCCTCCTCGCCCCTCGTAGAGTCGACGGGCTCTACTCGGGGGACCTCCACTTCCGTCCCACGGGCCGGGGCCTCCTCGACGGTGCTCGGCCGCTCGGGCGCCTCGCCTCGATCCTGAGTTTCCTCGAGGGCAGCCGGCGCTACCCCCGATGGGCCCTCAGAGGCAGGCCCCACGGCCGACGGAGGGGCCTCGCCTCGACCCTGGGTCTCCTCGGGAACAGCCATGGCCGCCCCCGACGGACACTCGGCGGAGGGCACCACGGTCGACGGCGGTGTCCCGAGATCGACGACCTCTTCGCCCCCGCCCCTAGACGCCGTAGCGGGGGCGGGCCCACCGATGGGAAGCTCGAACGGAGATGGGCTCCTCGCCCCGCCGTCTTCGTCAGATCCATCGCGATCGGTGGAAGATTCTGGCGTAGGGAGCGGTGAGAGCCCCCGCTTCGCCCGCTCGCGATTCTCCGCCTCGAGCTTCTTCCTCTTCCGGTCCTTCCGCTGCCGCCGAGCCTCCCTCCGGGCCTTGGCCTCCTTCGCCTTCTCGGCAAGGGCGCGGTTGACGGCCTTGTCCTCAGGGACAGGGGGTTTGGAGTACTGGCCACGCGATACGCCCTGCAAGGCACCATTCGCAAAGTCAGAAACACGAGAGCAAAACAAAAAAGCAAAAACGAAGATCGAAGGTCACTCACGAGGCTCACGTAACCATCCTCGGGCCGCATCAGCACCGCCCATGGGTCGTCTGGCAGCTTGTCGACGGCGCGCCGCGCCCGCTGAACGGCGGTGGCACGGGCAATGGCTCCGCCGCCATCACCGTGCCGGTGAGGTCGGCGTCGGGGGTCATCTTGTGCAACGGGAGCCTCCGCCGCATAAGGGGAAGCACCCGCCGCCGGTGGAAGTTGGCGATGACCCCACCAGCGGTGAGACCGAGCCTCGAAAGACGCTGAAGCGCCTCGATCAACGGATCAAGTTTTTTCTTTCGCGCCGGCGGCGACACACCGAAGTGCCAGTCATCCTGCTTCTGCGTCAACAGCAGGCCGGTATAGGGCGGCAGATGTCCTCCGTCGTTGCGGAGGTAAAACCATCCCTTGTCCCAATCTTGGTTATTGGAAACCATGGAACTCGGGATGTAGAAGTCCTTGCGGCTCCTCCGAACTTGGAGCACAAGGCCGCCGGCGCGAACAGGGCGACGGACCCCCTTGGAGACGCTCTCCGAGAAGAGCTCGCCGATGAAGAGATGGCACCAAAGGTCCCAATGGGCCTCGATGCCCAGATAGCCCTCGCAGACGGCGACGAACACCGCTGCCTGCGAGATCGTATTGGGCGAGAAGTTGTGCAGCTCCACCTTGTAGTGGAAGCACAGCGCCCGCATAAACCTCCCCACCGGAACGCCGAAGCCCCGCTCATGGAAACGAGCGAGGCTGACGACGTAGCCCTTCGGCGGAGCGGGCTCCGTAGCGGCCCCCGGCGAGATCCAGACAGGTGGCTCGCCGTCAATATTGGGCGGCAGCACTCCGACCTCCACAAGGCTGTCCAAGCAATGCTTGGTGGCGTTGGATGGCTTCCACGGCGCAGGATCAACGAACTGGGCCATGGCGGTAGGAAGAGCTCGGACGAAGGAAGAAGACGACGACAAAGGCTAGGGCAAAGGGAGCTGAAGGCAAAGGCTAGAATGCTAAGGGGAGCGTACCCTTGGCGTGGGCACTGCCGTGCTATTTATACTCCCCCCGCGGAGCTAGGCACGGCAGGACGCCGGCCTTGACGCGACAGCCCCTAGGCTGACAGCCAGGCCTGCCCCGGGAGACGTAACGACGCGGGCCGCGTCAACCGCACAATCGAGTAACTGCGCCGTAAATTTCGAGGAATCTGGCGCGGCAGACGTGCGGTCGTGTCGAACTACGCCCGCACGCCTCGCCTGAGAAAGCGCGCCCACTTCTCCCACGAAACCACGAAACCGTGAAGTTTTCGCTACGGGTCATCATGACAGGTGCAGAACGAGGGCGCATTCAAGGCGCCCAACCTCGGAGGAGGAACCTCGAAGCTCGAAGGCTCGAGGTTGCCCCCTCGAGGGAAAGAGGTCTCGAAAGCCTCGATACCCCGCGTGGAGCGGGACCGTGAAATAACGCTCGATGCTTCCGCCTCGAACTGAAGGAGCCATCGCGCTACTGATCAGGGGTTCGAACCTTGGGCCTACGAAAGGTTTCGACAAGGGCCTCAGATCAACCGAGTCAGGGATAATCGACGGTACCCTCGAAGCTCGAACGCTCGAGGAAACCAACCGATTATGTTCGAGGCCAGGCAGAGTGCCTAGACCGAAGGGCCCCTCGAGGGGGAGCATCGAGCCCTCGACCTCTATCGAATGAGGTCGAGTCCCGTCTAGCATACTTTTGCGAAAGGCTTCTACGGGCGTGTCCTATGACCGCGAGCCTACCCTTATCGAATGGGGCATGGACGTCCGCTCGAACCACCCGTTACCAGCTCAACCAGGCATCCATGGCTCGATCCCACCAAGGGAAGCACGGGTCGCCTCCTCCTCAGCACCCTCGAACAGGGAGCTCGAGGCACGTAGAAAGCTCGAAATTCCCCCTACCTCAGGCACGGTGGACGAACCCACGTCTGAGGAAGCCGCGGGTGCTCTTCACCTTAGGTGTTGAGACCTTGGGAGAATGACAACCACTCTCCCAATGCCTCGGGGGCTACACCCGCGGGTGCGCTAGCGCGCCCCCACGGATTCTCGAAACCTATGAAGATACGAAGGCCACGAAAGCCTCGACGAACACCAACCTTCGCAGGATTAAACCTCATCCCTGCGAAGGCTCGGGGGCTACTGTCGGGCACCTGCAAAAGGGGTACCCCAATCTAGGCCCAAAAAACCACTTGGCATCAAGGCCCACGACGACATTAACCTGGCTCCACGGCCCAACAAAGGCCCGCCATCGCTATGAGTCCTCGGCGCCGGTCCAGCTCGAGGTAAACGACCACCCTCGAGCGGGTGGTTTCCGTCTCGTTCGAGGGTTGGCGAGCTCGAGCTTGCGATCCAAGCTCGAGCCGGCCTCGCCGGGAACAACGCCCAACACTCTGCAACCCATCGGAGTCATCATGACGCGGTCAAAAAGCAGGGATCACTGCCCCACGCCATCACCTACTCTCCGGAGACGACATCGGTCAAATCCACTCACAACAGTGGACTCTGAGCGCCATGATGCACGGCCAGACCTAACCCTGCCAGCAGCACTGTGCCAACCACTCTTTTGACTTTACCCCCCCGCCGGACGCGCTGCCATCCTCGAAGGCAGCCTCGAAGGAGACCATGGAACGCCGTACGCAAGACACCACCCTCGACGCCGTGAACCGTCACGAGAAGGAAGGACGATACGTCAGCCCCTGCCATGCCGTCAGCGGAGTTGGAAGGCGCGATTCCCGCACGCGTAGTGCGCGGTATGGACGAACAGTGCACTCGGCGACAAACACATGTACTAGCACCCCGCTCCCCTTGGTCTATAAAAGGGGGAGGGAAGACCATGCAAAGGGAAAGACACGCAGAGATCACAAGTCTCACGAACTCAGCAACGACCATTTCACTCAGACGCACACACCGTAGCCTGGGACTTAGGAGCTCATCTCTTTCTCCCACCTTGCTTGTAAACCCCTACTACGAGCAACACGCAATCCGGTGCATCGCACCCCTACTGGACGTACGGCCCAGTGGCCGGAACCAGGATAAAACCCCGTCTCTCACTCTTGCCATCAGGGAAATGAGTGGTTAGCACCGCAATCACTCGTTGGTGCCGGTGCGACCAAATCAGGCACCGACACATATCTTCAATGAGTGGCTCATGTACTTAGGGCTTGGGTGGTTTGGTAAACTACTCGATAATCGGTGGAGGCAGATAGGCTGTAACCGCCAAAGCACTAATTCGTTGCTTCTTAATGGATTGTTCTGTTGGTGTTGGCTTGGGTGGATCACCATGTCAACTTGGGTGGATCACCATGTCAACTTGGGTGGATCATAAAACATGACACTGTACTGGGTGTTGTACTGGGAGTTGTCATTGATCTTGTCCAAAATCTCTTGGACTTTGACCATGTTCTTGTAGAGAACTGACCCCTCCAAAGCGACATCAATGAAGAATGAACCATCCGGCTTCAAACCATCGACAACGTGTTGCATCAGCATTTGCTCTGGGATACCATGAGGTGGCTCAGAATTAACCATCTACATGATTCTCTCCCGTGTTGCACCAAGTGAATCGTCGCTATTGACGGTTCCTTAACTACCATATTTAACCTTCTACATTTACCAGAAACAACAACTAAACTTACTGATAGGAGTTTATGACTAATCATTTCCACAAGTTTTGGTGAATTGTTGAGTTTAGGAGCCCAAAAATATGGAGAGAAAGCCGACGATGGCTAAAGCCCACTAAACCAACTTAGGAGCCCAAGAAATACCACAACACTTCATAAGGATAGAAAGCCCACTCAGGAGTGTCGGTGTTTTAGACCGGCGATCCTACTAGGGGGTAGCCCAAGTAGTGTAGATCTAATTGAGAACAGGAAGTCGCCTAGGCTCAAGAACAGGATGGCTACAGGACGCACGATGTAGAAAGGATCAGGCCTCAAGGTGAGTAAAACCCTACATTCTGTATGAGGTTTTTGTGTATTATGTGGAGATATAAGATGAGATGGAGTGGGTCCCTCTTGACCCTTATATATACCGAGGGGGTAGGGTTACACACCGAGGAAGGAAAGATAAAGATTGCTTTACAAGTAAAATCCTAACTCTCCTAGATCTTCGGGATACTGTTGATCTTATCACCTAATTTGGTGGATCTTTATCTTGGGCGCTAAGTCATCGCACCGACCAGGAGGATAACCTGGTCGGTGTTCTTCTGGCGGCCCCTAACCAGGTAGGCCTTCTTAGGGTAGGCCTACCTGCCCGGGAATACCGGACGGGGTACTCTTATCTGTCAGGTAATACACCCAATAAGCTCCCGAGCATGTCATCGCCTGCAGCATGGCCGACTGTTGATAAGAGAAACCCTCCTTAGCCTTCACTTTTTGTTGGGCTCAACAGTCTTCTTGTTAAAATCCTGTTGGAGTTCTTCTCTAGTCCATATTTGGTCATGCAAAGGCCTTGATGTGCTCAAGTTGAACACTAGAATGTCTAATTGGAGTACACCGAGCAGATGTACCCAATTGGGTAGCCCCCAAGCCTCGTTTTGCTTTTGACAAAAGGAACCCAAGGTTCTTCAAAGGAGATCGGCATAGAGCTTTAATTTCAAACAAATCAGAGTTCTTTTAAAACTCATGTCTTGCTCAATTTGAAATTCGCACAAATAGGAGTTCTTTTTGAAACTCTCAATCCATAGTTTCATCAAATTCATTTAGAGAATTTCATGAAATCCAAAAGTTTTGGAAAATAATTGGGTTACTATCCGCAACCCCCGAGCTTTTGTTGGAATTTGGATCTAAAAAGGGCAAGAAAGGGTTTGAATAAGGTAACCGACCGAGGAAATTTCGAGCCGAAGAGCGGGAACAGTCCCGTTCGATATGGAAACCGCATTGTATTCGCAGAACTGCCACCGCCAAGGCTTCGTTAGGAGGCCCATATATTGCGGCGATTCGTCTTTCCGGCAACTGTTCACTTCATACCTAGATCTAAAATTTCAGCTCGCGAAAGGATCCCCGTGAGCGCCCTTGCCCAGCTAGATCCCCTCAATCGCAGACGAAAATCCACCGTCGGAGGACATGGCCGGAGGCAACCGTGCACCCCGATGGGCCAGTCGGAAGGAGAAAGCGACTACCGCAGCACGCACCAGGAAGGACGAACCCGCCGCCGCCGTCGCTCAAGGCAAGAAAGAGTCGCCGGCCAATGAAATATCTTGGCAACTATCGACCATCGAGACCGGGCACATCCAAGAGTTGATGCGGCTAGGATTCCTGCCCGAGGAAGTCATTAGCGGGTGGAGCATTGCAGAAGAGGATTTGGCGTTTCCGTCCGAAGACACCGGCGAGGTAACCGTCTTCCGCCGCTACTTGGAAGTCGGATTTGGTTTGCCCACCCATGAGTTCTTCCAGGGGGTATTGTGCTATTACGAGATTCAAGCCGCACATCTGAGCTTGAATTCCTATCTGCATTTGTCCATTTTCATTCACCTATGTGAGGCTTTCCTGGGAATTGATCCCCACTTAGAGCTGTCCCTCAACCCGTTCCACCTGAAGAGCGTGCCCAAGGATGAGGATTCCAAGTACATTAGTGGCGCCGCACTGCATTTCAAGCAGGGGATGTAGGAGGAATACATCCCCTACAAGACCAAGGACACCCACCGCAACCGGGAGCAGGAGTGGTTTTATGTGTCCAACCACGCCCCGTCCCTTCCTGACCGGATACCAGGTCTGCCGTGGAAGTAGAACTGCTGGAACCATATTTTCAAAGTGCCACGGACCAGATTGAGGTCTTGTTGGAGAAAATTGGCGAGTTGAGGGAGGCTGGTCTATCCGGGGCTGGAGTATACCTGATTTTCCTACAGCGGTGTATTCAGCCTTTGAAGATAAGGCATAACACCGGATACCAGTATTTGGGCAAAAGGGACCCCGACCGGAGCCAACCAGACCTCCTCAGCAATGGTGAAGCCATGGTGTTTGTGAGGTGGTACCTCCAAGATGTGACAGAGATGCCCTCTCAAATTCCCGAGTATAGCGCAACCAACCCACCATCAGAGGTAGGTGTACTTGTACTTTGTATTTCTTATGCAGCGAGAAGCAAGTGTCAGACGGATGTATCTGATGGTTGTTGTTATATGCAGGATTGGACTACTGTGTTTTTTAGTCCAGCCCCACTAGATACTAATGACCCCCAGAACACACCCATGTTAAAGGATACGTCCAAGGTAGGTCGAGAGGTACTGTCTACAACCTGTGTTTTGTTCATGTAATATGCACTTGAAGATTCTTAGTGTGACTCTTACTGGAATCGTTGTTGCTGGTTTGTGTATGCTTTAGGAACTCAAGGGCAAGAAGAAGGCCGCCGAACTTGCCGTGAATACAGCCTCCATTGCCGACCGGATGAAGGCCAGACATGCCCGTGAGAAGACTAGAGCCCGTGGCCCCAGCAAACCGGTAGTGATTGTTGACAATTCCCCACTGCACGAGCCCCTAGCTACCGAGACTGCGCGTCCCAAGAAGCCCCCGAGCCCCGCTCAGCACAGGGGGACTGAGAAGCCCGAGGGCGCGGATGAAGGTCGTCTGGCCCCTGCATCTGCAGCTGGCGTGAAGCAGGAGCGGGAGGCGCCTACTGGTGACGGGTGGTGATTGAAGAAGCCACAAATTCACCGAGCTCCACCCCAGGTATATCTTGTAGATGTTTTGTTCTGTTTGCTGATATGCGTGGACTGAGATTTGGACTCAAAATGATGCATTTCTTACAACGTTGTGGAGACCAAGAGCGAGACTGGTGCCACTGTTCCAGAAGTACACCCGCCTCCCACTGCGGGCTTGTGCGCTGAGGCTGTTCCCGAGGCGAATGTTGCTTCAGGCACCTCTGCCTCTACCGAACCTTCGACTGCAGCCGGACCAAGAAGCCCGATGGTTGCATCGTAGAAACCCCTGCCGTTTTCGCTTGAATCGATGGGCCAGGGGAGTTCATGCAAGCCATACCAGGGTGGTGAGGAGGACGTTGGGCTTGTGGTTGGCGTGGTCGAAGAAGTCGGAGTTGTGGCAGCAGAGGAAGTTGAGGAAATCCCTCGGGATATGGGGCCATAAGAGGAGGTGCGCCCTGTGGGGGACTACTTCTGGCTGGGTTATGTTGATGACGATGAGGAGACCCAAATGTTTGACGGTGAGCTTGACCGTGCGGAGCTAAGGAAAGGCCAAGAGCTGGCCGTGTCATGCCTCCGCGTATTATGGGTAAGCGCTATCCACATGTCTTAAGAGATAATCTTGAGTTAGACTTTAATGCGTGCTGAATGCTCTCCTCTTCCTAGGGAATTGCAGAGAGGTCCGCTTAGAAATCTGTGCTGCTTCAGCGTTTTGTGTAACGCCAGGCGGTGATGGACTTCCTTGAAAATCGTCGGAGGGAGGAGCGCGTCGCTATCAAGAAGAGCCATGATGAAATGGAAGCCTTCAAGATAGTGATGGACGAGCACACCGCAGCCATAGAGAAGGCCGAGGCACGCGTCAAGGGTCACCTGCGTGACTACAAAGAGAAATTGATAGGTAATGTAATAGTCTTTATGGGACTTTTTGGTTAGTGTTAACCACCCTGAGATCCACGGTATATGTGCAGTCGCAGAGACGGAGAGATACCAACTGAAGGTCAAGGCGGAAGAAGATTGCAAGCGGCGCTAGGAAGCCAAAGCTGAGGTTCTGGAGGTATGACGCCAACTCAAGGCGTCCCAAGAGTTGGCAAGTACGCGGCTAATTGAGGTTGACAACTTAAAGAAAGCCGAACTAGAACTGAAGAACACCACGTCTCGGCTGGAGAAGGAGAATGAGGTTCTAACCAGCTCGCTCCAGGTTGCCCGTGATCATTATCAGCAAGTCGTTGATGCTGCTGCCACTTTGGTGGATATATGTGGCACCACTGGCAATTCTCCAAGCCATGAAGCGCTCCTCTGGGAGCTACGTGATGCTGCGAAGGAGCTGCCAATGTACATCCGTGATACGGCAAGCACTTGTGTCACCTATCACCTATGTTCTTTCCTTGGTCAAAGCGTTGAAGCCCGACCAGGATATGACCCCGTTTGCCTAGGGAAGGGTGGGTGACCTTGACGATGCAGAGTATGCTGCTCTGGAGGAGCAGGTGGAGCCAGTGACCAAAGCCATTATGGGGTGTTTGGACTTTTAAGCCTTGTTGGCTTTGGTGTGTAATATACATTTTAAGTAGCTTTTGGAACTATGTCGTGGCACTTGTGGCGCCATGATTTATGTGTATGAACGTACTGTGGTGAAGTACTATGCTGGCATACTTTGGAGGAGCATTTGTTTTTATGCTTTTGACATTGTAACAGGTGCTCAGCCTTCTTTTTTAAAGTAGGCCGTATGTCAGGTTTGCGATCTGTAGCCTTATGGGCATAGTACATTTTTCATTATGAGAATGATGAGTACAGCGTTTCATGGTAAAGAAATGCAAAATGAGCTAAGTAAGATAGCTACTAGGCGTAGAACTTCCGTAGGTGTTCTATGTGCCAGGCGTTTTGGACGTCTTGGCCTTCTTCTATCTAGAGCCTATAGGTGTCAGGTCTAACAACTTTAGAAACCAGGAAGGGACCTTCCCAAGGGGACTTTAACTTGCGCAGCCCCTTTGGATTTTGGATCCGTCGGAGGACTAAATCACCTACTTGAAAGGATCGCTCTTGTACACTCTTTTCATCGTACCGACGAATGCTTTGGAGGTAGACCGAGTTATGTAGTAGTGCTGCTAACCGACATTCTTCTACGGTGTCGATATCCGTGCGCCATTGTTGCTCAATTTCGCCCTCGTCATATTGTTATACGTGTGGGGAGCCGTACAGCTTATCCACAAGGAGTATTGCTTCGGATCCGTACACCATGAAGAAAGGGAATTGCCCTGTCACTTTACTTGGTTGCGTGCGGAGCCCCCAGACGACAGGGTACAACTCTTTCATCTAGCAGCCTTCTATTTTGGTGTCGGAGTTCTCTATTCTTGTGCGGAGTCCATCGAGGACCAAGGCGTTGGCCCATTGTACATGTCCATTGGCTCTTGGGTGTGCCAGGGAGGCGTAACAGACTTTGATCCCTGCTTTTTCACAGTATGTCCAGAAAGCATCAGCAGTGAAGGTGGTACCTAGATCTGTGATGATGCGATTCATTGTACCGAAATGGTAGACAATGTCCTTGATGAACTTAACCGCCTTTTCCGTAGAGTATGTCACCATGGGGTAGACCTCTATCCACTTGGTGAACATGTCGATGGTGACGAAGAGCGTTCGTGAAGCCACGTGGTTTCCGCATTCACCAGAGTGGATTTCTTTGATGATGCTCATGCCTTCAGCTCGTGATACTGTAATAACTCGTCTCCCAAGGCTGCACCGCCCAGTCCTTCCGTGGCGGCGGGCACGCGTACACATAGCACCCTGCTTACACTTTCGTCCTCGCTTCGTGTAAAAGGGTCAACCCGAAGGTGCTATGGCTGTGGAACAAAGGCTTATAAGTTGGCTTCACCCTCTCTAAACTAGCAAGGTGGTACTAAACATGCGCACACCGTGCTCATGGGCCACTATGGGCCATATCAACTTGGGCCGGGTGTCACAATACACCCCCTCAAAGATCCCGACATCCTCGTCGGTCCAACTCACCCGTCCAGTGCCGACCCATATGCCGTGTGTCCAACCCGGCCCACAAGTGCCATATGTCCACACACTGACCCAAGCAAATGTCCAGGAATGTTCCCTCTTACCGCACGACCGTACGTCCAGTGCCCACCCATATGCCACGCCGTGTGTCCTAACCGGCACACACGCGCCATACGCCCTGTGTCCGCATACTGACCTGTACGCGCAACCGCGAGGGTCGGCTCTGATACCATTTGTAACACTCCGTCTCCGAAGGCCGCACCGCCCAGCCCTTCCGTGGGGGCCGGCACGTGTACACATAGCACCCTCCTTACACTTTCGCCCTCGCTTCGTGTAAAAGTTTCAACCCGAAGGTGCTATGGCTGGGGCACAAAGGCTTATAAGTTGGCTTCTGTTGACGACCAAAAAGGGCTTAAAGCCAATCTGCCTGGGACAGCCGTCTAGACCGCCTGTACAAGCGGTTAGACCGGCTGGGCCCTGTTGCCGATCTGGCAATGTGCCAGGCGGTCTGATCGTCTGTCACAGGCTGTCTGACCGCCTGTCCCCGAATCCGAGTAGAATCAGGTTTTTACACGTTTTTTGTTCTGTACAAGGACTTCCTTGCGGGGCAAGACCTCCCCACCCTATAAATATAATGGGCCGTGGCCGATTGAGGACCTCTACCAATCGTACAAATCATTGTTCTACTTTTTATCTCAAACCCTAACTTTTCCAACCCCTTTGCTTTCCTTCTTCGTCTCCATGGCGTTTTAGGACGTTCTAAGTGGCCTTGCCGACCTTAGAACAATCCTAGGTTCGCAGCCTCCGACGGGGTCCCTCCCGAGGTTGTGATCGTAGGCTTTCGCGACGCCTCTGTTTCAGGCGGTCTGATCAGCTGCTCTCAGGAGCTCCGACGAGGAGATTTCGACGACCGTGCGATCTAGCGCTTTCGTGTGTTGACCAGAAGTGCGTAAACATATTTTGGCGACTCTGCTGGGGAAAGAAATCTGGTTTTTGAAGACTGATCTACTATCCCTAGCACTATGGGCTTCGACGTTGGAGAAGACAACATCGTGACGACTTCACTTGAAGATCTTAGTGTTGAAGATCATGAGAGATTTATGGCGCTCCACAAGCATCTCAAGGCGGAGTTTTTGAAGACGTTTCGGAAAGGTCGCGAAGATCGTTCGGCAAAAAGTGTTCGGAACTTCGTAATGCCTTCCTTCAAGATGAGTTAGGGCCAAATTGAGGTAATTGACAATGTAAGCGCTTCTGCACCTCACCCTATGACATCTACTCCTATGGCTTCGGGTTCTTCGGATCGTGATGCATTAATTGAACAATTATTAGAATGACTTGAAAAACTAGAGGGTAAATCTATAGATACTCATGAATTACCTGAGCATAATATCTTTTATGGTATGCCACCGAATTACTTTGCTGGACAGACTCCACCACCACCCAATATGTCCAGACCGAAAACGGTCAATGCAGATGGGTCGGTGACGGCTGGTTTTACAGCCGGTCAGACCGCCAGAACGGCCGGTCCAACCGCGACAGGCGGTCAGACCATGGCTCCAGGCGGTCAGACCGCCGGTTCTGGTGTTCAGATGAATTCAACTAATGCTATGGTATTCGTGCCGGAGCAACCTTTGCCGTTGTCTACTGTTTCAAACTCGGTCTCTGCTGGCCGTGCTGGTCCAGTAGCTACCACTACTACATAGATCATTTGTAATGACCCCTCTCTTTTTCCAGTAATAACGGGCACCCAAAAAAACATCATTGTAGTGCATTGTTGCTAATGTCATCGGTGTAGCATCATTGCTGTGACCACTACAATAACGGGCAATATTGAAAATGGGCACTACAATAACGCACATGATGACATCATCCGTCCGTTATTACAGTGATGACCTCATATGTCCGTTATTGCAGTGACATTTGTAATAACGGGCGTGATGGCGTCATCCTGCCCGTCATTGAAGTGGCTATTTCTAATAACGGACGAATTGACCGTCATTGCAGTGGCGTCACTGCAATGACGACAACTTAATGACGGACGGGACGCCCGTTATTACAGTGCCATTTTGCCCGACATTACAGTGCTCCATTGTAGTAGTGTACAGCAGGCGCTACTTATTCCACGACTATGCATACTGCGAATTTGGGTGGTGTTTATACCAGATATAGCCGATAAATCATAATATGGACATATTATCACGGGCAACATATTATTTAGTTGTTGATTATGTCCCAGTCGGTATCCGCAAAACTGGATCGGTATTGGCATCGACATTAAGTTTTGACGAGGGAAGGAGAAGCAAAGAGGCGGGGCCATCATGTGTGCATGCAGGCTGCCGATTTGATTATTGACTGCCGATTGAGAGAGGTCGCCGATTTTTTTAAAGCTTGCATGCGTCCAGGATAAGGAGAAATAATTAAAATAAGGAAAGTATGGTCACGTACATGTATATGGGATGATTATGATAAAAAAAAGGCAATGTTAGAGTTAATGAAGGAAAGGCCATTACGTGCATGTAAGGATAATCAGAATAAAGAAAGGGAAGTCATCACGGACCAAATCGAAGAGTTAACCATGCGTGCAGACGGGGACAGAATAAAGGAAGTTTTATTAGTAGAGTCTCTACGTACGTGGAATTAGAGTCCTTGTATCTTAAATATTTCATTTGTTTAGTTACGATTTCTATAGTTTGCTAGTTAAGATTAGTTTGGACTCTGTTAGTCCAGGGTATAAATATGTGCCCTCGGCCATTGTAATCGATCATCACACGATCAAATAAACAAACTCTACTTCTTCAATACCTTTACTTTTATTAAGTCGGCGACTTCGCTATTTTCTTTTCACGAGTTCTTCGAGCACGTCAAGGGTGATAAGATCTCAGGGCTTGCTTCGTAAGTTCCGTCTTTTACCGAATAATCCTTAAGCTTTTGCAACCGGCGTACCGCTGTTGCTTCGTTTAAGTTATTCAACAGTTATCGGATAAGTATCTAGGCTTTAGTAACCGACGTATCGCTGTTACTTCGTTTAGATTTTATTCAACCTTTATCCAGCTTGGTACACGCTTTGGTCGGCTTTTACCTGTGTTATCTCGTTGTATCTCTTATCACAGCCGACTAGATCTGTTCCAAGTGCTGCTCTGCTTAGCTTGTTAGATTACGCTTTAGTGATCTCGCATAGCTTTGCTCTGAATCGGTTATCCAAGCCGATTTAATATTTACCAGATCGGACAGCTTCTGTCGATTCTGCCTATAGAGCTAATCGGAATCCCAGCCGATACGTTCTAGTATTTTTACGGTTTCGTCTGTTGTCAATTAACAGATCAAATTGACTGGTACGCCCCGGTATTCAAGGTCACAACCGATTTCGTGTGCTAGCGCGTGAAGATCTTTCCTGATTTTTGCGTCAACACACTTTTGGCACGCCCAGTGGGACACATGATTTCAAGACCCATGGATTCACGCCAGATGTCACTCCATGCGTTTCAAGCATTTATGTACCCGCCTGTGATTTCCCAACCATCATATCAATACCAAGGGAGTTTTCAGGTACAACATGCTAATCAATGTTTTTGGCCGGTGGTTTACCAGACACAACCATCATATATGTTTCAGCCTGGGGTTCATCGGCCGATGTTTCCAAACACGTCAGAGGTTGGAACAGTTCGATTTCAGCAGCATGTTCCTCATCGGGATACACAGCCGATGACTACTATCTCCCAGATACTAGTTCAAAGCTTGCAAATGGAGAATCCTGAGACGAGTCTTGATCAGGCACAATCTCAGGAGGAATTATGGCAAGATTTTACTCAGTGTTTAAAGGAGGAGATGAGTCTGCAAAAGCAGCAACCATCCGATCAATATCAAATGAACTGTCGGTCTCAAACCAAAGACGATCAGCTGCAGTTTTCTACTCAAGAATCACGACCAACACTTTATCAATCAAAGCAATTAGGTGGTTGCCAGCTACAGGCATCGGCTGTACAGCCGTTGGGGCCAATTGCAGAGTCTCCCTTTGAACCAAATCCGATTGTACAAAGGTTGCAAGAAGCTGACTGCCAATCGGCCATGCAAGAATCAGAACTAGAAAATCGTCAGCATGATGTTTCAAATGATCAAGATGACAAATTAAAATCTGAAGTGTTGAATTTTAAATGTGAAATCTCAGATACTGAAGATGAGGCTAACATCAACGCAATCGCCTTTGAAGATCTTGAGCAAGATGAGAGAAAAGCTATCGAGAAAGCTGTCGAGGAATATAGATTGACCTGCCTCAAAACATTCAGTATTACCAAGGAAGGTGATGTGGTCCAAATCTGTGATGTCCCAAAGCCAAAAGAATTTACAAGTTTTGAGAAAATAACTGGGACTCAGATGATTGGAGAGAGTCACCTACGTATGGAGTTGTCAGCTGATGCAATAACTCATGTTAAAAATATTGTTCCTGTTGCTGGCACTATACAGTCACCACAATTATTGTCATCGGCTCAAGCAGAAGGTGAATATAATTCAATGTCATCATATTTAATTCAGTCTTCTACCGATCAGCCGTTGGATAATCCCACTCAGATGGATACTCTTGATCAGATAGTTCTAGCATGTCCTGTTGCACGGAAGAGTTCAGTCCTCATTCCAGATGAATTTGTTAGAGAAAAGTATCGGCATGAGTATGTTCAAGAAGAAAAAAACCATTACAATAAAAATGTGAGCAACATGGAAATATTTATGAACCTAGTGATTATAATTTTAGTTGCTTCATTTCAACTGGAAAGGCCAGTATATTGATTTCTATAGAAGTATTGGCCATTATATTTATTGAGTACAAACGAGGATTCTGTTTAAGTTCATGGGATCCAGGTGGATAAAACTCTGAATGTATATACAGTTTAATTAATCGTCTCATTGTTGTCTTATGCTAAGCTAGGCCGATTAATTATTCGTTATCCTTATGGTTGGCTTGTTGTTGGTCTTTTGGGTTATACAATGGAATAGCCAATGATATGATTGATCTTGTCCAATATACTTCGCCCCGGGCAATTTGTCAAGATCGACACTAGCATCGTGTTGTTTTGCTCATGTTTATGATTGCTGTTGCCAATAATGCTAGAAGAGGCTGAAAATAGAAGTGCACAGAAAGCCGATGGATTTAAACAGCTAATATTTGATCAACAATATTTTGGATAATTTCATCGGCTGTACAATCTTTAATGGATGGCATATGAATATCATCTGCTTCTTGAAATTATGGTCAATTGAGATTTACAAGCCAATGATACTGAGAGCTGAGGTATATGTGGTTAAGTATATATGCTTTCATTACCAATTTTGAGTGGAACAATCGGAAAGTTGATTTTAGCTGTCTGAGTTCAATCTGAGATCGGCATGCTGATCAGGCAGAGTATAGAGCTGGTCTTAAAGGAATCAAATTGCTAATGGTCTATTGAGCCGATAGCTATTGTAGTAGAAGAATCGGCCTATATGAGCATATGGTTGGCCGATTTTGAATGTTATATATATATATATATATATATATATATATATATATATATATATATATATATGTATGTATGTATAGCGCTTGACTATTGGGAGCCTATAGGCTTCCAATAGCTATCGAGAGCCTAGACACATACCTGCCACTGGGACCCGATGATCAGACACGAGCGTGCCAGCGCGCCTCCGCGCGCCGGCCCGCGGTGACGGGAGCGTGCCAGCGCGCCTCCGCGCGCTGGCCTTCGCGGGGCCGCAGCGGAAGGAGCGATGGAAGGTCCAAAAGTTGCGTCCTGCCTGCATCTGAGCCATTCGACCTTCACTTGAAATATATGCTTTGTGTGGTTGTTTGTATGCTCACATCACGCGATTTCTTTTCTCTCATGTTACCCTTCATTGGTCAAATACGATAACAACGGGGATCTGATGAAATTATTCGCTGACAGGAGGAAACTTAGTTAATGTTCATATGGAATATATGCTTGGGATGACAATTTATATGACAGAAGTCGTAGTTTCTATGCTCTCGTTATGGTTCACGGAAACTGTTTGCTGTGCAATAATTAAGCTGACTGAGTTTGTATGAAGCATTGGGGTGTTCTGTATGGTGCGTACAACATAGTTCATTTGGTCGTATACTGTGGAAGTAGCATGCAAAACGAACTTGTGCCCCCCTCGTACAAGGTAACACGCAATGTCATATACAGTTATATATGGTGGTACCCACAGATAGGTACCTACATCTATAGTGGTCGGTCTAAATATAAGACCCACGGGGGATAGGACAGGGGTCTGGAAACATTCCATCCAGACAAACTCTGCGTCTCCTTGGATGCCTCGAGGATGGCCTCGTGATCTGAGCATCTTAGGTCCAATATAATCTAGCCATCTCGAGTGCTCTCCTTTAACGACCGCCATGATCCCAACCTCGGAGTCTCTACCAGCGCGGCAGCTCTGGCCGCCGCACACATCATCTGCAACGACTCCGCCCGCAGGCCCTGCGTGCATCGCGTCATCAAATACGCCACCGCCGCGTCCAGCTTGCAAGAACACGGCCCAGCCTCGTAGGATGGGAACACAGGAACCTGCTACGGGTAGCGGTGCAAGCACTGATGCACGACGTGACCTCTTCAGTTTCAAGAACCTCGGTGCTCCAGAACCATCATCGACACAGTTTGGCAGTCCAACAGGGGTGATTGCAGGGGGTTTTCTTGGTGAAGCAGCTCAGGGGACACCACCAGTTGTCCTGTGTTCTCCAGGCACAATTGGTGAATCATCTATGGACACCCCCCGAGGCTGTGTTGTGCGCGCCAGGAGTGACTGCCCATCCCGTACCATCGGTTGGTGATACAGCTATGGACGCGCCTGAGGTTTTGAACCTGACTCATGTAGGGCTCCTTGTTTTTCTATGCTCTATCGCCTAGCTTTATATTCTTTGTCTGCAGTTTCTATGATTCCAACCTCACTCATGGGCATGCCTGTTGTTTCTATGATTCTTGACAACCTGATAATATGTGAGCGAGCGAACTTTATATGCTCCATATATGTAATTTGTATGATACCTTAAAAGCTGATTGGTTAAGTTGTGTCTTCTTCTTGGGGAAAGTGTGAACTTTATATGCTGCATCCTGAGTACTCGTTTTTTCCCAACCTATGGTGACCCATTGATGATTATGTGTTACATGTTTACAATTTGTATGATTCGAACATGAATGCTTGTGGTCTGTATGTGTTTAGGTAGAGATGTTTATATGATAGTATATTCCTCCTGTTTTTCCTATCGCCCATGAAATGCACGTCCATGGTAGTATGCGAAAAGGCCAGGTCTAGCTATCCACGGAGATATGATGTTGTTGACCAATATGTATGATCAGGTGGCAAGGCATGCTCTAACTATCCACGGACATATGATGCTGTTGAACAATGTGTATGATACCTAGGCTATGCCTACATTGACTATCAGATTATATATGATGTTGTTGACCAATGTGTATGATTTTATTTTATGGCAGAAAGAAGATATTAACCAAGAACTTGTGCCGCGTGTGGGGATGGTATTCAAAACAGTGCAAGATGCTAAGGATTTCTTTGTTAAGTATGGCCAGGAGGTAGGCTTCGGTGTCAAGCTTTACCGTTCATATAAAGATTACAAGCGGATCAATTGTAACAAGGAAGGTAGCTGCACATTTCACAAGAAAGGCGAAGATCGCAAACGCAACAAGACTACCAAGCGTGTGAGCTGCAAATGTGGTATGAAAATGAAGATGATACGTGATGAAGAAGGAAATGTGTCATCCTACAAGGTGGTCTATGTAAAACTCCACCACAACCACACCTTTTTGCCGTCCCCAAGTGCCACTGCCCAATTCCATTGCAACAAGAGGCGTGATTCACCAATGGTGGAGTTCATTGGTGCGATGCAAGATAGCAGGATACCAAACCATTGTATCTTGGACATGATGGCAGATATGCACGGTGGGCCTGAGAACATACCTATGACACATAAGGACATTGCAAATATATGAGCACCTTTACCTGTTTATAGTAGATATATGACTGGTTTTCATTGCTTATATGAATCCAAGACCCAACTAAAATTCCAAACCAGATATATGTATGGCATTGTTTTAGCTCAATATATGCTTCTATTGTGAGGTTGCAATATTGAATTCAATTGTTTTAAGTCTGTGTTTGTACTTTGGATTTTTCAGCAAAGCTGACCGGATGCGTGAGCAACAGTCCAATGACATTGCAAAACTTCTGGAATTCTTCAACTACTGCAAACAACATAATCCATAGTTCTATTGTGACTTCCAGGTCGACAAGGATGGCAAGATATTGAGCTTGCTTTGGTCACATGCAAGCCAGCAAGGTGAGTATGCAGACTTTGGTGACGCACTGACATTTGATACAACACACAAGACAAACATATACAAGAAGCCCCTTGGTATGTTTGTGGGTGCTAACCATCATCTACAATGCACAATATTTGCATTTTGCTTGCTCGGTGATGAGACAACGGCGACTTTCCAGTGGGCTTTCGATTCATTCTTGAAATGCATGGGTGGTGTCGCGCCAAGATGCATCCTAACAGGTACGACCCTAGCTGCATATATTTTCCCATGTTACTCATATATACTGAACATTTGCAGTCAATAATTTGGAGTCCACTTGTTTCAGACCAAGATCCAGCAATGCCTGCAGCAATAGCAACAGTTTTCCCAGGCACAATACATAGGTTGTGCAAGTGGCATATCCTGAACAAATTTGGACCACAACTGAACGAGCTATACGCCCGATTTGCAAAGAGAGAATTTAAAGGGAAACTGAACTCAGTGATCAATCATCCACTGACTGTGAGTGAGTTTGAAGCTGCATGGAGGATGCTTGTTATCGAAGAATTTGGTCTTGGTGAGCACCCCACATTGAAGACACTGTATGATCATCGTGCAGAGTGGGTGCCGGCTTATTTCAAAGGTGACTATTGTAGTACAATGGTGTCGACCCAACGAGGTGAGAGTGTGAATCAACTACTGAAGAGTGGCCACGTGGATGCAAACACACCACTGCATGTGTTTGCAAAACAAATGATGAAGGTTCTCCACCAAAGGAAGATGGCAGAGGCTACGGCTACCTATGCTGCCACGGTATACGCTTGTCCTATTCAGGCATTATGCACATGACATACCAGATATGGCAATAATGGAAATATATGCTTATGTTTCCTAGTTATATGATGGTTACTAACCGCGTTCTCTTGTTCATACAGAGCAAAATAGAGAGCAGAACGAACTGGGAGTTCGGGGTCCGTCTCTCACATGTTTACACAAGGGTTGTGTATTCAAAATGGGAGGAGACCCTGAGCAAAGCTAGTGCATACAAAATAAGCGTTGATAGCGAAAGTGGGGAGCATTGTTGGTTGGTCCAACAAACAAAAAGATCAGAAAAAATTGTGTGGGGGCAACACCAGTTCCAAGTAAAAGTGAACCAAGAAACAGGAGAGTTCACCTGCGAGTGCAAGGCATGGGAGCACACAGGTATGACAAAAATTCATATTGTTGTTTTAGGTACCAGTATGAAAACGTGTTTGCCGTGTGGTACCAACCTGAGTTTATGATTTCCTACAGGAATGTTTTGCCCGCACCTGTGCCGTGCTTTCATGCAAGTGGACTTGGAGAAGATACCTTCTAGGTACATACTCCAGAGATACACAACAAATGCACGGCAAGAACTACCATTTGACAGGGCTGATCAAAAGCTGGTTGGAAAGGATGGGGAGACGAAGGCTTACAGAGTCAAGCTACTTCTTTCAAAGGCAATGTCTGTTGTGCGCCATGGCAGTATGTCCAAAGCAGGGTTCGATAAGGCCATGTCGGTGCTAGCCCAGCTGATCGCTTTGATTGAGCATTTGGTGCCGGACATTGGTGGGGAAGAAAGTTGTGTCACATCAGAGGTAAGTGTCAAAACAATGTTTATATGATGCCTACATGCATTGTATATGCATGTTAATGTTGGCTGACCATTTCTCCCTGCTATAAAAAAAAGGATGAACAGGATGAAGAAGGGAGAGGCAATGAGGGATCAGATTCTGACGTGCCTGCTAGTGGGGGTAGGGTGCAGCGTCCTGGTGTGGCTGAGGTGAGTGATATTTTAGGGCTAGGCATGTTATGTATGACTAAAACTGACAGAATGTATCCCTGTTAAGCAGGAGGGCAATGAACAATTAGATGAAGAGTTGCACCCTGCAGAGATACACAATGTCCATAGTGAGTTGTTTGGTCAGGCCACTGCAGTTCCTTAATCACAAGAAACATTGACACAAGAAGGAAACCTCAACAGCGCTAGCAATCCACCGGTTAGTGTGGATGAGGTATGAATTAACTCTGGCCACATGATACATAATATATGAAACAATGTCTAATACATAGGTGGCAGCATCCACCAATGAATGACTAAAAAAGATATGTTTGCATGGCTTTGTCTAACTTATCTGTCCAATAGGATTACCGTTTGATGGTGCAAAAGCAGGCTACAAAAGCAAAAATGAGCCAAGTGAATAAAAAAGGACATAGTGGGCCAAGAGTATTGGAGGTATGAAGTTTCTATGCAACCTTACATGGGCTTGTATGAGGTTGCAAAGGTTTGTATGACGCATAATAATTTGTATCTATGGACAGGAATCATATTTGGTGGGCAAAGGGGTGAGCTTGGAGAAGCCAGATAAAGCAAAGCCAAAGGGCAGGACCATAAAAGCATCTGAGCCTCGAGAGCTACAGCTTGGTGCTAAAGGACCCAAAAAGAACCTCAAAACATGTAGTGTGTGCGGGATTGCCTGTGGTCACGATGCAAGGACTTGTCTTAAACTGGAACATAACAGAGAGAGAATGGCAGCTTTGGGTGGTCGGAGGAGCGGGCGTCCACTAGGTTCAAGGAACAAGGTTACTAAGTTTGCAGATGGTATTGAGGTTGGAATACAAGAACAACAAATCAGCACTGCACCAAGAAGAAGAGGGAGACCAGTTGGATCAAAAAACAAAGTGAAAGAGGTGCCTAATGCAGAGTATGATGAGGACACTAGTAGGGGCCGACGTGTACGACGCAGGCTGAACAGTCCCATAGATGTTGAATGAAATTTGCATAAAGATCTGAATTCACATTGGATGTATGCTTGTTACCTTGTAGTATGTATGCCTAAACATTGTACTTTGTATGCGGTTTATGTGCTATGGTCCGATGTGCTACACTTAGGCTCGTATTGTATGAGTGACGAATTTGTATGCTCCTGTTTTCTGACTTGTTTGATGCCCTACCGCAGCCATGGGGTTGTTTGACATGATATAGTTTTGTTAAGCATAAATGTGAGTTGTGACCCTCATATTTCCTCGGTACTTACGCTTGTTTTAAAAGAGTTATATGTTGTGTATAGCTTGAGGCTATGACCTAGATGATATACTTCTTTCAAACTGTTATATGCTGTGTTTAGTCTCCTATTTTCCTATGTTCGACTTGCTTGATGCCCAACAGCAGCCGTGGGATGACATAGTTTAGTTAAGCATAAATGTGAGATGTGACCCTGAGATTTCGGACTATGGCAAGATACAAGTAGAGCACGTCGACAGTTTAAGATGATTTATTTAGAATATATGCTTCTTTAAAAGAATAATATGTTACGTTTTTGCTTGAACCTATGAGCTAGGGAGTTATATGTTGCGTTTAGCTTAAATGTATGAAAGGCACGGTAGCTATTAGGCTCAGTTGAATCCATGTGGTGCAATATTTTGTTACTATATCGAGGGTGTTAAACTCTATGATACTTTGCAACATATGGATTGCACATTGTATTATCAAAATTCGTATGGAAAGAGTTTGTCATCTAGAGCTGGAAAATCATGAAAAAAAATGGTTTGACAGTAGATAAAATTCACAAAGATACTACGAAAGAAATGCATTGCAGGTGCAGGTGTGCGGGTTTAAGAGTGCGGGTACACAATAGCGTGGTTACCCAAGTACCCAATTACATCATGGCAACACAGCAAAATAGAAATTGACATCATATAGTTGTTCAACATCGACCTCCTGTTCAGCAACTATCTAGGCCGACGATAACCAATCCCCAACTAACTTCCTACTGTTGCAAAGCTAGAATCTCTGGTGGGAGATCATCGACATCATTGCAACGATGGAACATCAAGTAACTAAGTGTTTCACAGCGGATGTCACCGTTCTCCTCCTGCCAAATGTAAAACAAAGTCATATAACAGCGGTAAGAGTGTCATACAAATGTCATAGGCAAACAATTGAAACATACAAAGATAACGATATCGTACAGACCTCCTCAATGGTAGTTAGGAACCGTCCTGTATAAGGATCATAGTTCTGAATGTACTTCCACACATAGAACCCACAATCTTTAGATCCATTTCGCATACTTGGCGCACTTACAACCAATTTGAGTTCCCAATTGCCAAACTTTCCTACCCCAATCCTTGGCCGAACCTTATGGATCGCAGTTGACAACCTCTCCATGAGTGTTGGGCCCCACTGCATATTCCTCTCACCCATCTTGACTTTCTTCATGTGCCTGGCTGTCCCTTCAGTACACAAATCTGGGTATGGGTTGGAGTCTAAGATTTGGATGTGTTCAGCAACAGAATTGACAACATATAACACCCAGTGCTCATGATCAATGATTGGAACGTATAGCTGTGGATATGGACAAAATGATGTAATCAGCAAGTATTGCAGGCCATATATAAAAATGCAGAAACAATACGTACATCAAGTAAAGTTCATATATACTATTTAACATCAAGATATCATACTTCATCATGAGTATAGGCAGACTAGATATGATCATATAAACATAAATTGGAAAACAGGAAACTTGTTGGTGGTAGTGCATGCTTAGTCATATAAAATGTTATGGAGCAGGTATATAAAAATTGTAAAGGATTGGAAAAGGATTAGTGATAGAACATGGTGGTTTGCTTACTATTTTGCAATCTGTAAGGCCATCTTTGGTTGGAAGAGTACGATCTAGGATTCTACATAATGCATCTTGATCATAGTGCTCATCCGAGTGTTCTAAATGTTTTATGTACTCAAAGTTGAGATAATTCTGCATTAAATAAAGAAAAGAAGGTTAGCGACAGAACATAAAGATGTTTTATGTACTTATCATATATAGTTAGCATAAGAAGGACCACGCACCGTCGCTTCAAGATCCAGTATGATGGTCCTAGCGGGTATGATGCCGCCCAAGTCATCGTGTTCATATCTGAGACATTGCAGCAAGGCCTCCAAGAAGCAATCTTCCAACATCTTCAAATCTTGAAATGATTCCGCAACATCACGCCCCTTGGATTCGGCAGAGTTGAAGCGCATGATGATTTTACTGCACACAAACGTCAAAGGGAAATAGTTACACATACAATTCATATATACCTTGTGTAACACCCCTGGTGTTTAAAGCGTATAAATAAGAGTGATTAAACAAACTAAGGCACTAAACCCTAAAACTAAAATCACTAGTAGAAATGAGAATTATACATGAGGATTGTTAAGTTGTACTCGTGCTTTGGTTCTTGAAATTTGAACCCAACAAAAAAAAAAACTTTTCTAGTACAAATCTAAACATCTTCTCTTACAAGTTGCACGACAAAACTCTAAATACATACTCTCGCGACGACGCATAAAAATTTCCTAAAAAGAAATCAGGATTGAACGGCAAATTAAGTAATGCTTCTATGCCCCTAAAGGTCTTAAAGGACTAATGGCTCATGTGAAGTCAACACATGAAATAATTCCAACTAACGATATTAATGACCTTCAGAAGGCAAGGTTCTAATTTAAAAATTTTAAATAAGAGTTGTGCACATCACAAACGTCTGATCAATATGAAAGGGTTGGGAAAGTATGTTCTAATTATAAAACCAAACCACTTTCTCAAATGAAAGTTGTGTATCTAAAAATGTCATTTGCAACCTTGGTGAGTTATGTATAACTCAGATGCTTAATCTACCAAACATAGGAAATCAAGTTTGAAAGACCAACTTAAACATGGGATGAAAAACACACGGTCACACACCCTTTTTAAAGGAGCTCACCTTGGGCTATAAATAGAATAATATTTAGAGTGCTCCTGATGTTCTTTAGTAAAATAATTGTTAATGATTTAATGTTAGGGTTAAACACTTGGACTAATAAAGCTTGTAGATCTAATCATGGCCTACATGTGGCAATCTTGAGGTTTTAATAATAAAATGAGATTTTGTTCACAATATGAGCTTTCATAAAATACAAAGGATGTAAATTAATTAATATTTAATATATGTCAAGTTGTTAACGACATAATTAAAAGTTGAGCATATAAAATAAATAAGCTTTTAACCTCCATGTATGTGTCCATGTTTTAACTTTAAGTTAAAATAAGATTTTTACTCTCAAAATAAAAGGAGGGAGAGGTTAAATAAAATAATTAATAAAAAGGAAGATAAGGCAAAACAATGGGGTTAGAATTCAGAAATTGACCAAAAATTCAAACTGAAATTCAAAAACAAAGGTCTGGTGACACCCAACTGAAATCTAAGACTTGGGTGCTGAACTTAAAAATCTCGGACCAAAGTAGTTGTCATCACCTACACCTACAGCCGTTCGCGACAACCTCGCCACGGCGTTCGTTCCGCTCGATGACCCTCGAGCGGGGATGTCCGTCACGATCGAGCTTAGCCCGATGTCCGTCACGATCGAGCTTAGCCCGGATGTCCGTCACGATCGAGCTTAGTCCGGATGTCCGTCACGATCGAGCTTAGCCCGGATGTCCGTCACGATCGAGCCCTAAGTATTGTCCGTGACGATCGAGCTATGTCCGTCACGATCGAGCTTACCCAGTATGTCCGTGACGATCGAGCATGTCCGTGATGATCGAGCCTAGCCAGTATGTCCGTGACGATCGAGCCTAGCCAGTAGTTTCCGTCACGCTCGAGGCTCCGCAGCCAAGCTCGAGGGGGCACTTACCCTCGAGCGACGTTCCGTCACGCTCGAGGCTCCGCAGCCAAGCTCGAGGGGGCACTTACCCTCGAGCGACGTTCCGTCACGCTCGAGGCTCCGCAGCCAAGCTCGAGGGGGCACTTACCCTCGAGCGACGTTCCGTCACGCTCGAGGCTTCGTAGCCAAGCTCGAGGGGGCACTCACCCTCGAGCGGCGTTTCCGACCGTTCGAGGCTCGGCAAGCTCGAGCTTGCGGTTCAAGCTCGAAGCGCCGTAGCGACTGGTCGAAGTGCCTGGTCCAAGCTCGAAAGTTGTGTCCCACACCTCAAACTCCAACTTTTAATTTTACACGTTTCGAAGTTCAGCTCAAATTTTTGGAGAAAGTTCAAAAGGGGCAAAGGAACTCCACGGGGCTGCCAGCTCGCCCCTGGCGCGCTCTGCTCCGGCCGGAGTCCGGCCGCCACGTGGCCGGTGTGTGGCGGAGACCGCGTCGGGTCGGCCGAGCCGCGGCGGCAGCTAGCTTTTGTCCTCACGCGTTTGTCCAAGCCTTCCGTACCGTCACGTCGCGGGCGACGGCGCACTGCTGCCTCGCGCCGCGGAGCGCCATCATACGGTCGCGCGCCTCCGTGGCCGCACACGCGCTCGCGCCGCGCCGAGCGCACTGCAGGCGGTAGAGTCCGTTCGCGTCGCGCCAAAGCCTCTGCTGAGGATCTCCACTTCATCACGCGATGATCTTTGACGCCCAACCGCGCGTGTGCGCTCTGTTCGAGATCGCCGCGCCATCAATGGCGACCGCGACAGCCACCCACGCGCTCGCACGCTCCCGAGGCCGCACTGTGCCACTCTCGCGTGCCCAAGCACTCCACCGCGCACTCCCACCCCTCCTCTCACTCGCTCACTTGGCCATTTCCACTTCCCCGCGCTCGCTCGGTCTTCTTCTACCTCGCGCCGCGCGAACCGAGCCAAGCTTCTCCGAGAAATTCACCTCCCACACTCCACCATTCCCAAATTCGTCCTGCACGAAGCTAGCCCTCTACTCCAGCTCCATTTCCCCCCACTTTCCCCAAGCTATTGTCCCTTCTCCGGCGAGAATTTGAGATTTTCCCCAAATCGCGAATTCCGGCCACCGGACCACGCGCACGTCGAGCCCCTACTCCGAGCCTCCCCCGAGGTCAACCGAGCACGCCATTGGCTTCCTCGAGCTCCACTGGTGCTCTAGGACCCCTCGAACCTCGGCGAACGACCCCGAGCTCACCGGCGTAGAAGCCGCAGCGGCTGCGCCGCCACCACCTCGTCGCCGGCGCAACTCCGACCATCCCCGGCCTCCAAACCGTCCCCAAACGACTCATGGTGAGCCCAGGATCCTTTTCCCCCACTTCCCCGTGCCTAGTTCGCCGCCGTTTGGCCGGCGCAACTCCGGCGAGAGCCGAGGGCCTTTCTTCATCGTCTTCGTTTGTCTAGGGGTCTCTGTGCAAAAGTCCAGGGACTTGTTCGTGAAATTTTGAAAGTTCTAGGGTTCCCTGCGAAAATAGATTCTCAAAACTAGATTTGTTTTTCCCGAATCTTGTAAAAAACCATTAAAAATCGTACAAAAATCAGAAAAGTGCACAAAAATACTCTCTGGATTCGTGAGAGTCTAAACTACAATCTCTATTAGACATGTTTATACTTTTGATGAACTGTTTTTGAGCTAAAATTCAAACTATGAAAATGGAAAGTAGTGCACCATTTCAAATCCAGAGCTCCGGTAGGGTTGAGCTTTGGATATGTTGTGTGTAGTGACTTTGGACAGCTTGTGGCCAAAGGGGACCTAAAAATATGAACTGTAGCTCCAGTTATGAATTAAAATGTGTTTTCTGTCTTTTTGCAGTGCAGAAATCTTTAAAAATAATCTGTGCAGTGAAAAAATCACCATTTTGCTCCAGAGGACTAAAAACTTGTTAGCACACATGTTAAAAATGAAAAACTAATTTTTGCTCTGTTTAGGATAGCAAATAAATAAATATGTGTTTTTGGTTAGAAATTTATTGAGGACTACCCAAGGGTTATTTTGAGCCACCACTTGGCCAGAGCCCTCCTCATGCTATTGCCTAGCTTTGGTAGGAAAATCTCCTGAACTAGATGAATTTTCGATTTTATATGATTTAAATTCGATTCTGCTAGCAGCCGTTTGATATATTTTTAATAAATTATGTGTAGCTCAGAATTAACTAAATTTTGGAGTGAGCTTAGCTCTTATACTCCAGTAGCTGCCATAAAGTTTAGAGCTAAAAATGATGAACAGAAATGGAGAAACAAAACTGAGAAGGAATCTAGGTGGAAATCGATTTATATAAAAAGATAAAACCTTTTGGTTAATTAGTTAGAATAAAATGGATGGAATCTGAAATTCCAGAACAGCCACCCTAAGTTATGCATCTCATGTAGAAGGCGTCATCCCGGACGGCAACTACCACCTCATTCCCGCAGACGAGGAAGAAGTCCCGGAGGAAGGTGCCGGTGCAGGATCGACCAACCCGGAGGCTAACCCCCAGTTCGAGCAAGAAGGCAAGCCCCGGAGCATAACCTAACTTTACCAAATTATGCACTTTGAATTCTCTATGCTTGTGCATTTACGTTCAAGGAGTTGATTGAATACCTTAGCTGCACATTTCCTAGTACCTATGACTTGCAATACTAGTCTGAAAGGATCGATAGGGCATTGCTTTAGGTCCGTTACAAGTCGAGTGATTTCCTGTCACTCGCGAGACATAGAAATTGCTTGTCTTTACTTATGTTGGAATCATAAGGATTGACGGGCGGGATGATAGATGTAGATCTCCCGTCCGTGTATGATAATTGATTTAAGGTCGAAATGTGTGGTTGAGTGTGTCAAGTTTTTGAACGTACCACATGCATGCCGATGTATGGGGATCGTTAAGCCCGGTACCAGATTGAAGCAGCCAGGGCCGATAGCCATCTCTCCTTGGAAACTTTGTTTTCCCCTGCCGTACACTTGTGGATATATGCGTGAGACTGTGAGTGAAGCAGTAAACCTTTATCCTAAGGAAGTGGACCCGGTTCCGAATTGTGGATCGATGGGAAAGGTTGGGAAATGCTTGTACCTTTTATAGCAAGCATAGTATCCGTGTATGTTGGGTTTCCCCTGGCCAGGTAGCAAAAATTCGGTTCGAACTGTCCGCTTCTCGCGGTTAATGAGACTGCTTGACCGTCCTCCTACATTGAGTAACATGTGGAACTTTGAGATTGATAAACTTGTTGTATGAATTAAATTGTATTGCACCACTTGTATGCTTAGAGAGGATGCTAATCTAGAATGGTTAAATTTACTAGAATATGATGCTAAAACTCGAAAGCAAGGACCTACTTTTAGTCGCTTTTTGGCAAACAAACCCACCAGCCAAAAGCCTCTCATGGTCTAGATGTGGGTGATGTAGTTTTCACCCAACGGGTAAGCCTTGCTAAGTATTAGTATACTCAGCCTTGCTTGTGGCATTAATTTTGCAGGTACACCTTTGGATGTCGATGCTTTGTCTTGGCCTACCCAGGTTCCACCTGGCTGGCACATCGAATGGGTTCCGTCCTCTGCCGAGGATCGGGAGGAGTAGCATCGTGGCAGGCTTCAGCACGGTGTTATTGTATCGTCGTTAGATTATCTTCCGCTGCAATGAATTTTTATTTCCGCTGCAAGACTTTGTACTCTGATTTAAATTTGAACTTGGTTTGTAATAACTTGTGATACTATTTGTGTATGTTAATTTGTGGAATGTTGTAATCTCTGGAACTCACCTTCGTGTGGGCGTGCTGTTGTTTCGATCGAGAAAAGAACGTGGTTAATCGGGTTTAATCTGACGGCGCTCCAGCTTATTCCGGATTAAGTGCCTGACTACTCGGTTAGTGGTCCCGGGGTACTTAACTTGGAATAATTTCGGAGTGGTCCGCCACAGCTGGCATCAGAGCCGAAACAGCGCACCGGAGAGACCAACAAACCTTAAATAAACATTTTTGGAATAAAATTTGCCAACTCGTACTTCCGCCGTGCTTTTCGGTGGAAGGTTGTTGTTAGAACCGCTAAGGATGTTACCTAGAGCGTGAAGCCTATGTGGGTTAAGGGATCACGATATGATAGGTGGCAAATAGTATATTATACTGACTTCCAGCACATTTCATTCTGTCATTTACTTTACGCAATGGTGGGCGCAAGGTACGGCGATTGCTGTAACGTACCACGACACTATATGAAAATATAGTGGCGGCACATAGTCAATACGCTGTGATGGCGTATGAAAATAGAATAGGATGGTGGGCGCAAGGTACGGCGATTGCTGTAGCGTACCACGGCATCATATGCAAATATGATGGCGGCACAAAGTCAATACGCTATCTCATGAGCGTATGAAACTGTCAATATGTTGCTTTGGTGACATATGAACATTGCCCGTTCAATGTTAAACGTTCGGGTGCCACCTCTATAGTGGGTGGTAATGTATGGAGACGCTTTCGTGAGTGCTGGCACGAAAGATTGATTATATATGCTCTGGAATGGAATTTTCTGCAGGTACACTAACCGCGATTCCGTATGGCTCAACGGTTAGAAAAGTTCGGCTAGTTAATATAGGGAGAGACGGATATTGCCTAGCCACCGGCACTAACTTCGTAAGCCAAAAGTTTATTGGCATGTGTGATGGTGAGAACGAATAGGCCGCTCATGCATTGCATCTCACTGAATTAACATGGACTTTTAATAAGTGACCAAATCGAACCGCCGTCAAAGAAATTGAAATCACAACCCAAAAATCCTGCTGAGAACAATCTGTTTGCACCCTTAATTCGAAACAGAAAACTCTGTCAAATGAAAAAGTGTTCAACATGAAAGTTGTCATAAATATTATGAAGTTTATGCTGTAGAAATTTCATCGAAATTGGTTCAGTAGAACTGGAGTTATGTTTAAAATGGTAACCCCCTGTCTGCTGGAATTTTCTGGGAATAACAAGTTTGAAAGTGGATTTTACACCCTCTTAACAGCAGTTTCTGCTAGAGGCTTAAAAATGAAAGTTGTCACAAATTGTGTCTAGTTTATGCTGTCAAAATTTCCACAAATTTGGTTCAGCCAATTAAAAGTTATGCTCAAAATACCAACTTCCTGTCTGCTGGACTTTCAGCAGAGAGTTAATTAAAAGATTGGGGTTTTGCGCCACCTAGATCACTCGTTCTGTTTTTGTGTTGAACTAAAAAGTTGTTGGGAATTATTTAAACTGTATTCTGGTAAAGTTGGGTAATGTTTGGGCTTATAGATTTTGAGATATGAAATTTTTCCTACTCTGTCCATAATCTGATTACTTTCTTTAAATATATGTCGGTTCTCACTTAGATTTGATGTCTATATCGCCTCACTTGTAGCTTGCTCTGCTGTGGCATCTGTAATTTATAACACTTAAGTAAGCTGCGTTTAAGTTAAGAAGGGCAAGACTTTTGGACCAGTAGAACTCGACATATGGACCAAATACCGACCTCCTGTCTTACTAAATATTCTGGGGACAGTAATTAAGAATTTGAATTTTTGCACCATCTTAGCCTCAAAATTGAAGAAATGCTGAACAGAACATTGTATACAAATATGTTAGGAACAATCTGGTGAAGTTTGGGAAATTTTGGGGTGTTAAATTTTTGGCTATGAATATTTTACTCACTGTCCAAAATCTGCCTTGTTTCGTCTCCTTCATGCCGAATTCCATAATCTGACGAAGGAATAAGGAAACTAGAGTTATAGGCAGAATCATAGGGTTCGGTGTGCTGAAAATCCATCTAAACCGAGAAGCCTAGATTGAAGGTTTTGACCAACTTAACCACTAGATCTGCGTCTGAGATACAAAGCAATGTGTAGCTTACCAAATTCCTACTACCTGACCAAAGATGAATAACTCTGGATGTTAGATCTGTTTACTACAAATTTTCTTCCACTCATTTCCAGCTCTCATGTCTTCCACTCACTTTCTACCCCTTCGAAAATTGTAGTAAATCAATGGTATGTAAACAACTTCACTCCACTCTCTTGGCCCAGTGCCTTTTATCCCTCTTGTTTCCTTTTTGTGAAATAGGAAAATTGTTTGGTGTGCTTTGACATGGACCAATTGTGAAGGTTTGGATGTCAAGCATGAGTCGTGCCTCCGTTGTTGTCTGATTCTATACAGTCTAAACTCATACCTTGATTCAGGTGTCTTCACCAACTCTCTCATACCGATTTGATTTACTTAACTTTGTTTAACATTGATACCTTGTACCGAAGTAACTTGATTCCTTAATCCTTGGATCCTATGCTGTTGATTCTTGCTCAAGATAATATAAATAATTGAAATGAATATGCAAAATTGGGTCAATGTCACTTTTTCTATGCATAATCAGTTATAGATACAATATGCATTTTATTCCTTTATAAGCAATTCATGTGCATGGGCATTACATATCCATTAACATGTCATTTGCATCATGATAATCTTTTGGTACCTAACTACATGTGCATCTAACTCATGAATGCTTCTCCCTCCTGGTGTCAATTGGGTTGTTCCCTCTGAATTTATTGTGGTATTGTATTCCCTAACCTATGGTGCTGTGATGGAACCTAGGATCTCGTGTGTGTGCTGCAGCCACACGCTTGAGTCACTTGGAGCACATTGGTATCTCGGTATGTGGGAATATGACCCACAAAGACCTTTATTGACAACCCAAATAGATACTTCCTTACTCTCACTAATTGTTCCGCAATGATGAATTTTAATTATGTGATGTAAGGTCTACTAACTTGCATCACGGCGTGTACATCATACTCTCATAAGCATATGCACCATACGCTCATGTGCATGTGTATTATATCATGTGCACCTCATCATGAACATGCCATGTATACCATGGTAAAGTGCTTATGTTTGGCAATTCGACAATTAAAAATAAAAATTTGAGCAAGAATTTTCCAAAATTTCCATGTCACGCCACCTTTTCTAGGTGTATTCCCTCATTGCCATAAGTAGATCTTTTATTGCCCCATCCGTGTTGTTCCTTTTAGCTCGTCTTAGAATTTGGGCAGCAACCCCGTGTAACGTCATGTCATGATCATGGTATGATGTGGGCTAGTTTTAAAAAAATCTTTTGGGCACTCTTGTCATCTCATAACCTCGTTGATCATTAACCATCCCTTTTCTCTTAGGAGAATGCTAAAGAGTTCATTCCTTGTTCCTGTTGATATAAAAGTAGGTAAATCATTGTTTAATTAAGACCTACAATTGGTTAAGCGTCTTGCCCGTGACTATCTACAGTCTCAAAGATCACCTTGCCTTCTGTTTCTCCCACCATCACGTCAGGGTCTCAAGGGCCAGTTTGACCCCCCTGTATCCGTGCGTCGTGTGCTCTGCCCCGTCCGCCAGTCCACTATCACCATCGTCGTTTTTCCCTACCGCGGCTGGCCAACGTTCCCCCAGTTGTCGTCGTACCACCGTCCCGTCACCCAGGGAATCTCATTGCCGGCCCCTACCTCCTGCTGTCGACACACCACTATCACTGCTCCGCTCTGGCCGTCGATAAATGCAGCCTCTCCAATGGCTGCCATCACTCCAAGGTGCTCCACTTGAGTCACACCACTCCACCGCTCTCGCCTCTCTTCGGCGACCTCCACGGTACCCAAGCTGCCCATTCTCCACCGTGTCCTCCGTTCTTTGACAAGCAAGCTCTGCCTCCACCTTTTTGTAAAGCCACGAGGAAGTGCCCCTCCCGGCAACCACCTTGTTGTATGACCAAGGTCTACGGCACCAACCTCACCGAAGAAGGAGTTCGAGCAGAAGTCACCTGAGGATTCCACATGAATTAAGTCGACGAGCAAGGAAGATTTCGACTTTTTGACACCATCCACGGCTTGCCCATTCTTTTCCCCGATTGGCCCTGAAGTTCACTGGACAATAGTGGTGTATTACTTTTGCCTTGTGTGCCAAATCTTGATGCTCCTAGCTTTCCATGTCTACATTCATCACCGCTCCCACATGAACAACGTTGATGTTGTATCCGAGATCCGGTATCAATTATCATCTCCAAGCTGTGAACCTGTAAGAACTTGGGTGCGTAGAATCTGCGTTTCTTTAACCAACACCTCTTTCTTCTAATAAAATGTCCACCTTTCCTCCCTATGCGAATCTCGGGACGAGATTCTTTTTAAGGAGGGTAGGCTGTAACACCCCTGGTGTTTAAAGCGTATAAATAAGAGTGATTAAACAAACTAAGGCACTAAACCCTAAAACTAAAATCACTAGTAGAAATGAGAATTATACATGAGGATTGTTAAGTTGTACTCGTGCTTTGGTTCTTGAAATTTGAACCCAACAAAAAAAAACTTTTCTAGTACAAATCTAAACATCTTCTCTTACAAGTTGCACGACAAAACTCTAAATACATACTCTCGCGACGACGCATAAAAATTTCCTAAAAAGAAATCAGGATTGAACGGCAAATTAAGTAATGCTTCTATGCCCCTAAAGGTCTTAAAGGACTAATGGCTCATGTGAAGTCAACACATGAAATAATTCCAACTAATGATATTAATGACCTTCAGAAGGCAAGGTTCTAATTTAAAAATTTTAAATAAGAGTTGTGCACATCACAAACGTCTGATCAATATGAAAGGGTTGGGAAAGTATGTTCTAATTATAAAACCAAACCACTTTCTCAAATGAAAGTTGTGTATCTAAAAATGTCATTTGCAACCTTGGTGAGTTATGTATAACTCAGATGCTTAATCTACCAAACATAGGAAATCAAGTTTGAAAGACCAACTTAAACATGGGATGAAAAACACACGGTCACACACCCTTTTTAAAGGAGCTCACCTTGGGCTATAAATAGAATAATATTTAGAGTGCTCCTGATGTTCTTTAGTAAAATAATTGTTAATGATTTAATGTTAGGGTTAAACACTTGGACTAATAAAGCTTGTAGATCTAATCATGGCCTACATGTGGCAATCTTGAGGTTTTAATAATAAAATGAGATTTTGTTCACAATATGAGCTTTCATAAAATACAAAGGATGTAAATTAATTAATATTTAATATATGTCAAGTTGTTAACGACATAATTAAAAGTTGAGCATATAAAATAAATAAGCTTTTAACCTCCATGTATGTGTCCATGTTTTAACTTTAAGTTAAAATAAGATTTTTACTCTCAAAATAAAAGGAGGGAGAGGTTAAATAAAATAATTAATAAAAAGGAAGATAAGGCAAAACAATGGGGTTAGAATTCAGAAATTGACAAAAAATTCAAACTGAAATTCAAAAACAAAGGTCTGGTGACACCCAACTGAAATCTCAAGACTTGGGTGCTGAACTTAAAAATCTCGGACCAAAGTAGTTGTCATCACCTACACCTACAGCCGTTCGCGACAACCTCGCCATGGCGTTCGTTCCGCTCGATGACCCTCGAGCGGGGATGTCCGTCACGATCGAGCTTAGCCCGATGTCCATCACGATCGAGCTTAGCCCGGATGTCCGTCACGATCGAGCTTAGCCCGGATGTCCGTCACGATCGAGCTTAGCCCGGATGTCCGTCTCGATCGAGCTTAGTCCGGATGTCCGTCACGATCGAGCTTAGCCCGGATGTCCGTCACGATCGAGCCCTAAGTATTGTCCGTGACGATCGAGCTATGTCCGTCACGATCGAGCTTACCCAGTATGTCCGTGACGATCGAGCATGTCCGTGATGATCGAGCCTAGCCAGTATGTCCGTGACGATCGAGCCTAGCCAGTAGTTTCCGTCACGCTCGAGGCTCCGCAGCCAAGCTCGAGGGGGCACTTACCCTCGAGCGACGTTCCGTCACGCTCGAGGCTCCGCAGCCAAGCTCGAGGGGGCACTTACCCTCGAGCGACGTTCCGTCACGCTCGAGGCTCCGCAGCCAAGCTCGAGGGGGCACTTACCCTCGAGCGACGTTCCGTCACGCTCGAGGCTTCGTAGCCAAGCTCGAGAGGGCACTCACCCTCGAGCGGCGTTTCCGACCGTTCGAGGCTCGGCAAGCTCGAGCTTGCGGTTCAAGCTCGAAGCGCCGTAGCGACTGGTCGAAGTGCCTGGTCCAAGCTCGAAAGTTGTGTCCCACACCTCAAACTCCAACTTTTAATTTTACACGTTTCGAAGTTCAGTTCAAATTTTTGGAGAAAGTTCAAAAGGGGCAAAGGAACTCCACGGGGCTGCCAGCTCGCCCCTGGCGCGCTCTGCTCCGGCCGGAGTCCGGCCGCCACGTGGCCGGCGTGTGGCGGAGACCGCGTCGGGTCGGCCGAGCCGCGGCGGCAGCTAGCTTTTGTCCTCACGCGTTTGTCCAAGCCTTCCGTACCGTCACGTCGCGGGCGACGGCGCACTGCTGCCTCGCGCCGCGGAGCGCCATCATACGGTCGCGCGCCGCCGTGGCCGCACACGCGCTCGCGCCGCGCCGAGCGCACTGCAGGCGGTAGAGTCCGTTCGCGTCGCGCCAAAGCCTCTGCTGAGGATCTCCACTTCATCACGCGATGATCTTTGACGCCCAACCGCGCGTGTGCGCTCTGTTCGAGATCGCCGCGCCATCAATGGCGACCGCGACAGCCACCCACGCGCTCGCACGCTCCCGAGGCCGCACTGTGCCACTCTCGCGTGCCCAAGCACTCCACCGCGCACTCCCACCCCTCCTCTCACTCGCTCACTTGGCCATTTCCACTTCCCCGCGCTCGCTCGGTCTTCTTCTACCTCGCGCCGCGCGAACCGAGCCAAGCTTCTCCGAGAAATTCACCTCCCACACTCCACCATTCCCAAATTCGTCCTGCACGAAGCTAGCCCTCTACTCCAGCTCCATTTCCCCCCACTTTCCCCAAGCTATTGTCCCTTCTCCGGCGAGAATTTGAGATTTCCCCCAAATCGCGAATTCCGGCCACCGGACCACGCGCACGTCGAGCCCCTACTCCGAGCCTCCCCCGAGGTCAACCGAGCACGCCATTGGCTTCCTCGAGCTCCACTGGTGCTCTAGGACCCCTCGAACCTCGGCGAACGACCCCGAGCTCACCGGCGTAGAAGCCGCAGCGGCTGCGCCGCCACCACCTCGTCGCCGGCGCAACTCCGACCATCCCCGGCCTCCAAACCGTCCCCAAACGACTCGTGGTGAGCCCAGGATCCTTTTCCCCCACTTCCCCGTGCCTAGTTCGCCGCCGTTTGGCCGGCGCAACTCCGGCGAGAGCCGAGGGCCTTTCTTCATCGTCTTCGTTTGTCTAGGGGTCTCTGTGCAAAAGTCCAGGGACTTGTTCGTGAAGTTTTGAAAGTTCTAGGGTTCCCTGCGAAAATAGATTCTCAAAACTAGATTTGTTTTTCCCGAATCTTGTAAAAAACCATTAAAAATCGTACAAAAATCAGAAAAGTGCACAAAAATACTCTCTGGATTCGTGAGAGTCTAAACTACAATCTCTATTAGACATGTTTATACTTTTGATGAACTGTTTTTGAGCTAAAATTCAAACTATGAAAATGGAAAGTAGTGCACCATTTCAAATCCAGAGCTCTGGTAGGGTTGAGCTTTGGATATGTTGTGTGTAGTGACTTTGGACAGCTTGTGGCCAAAGGGGACCTAAAAATATGAACTGTAGCTCCAGTTATGAATTAAAATGTGTTTTCTGTCTTTTTGCAGTGCAGAAATCTTTAAAAATAATCTGTGCAGTGAAAAAATCACCATTTTGCTCCAGAGGACTAAAAACTTGTTAGCACACATGTTAAAAATGAAAAACTAATTTTTGCTCTGTTTAGGATAGCAAATAAATAAATATGTGTTTTTGGTTAGAAATTTATTGAGGACTACCCAAGGGTTATTTTGAGCCACCACTTGGCCAGAGCCCTCCTCATGCTATTGCCTAGCTTTGGTAGGAAAATCTCCTGAACTAGATGAATTTTCGATTTTATATGATTTAAATTCGATTCTGCTAGCAGCCGTTTGATATATTTTTAATAAATTATGTGTAGCTCAGAATTAACTAAATTTTGGAGTGAGCTTAGCTCTTATACTCCAGTAGCTGCCATAAAGTTTAGAGCTAAAAATGATGAACAGAAATGGAGAAACAAAACTGAGAAGGAATCTAGGTGGAAATCGATTTATATAAAAAGATAAAACCTTTTGGTTAATTAGTTAGAATAAAATGGATGGAATCTGAAATTCCAGAACAGCCACCCTAAGTTATGCATCTCATGTAGAAGGCGCCATCCCGGACGGCAACTACCACCTCATTCCCGCAGACGAGGAAGAAGTCCCGGAGGAAGGTGCCGGTGCATGATCGACCAACCCGGAGGCTAACCCCCAGTTCGAGCAAGAAGGCAAGCCCCGGAGCATAACCTAACTTTACCAAATTATGCACTTTGAATTCTCTATGCTTGTGCATTTACGTTCAAGGAGTTGATTGAATACCTTAGCTGCACATTTCCTAGTACCTATGACTTGCAATACTAGTCTGAAAGGATCGATAGGGCATTGCTTTAGGTCCGTTACAAGTCGAGTGATTTCCTGTCACTCGCGAGACATAGGAATTGCTTGTCTTTACTTATGTTGGAATCATAAGGATTGACGGGCGGGATGATAGATGTAGATCTCCCGTCCGTGTATGATAATTGATTTAAGGTCGAAATGTGTGGTTGAGTGTGTCAAGTTTTTGAACGTACCACATGCATGCCGATGTATGGGGATCGGTAAGCCCGGTACCAGATTGAAGCAGCTAGGGCCGATAGCCATCTCTCCTTAGAAACTTTGTTTTCCCCTGCCGTACACTTGTGGATATATGCGTGAGACTGTGAGTGAAGCAGTAAACCTTTATCCTAAGGAAGTGGACCCGGTTCCGAATTGTGGATCGATGGGAAAGGTTGGGAAATGCTTGTACCTTTTATAGCAAGCATAGTATCCGTGTATGTTGGGTTTCCCCTGGCCAGGTAGCAAAAATTCGGTTCGAACTGTCCGCTTCTCGCGGTTAATGAGACTGCTTGACCGCCCTGCTACATTGAGTAACAAGTGGAACTTTGAGATTGATAAACTTGTTGTATGAATTAAATTGTATTGCACCACTTGTATGCTTAGAGAGGATGCTAATCTAGAATGATTAAATTTACTAGAATATGATGCTAAAACTCGAAAGCAAGGACCTACTTTTAGTCGCTTTTTGGCATACAAACCCACCAGCCAAAAGCCTCTCATGGTCTAGATGTCGGTGATGTAGTTTTCACCCGACGGGTAAGCCTTGCTGAGTATTAGTATACTCAGCCTTGCTTGTGGCATTAATTTACAGGTACACCTTTGGATGTCGATGCTTTGTCTTGGCCTACCCAGGTTCCACCTGGCTGGCACATCGAATGGGTTCCGTCCTCTGCCGAGGATCGGGAGGAGTAGCATCGTGGCAGGCTTCAGCACGGTGTTATTGTATCGTCGTTAGATTATCTTCGGCTGCAATGAATTTTTATTTCCGCTGCAAGACTTTGTACTCTGATTTAAATTTGAACTTGGTTTGTAATAACTTGTGATACTATTTGTGTATGTTAATTTGTGGAATGTTGTAATCTCTGGAACTCACCTTCGTGTGGGCGTGCTGTTGTTTCGATCGAGAAAAGAACGTGGTTAATCGGGTTTAATCCGACGGCGCTCCAGCTTATTCCGGATTAAGTGCCTGACTACTCGGTTAGTGGTCCCGGGGTACTTAACTTGGAATAATTTCGGAGTGGTCCGCCACACCTTGTACAAGGGGCATATACTTCTTCCATTCATATAATATCTGTGAAGGCGGTAGATAAGAGCAGTATGGTGTATCTTACTCAGAAACGGGGGAATCCGCAGCACAAATGTATCTGCGTAGCTCCCGCGCTGGTCTAGCAATTACAGATTGTTGAGTATTGTCCCCATTGTGTTGTGAAGAAGATGCCCCAAGATCCCTTGCCTGTGCCAAACAAAAGTAGTATTTAAAGAGTCATATAACCATAACATGTCTGAGAAGTCTTCTCTGTCATTAGAGTTTGGTCAATCTAGGGACCTTGCATTGCGGGTTTGCAAATTCATAAGACAACAGTACTGTCACAAGTGCTGAAATCAAAATGTACCATGCATATACATATATATATATATAGGTTACCTGCCGATATTCTCCCATAATTTGAGTTTTTGATATATGCAACTGACCGCTAATAAAATCCAAGATTGGATGATCCTTGATATCAACCTCCGGTTCTGGCTGCACTTTGGTCTGCAAAAACAATAAAAATATCGTAACTGTCATATATAGATATGAAACTCGCCATATAAACCTATATACCGATTACAAGAAAGTAAGAAGAAGCAATGTTGGATGTTACTCACACGACGTCGAGTTTTATTGGAAGTAGGTTTGGGTGAGCAGCGTTGGATGTTTGTCACAGGACGCAGAGCTTTGTTGGGTGCAGCATTAGATGTTCTGGTAACTTCAGCAGCAAGAGCTTCTCGGGGAGTTGGGGTTTGGTCAAACTGGGGGCCTTGTGTGAAAGGTGTATTTTCAATTTCCTGCTGAGTTGGTTGAGATTGTGGCTGCTCGGTACTTGCCTGAAATCCAGTCTGCAAAGAATAGCACTACACTGTCATACATAGGTATGTAACTAGCCATATAAACCTGTTTAACTATTACGGGACAAGTAACAGGAGTGTTGGATGTTACTCATAGGACGGAGAACTTTAGCAACATCAACATCAGTGGCAGCGACTGGGGTTTGGTCAAAGATTGGACCTTCTGTGACAGGGGTATTCTCAATTTCCTGCGTTGTTCGTTGAGATTGTGGCTGCTGTTCCTCTACACCAGAGCTAACATTGTCACGGCCGGTGGAGAATGGTGCCTGCAAGGATAGGATCAAATATGAGGAAGGGGACTATATGTAAAGGGAAATCATTAAACCAGTTTGTGTGGATTTGTAGCGAAAACCTTGGTTTGGTCAGGTCCTTTGGCCTCCTGTTGGTGCACATTCCTTTTCTCAACATCAACTGAGTCATCGAGCCCGACATCCATGTATACCCGGGTGCAAGCCTTGTCCATCTCAGCATTCGCGTTGCTGTCCCCACCAAACAATTTGCTTGAGCTGGTTGTATGCGGCAATCCTTGGGAATCATTGAGGTTCAGAAACCGAGATGCTGTAGTATATTTGAAAGCTAGATGTTAATGCATAACATGGTAAGTATATGAATGTCATATATCTCAGAGTTAGTAGCATAGAAACTCACGAGAGGCCACCGTTTCAGCGGATGTCTCATCCATGTTGACTTGCTTTTGAGGGCATGCAGATCGTGACGTCTTGGCGATAGGACGTAATCGTGCCTGCTGTCGTTTAACAGCATCATCTAGTCTTTTCGCCCAGTCAGTGTCGTTGAGGTGGGCAACATCATCCAAGTACGCGCTGTCATGGTGTGAGCTGCTTCCTGTAAATTGACCATGCACGGATTAATTTAACAAATTTGACAATTCTGATAAAAAAGTGGGAGGTTGAAGAGACATACCCTCCTCACAAGCACGGCGTGATATGTGGGCAGATTGTGAGGCAAAAGACTCCAGGTTGGAGAAGCCGTTGCTCAGACTTTGGGACCTAGAAACCTCTTCTGAACCATGTACACTATCATCACAAGGCGGGTCCTCTAAATCACCTGATATAGCATTAGCTAGTCAAAGGGAAAACACAACATATAACAATACTATGCATGAGAGAAAGAATTGGTGTACCGTCCACATGTTGACCACGTTGGGCGGGTTGAGGCTGCTGCCGGGTTGTATCAGCAGGCTCTTCAGATGGTTGAGATGGCGGATCTGGTATCTCCGGCGGATCTGGTATATCTCGTACATAGTCTCCACCTTCAGTGTAACACCCCTAGTGTTTAAAGCATATAAGTAAGAGTGATTAGGCAAACTAAGGAACTATAAACCCTGAAACTAAATCACTAGTAGGAATGAGATTATACACGAGGATTGTTAAGTTTGTACTCGTGCCTTGGTTCTTGAAATTTGAACCCTACAAAAACTTTTCTAGTACAATTCTAAACATCTTCTCTTACCAGTTGCACGGCAAAACTCTAAGTACATACTCTCGAGATGACGCATAAAAAACTCCTAAAAAGGAGTCAGGATTGGACGGCAAATTAAGTAATGCTTCTATGCCCTAAAGGTCTTAAAGGACTAATGGCTCATATGAAGTCAAACACATGAAATAATTCTAACTAAAGATATTAATGACCTTCTGAAGGCAAGGTTCTAATTTAAAATTATAAATAAGAGTTGTGCATCACAAACGTCTGATCAATATGAAAGGTTGTAGTTTCTATTGTTTCAAAACACCTTTCTTTAGGAAGGTACTTTCTAATTATAAAACCAAACCACTTTCTCAAATGGAAGTTGTGTATCTAAAAATGTCATTTGCAACCTTGGTGAGTTATGTATATCTCAGAGGCTTTATCCACCAAACATAGGAAATCAAGTTTGAAAGACCAACTTAACCATGAGATGAAAAACACACGGCCACACACCCTTTTTAAGGGAGCACACTTCGGACTATAAATAAAATAATATTTAAGAGTGCTCCTAATGTTCTTTAGTAAAATAATTGTTAATGATTTAATGTTAGGGTTAAACACTTGGACTAGTGAAGCTTGCGGTCTAATCATGGCCTACATGTGGCAATCTTGTGGTTTTAGTAATAAAATGAGATTTTGTTCACAACATGAGCTTTCATAAAATACAAAGGATGTAAATTAATTAATATTTTTACATATGTCAAGTTGTTAATGACATAATTAAAGTTGAGCATATAAAATAAATAAGCTTTTAACCTCCATGTATGTGCCCATGTTTTAACTTTAAGATAAAATAAGATTTTTACTCCCAAAATAAAAGGAGGTAGGACTTTAAATTGAGAACTCTCTTTGAGTATCACATCTCTGATGTAAAAATGTAGAAAACACCTTTGAAACAGATTAAAGAGGGAAAAAGTGGTGTTGGAACTCAAAATCCATCGAAATTCAAATTTAAATTCAAAAAACGAAGGTTGTTTGACACCCAACTGAAAACTCAAGAATTTTGTACTAAATTTGAAAATCTCCAAAAATAAAAGTTGTTTGTCATCACAAATAGGGCCTAGTCACTGTTTGGAACTTTTGAAAAGTTTGCAGTTTAGACCCTCAAAAACTCGAAATACAGTTCTGGGCACCTTTTTGAAATTGGGTTGTTTGAGCTTGAAAAACTTGGAATTTCAGGTTCACCCCAAAACGAAAGTTGTGTCCCACCTCTCAAACTCCAACTTTTATTTTTACACTTTTTCATGTTCAGTTCAAATTTTTGGAGAAAATTCGAAAGGGACAAAGGAGCTCCACGGGCGCCCCACAGTCGCCCTGGCGCGCCCCTGCTCCGGCCGGGCGTCGGCCGCCACGTGGCCGGCGAGCGGCGGAGGCCGCGCCGAGCTGGCCAAGCCGCGGCGTCGGGTGGCGCTTGTCCCCTAGCGTTTGTCTAGCCCTGCCCGAGCTTTCACATCGCCGTCGTCCGCTCACTTCGCCTCGCGCCGCGGAGCGCCATCATGGCGGTCGGGCGCCGCCGTGGCCGCGCGCTCGCGCGCGCGTCGCGCAGAGCCGCCTCGCGTGATTCTCCTCCCGTTACGCTCCAAGAGCCCTGTAGAGGATCCCCCAACGTCACGCAAGGATCTCCTTCGCCCGGTCTAGTCGCTCGCGCGCTGCCCAAGCTCGCGCCGCATTCATGGCGGTCTGCTCGCGCTGAGCCATGCGTGCGCACGCTCCCGAGGCAGCACAGTGCCTGCCTCGCGTGCCCAAGCACCCCACCGAGCACTCACACCCCTTTCCTTCAGTCCGCACTTAGCCAATTGCACTTCCCCGCGCTCGCTCCATCGTCTTCCACCTCGCGCCGCACGGACCGAGCCTAGCTTCGAGACGAATTCCGCCGTACACTCTCCACCATTCCCAAATTCCTCGCGCACGCAGCTAGAACCCTTCACTAGCTTTCCATTCCCCCACTCCTCTCGAGCTATCATCGCTTGTCCGGCAAGAAATCGAGATTTCCCCCAAATCTCCGTTTTCCGGCCGCCGGAGCACCCTCACGTCGAGACCCCACTTCGAGCCGTCCCCGAGGTCAACCGAGCACGCCAATAGCTCCCTCGAGCTCCACTGGTGCTCTAAGACCCCTTCAACCTCGGAGAACGCCACCGACCTCGCCGGCGTAGAAGCCGCAGCGGCCGCGCCGCCACTGCATCGCCGGCGGCCATCTTCCGAGCTTCCCCCGGCCTTCCAACCGTCACCAACCGACTCGTGGTGAGCCCCTAGTGCTTAACCCCCACTTTCCCGACCCTAGCTCGCCGTCGTGTGGCCGGCGTAGCAACGCCGACGACCCGAGGACCCTTCTTCATCGTCTTCGTTTTTCTAGGGTTCTCTGCGCAAAAGTTAAGGACTGGTTTGAAAGGTTTTGAAAGTTCTAAGGTCCCCGGCGTAAAAAGATTCTTAAACCTAGATCTAATTTTCCCGAATCTTGTAAAATCCGTTAAAAATCGTACAAAAATCAGAAAAATGCACAAAAATACTCCCTGGATTCGTGAGATTGTAAACTCCAATCTCCTTTAAGCATGTATATACTTTTGGTGAACCATTTTTGAATTAAAATTCAAACTGTAAAATTTAAAACTTGTGCACCATTTCAAATCCAGAGCTCCGCTAGGGTTGATCTTTGGATATGTTGTTGATAGTGACTTTGGACACCTTGTGTCCAAAGGGGACCTAAAAATATGAAGTGTAGATTCAGTTATGAATTAAAATGTGTTTCCTGTCTTTTTGTAGTCCAGAAATTTTTAAAAATAATCCATGCAGTGAAAAATCACCACTTTTCTCCAGAAGACTAAAAACTTGTTAGCACATCTGTTAAAAATGCAAAACTTAATTTTTGCTCTGTTTAGACTAGCAAATAAATAGATATATGTTTTTGGATAGAAATTTATTGAGGACTGTCCGAGGGTTATTTTGAGCCACCACTTGGCCAGAGCCCTCCTCATGCTCATGACTAGCTCTGGTAGGAAAATCTCCTGAATTGGATGTATTTTCGATTTTATATGAATTTATTTCATTTCTGCAGGCAGCAGATTGTATTAATTTTAATAAATTATGTGTAGCTCAGATTTAGCTAAATTTTGGAGTGAGCTTAGCTCTTATACTTCAGTAGCTGTCATAAAGTTTATAGATAAAAATGATGAACAGAAATGGAGAAACAAAAATGAGAAGTAATCTAGGTGGAAATTGATTTATATAAAAGAATAAACCTATTTGTTAGTTAGTTAGAATAAAATAAAGGGAATCTGAAATTCCAGAACAGCACCCTAAACTGTGAGTAATAATTAAGACTTCTTTTATATATGTACACAATCACCATCGAAGGCAAATAAAAGTTTTCCCCCACCACTACTTTATTTGTGAAGAAAATAGTAGTACTTAAGCATGTCTAGGTGAATATGGCCTTCAAGGCCTTAATCTTAGAATCAATAGGCAGCCACCTTAAACTATGCATCTCATGTAGAAGGCGCTATCCCAGACGGCAACTACCACCTCATCCCCGCTGACGAGGAAGGAGTCCCGGAGGAAGGTGCCGGTGCAGGATCGACCAACCCGGAGGCTAACCCCCAGCTTGAGCAAGAAGGCAAGCTCCGGAGCATAACCTAACCTTTACCAATTACGCATCTATGAATTTCCTATGCTTGTGCATTTACGTTTCAAGGAGTTGATTGAATACCTTAGCTGCACATTTCCTAGTACCTATGACTTGCAACACTAGTATGAAAGGATCGATAGGGCGTTGCTTTAGGTCCGTTACAAGGCGAGTGATTTCCTGTCACTCGCGAGACATAGGAATTGCTTGTCTTTACTTATGTTGGAATCATAAGGATTGACGGGCGGGATGATAGATGTAGATCTCCCGTCCGTGTATGATAATTGATTAAGGTCGAAATGTGTGGTTGAGTGTGTCAAGTTTTTGAACGTACCACATGCGTGCCGATATATGGGAGTCGGTAAGCCCGGTACCAGATTGAAGCAGCTAGGGCCGATAGCCATCTCTCCTTGGAAACTTTGTTTTCCCCTGCCGTACACTTGTGGATATATGCGTGAGACTGTGAGTGAAGCAGTAAACCTTTATCCTAAGGAAATGGACCCGGTTCCGAATTGTGGATCGATGGGAAAGGTTGGGAAATGCTTGTACCTTTTATAGCAAGCAGAGTATCCGTGTGTGTTGGGTTTCTCCTGGCCAGGTAGCAGAAATTCGGTTCGAACTGTCCGCTTCTCACGGATAATGAGACTGCTTGATCGCCTTGCTACATTGAGTAACAAGTGGAACTTTGAGATTGATAAACTTGTTCTATGAATTAAATTGTATTGCACACTTGTATGCTTAGAGAGGATGCTAATCTAGAATGGTTAAATATACTAGAATATGATGCTAAAATTTGAAAGCAAGGACCTACCTTTAGATGCTTTTTGGCAAACAAACCCACCAGCCAAAAGCCTCTCATTGTCTAGATGTCGGTGATGTAGATTTCACCCGACGGGTAAGCCTTGCTGAGTATTAGTATACTCAGCCTTGCTTGTGGCATTGATTTACAGGTACCATGTTGGATGTGGCCGTCGATGCTTTGACTTGGCCTACCCAGGTTCCCCCTGGATGGCACATCGAATGGGTTCCGTCCTCTGCCGAGGATCGGGAGGAGTAGCACCGTGGCAGGCTTCAGCATGGTGTTATTTGTATCGTCATTAGATTTCTTCCGCTGCAATGAACCTTTTTAATTCCGCTGCAAGACTTTGATACTCTGATTTAATTTCAAACTGGTTTGTAATAACTGTGAGGTACTATTTGTGTATGTTAAATTTGTGGAATGTTGTAATCTCTGGAACTCACCTTCGTGTGGGCGTGCTGTTGTTTCGATCGAGAAAAGTACGTGGTTTAATCGGGTTTAATCCGACGGCGCTCCAGCTTATTCCAGATTAAGTGTCTGACTACTCGATTAGTGGTCCTGGGATACTTAACTTGGACTAATTTCGGAGTGGACCGCCACATTCAGCATCCAATATATGATCGATCATTGTGCCCAAAGCTTCTGCAGCCCTGATCTGGTTCAACACGAGAGATCTCCGTCCCCTTTCTATAGAGGCTGCACATTTTGCAATTTCAGCATCCCAGTGGGATACGAAAGTATGCAATCTATGAGTGAGCACACCACTGGATTCGGCAAGCTTGTAGTCCAGCAATACACGTAGCCGGGGTATCTGAATGGCAGGGCCATACAAATAACATGTCTCTGTGCGGCTACGGAACTACAGGCAAAGATGTTTAAAAAAACATTACATACAGAGGTAGAAAAGGAATAGAATAACAAAAAATGGTTAAACGGTACACAAACTTACATCACAATGCCCCCATTGCTTGTCTTTATAGTCAGCCTTAACCAACCCTTGCACAACAGCGCTATCAAAATAGCGGATGCGCGGCGTTGCTGTCTTCTCAGCAGGGGCATTCTCATTATAAAGGTGATCTAGATAGTACAGCTGTATCATATAAGCAAGGCACGTGTGTCATATATTCATGGCATGCGTGTCATATAGGCATGGCATGTGTGTCATATATTCATGGCATGAGTGTCATATATGCATGGCATGTGTTTCATATAGGCATGGCATGTGTGTCATATAATCATGGCATGTGTTTCATGAAGGCATGGCATGTGTTATATAGACATGCATGTGTGTCAAATATTCATGGCAGGAGTGATATATACATGCATGTGTGTCATATATGCATGCTATGTCTGTCATATAGACATGCCATGTCTGTCATATAAGCAAAGCATGTGTGTCATATATGCATGGCGTGTGTGTTATATATGCATGGCGTGTGCGTCATGTATCATGGCATGAGTGTCATATGAGCATGACATATGTTTCATATAGGTATGGCATGTGTGTCATAGCAGCATGGCATGTGTGTAATATATAGTCATGGCATGGCATGCAGTAAAGAACAGACAACTAGACAGTGATTGGGAGTGTGACACTTACAATGAAAATAAGGATGCATCCGTAAACAGTTGTGGTTTGCTGGTCCTTGTCTCTGCTATGCCATTTTCTGACAGAGTGGCATAGGTCATTGTAGATCAATTGGCACCAGTCATATTCACCAAACCGTTCCATGTCACATGTCCACCAAACATGCTCATTACTGATATCCCAAGTCCCTTTGTTGAACAGAAGGCGATTTAAGACAATAATAAAGAAGCATCTCATTGTTAACTCATCTGTACCTCCAAGAAAGACACGCTGCTTGATCCTATGTACATTGTAGCCCTGAGTTCCAATATTTAGTTGTTCTTTGAACTTGGAAGGCTCTGCTGAGCTTTTGAGCCAATCATTCGGTGGTGGAAATGTTCCAGAATTGGGGAAGCGAAAAAACTGATAGATAACATCCTTTGTGAACTCCAATGTCTTTCCTGGACCACCCCGATATGTCATGTCGTTGGGGTCAATCCGGTCCAAAACATGTTCAATCAGACCTCGCGACTCGAAGGCTTCAACCTTGAGATGAAACAAAGAGCCAAAGCCCTTCGATTCCACATATATGCGTTGTGGTTCATTAAGCTTGGAACAAACTTCAATGACGTCCTTAGGCATGCATCTGATGTTAAGCTTTTGGTGATCCCACTGAAAAGAGAGGAAATTTGGGATATTAGAAATAGATGAGTACAACATGAATGCCATGGCATACAAAAGTCAATCAATGTGTCATACAACCATCATTACATGTATCATATGGACAGTACAATAATATCATACATATACACATCATGAGACATGCCATTGCATACAAAGTCAATCAATGTGTCATACAACCATCATTACATGTAACCTATGGATAGTACAATAATGTCATATATATACACATCATGAGACATATCTATGCACCAATGAGTGAATACAAACCAACCGAACATATATGAACATACACACATCAGCATATCATGCATATCCTAAGCACACAGACAATCATACAGAGAAGCAAAGGTATTACCGTTTTGTCGGTGGCCCCTTTGCGTCGAGATTTCTTCGATTTCTTCTTCCCATCAGGGAGCTCGTCCTGCAAAGCAGAGATGTTTCTGAATGAGCATATAATTCCTAAAAATGGAGTAAAACATGGACAATAGCATATAAACTGCATAAGAGAAACTAATGAAGCAAAGAATCATTCATGTTTTGAACAATGTGACACTAGCATAGGGACTTATATGTTTGAACAATGTCGAGCAAAAAATGAGCATAAAAACCTTGATAAAATGGGAAGTAAACATTTTATCACTAAAAAGGTGAAAATATCAACTACTAACATGGAAGAAGACATGTCTCAAATGTCAGGAAAGGAAGAAGAAATTGCAGTCTCAACTTGCAGAATTACACTGTTAGTCTTGGGACACAACCACCATGAATGGGGAAAACATACATTTATAGGAACAGGATTTTTGCTTCCGGCTTCATTGTTCTTAGCAGGCTCTTGATCCTAAACAACAAAAATGATGGGCCATATCAGCATACTGAAACAGGCATATATAAAAATGTTCGAGGAAACGCCACATGCAACACTAGCATATATGTGAACCAGCAGAGAGCTCAGTCTGGACACCATAAATATTTTGCAGTGAGCATATACTAAAATGTATATATATGCATATAGAGGAAAGCATAAATGTTACAAACTACTATGAAAAAAATATATACAGTACAATAGACACAAGCATATAACTAGAGAAAACAGAAACTACTGAAGTGTATATACAGGTACAAAGTATCATATATGTCCGAATTATATGGCCTATGCATAAAAGACACTAGCAGCAATGAGATGGTATATATGACCATCCTGAAACATGTATATGATCTCAACTATGGGCACACAGTCAACTTAGATAATATGTCAAACACATACAAATATATGATTCCCAAAAGTTGCAGCATAAAATTGCAGAATTATAATGTTAATTGAACAAAAACAATATTGAAATAATTAATCATTTACCACAACAACTATGACAAAGGAAACAATATGATTCTATATATTCACATAGCAGTATATATGATAGACATGTCTTGTGTATATGATAGACATGTTTCCAGGAAAATCATAACAATCGCAATGACCCAGAAAAACACATCTCATGAACACATCCCTACAAAACTCAATTTTAGCCATCCAAACATGGGAAAAAATAACCTTTTTGGTACGATGGCGTTTGGTTCTAGCTTCCGCTTCCTTGTCCTCATGAGTAACTTCTTCCTGGCGAAAAAACAAGGGTGCAATCAGAAAGTGCAGAATGAAAGTCAAGCGGGAAATGCAGGATGGAAGTAAAGGCGATGAATAGACATTATATGCTATTGGACGTCAAATATACGACCTGAAATCTAACCGAGTGCAGTTTTCTCTTCTTTGGAGGCTCGAAATCATCAGTGTCAGATGCATGAGACTGAGATGCTGGCTTTTGTCCACGGCCCGCAGCCCTCTTGTAGGGATTGGAGCCCTGACAACGGGGAGGCAGATTGCTCCTGGAAGTCTTGTGCTTGGCCTGGGATCGTGTAATCCTCCTGGAAGACTCGGCATCCGAATCAAGCACCCCCAACCTCCTTTGCCTCTTGCTCAGACGCTCTTCATCATCAGCGCTCGAATCTGGCGACGGAGAAGAAGAGGTTGGCCCTCGATGCTGTGGGGAGGAGGGGCGCGGCTCTTGGGAGACGCGGCGCTGATACCTGGCTGAGCACGGCTCTGATTCGACGTCACGGCGGCAGCGGACTTCACCGCGTCGGGAGCGCCACCGGAGGGAGAAGAAGATGGAGGCCGAGCGCCGGTTCCACGGGAAGAGGCGGCACGGGGTATGCCGGGCTGCAAGGAGGAGGCGGCGGCGGCGGCCGCGGCCGCTACAGAGAGAGAGGAATGGCTTAATCTGCGGGCGGAGGGGGCATCACCGACGGTGGAATCGTCGTCCTCCGCCATGGCCGCGCGTGGAGCGTATGGGAGAGTGCGAGGTTGGGGAACGGTTGCGGGGTTGTGCCAGATCTAACGGTGAGGAGAGGGGTGAATAATTGAGGGGAGAGGTGAATAGAGTCCCTACACGTGAACCGGAAATGTCAGTCCTCAGAGAAAAAAACCATTGGGAACCGGTCCGGTTTGACCGGTTCCCGACCAAACCGTCCCGGACCGGTAGCGGTTCGGGGCGGTTTGAACCGGGCAAAATTCAAAATTTTCAAATTTAAATTTAAAAATGGAAAAATGTCATAAAAATCCTAAAAATACTTCAAGGTGTGTGTAATCTATTGGTGTAAAAAGTTTTCAAATATTTGCTGATTTGATATTTTTTTTGAAAAATACAAGTTAAATCAAAAAAGAAAAAGAAAACAAATGGTTGGCCCATTAAGGCCCATTTTTTTTAACGCAAACCGGCCGGCTAACCGCCAAACCGGTTAAACTCGTGGGGTGAAAAAAAGGAGAATATTGACACAGACAGGGATAAATGTTAAGCTCGTGGGGTGAAAAAGAAAAATAGAAACAGCCGCACTACTCCGAAACCACCGATGCAAAAAAAAAAGAATGATTTCAGCAAACGGACCCACATATATATTATCATAGCAGTAGTTTCTATGATCGGAGATGTAGTTTCTATGGCCTGAATTTGAAGTAGGAAAAAAGGTTTTATGGGTTCTAATATGTACAATATCGAACCCTAAATCCAGTGACCCCAAAAAGCTTTCGTGGTAGGGGGTGGCTTCGTTAGCATACAATCTCATCTTGAATATATGATTACTCGTGAAGTACATATCATCTGAGAGGTAGTTTCTATGATAGGAATTTGAAGGATCCGACAAAAAAAAATAGGTTATGGCTACATATATATGGTATATGATCAGAAGGGCTAGTTTCTATGCTTCAAAATGGAGGATGGGGGCAGCGATGTGCTCCTGTGTCGCGTGGGCCCGTGGGAGATGAGGGCGTGGTGGTGGTTTGGTGTGACGTGGGAGCGGGTGAGCACATGGCCACGTGGGTCGGGCTGGGGGAGGGCACGGTGCTGAGTCACGGGATCGGACCTGGTCTGGTTGGACCAGGTTCCCTGGGAAAGGCTGGCTCGTTGGGTTAGGTGGCTGGTTGCTACGTGGTTGGGTTGCACCAGCTGGTTCAAGGCTTCCAATAGTTATTGGAAGCCTATAGGCTCCCAATATATATATATATATATATATATATATTGACTACAAGAAGAAGTAAAATCGGCTACATCCACCCACTTCGGTCGTTGGTGTCGATGGCTGATAGAGGATTCTAGACATCAAGAATACTTAGTTGACTATCTACTCAACCAATAGAGTTACATCTGATGATTAGCCGATTAATCCGATCAGTGGATTCATATCCGATAGCTGATTCATCTGATTGGCAAAGTCACAGTAGATGGTTAGATGATTCATCCGATCGACGGAGTCACATATGATGGTTCATCAATGCAGCTCATGATTCAATCCTCTGGCGGAAGCAATATGGATTATGGACGAATTCATTTACATGGAGAAGAGCATGAGGCATGGTATGATAATATCAGCAATGAAGAGGAAAATTTCCTAAAACATTAAATGACAAGTACATAAAGAATACTACCCTAGCATGTGGCTGGACTCATAGCCGTTTTGTCAATTCAAATCGGTTAATCGCCGATATTCCCAATTTGGTTATAGCCGATTTTTATATAAATCGAGTTTCAAATCGGCTGATATATGGTCGACCGATATGTGTTGCCCTTAGAATAAAAAAATCGGCTATTATCATCTATCTTTAAGGATTTTTGAAGGATAGCTGGTAGCCGACAAGTTAAGCAGAGGATGATTTCTGGACATTCTATATTATTCCGAGAAGTGTACTGGTTTACATCAGAAAATCGGAAGTCTCAAATCGGCCAAATCTCTCAAGCTCGAAAGGAGCAGATCGGCGATCATATGATGGTCCTATATTATATATTCGGATCCATGGCCAGCTAGCATGGTCGATAGAGCCGGAGTGGAGGTGTCTGCATAGAAGAATTCGGAATAGGGAGTCGGCCGATCAGGGAACCGCCGATTCAAATGTCGATGCAGTGGAACAGTGAATCGGCCGATGCTGCTATGCTCAACAAATCGGCCGTAGGAACAGGGAATCGGTCGATTGAGATCAACCGATTTGGGATCGGCCAATAACAAAATCATAATCGGCCAATACTAAAAGTCGGCTGGTTCAATAAAGTTATGGCTGTCAGTTTTCGAGGAGCTGTAGGGATAATTGCATCGGCAGGAGAGCCGATGTTTTTTTTTTTTGGAAGGAGCCGATCCAAATTTTTGCTACTGCACAGACGCCGGTGGAATTCTAGCAGGCCGATGACCAATGTGATTAGAGAATCGGCCTCATTTTTCTTAAACAGTGCTGATGTCAATGGTGGACAGTTCGAGTATAAAAATGGTAGTCAGTTTGCTACAGGCGATTGTTATTTCTGGATGCCGATCGATGTGCTAATTATGGCCGATAACCCATTACCAGCCAACTTTGTACAGCCGATGGCGATGGACAATGGACAGCCGATTTTTCTACTATACCGCCGATGCTCGGTTGACAGTCCGATTCCGATAGGCCGATGGAATGAAATTATTCAACGCGTCCAAGAAGTTATATTTGCCGGCTAGGATGCATCGGATCAAGAGTTGGACATTGGATATTAAAAAATTATAATAATTCGAAGCACGAAAAATTCATACTTCGAATTAGGGGCGCCTATGGGTTGACAACAAAAGCTTGCTGGGATAGCACCACGTTTTGGTGTCAACATACTGATGATAATCGGCTATGAAAGAATTACGTCGAACAGTTCGCCACGGTCTCCAGTCTTCTACGATCTTCATCTGTCAGGGGTTCTAGGCTTTAACTTCCGGACGCATCGCTGTTGTTTCGTCTGGATTCATGTGTCAGTTATTGGAGTTTCATTGTCATACTGGAGGTATCAGCTAGATTCTGGATTTGTCAAGTTTCGAAGTACGAAGCTGTCTTCATACTCCGAAACTGGGGGGCCCGTGTTTATACCAGATATAGCCGATAAATCATAATATGGACATTTTATCACCGGCAACATATTATTTAGTTGTTGACTATGTCCCAGTCGGTATCGGCAAAACTGGATCGGTATTGGCATCGACATTAAGTTTGTTGCCGGATATCGGCAAAAGTGTGTTGACGCAAAAATCGGGAAAGATCTTCACGCGCTAGCACACGAAATCGGTTGTGACCTTGAATACCGGGGCGTGCCAGTCAATTTGATCTATTAATTGACAAGAGATGAAACCGTAAAAATACTAGAGCGTATCGGCTGGGATTCCGATTAGCTCTGTAGGCAGAATCGGAAGAAGCTGTCCGATCTGGTAAATATTAAATCGGCTTGGATAACGATTCAGAGCAAAGCTATGCGAGATCACTAAAGCTTATTCTAACAAGCTAAGCAGAGCAGCACTTGGAACAGATCTAGTCGGCTGTGATAAGAGATACAACGAGATAATAACACAGGTAAAAGCCGACCAAAGCGTGTACCAAGCTGGATAAAGGTTGAATAAAATCTAAACGAAGTAACAGCGATACGTCGGTTACTAAAGCCTAGATACTTTTCCGATAACTGTTGAATAACTTAAACGAAGCAACAGCGATACGCCGGTTGCTAAAGCTTAAGGATTATTCGGTAAAAGACGGAACTTACGAAGCAAGCCCTGAGATCTGATCACCCTTGACGTGCTCAAAGAACTCGTGAAAAGAAAATACCGAAGTCGCCGACTTGATAAAAGTAAAGGTATTGAAGAAGTAGAGTTTGTTTATTTGATCGTGTGATGATTGATTACAATGGCCGAGGGCACATATTTATACCCTGGACTAACAGAGTCCAAACTAATCTTAACTAGCAAACTATAGAAATCGTAACTAAATAAATGAAATATTTAAGATACAAGGACTCTAATTCCACTTACATAGAGACTCTACTAATAAAACTTCCTTTATTCTGTCCCCGTCCGCACGCATGGTTAACTCTTCGATTTGGTCCGTGATGACTTCCCTTTCTTTATTCTGATTATCCTTACATGCACGTAATGGCCTTTCCTTCATTAACTCTAACATTGCCTTTTTTTTATCATAATCATCCCATATACATGTACGTGACCATACTTTCCTTATTTTAATCATTTCTCCTTGTCCTGGATGCATGCAAGCTTTAATAAAATCGGCAACCTCTCTCAATCGGCAGTCAATAATCAAATCGGCAGCCTGCATGCACACATGATGGCCCGGCCTCTTTGCTTCTCCTTCCCTCGTCAAAACTTAATGTCAGGGTCGGAACATATTAGTCAATATGTAGCTCAACTAGGGGAGGCTGGAAATTATGAAGCAATTAGAGTATGTTTGTTCTCATTATCACTTACTGGTACTGCTTTTGCTTGGTTCTCTTCATTAGCCCCTGGTTCTATTATGAGTTGGAATCAACTAGAGTGTAAGTTTCATGATCATTTTTATAGTGGCAATCATGAGATGAAATTAGTAGATTTAGCATCGGTTAGATAGGGTCGGGATGAAACTGTCTCTCAATTTATGAGAAGATTTAAAGATATTAAAAACCGTTGCTTTAATTTGTCTATTTCTGAAGTTGATCTTGCTGGCTTATGCTTTAGAGGTTTGAAATCTTCCATTAGAGAGAAGATAGATAATTGTGATTATTATTCGGTCGAGCAAGTACATATTAGAGCTAAGATAGCTGAAGGCCGAATGAATAAAGAAAAGGAGAATTTTAAGACACGTTGGTCTAATGTTCATATAGTTGATTATGAATCCGATGATTCGACCGACGATGATAATGATGTTTATTTAGCAGAGTTTGTATGGCTTGCTAATAAGAAAACTGTGTCATGCTTATCTCTTAAGCCGATTCATAAGAATCGGTAAGAAGACATAAAATTTACTTTTGATGTGTCCAAATGTGATCGTATATTTGATGAATTGCTCAAGTTTGGTTACATCAAGATTTGTCATGTTATACCACCTACGGAAGAATTGAGGAAGCGTGCTTATTGTAAGTTTCATAATTTTTTTTCGCATGCTACTAATGATTGCAATGTCTTCCGTCGACAGATTCAATCGGCTATTAATGTGAGCCGCTTGAAGTTTCATGAGATGCAAATTGATGAGACTCCTTTTCCGATCAACACTATGGAGTTGCAGCAGCCCAAGGTCTTGGTTGGCCGCATCAAGCCGAATCTACCAAAGGGAAGAACGTGGTGATTGGAGAGGAAAGACCGTCTTCAAAAGAGTCAGTTAGAGAAGTGACTTATGAGAAGACGACTGATGGCAAGGAGTCGTTCAAGGTTACTATGAAATCCTCTGGACAAGGGGGGCAAGGGTCGGTCGCTACTCCTAAACTGTGGGCGTCAGGGTCTGGTCTGCTACATGCGGTCAGACCGGCTACGCCAGGCGGTCAGACCGCCTGTCCCCATGGACGCCCAAAGATGCTGATTCCGAAGCATCCAGAAGTTGGTACTTGGAAGATGAACGTGGCGAAGGAGGAGGGTGTTCAGAAGCCCAAAGTCACGTTTGATATGCTTTATGATAAGTACAGCAAAAGGTCGTTCCGAGCGATCGGCCGTTAAAAAAAAGAATGAGATCACCAATTCAGCATGAGAGGATTCCTTCGCCTCCTCGCATGAACTTGGATCCGGTATGGGATAACAATGGAGTGATGTGGGTGCCATATCATTCGATAGTGCAGCCTTTATTTCATCCTGGCTGGGAAGGTCCAAGGAGACGCATACAGGACAGGATTGTATATCCTAGACATGACCGATCGGCTTTCCGTCAATCTGGTCGAGGGCACTGAGCACAGGCGGTTAGACCGCCTGTTACAGGCGGTCAGACCGCCCGTCAGGGTCAACTGCCAAGAGCTCCTCTGAAGCAGGTTTATTGACCCAAGAAGAAGGAGGAAGTGCAGAGCATGGATGTGGACTCAGAGAGGACTACTGAGTTCGATATTATTTAAGTTGGAACTATGGATGTTCCTATTGAGAAAAGTCTGGCTATGAAGCCGACTTCCAGTGAAAAGGTGGTGGAAGACCAGGGATCTAGTGCTAACAAGACTCAGCAGCGCTTTCTTCCAAAGTGGTGTCCCGACGGGGTGACTCGCACACAGAAGAGGAAGCTTCAGAGATTTCATTTTCGGGAAAGACAAGAGCAAGAGTTGGAGAAGGAGAGAGATGAATTCTTCAACCAAGTCAAGCCCATGATTCCACAGAAGAAGGAGTGGAAGACAATGGAAGGCCAACAGGCGGTCCAACCGGCTGCACAGGCGGTCCAGACCACCTGTCATTCAGAGGCCGCAGCCCAGGTGGTCAGACCGCCTGTACAGGCGGTTAGACCGGGTGATGCAGAAGCGCCCGGTGTTTCTTCTTCCAGTTCTTCCGCTCATGATGGCAAGTCAACATCATTTCCCACTGTTGAGGACGATGAAGAATTTGTTGATTACAGTTTTTCTCCGGAGCGCATGAATCTTGATGTGAATGTGCTTCATATGTCCATGAATGGGGACATGCTTTCGGAGGAGGAGGTTGCTCACCTCGATTTTGGTCCCAAGGAAGCTATATTTCAGAAGCCTAAAGCTGAAGGCAATCACTTGAAGACTTTATATTTGAAGGGACATATCAATGGGAAACCAATCTCGTGGATGTTGGTCGATGGAGGGGCTATTGTGAATTTGATGCCCTATTCTTTGTATGTGAAGCTTGGTGGTTCAGATTCGGAGCTGATCAAGACCAACATGACCGCCAGCGGCATTTGAGGAGGAGAGCCTATTTGTGCCAAGTGGGTGATTTCTATGGAGCTTACTATTGGGTGCAAGACCTTGGCCACTACTTTCTTCGTCGCTGAGACTCAAGGTAACTTCAGTTTAATCTTGGGTCGTGATTGGATTAATGCAAACCAATGCATTCCTTCTACTTTGCATCAATGTTTAATTCAATGGGTAGATGATGATGTAGAAGTTGTGCATGGTGATACTTCTGCTTGTGTTGCTTTAGCTGATAGCTCTTTGATTGGCATGCATGATGATGTTAGATGTTTGTGAGGCTTAGATCTCTCTGAATTTGAGTTTATCAGCTATACTAAGAATGACTTCATCTCTGCTGTCATAAAGCCTATGAATAATTGGCTAAATCATCTCATATGATTTAATGGATAATCGAGAGTGGTTGCAGCAGAGACTTGAACACTATCGGTCACATTAAAACGATGTGTGTGAAGCTATTGAAGACTTTGATGATATAAGCAAGCTAGGATATGGTTTTACGTCGGCCGATCCTCTTACGGAGGTAGACATTGGTGATGGTTCTTTGCCCAGGCCGACGTTTGTAAATAAGAATTTAGATCCTACTTTTAAATCTGAGTTAATAAAATTGTTAAACGAGTATGTCGATTGCTTTGTTTGGAATTATCATGAAATGTTTGGTTTAAGCCAAGAGTTTGTTGAGCATCGGTTACCTATTAAGTCTAGTTTTAGGCCTTATAAACAACCAACTAGGCGTTTTAATCCTGAAATTTATGACCGAGTGAAAGAGGAAATAAATCGGTTATTAGAAGCAAAGTTTATTAGACCTTGTCGATATGCTGAGTGGATTTCTAATATTGTGCCCGTGGAAAAGAAAGGGACGGGTAAAATTAGAGTGTGTATTGATTTTAGAAATCTTAATCGTGCTACTCCTAAAGATGAATATCCTATGCCAATAGCCGATATGCTTATCGATGCTGCGTCTGGACATAGAATGATTAGCTTTCTTGATGGTAATGTTGGTTACAATCAAATATTTATGGCCGAAGAGGATATATCCTAAACGGCTTTTGTATGTCCAGGCTTTGTTGGTTTGTTTGAGTGGATTGTTATGACTTTTGGTTTAAAGAATGCCAGTGCTACTTATCAAAGGGCGACGAATTTAATCTTCCATGATTTGCTTGGTATTATCTTGGAAGTTTATATCGTCGATATTGTTGTTAAATCGGCTGGAAGTGGTTCTCATTTGGCCGATTTAAGACTTGCATTTGAAAGAATGCGCCGTTATGGTTTGAAGATGAATCCACTCAAATGTGCTTTTGGTGTGTCGGCCCGGAAGTTTTTAGGTTTCATAGTTCATGAGAATGGCATAGAGATTGATCCAAAGAAGGCCGACACTATTGGCAAATTGCAGGCGCCTAGCTCTAAGAAAGAGTTGCAAAAGTTCTTGGGCAAAGTGAATTATTTGAGAAGGTTTATTTGCAATTTGTCGGGAAAGGTGAATGCTTTTACCCCTTTGCTTCGGTTGAAAGATGATGCTGAATTCACTTGGGGGTAAACAGCAAGAGGCTTTTGATGAGATCAAGCATTATTTATCTTCGCCTCCGGTTCTTCGGGCACCCGAATATATTCCTTTTAAAGTATATATCGCGGCCGAAGAAAGTGTCATTGGTGCTGTTTTGATTCAAGAAACCGAAGGAAAGGAATATATTGTTGCATATGCAAGTAGAAGATTATTGGACGCCGAAACGAGGTATACTTTTATTGAAAAGTTATGCTTATCATTATATAATGCTCGTACAAAGTTGAGGCATTATTTGTTACTAAATACTTGCATAGTTGCTAGTCAAGCCGACATAATTAAATACATGTTGCATAGACCTATATTGAGTGGTAGAATCGGCAAATGGGCTTATGCTTTAATTGAATATGATTTAGTCTTTGAGCCATTGAAATCCATGAAAGGACAAATCGTTGCCGATTTTATTGTTGAACATAGGACTAGTGAGCATCTTGATTTAAATGTCGACTATATTACTTTTACTCCATGGAAATTGCATTTTGATGGATCGGTTTGCAAAAGTGGTTGTGGAGTTGGTGTTATTCTTATATCACCAAATGGTGTTGTTTTTTAGGTTCTTAACCGATTAGATCATAAATGCACTAATAACCAAACCGAATATGAAGCTTTATTATTCGGGTTGGAGATTTTATGTGATATGGGAGTAAAGCATGTTGAAGCATATGGAGATTCTCTTTTGGTAGTGCAGCAAGTGTCTAAGGTTTGTCAATGTTTGGATGGATTTTTGAATGTTGATCTTGATAAGTGTTTAGATATTATATCTTGCTTTGATGAATTTGTCATTTATCATGTACCAAGAGAAGAGAATCCTAGAGCTAATGCGTTGGCACAGCAAGCATCAGGCTATAATGTTCAGAAAAGAAATTTTCATGAAAAGAGGTCGATGTTTCGTGAAGCCGACGTTTCTTCTGACCGGCGCAGACGGTCTAACCGCCAGTACAGGCGATCTGACCGCCTGCACCTCTGAAAACACCGATTCGGCTGTTAATGATTTTCAATCTATTGTGGCCGATGCTGGTGATTGGAGGGAGCCTCTGGTGAAGTATTTGCAGGATACTAGCAGGTCAAATGATCGAAAAGTCCGACGATGGGCTTTCAAGTTTGCTTTGATTGATGGTGAACTATATCGTCGGACCATGGATGGATTGCTTTTGAAATGTTTAGATCCTGATCAAGCTAGATTGGCTATGGCAGAGGTTCATGAAGGAATTTGTGGTACACATCAATCGGCTCGAATAATGAAATGGCTCCTTAGGCGGGCTTGCTTTTATTGGCCTATAATGATAGCCGATTGTTTTTGTTATTACAAAGGATGTGAAGAGTGTCAAAAGTTTGGGGATATTCAGATTGCACCTGCTGCGTTGATGCATCTGATCATTAAACCATGGCCTTTTAGAGCATGGGGTTTAGATTTTGTTGGTAAGATTCATCCTCCTTCATCCAAGGGTCATTGTTTTGTGATTGTGGCTACTGATTATTTTACCAAGTGGACTGAAGCAATTCCCCTCAAGAACATGACACATAGAGAGGTGATTGAATTTATTACTAAGCATATTATTCATAGATTTGGGATTCCTCAAACATTGATGACAGATCAAGGGACGCCGTTTAATTCTAAGGAGGTACGTGAGTTTGTTGGATCCTATCGTATTAAATTGCTCAATTCATCTGCATATTATGCTCAAGCTAATGGTCAAGCCGAGTCTAGCAATAAGATTTTGATTAAGCTCATAAAGAAGAAAATTGAAGATCATCCTAAGCGGTGGCACGAGGTGTTATCTGAAGCATTATGGGCGCATCGTATTTCTAGACATGGTGCTACTAAGGTTACTCCATTTGAGCTTGTCTATGGTCAAGAGGCCGTTTTGCCCGTGGAGGTAAATCTGGCTGCTTATAGATTGGCTAAGTAAAATGATCTTGATGCTAGCACATATTGTGCTTTGATGATGGATAATATTGATGATGTGACCGACAAGCGTTTGGAGGCCTTAGAAGAAATTGAAAAAGATAAAAGAAGAGTAGCTCGAGCATATAACAAGAAGGTAAAACTCAAATCCTTTCAAGTTGGTGATTTAGTTTGGAATACTATTTTACCTATAGGAACAAAGAGCAACAAGTTTGGTAAATGGTCGCCGAATTAGGAAGGACCATATCTTATTGTGAAAGTTTGTTCTGGAAATTCCTATATGGTGGAGACTTTGCAAGTATTTCAGTTGCCAAGGGCGCTTAATGGGAAGTACTTGAAGAAATATCACCCAAGTGTTTGATAACATGCTTGAAAGGATATGGCCGATGTATGATATCGCCCTTAGAGAGAAAAGAATGGCTGACAATAGAGGGTCGCCCTTAGTCTGATTAAATGTTTTGTGGTAAACAAAGTTTTACCAAAAAACAGGGGGGTATATGTTGACGACAAAAAATGGCTTAAAGTCAATCAGGCTGGGTCAGCTAGTCTAGACCGCCTGTACAAGCGGTTAGACCGGTTGGGCCCTGTAGCCGATCTGGCAATGTGCCAGGCGGTCTGACCGCCAGTCACAGCGGTCTGACCACCTGTCCCCGAATCCGAGTAGAATCATGTTTTTACACATTTTTAGATCTATACAAGGACTTCCTTGCGGGGCAAGACCTCCCCACCCTATAAATATAAAGGTCGTGGCCGATTGAGGACCTCTACCCAATCGTACAAATCATTGTTCTACTTTTTATCTCAAACCCTAACTTTTCCAACCCTTTTGCTTTCCTTCTTTGTCTCCATGGCGTTTTAGGACGTTCTAAGTGGCCTTGCCGACCTTAGAACAACCCTAGGTTCGCAGCCTTCGACGGGGTCCCTCCCGAGGTTGTGATCGCAGGCTTTCGTGGCGCCTCTGTTACAGGCGGTCTGACCGCCCGCTACAGGTGGTCTGACCAGCTGCTCTCAGGAGCTCGGACGAGGAGATTTCAACGACCACGTGATCTAGCGCTTTCGTGTGTTGACCGGAAGCATGTCAATAGCTTCACCCTCTGTAAACTAGCAAGGTGGTACTAAACATGCGCACACCGTGCTCATGGGCCATTATGGGCCATATCAACTTGGGTCGGGTGTCACAGATACACACTTCATTAAGATGCCCGAGTGAGCGCTTCGCATGTAGAGGGTGGAGCCAACAATTGTGTAAAGCTTGCTACGGCAAACAATCCGCTTAGCTTCGGCCTTGTCTGATGGTAGGATTTGGTCCTTTATGTAGTTGATCGGCGGTTGAGTCCAGTCAGCTTCAATGACCATGACCTCGGGGGTAGAGGATGAATCGTCGACCAACTCTTTGATGGATTTTCTAGAGAGCTCATTGACGAAAACACCCCACAGTACTTCTGCTCTAGATGACCCGAGATTGGAGAGGACATCAGCCCCGACGTTGTAGTCGCGTTCCACGTGATGGAACTCTAGGCCAAAAAAGTGCTTTTCAAGCTTCCGTACTTCCATGCAGTAGGCGTCCATGTTCTCCTTGCTCATGTTCCATTCTTTGTTGACGTGTTGTATGACCAACATGGAGTCTCCGTACACCATGAGCCGTTTGATGCTAAGGGAGATGGCGAGGCGTAGGCCGTGCAGGTGCGCTTCATATTTGGCTTCCTTGTTGGAGACGGGGAATCTAATCTGGAGTACGTACTTGAGTTGTTCTCCTGTTGGCGAAATCAAGAGGACCCCTGCACCTCCACCCTCGAGTTTCAGGGAGCCATCAAAATACATGGTCCAATGTTCGGGCTTGGTGAAAGTGCATGGGAGGAGTAGTTCGTACCATTCAGCCATGAAGTCCGTCATGGCCTGGGACTTGATGGCAAGGCGTGGTCTGTACTAGATCATGAAGGAACCTAGTTCTACAGCCCACTTAGCGATGCGTCCCGTCGCGTCGCAGTTCTAGATAACATCCGCCAGGGGGTACCCCGTGACTACAACCATGGTGAAGTTTTGGAAGTAGTGGCGGAGCTTCCTTGACGTGACGAGGACAGCATAGAGTAGTTTTTGTACTTGCGGGTACCGAGTTAAGAGTACCTCGCTTATGTAGTACACATGACGCTGCACCATTTGGAGATGTCCGTCTTCCTACCGCTCCACCACGATGGCCGTGCTAACGACGTTGGTGGTGGCTGAGATGTAGAGTAGGAGTTCTTCGCCTGGGAGAGGTGTAGTGAGGACTGGTGGTGTAGTGAGGATCTTTTTGAGATCTCTGATTGCTATTTGTGCCTCCTCTATCCAGACGAACTTGTCTTGTTTCTTTAGAAGCTTAAAGAACTCTTTGCCTCGTTCACCCAACTTGGAGATGAATCTATTGAGTGCGGCCATGTGGCCGGTTAGTTTCTGTACATCCTTCGCACATGTTGATGTAGGCATGTCTAAGACGGCCTTGATCTTGACGGGCTTGGCTTCGATGCCTCTGTTGCTGACAATGAATCCCAAAAGCTTGCCGGATGGAACTCCAAATACACACTTCGTAGGGTTGAGCTTCCATCGCCACTTGTTGAGGTTGTCAAACGTCTCCTGGAGGTCGGCAATTAGGTCATCAGGATCCTTCGTCTTTACCACCACATCGTTGACGTAGGCCTCGACAATGCGGTGTAGCTGAGGGGCAAGGCAATTTTGGATTGCCTGCTGGTACGTGGCTTCGGCATTCCTAAGTCCGAACGACATTGTTCTATAACGATATAACCCGTACGGTGTTATGAACGACATTTTTTCTTGATCCTCCTTCTTTAGGGAGATCTGGTGGTACCCAGAATAGCAATCAAGGAAGCAAAGGAGAGAACAACCAACAATACTATCAACGACTTCGTTGATACGGGGGAGACCGTAGGGGTCAGGCTTGCAATGCCTGTTGAGATCGGTGTAGTACAAGGACTGGACTCGCCAGCCAATCGAGGTAGTGCACTTCCTAATAAATCCTGCGGCTAGGAGCTTTTTGAGCTCTTTCTTTATTGCTTCCTTCCTATCCTGGGCGAACCGACGTAGGCGTTGGCGGCGCGGCTTGGCATTCTTGTTGACATTAAAGGCGTGCTCGATCAACTCCTTGGGGACACCTGGCATGTCAGAGGGCCTCCATGCGAAGATGTGCCAGTGGGCCCATAGTAAGTTGATGAGCGCGTCTTCCTATTTGGGGTCGAGGCCGGCCCCGATGGTGGCGGTCTTGGACGAATCGCCGGTGTGAAGGTCGATCTCCTTGGTGGCCACTTCATCTGTTGGGGCGACCCTCTTGCCGGTCTTCTCCATCGCCAGATTCTCTTTAGGTCCTGCTTCAGCGGCAGGGGCGTGGAGCAGGAGGACTACCTTCTGTACGGCGTCGGTGGCAGCCTTCATGGCGAGGTCAATAGCCTCGTTGTCGCACTCGTAGGACTTCTTGAGGTCACCCTAGACGGATATGACCCTATTGGCACCTGGCATTTTGAGTAGCAGGTACACATAATGGGGAATTGCCATGAATCTGGCAAGTCCTAGACGCCCGATGATGGCGTTGTAGCTAGTGGAGAAGTTCGCCACTTCGAATGTGATGAATTTGGCGCGGTAATTCTCTTCTGTCCCAAATGTGACGGGGAATGTGATTTGTCCAAAGGGAACTGTGGCCTTTCTTGGGATGATGCCATAGAAGGCCGAATCGTCGGGCTTGAGACCTATCTCGATATTGAACCCCGTCATCTTGAGAGTCTTGGCGAAGATAACGTTGAGGCCACTTCCCCCATCGATGAGCGTTCTTGCAACACGGGAGCCGCTCGTGATGGGATCTAGCACCAAGGGGTAGCGTGCAGGCTTGGGGAAAGAACGTTACTGGTCGGCCTTGGTGAATGTGATAAGGAGGTCCAACTAATTGATTGGCGTATGAACTACTTGCTCTATGGCCAGGATCTCACGCTCGGTCTTCTTCTGAGTTCGCCTGGAGTCGCTGCCGTAGTTTCCACCAAGGATGACGTCGACTTGATTGTTGACTCGGGGGAAACCTTCGTCGGTCTTGTCTTCTTTGTCATCCTCTTCTCCATTGTCACCTTTCTTTTTCTTCTCCAAGGGAGGAGCCCCCAGCCCTGTTCGGAGCTAGTAGCACTCATATATGGTGTGCTTGCCTTCAGGGTGGAGGGGACAATGCTTGAGGAGGAGCTTCTCGACCTCCTCCATTCATTGCTGCGATGTGGCCTTCTTCGGTGCCTTCTGGAGTGTGGCCACCATTTCTCCCGTTTACCGCTTTCGAGAGTTGCCCTAGTTGCGGCTGTTGGAATCTTGGTGTTGCTTGCCATCTTGAGGCTTGCGGCCGGCGTTGTTGACACCACCGCGGTTGCACTTTCCAAAGCGCTCTTGATCTTCATCTTCTGTGTCAGCCCATGTGTCAATAAGATCTCAGAGTTCCTCCAGTGTCTTGGGCTTATTTCTGCAAAACTAACGGAACTCATAACGCTCATGGATGCCTTGCTGAAACATGGTTATGATTCCTTTGTCCTTAAGTTGGACACACTTGGACTTCGTCGCCCAGAAATGGCGATTGTAGTCACGTCGGCTTTCATCCGGCTTCTGTTTACAAGTGGCGAGGTCGTACTTTGTCCCAAGGTGATCTGCGAAGCCTTGGAAGATGTTGACAAACTCCTTCTTGAGGGTGTGATAGCTTTCGATGGAACGTTGCAGGAGGGCTTCCAACCAGGTGAGGGTGGAGGCCTCCATGGCGACGACGAAGTAGAGAAGTTTGGCCCTGTCGTCCCCTCCCGAAGCTTCGATTTCTACGGAGTACCGACGCAAGCAGAGGTTGGGATCTGAGTTGTCGTCGTACTTGTCAACACCGCATGCCTTAAGTCCGATGGGGTAATTGTAGGCCCGGATGTCATTGGAGAAGGCGCGAATGCCATCATATTTGGCATCACGCTCCCTACGCATCTCGTCGAGGTGGTTTCTTGCATCTTTCTGTTTGAGCTTGCCACGAAGGTCGTAAGGAGGCTCATTGTGGCTTCCGCTACTGATTTCATGGTCTTCATGTTGGGTACACCTTTGGCTAGAGCTGCCAAAGTGACTTCTGTCACGACCAGAGTGACGGCTGCGGCTTCCTCCTGCCGTATGAGACATCGATCATAGGGGGTTAAGCTTGTTGGTCTGGATCGCCGCAACTTCAAGGACATCTTTGGCTGTGGTCATCACAGGGTGGTCTTCAATGCCTTCGAGGAGGTGTTTTGCTTTGACGATGTTGGCGGTCGGGGTAGCGAAAGCGCATCCCTCCTCCTCGAATGCATTGGCGAGGCGACGGTTGATGTGATCTGATCCTCCTGCACCAGCGTAGAGTTTGCCTTAGGGTTGTGAGCGTCATGGCCGTAGGAGTCGACCAACACAGTCTGGAGAGAGGTCCCGAACCGCTTGGAACGGGTTCTGGGAGACCTCGCCTGTTATGGTGGAGACCATGCGTGATTCGTCGTTGGCATGGAAGATGGTGGAAAGATCTGTGTCGGGCCAGTGAACGACCACCCAGTTAGGGGTATCAGAGATGACCAGATCTCCCAGCATCCTCTGGGGGGTTGCCTATTGCACGCATGGTCCACCCTTGCTCAGCACAGCGTGAGCTATTTTTGACTACTCACATTGTTAGATCTGCCCGGCGTTCTTCCAACTGAAGGGAAATCGAGTGTAACACCCAGATTTCCAAAAAATCCGAATGCTTCTATATGCGTGCCCAGGATGTCCACAGAACACATATAGATTACAAATATTGAATCACAGAGAACACAATGCTCGAATAAAATAGTTTACATCAGAGTTTAACACAAGACATAGTATTAAACAAATAACACAACGGAAGTCTTAATATTATTAAACGTTTCTCAACTAGTAGAGCCTCAAGTCCACAGGGACACCGACTGGTTGAACACAGCTCGAAGTACAGCAGATCCTGCGGAAACTCAGCAAGCGACTGATCATTCAATGCTCCATCTGTTACCCATCTGGGATTTTGTTGAATAGTTGCAAGTGTAAGTAATCCATCTTACTTAACAAGTATAACACGGGTTATGCAAGAACAAAAGGCTTGACACGGTTAAACTGCATTAGCACTTTTAGTAGTTTCATTTTAACATCATCCAAATTACTACCAGTGTGTAGAAACCCAAGTATAAACTCAGTAATAATAATAATGTATAAATAATTATAGAGTATTCCAAAATCAACCTCAACATCATCTTCTAATAAAAAAGGATCCAGGCCGCTCGTAACCGTGAGCACGGCTATCATGATAGATCAACACTCTGCAGAGGTTTCACCCTTTACCCACTGGTCACATAAATCCAAAAGAACTTATGCTACGAGGACTTTCACAAAACACCCTAACGAGCACAGTAGCCATTTTGGTCCAACATAGGCAGCATAACCCAAGGCATCGAGATTGACGTATGCTCAGGGCACAATGTTGGGGGTTTATGGCGTCCAGAGTGAGAGCGCAATCATCGCAACGTGTGAAGCTGCCGTACATCGGGCGCTTACATCACGGGACTTTGACTAACGAGACATAGCCAACGGATTAATCCGTCCTCGATGGATCAAACTATACTCTCACCCATGCTCCCCACATACGCCTTTCGGTAACCACTAGTGAGCTAGAGACGCACAAGCTAATTATCCAAGACCAGAGCCATTATAGTTCCAACGGCGGCGAACAAGTTCCTGGGTTGCCTCTTTAAAAACTGGACCTTTCGGAGAGACATTAGAACAAAGCACAAAGCACATGCTCTAATTCCCTAGACCAAACCTTATAGAGACACTAGAACAAAGCACGAAGCACATGCTCTAGTTCCCCGAACCATGTTGCTAAAAAGCATATTTTAATCATCCTCGGAGTGAACCATTAATTCAATATTGACAAGTAAATAAATGTTGTTTGCTGCGCGTAGCAAATACTAACCATTATGCATATAACCCGGGTAAACAAGGGATAAGGTAAAGACTAGGAACAACCTTAATGTATAGCAATATTAGACACATGCATATGAACATATGATTAAATGATATAGGTGACAAGGATTGTTCGTGTTATACTTGCCTTCCTCAGCGAACTGCTGCTGCACCTGCTCTTCGGGAACAGGGTCGTCGGCGAACTCGAACGGCTCGTCAACTACTCACATCAATCACCACACAAGCACCCACACATACATGCAAACAAGGCATTTAATTAGAACAGTACACCAAACATAAAAAAAATGATGAAAAGAAGGCTTTAGAGTTACTGTACGCTTTACTACGAACACATGAGCATGAAAATCACTCAAATCAGAGTTAAAACGAAGAAACTACGCTTAAAACGGGCTCTAAGGGCTTCCTGGGGAGAGTTTTAGGCTTGCAGGGGTGTTTTTGAAAGAAACCAGGGACCTAAAACATAATTTCGTAAAAAACACGAGGGCTAATGAGTAAAACAACCATCTAGGACGGCGGGCACTATTTTTCAAAACTGCAGGGGCTAAACCAAAAGAAAAAGGACTAAACTGTAATTATTTTTGAACTGCGCTGGACTGCGGGTTGATATACGAAAAACAAAGGGGCTCTTCTGCAAAATTTCCATGGCGGTCGATTTGACCTAGGCTGCCTCGATTCGGGTTTGATCTGTGCCGTTGGATCTAGATCGGACGGCTCAGGTTTAGATAGGAGGTTTGGTCACCGGGACGTGGCTGCGGACGGCGGCACACTGCCGAGAGCTCGCCGGAGTTGAGCGAAACCGTGGCTAGGATGCTCCAAAGCTCGCCGCGGCTAGCTCAGGAGAGAGAGGAGGAGATAGGGAACTCGTTTTGGGGGTTCTGCTCGAGGATTACGCGGCGGTGGCGGCTGGCGACGAGCGGCAGCGGACGAGAAGCTCCGGCGAGCTCGCACAAGCGCAACACGGCGAGAGAGAGAGAGAGGGAAAAAGGGCTCAGCGGGTTCCCAGCTACCTTGCGAAGCTCTTGGGCGTGATCTCGTCGACAATGAGGCGGCGAGGCGGTGAGTTGGCGGCGGCGACGCTCGGCTAGGGTTTGGCGACGGTGGCACCGCGCAGAGCTCGATGGCGGCTAGGGTTTTGAGTAGGGGCCAGGCGAGGGATGGCGGCGCTTATAAAGGGCCCTTGGCGTGTGGGTCAAGCCGAGCGGAGGCGGTGCGGCGTTGTGAGCGAGGCGGACTCGAGCTCGACCCCGCGTCGGGCTCGGCCTGTCAGCAGCGCGAGGAGAGGGATGACAGGTGGGCCCGGGGTGTCAGCGAGCGGGAGTGAGGGGGAGAATGCGGGCTGGCGCGAGTGGCGGGCTGCCACGGTATTGGGCTGGGCTGCTGCTTGATGGGCCGCGCGCGAGAGAGAAGGAGAAGCTGGGCCGCCACTGAGGTTGGGAGAAGGAGGGAAAGAATGGGCCGGGCTGGAAGAGAGAGAGAGGAAAAGGTTTTTCGTTTATTTAAACACTCATTTGAATTCAAATTCAAATTCAACAATCAAAAATAAATGCACCAGCATAAATGCAACAATAATGTTTCTATTACTTATATTTGCTTTTAATGATTCAAAATTTTATTTCCCCTACATTTTTCATGAGCATTAAATATAAAAAGCTATTTAGTTACTTAATTTTAATTAGGGCAAATTTTAGGGTCTTACATCGAGGCAGATCGGATCTACATGGAGAAGATGTCAGCGTTGTTGGAGGTGATCTTGCAGCACCGTGGTGATGCTTTTTCTCGGGGGAACTTGGACGTGCGTAATGAGGAGCACGTGGTTGTTGGCGCTTGATCTGCTGAGGCGACGTAGATCGGTTACCCCGTTGTGAGGCAGTAACAGATCTATTGATGACGCCATCTTGGATCGTCGCCGTGATGCGGAGTCCAGATGGTAGCCGGGTTCCAGGGTGGGAGGGCGTGGTTACTGGCCTGGTGACCGGCTAGCCCTCGCTATCACGGTCCACACTTGGCATGTGGACCGGGATCCAGGTTTCTCCGCGTCAGGTATGTGCTGGAGATCGTGTCAGAGTTGCACCTGAAAGTTTCCTCCCAGGGCGTGGCACGTAGGACGGCGGTAGGCTCTGGCTAGACAACTTCATCCAGCGTCCAGTGAAGGACGCCTTCCCAGTCGGTTACGCCGACCCATGAGCCGAAGGTGAAGATGTCACCCTGTAACACCCTAAAAATGCCCTATTTAAAATTGAGTGAATAAATGGTTTTTTATATTCAAGTGCTCATAATTAATGTAGGCAAATAAAATTTTTGAGGAAAATAAAAGAAAATATGGGGAATAGAAACATTATTGTTGCATTCATGCTGGTGCATTTCTTTTTTATTGTTGAATTCAAATTTGAATTTGAATTTGAATTTGAATTCAAATGATTATTTGAATAAAAGAAAAACAATTTCTTTTTGGAAAAGTCCTTTTGACCTCCCTGGACATTGGGCCGAGTTTAATTTGTCTCCTTGGACCACAAAACCGGGTAACCAGCCTCCCTTAACTTTGGAAAACGTTCGTTTTACCTCCCTTAAGCGGTTTTGAAGGCGGTTTTTGTGGCGGACCACTCCGAAATTATTCCAAGTTAAGTACCCCGGGACCACTAATCGAGTGGTCAGGCACTTAATCCGGAATAAGCTGGAGCGCCGTCGGATTAAACCCGATTTAACCATGTACTTTTCTCGATCGAAACAACAGCACGCCGACACGAAGGTGAGTTCCAGAGATTACAACATTCCACAATTCAACATACATAAATAGTATCTCAAAGTTATTACAAACCAAGTTCGAAATTTAAATCAGAGTATCAAATTCTTGCAGCGAAAATAAAGTAGTTCATTGCAGCGGAAAGATAAACTAACGACGATACAACGTAACACCATGATGAAGCCTGCCACGGTGCTACTCCTCCCGTTCCTCGGCAGAGGACAGAACCCACTCGATGTGCCAACCAGGGGGAACCTGGGTAGGCCAAGTCATGGCATCGACTGCCACATCCAACACTGTACCTGTAAATAACAGCCACAAGCAAGGCTGAGTATACTAATACTCAGCAAGGCTTACCCGTCGGGTGAAAACTACATCACCGACATCTAGACATGAGAGGCTTTTGGCTGGTGGGTTTGTTTGCCAAAAAGCAACTAAAAGTAGATCCTTGCTTTCATGTTTTAGCATAATATTCTAGTAGATTTAACCATTCTAGATTAGCATCCTCTCTAAGCATACAAGTGGTGCAATACAATTTATTTCATACAACAAGTTCATCGATCTCATAGTTCCACTTGTTACTCAATGCAGCAAGGCGGTCTAGCAGTCTCATTAACCGCGAGAAGCGGACAGTTCGAACTGAATTTTGCTACCTGGCCAGGGGAAACCCAACACACACGGATAATGCTTGCTATAAAAGGTACAAGCACTTCCCAACCTTTTCCATCGATCCACAATTCGGATCCGAATCCACCTTCCTTAGGATAGAGGTTTACTGCTTCACTCACAGTCTCACGCATATATCCACAAGTGTACGGCAGGGGAAACAAAAGTTTCCAAGGAGAGATGGCTATCGGCCCTAGCTGCTTCAATCTGGTACCGGGCTTACCGATTCCCATATATCGGCATGCATGTAGTACGTTCAAAAACTTGACACACTCAACCACACGTTTCGACCTTAAATCCATTATCATACACGGACGGGAGATCTATATCTATCACCCCGCCCGTCAATCCTTATGATTCCAACATAAGTAAAGACAAGCAACTCCTATGTCTCGCGAGTGACAGGAAATCACTCGACTTGTAACGGACCTAAAGCAATGCCCTATCGATCCTTTCATACTAGTGTTGCAAGTCATAGGTACTAGAAATGTGCAGCTAAGGTATTCAATCAACTCCTTGAAACGTAAATGCACAAGCATAGGGAATTCATAGATGCGTAAACTTTAAAGGTTAGGTTATGCTCCAGGGCTTGCCTTCTTGCTCTAGCTGGGGGTTAGCCTCCGGGTTGACCGATCCTTCGCCGGCACCTCCCTCCGGGATTCCTTCTTCGTCGACGAGGATGAGATGGTAGGTGCCGTCCGGAATAGCGCCTTCTACATGAGATGCATAACTTATTGTGGCTGCCTATTGATTCCCAAACTAAGGCCTTGTAGGCCATATTCACCTAGACATGCCTAAGTACTACTCTTTCCTTCACAAAAATAGAGTAGGGGGTGTGGAAAATTTTTATTCATCTTTGATGGTGATTGTGTACATATATAAAAGAATTTCCATTTATTATTTGAAGTTTGGGTGCTATTCTTGGAATTTTAGACTTTCCTTATTTTATTCTAACTAATTATCAAAAATGTTTATTCTTTTATATAATTCAATTCCACATTAATTCCTTCTCATTTTTGTTTCTCATTTTCTGTTCATCCTTTTCATCTGTAAACTTTATGACAGCTACTGGAGTATAAGAGTTAGGCTCACTCCAAAATTTAGCTAAATCTGAGCTACACAAAATTTATTAAAAATAGTACAAGTTGCTGCCTACAGAAATGAAATAAATTCATATAAAATTGAAAATACATCCAAATCAGGAAATTTTCCTACCAGAGCTAGTCATGGGTACAAGGAGGGATCTGGCCAAGTGGTGGCTCAAAATAACCCTTGGACAGTCCTCAATAAATTTCTATCCGAAAACACATATCTATTTATTTACTAGTCTAAACAGAGCAAAAATTAAGTTTGGCATTTTTAACAGATGTGCTAACAAGTTTTTAGGCATCTGGAGAAAAATGGTGATTTTAGCTGCATGGATTATTTTTTACAATTTCTGGACTACAAAAAGATAGGAAACACATTTTAATTCATAACCGAGGCTACAGTCCATATTATTAGGTCCCCTTTGGACACAAGGTGTCCAAAGTCACTGCAAACAACATATCCAAACCTCAGCCCTAGCAGAGCTCTGGATTTGAAATGGTGCACAAGTTTCTAAATTTACAGTTTGAATTTTAATTCAAAAATGGTTCACAAAAAGTATATACACGCTTAAATGAGATTGGAGTTTACAATCTCACGAGACCAGGGAGTATTTTTGTGCATTTTTCTGACTTGTGTACGATTTTTAACGGATTTTACAAGATTCAGGAAAAATAGATCTAGGTTTAAGAATCTTTTTACGCTGGAGACCCTAGAACTTTTAAAACCTTTCAAACAAGTCCCTTATTTTTGCGCAGAGGACCCTAGAACTAAAAAGGGGAACGCAAACAGGTCCAGGGCTCGTCGGCGTTGCTACGCCGGCGAAACGGCGGCGAGTTGGCTCGGGGAAAGTTGGGGGAAATGGAGAGGAGCTCACCGCGAGTCGGTTGAGGTAGGTCTCGTGGTCGGAGGTGAAGCGGCGCGGCTCGTCGACGTTGAGCGGTGGCACGGTTGGCTCCGGCGACGTCGCTAGCAGCCTGCGGTGGTCGAGACGACGCGCGGAGGGGCGTGTGAGCTTCACTGGACGATGGTGGAGCTCGTCGTGGGGTTCGTCTGCGACGGGGATGGCCGGGGTATGGGGCTCGACGTGGAGGTGGTGTTCGCGGTGTTAATGGCCGATCGGTGGGGAAAAGTCTCGATTCATGGCGAGTGAGGCTCGATTCGAGCTGGGGAGTGCTCGAGCGGCTAGCGGGGTGAGTGAGCGAGATTCACGAGCGGGGGATTGGAAAAGGGTGGAGGGATTCACGGTCGATTTGAGTTCGCGGCGGGGAAGCTCGAGCTCGGCTCAAAGCGTCCCGAGGTGGAAGACGATGGAAGCGAACGCGGTGAGAGGGAGAAGGACTGGGCGCTGGCTGGGGGAAGGAATGAGGGTGCTCAGTGAAGGGTTTGGGTGCGCTAGCGAGCACCGAGGTGCCTCGGGAGCGTGCGCACGCGCGCTCGGGCTGTCGAGGTCGCCATTGATGGCGCTGACGGCTCGGGCAGCGGCGCAAGCGCGGGTTGGGCGAAGGAGATCGTGGCGTGGCGCTGGGGGATCCTCTGCAGAGCTTCTTGGAGCGTAGCGGGAGGAGAATCGCGGCCCGCGGGACAGCGCTGCGCGGCACGCGCGGCTGCGGCCAGTGGCCGAGCGAGCTCGCCATGATGGCGCTCCGCGGCGCGAGGCAAAACGCGACGTCGCCCGCGACGTGATGGCTCGGGAAGAAGTCGGACAAGCGCACGAGGACAAACGCCACACGCCGCTGCGGCTTGGCTAGCTCGGCGCGGCCTCCGCCGCTCGCCGGCCACGTGGCGGCCGACTCCCGGCCGGAGCAGTGGCGCGCCAGGGCCACTGTTGGGCGCCCGTGGAGCTCCTGTGCCCCTTTCGAATTTTCTCCAAAAATTTGAACTGAACATGAAAAAGTCTGAAAACAAAAGTTGGAGTTTGGGAGGTGAGACACAACTTTCTTTTTGGGGTGAACCTGAAATTTCAAATTTTTCGAGCTCAAACAACCCAAATTCAAAAAGGTGTTCAGATTAGTTTTTCGAGTTTTTGAGGGACTAAACTGCAAAATTTTCAAAAGTGCCAAACAGTGACTAGGCCTTATTTGTGATGAAAAACAACTTTTATTTTTGGAGATTTTCAAGTTTAGTACAAAATTCTTGAGATTTCAGTTGGGTGTCAAACAATCTTTGTTTTTGAATTTCAATTTGAATTTTGATGAATTTTTGAATCCTACCACCATTATTTCCCTTTTTAATCTGTTTCAAAGGTGTTTTCATCATTGTTACATCAGAGATGTCACAGTTTTGACTTTTTATTTTTTATTTATTTCGGCTGAAACTTTGAAAAATTATAATAAATCAAAGAAAAATCATAAAATCAAAAATCTAATTTTGTTGGACTCGGCCCAATGTCCAGGGAGGTGAAAAGGACTTTTTCCTCTCTTTTTCCCTCCCTCACTTTTCTCTCAAAACAAGCCCAGCCGGTCCATCTCTCTTTCCCTCTCTTTCTTTTCCCTGCGCGGCCCAGTTTCCCTCCCTCTGCGCAACCCAGCAGCGGCCCATGCCGGCCAGCCCGCCAGCCTGCACCTCCTTCTCACTCCCGCAGCGGCTGACAGCCGGGCCCCTCCGGTCAGCCTCGTCCCCTACCTCCTGCCGCTGACGGCCGAGCTCGAGCCGGAGTCGGCCTCGCGCATGCCTTCCGCTTGGGTTTGGCGCGCACGCCAAGGTGCCTCGCCCGACCTATAAAGCCACCGCCGCAACCCCATGACCCCCCTCAAACCCGCTTGCGCCAAACCCTAGCCGCCGAGCTCGTGAGTCAGCTGCCGCCGCGAAACCTCCACTTCGCTGTCCCATTGTCGAGGAGGTCTGGTCCAGGAGCTCCGAGCCCGCTCTCCCTTCCCCTCTCGCTCTGTAGCGGCCGAAATCGCTCGTCAGAGTTCCTCCGTCGTACGCCGCCGTCGGCTGCTGTAGTCCGGCGACCTAGATGCCCCAACGCACTAGATCCATCTGATCTGATTTGGACAACCCAGATCTAACCCGAACCCGGTCCACCGTGGACCATGGTCTACGGCCGGTCCATGGCACAGTAGACCGTGACGTCAGCCGACGTTATCCATCCGCCGCCGCCATGGCAGTTTTGCAAATAAGCTTCTGCCTTTTTCAAAAATCAACCCGCGGTCCGCATTAGTTCAAAAATAATTACAGTTTAGTCTTTTTCCTTTCGGTTTAGCCCCTGCGCTTTTGTAAAATAGAACCCACCATCCTAGTTTGCTGTTTTACCCGTAGGCCCTCGGGTTTTTATATGAAATTATGTTTTAGGTCCCTAATTTCTTTCAAAAACACACCTGGAAGCCTAAAACTCTCACCAATTTGGGTACCCCCGGACATTTCAAATGTGCTTGAGCTCAGGGAAGATATTGGCAAGATATTGTAAGCTATAAGGGTGGGGATGCGCAAGTGTGGTCAAGCCAAACTTCTTGACCAGATCTAAACTCACAAAATTATTGCAACTCCCACTATCAATGATGGCACGAACACGATGATCCTTCGCAACAAGGAATGTGTGGAACAAATTATGGCGCTGCATCTTCCCCGGTTCATGTTCTACTTGTGCACTCAGCACACGCTGCTCAAGAATGTCCTAGAAGCCCTCCGTGGAAGCGATGTGATCAATGGTCAGACCCTCATCCTCAGAATCTGCAGCAAGGTTAGCGGCAGGACCAAAATCTTCCTCAATATCACTAGCACTTTCATATCCACCGTCGGCGGTAGTGATGTTGGCACATTGACTTGGGCAGTCCTTCGTGACATGTCCCATGCCCTTGCAGTAGTGACCACAATGTTGGAGGAGCAGCTTGGCGTATCTCTGGTTGAGTCGTCCTTCTTCCTCGGTGGAGGGGCCGGCAATTTTAAAGTACTCACCATAGAAGGCTCCGAAGTAGGTGGCGTTGTTGCTGGAAGCTTAGCTACAGAGGCCTTCGACTTGTCGTTGTTGTGTGTGGAGAAGTTTCAGCCATTGCTGGACCTGAAAGAGGACTGCGAAGAGGCTTGCAATTGACGTCCCTGTGCTTCCCTTTCAGCTTTAAGAGCAAATTGATACAATTTGCTAAAACGAGCCCAGTCTTTTGTGACATCTCTGATGTCAAAAGAATTAAAAGTACACATAAAACCAATGCAAAAGGGAATTATGGGTTGGAACTCAAAAATCCATCAAAAATTCAAATGGAAATTCAAAAACAAGGGTTGTTTGACACCCAACTGAAATCTCAAAAATTTCGGACTAAACTTGAAAATTTCCAAAAACAAAAGTTGTTAGTCATCACAAGTAAGGCCTAGTCACTGTTTGGAACTTTTGAAAATTTTGCAGTTTAGGCCCTCAAAAACTCGAAAAACCAATCTGGACACCTTTTTGAATTTGGGTTGTTTGAGCTCAAAAAATTTGAAATTTCAGGTTCACCCCAAAAAGAAAGTTGTGTCCCACCTCTCAAACTCCAACTTTTATTTTCACACTTTTTCATGTTCAGTTCAAAGTTTTGGAGAAAATTCGAAAGAGGCACAGAAGCTCCACGGGCGCCCAACAATGGCCCTGGCGCGCCCCTGCTCCGGCCGGGAGCCGGCCGCCACGTGGCCGGCGAGCGGCGGAGGCCGAGCCGAGCTGGCCGAGCCGCGGCGTCGGGTGGCGCTTGTCACCTTGTGCTTGTCCAACCCCTCCCGAGCTTTCACATCGCCGTCGACAGGCCGCCTCGCCTCGCGCCGCGCGAACGCCCTCATGGCGGTCGGAGCGCCGCCGTGGCCGCGCGCTCGTGCGCGCGTCGCGCAGAGCCGCCTCGCGCGATTCTCCTCCCGCTATGCTCCAAGAGCGCTGCAGAGGATCTTCCACTTCTCCACGCCTCAATCTCCGACCCCCAATCCCGTGCGCGCGCTCTGCTCGAGCTCACAGCGCCATCAATGGCGACCGCGACAGCCGCGCCCGCGCACACACGCCCCCAAGGCCGCTCAGTGCCTTCTAGCTCACCCACACACTCCACCGAGCACTCACACTCTTTCCCCTCAGTCCATACATAGCCATTCTCACAACCTTGCGTCTCACTCCATCGTCTTCAACCTCGCGCCACGCGGACCGAGCCGAGCTTCGAGACGAAATTCGCCCTCCACTCTCCTCCATCCCCAAATTCCTCGCGCTCAGAGCTAGACCTCTACCCTAGCTCCATTTCCCCCCACTTCTCGAGCTATCATCGCTTCTCCGGCGAGAAATCGAGATTTCCCCCAAATCTCCATTTTCGGCCGCCGGAGCACCCTCACGTCGAGACCCTACGCCGAGCCGTCCCCGAGGTCAACCGAGCACGCCAACAGCTTCCCCGAGCTCTACTGGTGCTCTAGGACCCCTCAAACCCCGACGAGACCCACCGACCTCGCCGGAATCGAGCTCGCAGCGGCCGCACCGCCACCGCACATCACCGGCGAACTCCGAGCATCCCCCGGCCTCCCAACCGCCACCAATCGACTCGTGGTGAGCCCCTGGTTCTTTTCCCCCACTTCCCCGACCCTAGCTCGCCGTCGTTTGGCCGGCGCAACTCCGGCGACGAGCCGAGGACCATAGTTCATCATCTTCGTTTTTCCAGGGTTCCCAGTGTAAAAGTCAGGGACCTGTTCGTAAGGTTTTAAAAGTTCTAGGGTCTCCAGCGTAAAAAGATTCTTAAACCTAGATCTATTTTTCCCGAATCTAGTAAAATCCGTTAAAACTCGTACAAAAATCAGAAAACTGCACAAAAATACTCCCTGGACTCGTGAGATTGTAAACTCCAATCTCATTTAAGCATGTATATCCTTTTGGTTAACCGTTTTTGAATTAAAATTCAAATTGTGAATTTAGAAACTTGTGCACCATTTCAAATCCAGAGCTCCGCTAGGGCTGAGCTTTGGATATGTTGTTTGCAGTGACTTTGGACACCTTGTGTCCAAAGGGGACCTAAAAATATGGACTGTAGCTTCGGTTATGAATTAAATTGTGTTTTCTATCTTTTTGTAGTCCAGAAATTGTTAAAAATAATCCATGCAGTGAAAAATCACCATTTTTTTCCAGAGGCCTAAAAACTTGTTAACACATCTGTTAAAAATGCAAAACTTAATTTTTGCTCTGTTTAGACTAGCAAGTAAATAGATATGTGTTTTCGGATAGAAATTTATTGAGGACTGTCCAAGGGTTATTTTGAGCCACCACTTGGCCAGAGCCCTCCTTGCACCCATGACTAGCTCTGGTAGGAAAATTTCCTGATTTGGATGTATTTTCAATTTTATATGAATTTATTTCATTTCTGTAGGCAGCAACTTGTACTATTTTTAATAAATTTTGTGTAGCTCAGATTTAGCTAAATTTTGGAGTGAGCCTAACTCTTATACTCCAGTAGCTGTCATAAAGTTTATAGATAAAAAGGATGAACAGAAAATGAGAAACAAAATTGAGAAGGAATTAATGTGGAATTGAATTATATAAAAGAATAAACATTTTTGATAATTAGTTAGAATAAAATAAGGAAAGTCTAAAATTCCAAGAATAGCACCCAAACTTCAAATAATAAATGGAAATTCTTTTATATATGTACACAATCACCATCAAAGATGAATAAAAATTTTCCACACCCCCTACTCTATTTTTGTGAAGGAAAGAGTAGTACTTAATCATGTCTAGGTGAATATGGCCTTCAAGGCCCTAGTTTTGGAATCAATAGGCAGCCACAATAAGTTATGCATCTCATGTAGAAGGCGCTATTCTGGACGGCACCTACCATCTCATCCCCACCGACGAGGAAGGAATCCCGGAGGGAGGTGCCGGCGAAGGATCGATCAACCCGGAGGCTAACCCCCAGCTAGAGCAAGAAGGCAAGCCCCGGAGCATAACCTAACCTTTAAAGTTTATGCATCTATGAATTCCCTATGCTTGTGCATTTACGTTTCAAGGAGTTGATTGAATACCTTAGCTGCACATTCCTAGTACCTATGACTTGCAATACTAGTATTAAAGGATCGATAGGGCATTGCTTTAGGTCCGTTACAAGTCGAGTGATTTCCTGTCACTCGCGAGACATAGGAGTTGCTTGTCTTTACTTATGTTGGAATCATAAGGATTGACAGGCGGGGTGATAGATGTAGATCTCCCGTCCGTGTATGATAATTGAATTAAGGTCGAAACGTCTGGTTGAGTGTGTCAAGTTTTTGAACGTACCACATGCATGCCGATATATGGGAATCGGTAAGCCCGGTACCAGATTGAAGCAGGTAGGGCCGATAGCCATCTCTTCTTGGAAACTTTTGTTTCCCCTGCCGTACACTTGTGGATATATGCGTGAGACTGTGAGTGAAGCAGTAAACCTTTATCCTAAGGAAGTGGACCCGGTTCCGAATTGTGGATCGATGGGAAAGGTTGGGAAGTGCTTGTACCTTTTATAGCAAGCATTATCCGTGTGTGTTGGGTTTCCCCTGGCCAGGTAGCAAAATTTGGTTCGAACTGTCCGCTTCTCGCGGTTAATGAGACTGCTTGACCGCCTTGCTGCATTGAGTAACAAGTGGAACTATGAGATTGATTAATTTGTTGTATGAAATAAATTGTATTGCACCACTTGTATGCTTAGAGAGGATGCTAATCTAGAATGGTTAAATCTACTAGAATATGATGCTAAAACATGAAAGCAAGGACCTACTCTTAGTTGCTTTTTGGCAAACAAACCCACCAGCCAAAAGCGTCTCATGTCTAGATGTCAGTGATGTAGTTTTCACCCGACGGGTAAGCCTTGCTGAGTATTCGTATACTCAGCCTTGCTTGTGGCATTTATTTACAGGTACAATGTTGGATGTGGCAGTCGATGCCTTGACTTGGCCTACCCAGGTTCCCCCTGGATGGCACATCGAGTGGGTTCCGTCCTCTGCCGAGGAACGGGAGGAGTAGCACCGTGGCAGGCTTCAGCATGGTGTTACTTGTATCGTCGTTAGTTTTCATTCCGCTGCAAGACTTTGATACTCTGATTTAAATTTCGAACTTGGTTTGTAATAACTTTGAGATACTATTTGTGTATGTTAAATTTGTGGAATGTTGTAATCTCTGGAACTCACCTTCGCGTGAGCGTGCTGTTGTTTCGATCGAGAAAAGTACGTGGTTAAATCGGGTTTAATCCGACGACGCTCCAGCTTATTCCGGATTAAGTGCCTGACTACTTGATTAGTGGTCCTGGGGTACTTAACTTGGAATAATTTCGGAGTGGTCCGCCACATCTTTATAATCGAGAATATCCTGAATTTCACGATTTAAACCACCAAAGAATCTAGCACAAAGATCCTCATCATGTTCATGAATATCACAACGAGCCAAAACACTAATGAGTTCCTGATAGTATTCCTCTACCCCTTTATTACCTTGGTTTAAGGTTTGCAATTTTAAGCGCAGATCACATCTATAATATGGAGGAACGAATCTAGATTTCATACGATATTTCAAAGCATTCTATTTCTGAAGCAAATCATTATTAGCATTATTATTGTTTTCAGAAATAGTACAAAGATCATTCCACCAAAACAAATCAAAACCAGTAAAATCACTAGCAGCAAGTCTAACTCAATGCTCCTCGGGAACTAAATGTGAATTAAATTTTTGGTCAACAGCAAGTTCCCAATCTAAATATTCCTCAGGATCAGCATTACCAGCAAAAGGAAGCATGCTAAATTTAGTCATAGCAAAAGGATCATTATTACCACGGTAACCTCCCATACCATGGCGATTACGACGAAGACGTTCACGATCACAATCTTCACGGGCGTCCTCCTCGTCTTCTTCTTCATCTTCATGACGTGGTTGTTTAGGTGGAGGTCGGTTCTCGATATGCTCAATTCGAGTGGCCAGATTGTTCATATGACGCATCATCTCATCAAAGCCGCCTATGATGAAGGCGCGCTGCTCATTCATCCCCTAAGTCAGTTCATCCTTGGCCACACAATCATTGAACCTAGTAGGTGAGCTCGCTCCTTTTCCAGCAGACATTGTTAGAAGACAATAAAGACAACACAAAAGGTCTTATCCCTATCGACTAACAACTACTGGTGGGATGTCTGCAAAATCTCAAGCGGCTTACTACCGTCTTGTAAGTGTTCTTACCAAAGCCAACAGGTCGGTACAATCTGTTGTAAGCTTGAGTGTAACAGTTGCAAGGAAGAGAACTTGTGCTGACAGAAGTATATGTGGAGCTGTAAGACAGGCACAATATGTAGCAAGGAATAACAATTAACGAATGCAGATTAGCAAAGTTCAATAAGTATCCAAAGCACAAGTCATAGTTGCTGGGCTAAGACGTGTTCGTAGGCGCAGCACAACAGATAGAGAACAAGGCACGATGTATGGATAAAACTCAAAGAACCAGCGCAATGGTAGTATTGTAATAACCACACTAGAACGACCCTAGAACATCATTGCTCACATTCAGGAGGCAGATTGGGTGGAACTGTATAACATTTCTAGCTTCCCACACTTTTGGAATCAATGTTATTACGACATAGTTTAGTCCTGCTATGTCTAACTGTTCCAAGTCTGGTTTTATTAACTTCTTCCTCTGTGGAAGGCCTATTGAGATCGGTGTTTTCATTACTTGATAGTCTCCCCTTGCTCTCCATGCATTCTCCCCTATTGTGACCCTCTGGTCAGGTTGTATTCTAAATAGTTGCTTGTAGTATTTACAGATAACCTTACCCCCTTATGCACTTTTGGCCAAGTGTATGAGCCGCAGGGTCCTCGAGTCGTGTGGGTAAAGATGTACACCCTTTCAAGGTTTAAAATCAATTCGAATTGCCACGCTCTTGGTTATGGCACCCGCTCAAAGTCCTATGAATTCATCGTAGAGTTACCGCTTGGACGAGAATGATGATCACATGATTATGCTCTATGTTCTCATGATTATGTTATGTTATTGTTCACTAAAATTTGACTAGGTCTATAGGAAAATTATCATTTGCTCATGTTATATAAAAGCTAAGGTTAGGGTGAGATAGGCGTTTATGCAATTTATTTAACCTTAAAGCCTCATTCCTTGCTACAACCAAATATGCATACTCCTTGGTTGTATTATAATTGCGTAAGTCGTGCGAGTACCTTTTGTACTCAAGTTGCTATATTTTATCAAGTTGCAGGCGAACCGGAGGCCGTGCTTGGTCTCCTCTACCCTGTTGATCCTCATACGGGTAAGGAGTAGGCCGGGCATGTGATGTTTGTACCATTGGTGTGCTCGTGCTAGGCACCTTTGCTTTTGTCGTACCACTGCGATTTATCTTTTATCGTTGTGAGATCGTCATAGAAAACTTGAACCTTAAATTCATGATACTCATGTTTTATTTTGTGAGCTCAAGACTTGTATTTGGAGCTCTCATTCAAATTTGAATCTTTATGTTGGACTTGTAAGATTTTCAATGTTGAACTCTCATGTAATGACTAAAATTGCTCTCTATGGTTAATTTGGTAATGTGTGTATTTGTATGAACGGTATGTGTATGCTTGAGCTTGGGCATGTTGTGGAACACATACCGGGACTACCGAATTTGCATTGTTTTATGTGATATTGCATTTATCATGAGCCTCTAGATGTGGGTTACTACGTGGCATGTCAAGAGACGGACGCGTGCTAGCTCTCATATTAAGGGATTGATCGATGATTTCATATAAACCAAATGTAAATTGGGCGGTTCTTTACAAGTGGTATTAGAGCTGACCCTCACGGTTTCACGGGCGTGTGCAGGTCAGTTGTGCGGGCATGGTGCGCATGACGTGTGGGTCCTGTGTGGACACGGTATGGCACATGCGCCGGCACTGGACACACGGACGTGGCCGGAGGGGACGTTCCTGGCTTGAGGTTGATCGACGAGGACGTCGGTCACCTAAGAGGGGGTGAGTGTAACACCTCGGCCCAGGGCTTAATAGGATTGATAAGAATACTCATACCAATAAGTTGCAACTTCTTTTCTGAAATCTCATCCCGAAAGAACTCCGAGGTTAAGCGTGCTTGGCCTGGAGCAATCTCAGGATGGGTGACCGACCGGGAAGTCATTCCCGGGTGCGCATGAGTGAGGACAAAGTGTGCAGAAAAGACATGTGTTGGTCTGTGACATTCTTAGGATTCTAGAGAGCTGCCAGGGTAGACGGCCCCGGCCCAGAGTGGCGGGATGCCACACGCCACCCTTGATTACTTTCCTTTTTTAGAGAACAATGACTTTTCTTCTGCATACCCTTTAGTCTACAAACTCACGTACATAAGTTTTCATACTCGCCTGACTCTCACCACCACCCTTGATTACTTTCCTTTTTTAGAGAACAATTACTTTTCTTCTGCATACCTTTTAGTCTACAAATAAACTCACGTACGTAAGTTTTCATACTCGCCGGACTCTCACTGCCACCCTTGATTACTTTTATTAGAGAACTATTACTTGTTTTTTTGAGAGAGAACCATTACTTTCATTCTGGAAACCCTTTTAGTCTACAGACTCACGTACGTAAGGTTTAGGATCCTACGCTTGCCGCCGGCGATCTGGTTATTGTGGCGCGGCTCACCGCAGGAACTCAACGAGGAGGAAGGATCGGAGGCGCCGTTAGACGATGGATCGAGCTGGCTATGCATGGGTGGCGTGGCAGTCAAGAGTGCGACGGACAGCTACTTCTTCCCGTTCATCTTCTTTTCTGCTGCCAGCGACATCTTATTCGCCAGCAGCGCAGGTCGATTCTCCACGGCCAGTGTCACCTGGCTCATTTATAAAGGTGCATTTTTGTTGGGAATTGCTTGCTAATCTTGATGAGTTAGTGAATTTGACCATGCCATTGTTATCAGATTGTTATTCCTTTCAATGTTGTCTCGGAAATTAACTACTATATGGTATAGCTAGCTAGACTGGATTTCAGTGCCTATAAATTGGAGATGATAAGCTGGGATGTATCAGGAAAAGGACTTTGAACCGCTCGGCAATGTCTCAGAACCAGCCACCAGGTCGATCTGCTTCTCAAGAGGACCAGAGAAGATGCAACGAACGTTGATGAGCCCGTGGTTTCTGGTATATTCTTTGCTATTCTTTGTTATTCATGATCCATACCTTTTTCGCCAGTGTTTGAGTAGTGTTGATCAAGGTGATCCTGTTATTTTTGGGCTGATCGTGGTTATGCTGGTGTGGAATAAGGAATAACGTGCCATGATGTTGTTAGAATATTTGGGCCTGGCCCATTATTCTATTTATTCTAAAAGAATTATAGCCTACTTTTAATGTTATAGTTATTATAGTTAAAACCATATTGGTAGTGGAAAAGACTCTCAACCGACTTAAAGGGTCAACCTTTGATGCACCTCTTGTGAAGCCGGTAAGGGGAGATTGGCGAGCCACACACGCGCGCTCGCTCGCGGGGCCGGGCCGTGGGCATGGGCGTGGCGAGGCGAGGCGTGCCGTGCCGTGCCTGAGCCTGAGCCTAATTGAAGACGCGGTAATAGGCAGGGCTGATTATGGCAATCAATGATACCATAATTGAGCCTTCCCGATTCTCTCCCGTCCAGGTTCGTCCTCTCGTTTCTCCCCGAGGGCTATATAAACAGGGCCATCCTCTCCTTCGAGATTTAGATCTGAGCCCACTACTCCTCCTCCTCCTCTGCTGCTACTTTGCTTCCCCATCTGCGGCGCTGCGCGCACATCACCGGCGACAGTAGGTGCCTCTGACACCATTGCCTCTTCGAGATCCGGCTCGGGATACCGGGGCAATCAGATTTCTGGGGAGCGTCTCCACACGACTGCTCGCCCCGTTGCGTCTTCACTGGCGTACGGTTCACCGTCCTGGACACTCCGCCGTCGTTGAACGACTACACCGCGTCGCGTCTCCTTCCTGTATGACTCCGACGCACGGACTGCACTGCATCAACGGATCTTCCTGCATCAAATCTGTACGGCTCCTTCGAGCAAGGCCAGTCGAGGAACACCATGAGTTCAGATGGTATTACTCCAGCTGGTAACGGCGCAACCGATGCCTCTGGTAGAGGTCCCGCCCTAGGGTATATTTCGATGTCCGAACTGCTATCTTTTACTTTATTTGTGTTCTTATTTAAATCTGTGTTAACTCTAAACACATGCACATAGATTATTTCACTCACTATAGTCATGCAAATATTTGTGATTTTAATTATAACATTTGGAATTAAATATGGCCTATTACAAATAATTATCCAACAATCCAGAAACCTAATTTTAGTGATAATTATGTTGATAGGTTTCGATTGCTTAATTTGCTTCATCCATTAAGCCAAACATTTTTTGACGGTACAAACTTTGTGAGTTGGCGTGAATGGATGGTATTGTGGTTGACCACCATGGGCATCATGGATGTGGCGGAAGGGAAGCCCGAACAATGCACTTCCGAGCAGGGAAGTGCGTTCGAGGCTAAAGATAGTCTCTTTCACGGATGCGTCCTTGGTGTTATTGCCCCACACCTCATTAATCCCTTTCTTAAGAAAAAGACAGGGAAAGAAATGTGGAACGCCCTTGACGCTCATTCTGATGCTAGCAGTGAGCTGTATCTCCTGGAGCAGTTCCTAGACTACAGGATGGTGGAAGACCGTCCTGTGGTGGAACAAGCTAATGAGTTACATGTGCTGGCAAAAGACCTCAGTTGTTGCAACAAAGAGAACCCTTGTGTGCTACCCGACAAGTTTGTGGCCGGAGGTACCATCTCCAAGCTGCCACCTTCTTGGAGGGACTTTGTTACTTCTCTGAAGCACAGGAGGCAGGAGTTCACGATTGATGGACTCATTGGCACTCTTGATGTGGACGAAAAGGCGAGAGCAAAGGACACACGCAACAAGGGGGCACTTGTTGGTGCAAGCGCGAACTTTGTTCAGAAGAACATTAATGCTCGCACAACAACAAGGGCAAAGGCAAGAAACCACCTCAGCCACAGAATCCCGAGAAGGCTAATCAAACCACCGGTTTCAAGAAGATGAATGGAGTCTGCTACGTGTGCGGGAGTAAGGACCACTTTGATGGAAAGTGTCCTCAACACAAAGGTGGCAAGTCTCCAAACATGGTCATTAGCGAGCCTAGAGGAACATCGGGGTACGGTAATTATTTACCTACAGTTCTTTCAGTCATGTGTACACCCGAGTGGTGGGTAGATACTGGTGCTAATATTCAAGTATGTGCTGACATTTCCATGTTTTCTTCATACCAGGTCGGGGGGACTACCTCCTTGTTGATGGGGAACGGAGCTCATGCGCGTGTACTTGGTGTTGGTACGGTCAATTTGAAGTTTACTTCGGGAAAGATCGTGCAGCTGAAGAACGTGCAGCATGTCCCCACCATCAAGAAGAATCTAGTCATCAGCTCTCTACTCTGTAGAGATGGTTTTAAATTAGTCTTCAAGTCAAATAAATGTATCGTGTTAAAGTTTGGAACCTTTGTTGGTAAAGGTTATGATAGCGGAGGTCTGTTCCACTTTTCTCTTGATGATGGGTGTAATAAAGTAGTGAACAATATTGTTAACGTCGATGATTCTAATGTTTGGCATTCGAGGCTTTGTCACGTTAATTTTGGTTGTATGTCACGACGTGCAAATTTGAGTTTAATTCCAAAGTTTACCTTTGCCAAGAATTCTTAGTGCCTTGCATGTGTTGGTTCAAAACAAACTCGCAAGCCTCACGCGGCTGCTGAGGCGAGGGACTTGGCAGCTCTAGAATTAATTCATTCTGATCTTTGTGAGATGAATGGAATGTTGACAAAAGGTGGAAAGAAATATTTCATGACACTTATCGATGATAGCACTAGATATTGTTACATTTACTTGTTGGAACTACAGATGAAGCGCTTCACTACTTTAAAACCTATAAGGCCGAAGTAGAAAACCAACTTGAGAGAAAAATCAAAAGAATTAGGTCGGATCGTGGTGGCGAATACTTTTCAAAGTCTTTTGATTTATTCTGCGAAGAACACGGCATTATTCATGAGAGGACGCCTCCCTATTCGCCCCAGTCAAATGGGGTTGCCGAAAGAAAGAACCAAACCTTGACTGACTTGGTTAACGCCATGTTGGAAACCTCGGGACTTTCCAGGGAATGGTGGGGTGAGGCTATACTGACAGCATGTCATGTCCTAAACCGTGTGCCTCCAAAGAATAAAGAGAAGACACCATTCGAGCAATGGGAAAAGAAAAGGCTAACGCTTTCTTATTTGCGTACTTGGGGTTGTCTGGCCAAAGCAAGTGTGCCTATCAACAAGAAGTGCAAACTTGGACCTAAAACTATAGATGGAGTTTGTCTTGGTTATGCTATTCATAGCGTTGGTTATAGATTTTTGGTAGTGAACTCTGGAGTACCTGACATGGCGGTCGGTACAATTTTTGAGACCAGAGATGCTACGTTCTTTGAGAACATTTTCCCAATGAAAGATGGAACAAGTTCATCTAAGCAAGAGATTATCGAGGATGATATATTCGCCGAACCGATTGTACACGATGAACTTTCTCATGCGAGACATCCTGAAGAGGATAACAATGAAGCTCCCAGAAAGAGCAAGAGACAAAAGCAGTCTTTTGGTGATTATTTCATTGTATACCTCGTGGATGAAACCCCTAGGACCATTAAAGAGGCATATTCAACTCCTGACGCTGACTATTGGAAGGAAGCGGTCAGAAATAAAATAGACTCTATCATGACTAATGGTACCTAGGAGGTAGTTGATCGCCCCTATGGATGGAAGCCTGTGGGTTGCAAATGGGTGTTCAAAAAAAAGATTAGGCCTGATGGTACTATTGACAAGTACAAGGCTAGGCTTGTGGCCAAGGGTTATACCCAGAAAGAAGGAGAGGACTATTTTGACACTTACTCACCTGTTGCTCGATTGACCACTATCTGAGTGCTACTCTCACTGGCAGCCTCCTATGGGCTTCTCGTTCATCAAATAGACGTGAAGACAGCTTTCCTAATGGGGAGTTGGAAGAGGAGATCTATATGGATCAACCTGATGGGTTTGTGGCAAATGGTCAAGAGGGAAAGGTGTGCAAGCTGTTGAAGTCTCTGTATGGTCTCAAGCAAGGACCTAAGCAGTGGCATGAGAAGTTTGACAAAACTCTAACCTCTGTTGGTTTTGTTTCAAATGAAGCCGACAAATGTGTGTACTATCGCTTTGGTGGAGGTGATGGAGTGATTTTGTGTCTATATGTGGATAACATACTGATGTTCGGGACTAACCTTAATGTGATTAAGGACGTCAAGGAATTTCTCTCTCAGAGCTTTGGGATGAAAGATCTGGGAGAGGCCAATGTTATCCTCAATAACAAGATGATAAAGGATGGAAATGGTGGGGTGACCTGTCGCAAACTCACTACGTGGAGAAGATGTTGAGTCGCTTTGGTTACAACGATTAAAAGTCTGTCTCAACTCCTTATGATGCCAGTCTAATATTGAAGAAGAATAAAAGGATAACGAGAGATCAACTTAGTACTCTCAAATAATTGGTTCATTGATGTATCTAGCCAGCGCTACGAGGCCTGACATCGCATATGCTGTGAGCAAATTTTGCCGGTTTGTTTCAAACCCGAGCGATGATTATTGGAGAGCTCTTGAAAGAGTAATGCGCTATCTAGTAGGGAGAATGGATTATGAAATTCATTATACCGGGGACCCTAAGGTTCTAGAAGGGTATAGTGATTCCAATTGGATATCAGATGTTGATGAGCTCAAGGCCACGAGTGGTTATGTGTTCACACTCGGGGGTGGTGCTGTTTCCTATAAGTCTTGCAAGCAGACTATCTTAACGAGGTCAACAATGGAAGCAGAACTCACAGCATTGGATACCACCACAGTTGAGGTCGAATGGCTTCGTGAACTCCTTACGGACTTGCCGATAGTTGAAAAACCGATACCGGCAATTCTGATGAATTGTGATAATCAAATTGTGATTATCAAGGTGAACAGCCCTAAGGACAACATGAAGTCATCCAGGCATGTGAAAAGGCGGTTAAAGTCTGTCAGGAAACTGAGAAACTCCAGAGTTATAGCCTTGGATTATATTCAGACGGCTAAGAACCTGACAGATCAATTCACAAAGGGTCTTTCACGTAATGTGATAGACTATGCATCTTTGGAATTGGGCTTGAGACCCACGTGAGTTACTCTATAGTTGAAACCTATCTTGTGTGATCGGAGATCCCGTGAAGCAGGATGGTGCAACAAGCTATAGTGTAACTGAGAGAAGAGAACCGTTAACAGAGGCGCATTCCATGAGAAGATGCATTTCTCTTCAAACCTGTAAGGTAGGATGGTTTATACCTTGATGTGTCCCAAGTGGTTTCATGGAACAAGGCAGTTGTTTCATTGAAACAGAGATGTTGTCCTACAGAACATCTTTAAGGAACACACCTATATGACCCTAACTACTGGTCATAGTTTATGAGATTTGGGTGCTCTCTAGAAACTCATGAAAGGCATGAGTATGACCCAAAAGCTCCAAAACAGCGGGGATGCTTCTGCAGTATAGTATCAATGTAGAGCTGTGGTGAAACTGGTTTACACAAAACTGACAATTCAAAACTGACCCATTATTCTATTTATTCTGAAAGGATTATAGCCTACTTTTAATGTTATAGTTATTATGGTTAAAACCATATTGGTAGTGGAAAAGAATCTCAACTGACTTAAAGGGTCAACTTTTGGTGCACCTCTTGTGAACCCGGTAAGGGGAGATTGGCGAGCCACATGCGCGCGCGCTCGCTCGCCGAGCCGGGCCGTTGCCGTGGGCGTGGGCGTGGCGAGGCGTGGTGTGGCGTGCCGCGCCGCGCCGCGCCGAGCCTGAGCCTGACTTGCTTGAAGACGCGGTAATTGGAAGGGCTGATTATGGCAGTCAATGATACCATAATTGAGCCTTCCCGATTCTCTCCCGTCCAGGTTCATCCTCTCGTTTCTCCCCACGGGCTATATAAACAGGGCCATCCTCTCCTTCGAGATTCAGATCTGAGCCCACTCCTCCTCCTCCTCCTCTGCTGCTACTTTGCTTCCCCATCGCCGGCGCTGCGCGCACATCACCGGCGACAGTAGGTGCCTCCGACACCATTGCCTCTCCGAGATCCGACTCGGGATACCGGGGCAATCAGGTTTCTGGGGAGTGTCTCCAAGCGACTGCTCGCCCAGAACCGTTGCGTCTTCACCGGCGTACGGTTCACCGTCCTGGACACTCCGCCGCCGTCGAACGACTACACCGCGTCGCGTCTCCTTCCTGTACGACTCCGGCGCACAGACTGCACTGCATCAACGGATATCCCTTCAAATCTGTACAACTCCTTCGAGCAAGGCCAGTCGAGGAACACCATCAGTTCAGATGGTATTCCTCCAGCTGGTAACGGCGCAACCGATGCCTCCGGCAAAGGTCCCGCCCCGGGGTACATTTCGATGTCCGAACTGCTATGTTTTACTTTATTTGTGTTCTTATTTAAATCTGTGTTAAATCTAAACACGTGCACATGGATTGTTTCACTCAATATAGTCATGCAAATATTTGTGAATTTAATTATAACCTTTGGAATTAAAATATGGCCTATTACAGATAATTATCCAACAGATGCCTCGAACCCGACGGAACAGCGGCGATCTACTCGGAGAGGGATACAGACCAGAGAAGATGCAACAAACGTTGTTGAGCCCAGGATTTCTGTGTTTTTCATTGTTCATCCATATTATTTCTTTGGTGTTAGACTACTGGTTGTGTGAGTCTGATATATTGCTTTGGACCCACGATTAGCGCCTTGATTCAAACCTGCATGTATGTTCATTGAGACTGATACTTCTCTAACCTATCTCTTTTCTTATGACCGGCCAATCATGCAAAGAATCAAACTTCCAATCAATAGAACCTTGATACATAACTGCTTAAGATTGGTAATTGATTAAAATAATTGTTCTTATCCTCTTCTGAATTAATAAATTAGGAAAACATAAAACTATAATAAGGAAATTTTTATAGTAAAATGTCTGATATAATAAGGCGAACATTGATAAAAAAATGTCTGTTGAGAGTATTACTTTTGAATCAAGGCGCTAATCGTGAGAGTATTAATAAATTTCTGTACATGTCTGTATGCGGATGAAAAAAAAAACGTTCAGGCAGTAATTGTGCAGATGAAAAAAGACACCATAGAAGTGATAGTTTTGTTAAAAAGAAGGAAAAAGTGTACATTACCCCCCTCAACTGTTACCAAAGAGTAGATTACCCCCTTATACTCTTAAATCATGTATATTTAACTTTAAACTCTTCAAATAGTGGAGATTACCCCCCCTAAGGCCAATGTTACTCTCCAAGGAACGAAGGAAGGGAGTAGTATCAATCTTGGTTTTCCTAACTAAGATGTAGACACAATCGTGCTTTCTTAGATAGGTAATCAAATCGATTTATATCGCGAAGGCGTGGAGTCGTGGATAGAATAGTGCTTTCTCCAGGTATCAGATTGATTTATATCCATTCCGAATAATCCAACGTGATACTTGTCTCCCCCCACTATCGAATAACTTTGCATGCACCCTGCTAATTCTTAGTGGCAATAGGTGTGGCCAGTCAGAAATTATGAAGTGATTATGGAAGTATAAATGATCCTAAAGTGTCTGGATCCTTATTATTTGTAAATGACCGATGACAAAAACAAAGATGCCTACGCGGTCCTGAAGTGCCTAGGTAATGTGAGTCCGAATAAACAACATGGAACATAATCGGTCTTAAGGCCTTGTGGGGGGTAATCTCCATGGTTTAGAGAGTTTAAGGTTAAAAGTACACGATTTAAGAGTATAAAGGGGGTAATCTACTCTTCTATAAGAGTTTAGGGGGGTGATCTACACTTTTTCCTAAAAAGAATAATAATTAGTCAAAATTGGATATATGTTATGGATTTCATAAAGTACACTTCAACATATTGGGTGAGATTATTATACTTCATATTATGTTATTTCATATCCTAATTTATCTCCTTTTTTATCTTGCAAGTGATTGGTTGATTTCCAAATTGTCCTTGCATATCAGATGCCAAAGGCCCAAAAAGATGTGATTTGATTTATGTAGGTTACTAATATTTGCTCTCTTTGTTATGGTGCCCCTTTTTATAACTGTACAGTTGGCACCGGAACCCTACTAGTAGAACGATAGAAGAAAATCCTCTTCCACCTAGGCAGCAGAGAGGGGGAGAAAAATGGATATTAGAAGGGGACTTTAATACAATTTTTTTCCACTTAGTTGCCAATGGGAGGAAAAGGAAGACAATCACAGTTTCAGATGATGAGGGGGAGGAGGTAGCCGACCAAGATGGAATCCAGAAGATAACCTTTCTCGAGAAGCCTTGGACGTCCAGAAGTTCACGCCTAGCTTATGCGGAGGGTTGCCTAGGCCCACTATGAACACTCTAGGGCCCTCACCATACACACATATCTAGGACCGTGCCCGGATGACCAATTCAATTTCGGTAATTAGCTTATCCTCCCATTCATGACATGTGGTAGTACGGAAAAAATGCTCAAGCCTAGGTCAACAACGGACGATCCTTAATCAACTCAAGCGGATCTATGCCCAAGACTCCATTCTCAAGGCCCTACACCATATCCACTCAAGTCTCGAAATTCAATTCCATCAATAAGTCCCATTAACCATTTTTAACCAAGGACCATAACACCATCGTTGTTGATTACCCTATCCATCCCATTCCCAAAAGGCCTACCACTCTGCCACTAAGCATGGCTAAGCATTAAGAAAATTAAATCAAGTTAATCCATACTACTCGAGTGACAAGGCATAAGGTAGAAATATCAAGGAAGGTAAATGCATCAAATAGGATCTACAAGATAACCACAAAATACAACCCAATGCAACCCATAGCCTATATTGATATATATAAGTATTTGCAAAAATAGGAATTTCAACATGAAAAGCTGCTTGCCTTAGTTCTCCTCCGGTTCTCCTTCGGCCTCGTGCTCAACGGTTTCGCACTCCGGCGTCTCGCTCACTAAAAGAGTGAATGAGTGAATGCATGCATGCATTAGAGATGATGACATGATGCGAATGAAAATGAAATGCATGAGCAGGATTGTTGATAAAAAGCACCTCAACAAACTATCTAAAACACCCGCAAAACTAGGAGGCGGATAAAGGTTTACCGAAAAGGTAGAACTACTAGCAAGCAAAGGAATAACACATATAAATTCTAAATCATGGAATTAAGGCCTAGATAAAACATATAACATGCTCACTGTTGTTACAAGATTAAAGAAGTTGGTTATGCATTAAAATTACTTCTGCATATTTATAAATTAAATCAAGTTACACCTAAGCAAACAAATTAAATCCTAAAAGCCATGTTTAGCAACAGAACAAATATGAAAGGAATTTTTCCTAGATTCTATACAGTGAAACAATATTAACAAAATTGGTTTTACCATTTTATCGTCTTTGAGCTATTTACTATGCCATTTCTCATTTTCGGACAGCAAGCATATATTTTAATAAAAACAGTGGTAAAAAGCATATAAAAATGGGTGAAAAGTTATAGATCTAGCATTCATATGATACAAGAGTTCTAACAAAACTGGATTTGGCATTTTTAGAGCAGTATAACTTTTAATATGAATTAATCAAGCATTGAGCAATATAAATTCTAAATAAATATACACAGCAGTAGAACATGCAAACATAGGTTTTTATGAAACTTCATCCTTCTAGGAATCCAACAAAACAAATTTCACCATTTGTGGATCAGTATACAATTTTATACGCATTTTACAAGTTCGCAGCTGATTGAAACAATGGTTAAAAACTCTTTTGCGCAAAACACCCTATGAAACACCAGATCTTCGCGTCGCCCACCCACAACAGCAGCAGCTGACAGCAGAGACCCACAGTCAGAGAGGACCCGTGGTCAATAGCGGAAGGAACCAATTTTGACCGTCGATTCATCACCGGCGGTGAGGTTCCGGCGAGGGGGAAGTGGCCGGTGAGCACCACAACGACGAGGAGCATCCGTTTTGTACCTTGGATTGAAGAAACGGAGGTCGGAAAGGGGGCGTCGGCGTGCGGCGGCGGGCGGCGGTGCTGGTCGACGACTGCGGCGGCACTGGAGCAATGGGGGTGGCGATTGGGCGGCTGGGAAGCTCGGGTGAGTGGAGGAGAAGGTGTTGATGAGTTCGACTCGAGCCGAGGTGACCCGCAGTGGCGAAATGGCAGCAGCAGCGAGCTTCAATAGCAACAATGGTGGTGGCGGCTCACTGGAGGAAATGGGGCTAGGGTTTGGGGAGGCCGGCTGCTCGGTTTAAGTAGAGGAAGGGAGAGCGGGGTAGAAGAGCTTTTCGCGTGGCCCGGGCGTCGACGACCGGTGAGCTGCAGCGACATGGTGAGCACCGCCTCTGCTGCCCAACCAGGGAGCAAGAAGGCAACGGGAGGAAGAAGAAGCCGCTGACAGGTGGGACCCACGCGTAAGAGAGACAATTTTGAAAATGAGTTCAAACGTTTTTCTTTAAAAGAAATAGTTCCCATAGTCCAAAAATCACAAATAAATACATTTTGGAAGGCTTAGAACATAAGGAAGGTTCTGCAAGTTGAAAAAGTTGAAAACCATGTTTGGTTTGGTTGCAGTTTTGAATTCTAAAGATACGAATTTGGATTTCCCACTAATTTTTGACCCCTTCAAATAAACTCCAAAAATCTTGAAAACATACTCTAAATTCCACATGTGAATTCTAGTATTTTATAAAATTTTAAACCAGCACAGTTGCAGCGTGAAATTTGGACTTCCTTAACAAGTGACATTTAAATTTATTCAAACAATTCAATAATGCACACAATGCTTATGTCATGATGCTAGTTTGTGCATTAATGATGCTCATGATGCTAGTGAATACATGTTGATCACGGGTTTAAGATTTGGGTCGTTACATGGCGGTGACTGGTGAGAGTCAGGTGAGTATGGAAAAGAAATATTTAGGTCGGGCTCCGCCTCACTCTTGAGCAACCGAGACCCTCATGCATAACGCTTGGGTCATGCAGGTGGTTTTGGAAATATTTTGTTGAAAAAATTAGAAGAAAAAAGGTGAAAACATTTTAGAAAGTGCGATTTTGCATTGTTCCAAATTATTGACAGTTGGGGCCTCTGTGAGTGGTACCGGGGGTTTTCGCAGGTGAGAAACGTTTTCTAGTATTGTGTTAGATCTTCCTCTCAACACCGTAATTAGCGAAGGAAAATTTATCATAATATCCTTTTTTAATGTAAAGCCTCTCTTTTAAGATCAATTGCAGATAATAATTACTGTGGGGGACCTCAGCTTCCTCTCAAGCACCATAGCATGCCTATTGTTTCTTTTATCAATTCTTTTTTTTCCTTAGATGCATGCACGGGCTCATGCTCTTCGGAGGCATCTAATCACCCCGAGCTGGTGGAGGCTCCGGGTTTTGCGCGTGACCTCTGCTTGCCTGCAAAGTAGGTACTGAGGTCCCGGCGCATTGCATGCATGCAGCAAGCTGCGACGCAACCGCATCCGCCATTGCTGTCCTCGCTCCTCTTCGCCGATCATATCGCCGGCAATAGGTAGCTAGGTTCCTAGGGCAACCAATCCATCCATCAAGGTGAATAACAATAAATAAATCATGGGGGGCGGCGGCGGTGGCGGCAATACGCGAGAGCTTGACCAGACGCCGACATGGGCCGTGGCGTCGGTGTGCGGCGTGATCGTGATCATCTCCATCCTGCTGGAGAAGGGGCTCCACCACGTGGGCGAGTTCTTCTCGCACCGCAAGAAGAAGGCCATGGTGGAGGCCTTGGAGAAAGTGAAAGCGGAGCTCATGGTCCTCGGCTTCATCTCCCTGCTGCTGGTCTTCGGCCAGAACTACATCATCAAGATCTGCATCAGCAACCACGCTGCCGACACCATGCTCCCCTGCAAGCTCAAGAATGAGGCGGGCGAGGCCGGCCATGGCAAGGAGCCCTCTGCAGCCATCCCCGAGAAGAAGAAAGGCGCCGCTGCAGCTGAGCACCTCGGCGGCGTCATCACCTGGCCCCCGCCCTACTACGCGCCTGTTAGCGACTTGCACCATAGCAGGCTGCTCGGCGAGGCCAACATGAAAACGAAATGCCCTGATGGCAAGGTGTCCCTCATCTCCATCAATGCCCTGCACCAGTTGCACATCTTCATCTTCTTTCTGGCCGTCTTCCACGTGTCGTACAGTGCTATAACCATGGCACTCGGCAGGGCCAAGGTTCAATTGAATTTGTGCGTCCATCATTTAATTTGTTATTTCTTGATTAATCAATTCCTTGATCCTATTCATCTCTCTCTTTCAGATACGTGCATGGAAAGAATGGGAGAAAGAAGCTGCAGGCCAAGATTACGAGTTCTCGAATGGTAAAAATTAATTAGGATCTTTGTGCTCAATCTTCCATTCGTTCGTACTAACTTCTTGCCGTATACAATAATAATATGATCTGAATGCAAGGCGACAACTAAACAAAAATTGCATGCAGACCCGACGCGGTTCCGGTTCACTCACGAGACGTCCTTCGTGAGGCAGCACATGAATGTCCTCAACAAGACCCCAGCATCCTTCTACATCGTAAGCCATTTTGTGCGCTAAATACTTTTATTCAGACTACCTGACGACCAACTATATATCTTGGAGGAAGCTAGTAACGATGTCTCCTACGCGTGCAGAGCAACTTCTTTCGGCAGTTCTTCAGATCTGTCAGGAAGGCTGATTACTGCGCGCTGCGCCACAGTTTTGTCAACGTGAGCAGCTTCTTCGGGCATGTCTTGCAGATAGATACATAATCGTATCAATGAATCAGATATGAATGCAAATAAGTCAATTAAATACTTGGTAAGAAATGAAGAATTAAATAAAATTCTACAAACTGCAGGTCCATCTTGCCCCTGGCAGCAAGTTTGATTTTCAGAAGTACATCAAGCGGTCTCTCGAGGACGACTTCAAGGTGATTGTGGGGATTAGTCCTCCCTTATGGGCTTCTGCTCTCATCTTCCTCTTGCTCAATGTCAATGGTAGGTTTTCATTCCGATCGCGCCTGCAGTGCACTGTATATCCTATGTACTTACGTACGTACATACCTACATACTCATGTGCATATTGAAAATCGTTCAGGATGGCACACCATGCTGTGGATCTCCATCATGCCTGTGGTGATCATCCTGTCCGTGGGCACCAAGTTGCAGGGCATCATCTGCCGGATGGCCATTGACATCACGGAGCGGCACGCAGTGATCCAGGGCATCCCGCTAGTGCAGGTCAGCGACTCCTACTTCTGGTTTGCGCGCCCCACTTTCATCCTCTTCCTCATCCACTTCACCCTCTTTCAGGTAGGCCCCTTACTGCTGTATCTGAATGATACATGTCAACTTATTAATTGCTTCTCTTAATATAACTTGACTTTCGTCGTTGCTTTACTGTATGTAGAATGGCTTCCAGATCATCTACTTCCTCTGGATTCTGGTATCTATGATTGTCATATATGTCTTTTCCTTAGCTTGCATGAACTTTGCATTGGTACGGTACTAACTGGTTCAGATGTGGCGTGATCATCATGCCTGTACGTAGTATGAGTACGGCATGGACTCGTGCTTCAACGACTCCAAGCGATTTGTTTTTGCACGCCTCTGCCTAGGGTACGAAAATCCATTCATCTCTGGCTCACTTTCTTGGCTGATCGATTCGGCCTGCGTGCACTGATGCCACAGTGCATGTGTGCAGAGTGGTGGTTCAATTTTTGTGCAGCTACGTCACGCTCCCACTCTACGCCCTCGTCTCCCAGGTCTCTTTAATTTGTCAAATGTGCATATGCAGTAGTGAGCTAGGGAGTAGCTGACTAACCATGCTAGTACATGATGTTGTCTAATCCACGAATGTAATAGCTCGTTGTCTGATCCATCAGATGGGTTCCACCATGAAGCAGTCCATCTTTGACGAGCAGACGTCCAAGGCACTCAAGAACTGGCGCGCCGGCGTCAAGAAGAAGGCCCCCACCAGCTCCAAGCACGGCGGCCAGGGCTCGCCCTCCGCTGGCAGCCCCCGTGGCGGGAGCCCGACCAAGGCCGATGGCATCGACCTCGCGGAGAGGAAGAACAACACCGCCGACGACCAGGGCGACACCGGCACGGGGCTGCAGGCCGGCGCCTCGCAGACAGCGGCCAAGAAAGGAAATGAAGGTGACTACGAATTCATCAACATCGACGAGTGACGTGTGGCAAATCCCTTTCTAATTTGGTTTGCACAACTAGCAGTGATCAACACGCGTACGCATGCATGTGCACGTAGCATATAGGCCGTAGGATATGCATGTATATTCAGCTCATCATGTGTGTACGACTGTACGCATATTGTTCAAGTAAGGATACATTTCATTAATTCAGTACGCCTGGTTACCTTGTCATTACAGTACTATTGGATGTAGTAAACACGATAGTCTTATGCTTATATTTGTAAATCGTACATGGTAGCTAGCACATCATGGCTATGTAAGGATATAATTAAGGGCTAGTATGTATGTCAACCAAACGGTCAGAGGATGAACGAATTCTAAGTAATTAACCAAGGGCCTGTTTGAATACTTAGAGCTAAAACTTAGTCCCTCTTAGTTGACATACGTTTAATGTTCCTAATTTTGACACACAATTATTTTAAAGTTGATCCATATTTAGTCTTTCTAATTTATACTATATAAAAAAAGTAAAATTGCGAACTGATCCTAGATCAGTTGGCTGGGTTCTTTGTGGTGGAACCTACCCACCAGGTTCAAATCCTGGTGCTCATATTTTCCTGCATTTATTCCGGGATTTACCGGCGCTATACATTCGGTGGTAGGCGACGTCCCCTTCGATAGCGAGGATCTGCCGGCTTAGTCCTTCGGAGGTGCTCATAGGGGTAGGGTTTGCATACGTATGTTCATAGGGTTAAGTGTGTGCGTGTTAGCGTCTACGTTGTACTGTGTAATCTAAAAAAATAAGTAGAATTGAAAACATTTCTCACCCAAAACAAAGCGAAGCTGACAATATAGCTAGCGCAAAATTCAATGTGGGGATATGGAGGTGGCGTGCTTTAGGTGGCGCAGGAAGACGACGACACGATGCATGAGACGAGACTGACAGGTGATCTCTATCAATCGGTGATTCAGCACTTTTTGGCGGACGCGCATAATAGCCATGCTGTCTTGGGAACGGGTCAAAGAAGACTGAGTAACGGATGTTGCAGAAAAAAGGAAGACGATGAATTCAAGCCACATGTAGATGATGGGTTACATAAAAGAAATATTGTACAACATAAACAAGGAGAGAAAAGGGGAAGACGGGCATGATACCCGAGGCTGGAGAGATCTTTTAGAGACAAAACAAATGAAGTGGAAACACTACTGGAGATATCACTGTACAAGACGTTCTGCTTTCGTCGTTGAAAGGGCAAAAAACGTTGTCCTGGGTTTTTTTTGACGAATTAGCGACAAAATTGTGTTCGTCGCCAAACGAGCGACAAGAAAGTCCACAACAACGTAACGAGCAAAAAGGTCACAAAAGCGGTTTGTTTAGCGGCGAAAAACTCTTCGTCGCTAGCAGTTGTCAGGCCGCCATCCACGCCCCGTTTGCGACGTCAATGGGGCGTTAGCGCAAACGTGCCGCTAGGGGCGTGAACATCCCGTTAGGCTACGTGTCCCTTTTCAATCAATCCATGTGTCTTCCTATGATTGGTTCGCATTCTGTTTTTCCATTGGTCGAGAACACGTCCGCATTGGATCCACATGCCTTTCTTAGGACAAGTGTCAGTGTCATAAGCTCGCACTAGCAATTTATATTACAACAGATTTCACATAGTAGTAGGTTCATACATCAAAAGTTCACAACAAAATTATAGCTCAATACACAGGATCATCGCTGAGAAGATGATAGTTCCACACACAAAAAGAGGATCAAGGCTCAAGAGTGACATCATGGACAGTGTGGTTGTTTGACAGCAATCTCGAGACATGTTCCTGTTGCGACTCATCAGGAACTCAGACTTTGTTCTCTCGTTATCCTTCTTCAGTACATCCATTTGTTCCTGGAGGACAGTAGAACATTCTTTTTCAGCAACAAGTTAAGAACAGAGCGCAGCTTCACCAGATGAACGAGACCTAGAGGAGCACTCAGCTATACCGGCATTCTTCAAGAAGGTGTCGTTGGAGTTGTCTTGCGAGAGGACCTTGTTAACAACCTGAGCACTAGTCAATGGTGGTGTCCCGGTAGCAATAGCTTCGACCCACACAGCTTGCATTGACTCCTGAAAATTCCAAAGGACAGAATTGAAAGATTACAGTAAAAAGAAGGGTTGTATCAAAAAAATCTGGGACAAGCAGGTACATTGACTTAAAAGTGCTTCTCTAGTCACGTCACTAATAACATTATGCATGTTGGTATGACAGACCCTGAAGGCTTCCACTGCATCAAGTTCTTCGTTAGCTTGTTCCTAGCCATCAGCGTCCTCAGCCTGGGTCTGGTGCTTGTTCTGCAACTGCTGTACCAAAAATGGTGGTCAGACACAACACAAATCCAATAGCATTAGAAAGATTACAAAATGGTTTCAAGTAGTGGGTACCAAATATAGCTTCTCAAACATCACAATCAAGTAGAAAAATTGTCTAATACTGTCATATATTGAACAAGTGGAGGAAACAAAATTGAAAAACGACACTTTGTACATGAGATTGACTCTCATCCAGCATAACCAAGCAGATAGAATAACTGATGTTGTCATGTATTGAACAAGTGCAGGAACGGAATTTGAAGAATGACTCTTGCTATGAGAGACTAACTCTCGACCATCACAAACTAAAATATAGAATTATTAATACTGTCATTTATTGAACAAGTGTGGGGAACAAAATTTGAAGAATGACACTTGATACGAGAGACTGATTATCACAGTCAATCATATATTGAACAAGTGCAGGAACCAAAGAATGGCACTTGCTAGGAGAGACTGACCCTCAGATGCAAGTGTGTGTGTAGTCATCCAAGTGCAAGTGTGTGTGCGTGTAGTCAATCAAAAAGAAAGCACAGAAAGTGTTACATTGCAAGCGTGTTGACACTTACATATGTATGCAATTGGGCAACATAAGAGCGAAATCCTGTCGTATGAGGACGCTTGACTTTACCCCTATTTAGCTTGTTCTTTTCAGAAATTGACTGCAAGAGATGTATGTGTTATTTAGTCCCATCAATATTGCCTATTGGATAGCACACCAAGAGATATGTGTTTGTTTGACAACTTCAAAATCATAAAGTGAGAAATGTGAATCCATAGCGAATACCTTGTTCTTTGAAGCTGACCACTTCTCAACAAGCTTACACCATTGTGCATCAGACAATGCGGCAATAGGAGAGGTGGTAAGAACCAGATCAGTAGGGATGCCAACAAAGTATTTCTTCTTCAATAAATACCGCCTGTGCCGCGCATGTTTCTTAAGAAAACTGAGACATGCATCAGATGTTGCTTTGCCCTCTTTGTGAATTTGTAACCTCGCCTATTGATTAAAGTTGAAAATCAGAGTTACGCAAGAGCGATATAATAGTGGAAAGTAAACACAAGGAGTGTAGACAGACACTTACACATAGGCTGCCCCACGAAACCATCATAATGTTCATCTTTTTTAATGTAATCTTTCCAAGTGGTAAGGATAGGAACTTCATTCCTAACAACAATACCACCCTCGGATGCAAACAACGCAGCTTGCACCAGATCATGCGGCCTCGACTTGCCCTCAACAAAAGAGATGGACATCTTTCTCCCCATAGCTTTGGTCATCCTGTCAGGCAAATCTCCCCTGGTTGGTAGCCTCATAGGACGCACGCCATCTCTTTGTATAGGCACTACAGAAATAACCTTCAAAATTCCATTGGTCATCTATTCTATTCAAATTTCAATTGGTGATCTACTATGGAACTATAAGAATGCGAAAAAGCTTGACATTAGACGAACCGACCTGTAGGTGTGGCGTATGGCTGCCCAGAGTCAGTATTATCACCCATCTCCTCATTTTTGGTAGGATCTACATGATGCAGAAAATCCTCGTATATGGACCAGTCATGAGGAACTGCAAGACCATTCACATTGCCACCACCACTACTGTTCTCTGCTTGTGCTGGCAGTTCATCATGAACAGCCTGTGCTCCTGATGTGTGCAGATTCCCAGACCGTTGGCCACCTCTTTCTGTAGGTACTACAGAAATAACTTTCAAAATTCCATTAGTCATCTATTATGTAACTTTAAGAATGCGAAAAAGCTTGACATTAGACGAACCGACCTGTATGTGTGGACTCCAGCTGCGCAGAGTCGGTATTATCAAGCATCCCCTCATTGATGCTATGATATGCAGGATGCGGACAGCCTTCATCGGACCAGCCTTCATCAGACCAGTCACGAGGAAATGCAAGATTATTCACATTGCCACCACCGCTACTGTTCTCTACAAGTGCTGGCAGCTTGTCGTGCCCGGCTTGTGCTCCTAATGTGTGTAGACTCATACCCCGCTTACCACTTCTTGTGTCGGTACTACAGAAAAATCATTCAAAATTCCATTAGTAATCTATTATGGAACTATAAGAATAGAGAAAATTGGTATTGTGAGACAACAAACAATAGGGTTTTGTTATGATGACAACCCAATCACCAACATTGCTATTATAGGACTCTAATCGTTGACACATTGCTATTAAGGATAGATCATCACAATTATCATTTAATTGTGACCACTCAACTGGGTGAACATAAGGACAACATGATCAAAACCGCTCACATTTTGTCCTATAATAGTAATGTATCAACTATTAGAGTCCTATAATAGTAAACCCAACGATTGAATTGTCATAATAACAAAACCCCATTGTTTGTTGTGTCATAATAACTGCGAAAAAGCTTGACATTAGACGAACCAACCTGTATGTGTGGACTTCGACTGCCCAGAGTTGGTATTATCCATAATAACTTGTGCTAGTACTGATCTCCCTCTCTTGCTATGTCTGTTTCAGGGACCAGGGCACCAGTTACTTTAGCTTTGTTTGCATAAACATTCTTGGATCTAGTGTGCAAAGGGAGCTACAATGGTGCAAAGGTATAATGTGAACACATGAATATACTTATTTTCCTTGATAACTTCCTCCTCCCGTTTATGTTTATGTTTAAGCAGATGGGAAGTACAAATGGCCTATGTTTATTAGATAATCGTGATTACAAATGCATGAACGCACTAACTAGAACCATAGGACCTATATGGAATTTGAGTACCTGTTGCTGCAATCCCACAACATTTTCGCGTGTGACGACCATGGTCAATCGTGGGCGTATATAGCCTCCAAGATGACGTGGAAGCAGGTCTGGTGTGGTGACAATCGTTGATGGGGAAGACGATCTTGTGTGACAGTGGTTGAAGACGTGGAACGAGGGGCGGTGCGACGGAGTCGCCGATGATGAAAAAGCTATGCGGCCGGCGGGCATGGCGATCGGCAGCCGGTCCGGTGCAGCGGTCGCCATGGTCGAGGAAGCAGACCCGGTCTTTTGGCAGTGATCGATGTGAAAGAAGACACGGTGCAGCGGTAGTTACCGACAGGGATGCAGCTCGGCGTCGTCGGCGTGGCCGAAGCTCCAGTGGGGTGGCCTACGGTGAAGCAGTGGAGGGGAGGGAATGGGAGGAATGGGGGGAGGTGGAGGGGAATGGGGGGAGATGGAGGTTGAGCAGTGGAGCAAAAGGATAAAAGTCTGGAGCACGTGCGGACATTGACAACAATGCCCTTGATGGTACGGGTGGGGCTGTGGGAGGGACTAGGAAGTAAAAATTTTGCATGACGGTACAAGGGGCATTTCGAATGAAATGTTTTCAGTACGAGCGGAGGACTTGCCGCGTGAGGTTTGGTTTCAAAGTTTGAATCAGAAATTGGTTTCATATGTTTTTGCCTAAGGCGGTACTGCGAAATTAGTTCCAACGTAGGCTGGGGTGAGGGGACAATTCTTGACTGTTGACTAGGACTATTAAATGCATACAATACTGATGAAATTAAAACTGCTGACAATCACAACTCCTACATAATCATAAACATATTTATCCCAAGTCCCATGGAAACAAGTTTTGTAGCGAACACGAAAGAGAACTTCATAGCTTGGGTCAATTTCTCCACCTTTGCTTCCAATTCGTTGCTACCAAGAACAACACCACCTGATGCAGGGCTCCTAGCAACAAGAATCTACGGGTTGGACTGGACCTCTTGAATCTCTTCGTCTTCCTCAACAAACACCTGGACCTTCTTCGCTTACACCTAATCATTGAAGTATCCCTTCTGGAACTTGTAGTAGCCGCACTTATCTGGAATCTAGATGAACAACAACCCTAGATTCAATCCAAGCCGAAATAATAATGTAGACAATATATGCTACAAAGCACCTAATAATTAATTCATAAAAAACAACACACTCTTTGTTTGCAAGGTAGCTAGGTACTATTTCATAGATTTCTTACATGTATCGCTTAGTTTCTTATTACACCTACGCATTGAAAATCGATAATGCATGTTATTAATTAAAAATATACAATGATATTGTGTGAAAGATGTGTTCCTCATCATTTGTGCAATAATGCACACACACACTACACATTATATTACATTATTATTAATGAATTTAGCTTGTTCACACATCTGCACATATACATGCATGTATATATATAGTACCACTTACAAATATGACTTTCATATAATACTATACATACAACAAAGCTAACCACAAGGTTGAGTGTGCAAATTTGCGGTGTGTATAACAAATGTACTTGTTATGTGAACCTGCTTGAAAGGTTGACTTAATTAGGTAACATGCATTAAACTAGTATGAGGGAGAGATGTTAATGGAGCAAACAATTTTTTTTTGTTCTTATTGGAGGAGGCACACGTACGTAGTTAATTTTCAAAGTACTTTTGATAATAAGTAGGTTTAAATTCATTTAAACTCTGAAAAAAGTAAAACCATTTAAATTGGATCAGGAACCTATGCTGGCCCATTTTCTACCAAAGCTCGATTCCTCGTAGCCGTTGATGTGGAAATCGACGAGTCGGATGTAGGCAGCCGGTGGTCGGCCAGGCTAGAACAGACGACAGTCGGCCGGCCGTGGTTGGCCTGAGAGTCCATATCATAGGAATTTGCTCTGTTTACCATGGAGATACTAACATGTGGGTTGCAAAAAATCTGGACCCACATTTGAACTGACTCATAGATTTGGATGCACCAGTTCCTAGCCGGGATTACTCGTCGTGGTTCCTGATAGGAATAGGGGATGAAAGGCTGGGGAACTGTTTATTTATTCGCCACGTCCCCCATGTCCCATCGTTCAAGGTCACACTAGTTCACAACCACACACCACTCACCTCTCCTGCTTGCAAGAAAACCCTCACCGCTCGCCCTCCAACCTCTCTCCGACGAGCGTTGACCATGAAAAGCTCCTGTGGTGGTTCACCTAAGGCAGCTTCATCATCCATCCCCGCGTCCTCCATCCCGGCGTCGGGCTCGGAAGACTCATCCAGGTCGAAGATGTTGACCGACTTGGAGGAGGACAGGCATATGGGCTACAGTAAGCCCATCCCCACAAGCACCGATCTCTGCGTCTTCTATCTTGTTGACATGGAGGGAGTTGTCTGTCCCGTGTGCCCCGTCTGCCTCTGGAAGTCTTACCAGTGGGAGGCCAGGGAGGTCATGATGGAGCACGTCACGGGGGTGGCAACGTCCAACCTATGGAGGAAGTTCCATAGGAAGTTGTGGAGCCGCCAACGCGTCGTGGCTCAGAACGTGGGGAGGATGGGGCACCGCGTTCGCCACGACAGTTGGTTTTCCCATGCCCCGTGATGAGAACAACCTCACACCACTTGAGGTATCTCATGCGAGGCTAAATGCTAAGGCTAGGAACACTCTCTTTAGAAGTCTCAACAAGGAAAACTTCAACCCTTTGTAGTGAGACAAGATCCCATAAAATGTGGACGAAGCTTGTTGAGATTCACATGGGTTCTAAGAATGAGAGAGAGGAGCGTCACAAAGTTATCATGGATAAGATTAATGCTTTCAAGAAATTTCCTAATGAATGTGCTCGTACTATGTACTCATGTTTGAATGCTCTTGTAGAGGAATTGAATGAACTTGATGTCACCAAGATGGCGGAGATTGAAGTCAAGAGAAGATTTCTCAGTGCTCTTCCAAGTGACAAGTATTCAAGCATCATCACCATCTACTTCTATGATGATCTCAATGCTCACTCAATCACCAATATGTTGGGAAAGATCAAGGCCCATGAAGATTACATGAGCTACACCAAAGAATATGAGATGTATGAAGGCTCTTCTTCCTCCATCAAGCAAGACATAGCCTTCATGGCTAGCAATGAAAAGAAGATGAAGAAGGTGATTGTTGAGGAGTCAAGTGACGATGATGAAGATGGCAAGAGTGAAGGACTTGATGAGGTTGCTCTTCTTGTGAGGAAGACTACCAAGATGCTTCAGAAGCTTGACAAGAAGGGCATTGACTTCAACCACAAGAGCAAGAAATTCTTCATCAGGAAGAAGTCCATCAAGGATATGGATTGCTACAATTGTGGTGAGCTTGACCATCTTGCACATCAATGCCCACTTCCCAACAAGAGAAAGAAGAAGAATTACAAGGAGGAGAGTGATGATCATGGTGATTACAAGAAGAAATCATTCAAGAGCAAGAAAGAAGGCGACAAGAAGAAGTCTTTCAAGCCCACCAAGAAGAAGAAATGGAAAGCTTATATTGGGGAATGGATCACCGACGATGACACTTCAAACAATTCTTCAAGTGAAAGTGAAGATGAAGGTGTTGCGGGCCTTGCTATTGGTGCTTCTATTCCTCCACCACCATCATCAAGCTCCAAGTCAAGGAAACACTTTTGTCTCATGGGAAAGGGTGATAGCAAGGTGAGAAAGCCCACCATTATGAGGATGAGAGTGATAGTGATGACGATGATGATGAGCCCTCTTATGATGATCTAGTTGCTTACCTCAAAAAATATATTACCATCACTGGAGAATCAAATGAAAAAATTGATAGGCTTGAGCAAAAGAAAGCTTAACTTGTTGCTAAGTGTGATGATCTAGAAGCTAAGAACCAAGAGATAAAACTTGACCATGTTAAGCTTGCTAGTGATCATAATGAGTTGAAAACCAAGTTCCAAGAGCTCACTACCAACCACAAGTTGCTTAAAGAAAAGTTTGATGAGCTATCAAATGAGAAGTTGATTGAGGGAAAGGTAGTGATTGATTGTGGAGTTCAATGTGATCATTTACTTGAGATTTTGCCTAATCCCCCAATGAAGGCAAATGAAGAAGCTAAAATTGATGAATTTTCTAGTGATGTGCCTAATCCCCTAATGGAGGCTAGCAACTCAAGTCACGGTGATGATTCTAGTGACAACAAGTCAACAAAGAATTGTGCAGCATGCAAGGGCAAGCTTGTGATGGAAGAATCACCCAATGGCATACTTGGCAAGGACTATTGGGACCTTCAAATCAAGAACAAGCAAGCCATGAGTGAGATTCACAGGCTTAAGCAACAAGTGATTAATCTCAAGTCCGGCTACACCACCCTTTGTTGGCACTCCTTAGCCTATACGAGAATAACTCCGCAAGCGCACAGAGACAGATGTAGCCTTTCACCAGGGGAGTGATACCTGGGATATCAAATCCAAAGAACGGTAGACGCGACTAGCCTAAATCTAGTTAACCGGACCCCACCAAGGAAAAGAATGGCGATGGTAGAGGGCCTAACTTTCAGATATCCTACAACTACTCTAGTAAAAACCTATCTACTAACCTGATCTACTTCGGCGGCTGGAAGAGGAAGGTCACAGATGGGAAAGAAGGGGGACCAAACGGCAACATGCTACTACTGCTAAGAAAACACCCAAACGTGGTGGATCCAAAATGATGTTTGGGAGTGATTTGGAGTGTTTCGGTGCCCGGATGCATGCAAAACGGTGCGAAACGGGTCCGTTTCGGTGCCCGGATGCACTGCCCTGGAGTAACAAACTTGAGAATGGGTTTTTCACTATAGACACTTCCAATGTACTCTCTTAGGCCCTAAATAATGGTTGGGAGTGTTTCGGATCATTTGGATACCTACTGCATGAAAATCGGAACAAAACAGGTGTTTCTGTACCCAAAAGCACTGATTCGGCCGCCAAACTTTCAGATGAATTTTTTCGCACGAACACACCATCCTCCATTGCACCCAAAATGATGTTTGGGAGTGATTTGGAGCGTTTCGGTGCTCGGATGCATGCAAAACGGTGCGAAACGGGTCCGTTTCGGTGCCCGGATGCACTGCCCTGGAGTAACAAACTTGAGAATGGGTTTTTGCTACGGACACTTCCAATCTACTCTCTTAGGCCCTAAATGATGCTTGGGAGTGTTTCGGAGCATTTGGATAGCTAGTGCACGAAAATCGAAGCAAAACGGGTGTTTCTGTACCCAAATGCACTATTTCGGCCGTCGAACTTTCAGGTCAATTTTTTCGCACGAACACACCCAGTAGCCTCCATTGGACCCAAAACGATGTTTGGGAGTGATTTGGAGCGTTTCGGTGCCCGGATGCATGCAAAACGGTGCGAAACAGGTCCGTTTTGGTGCCCGGATGCACTGCGCCGGAGTAACGATCTTGAGAATGGGGTTTTAAATACGGACACTTCCAATCTACTCTCTTAGGCCCTAAATGATGTTTGGGAGTGTTTTGGAGCATTTGGATAGCTACTGCACGAAAATCGAAGCAAAACGGGTGTTTTTGTACCCAAATGCACTATTTCGGCCGCCGAACTTTCAGATCAATTTTTTCGCACGAACACACCCAGTAGCCTCCATTGGACCAAAAACGATGTTTGAGAGTGATTTGGAGCGTTTCGGTGCCCGGATGTATGCGAAATGGTGCGGAATGGGTCTGTTTCGGTGGCCGGATGCACTGCCCTGGAGTAACGAACTTGAGAATGGGTTTTTTGCTACGGACACTTCCAATCTACTCTCTTAGGCCCTAAATGATGTTTGGGAGTGTTTCAGAGCATTTGGATAGCTACTACACAAAAATCGAAGCAAAACGGGTGTTTCTGTACCCAAATGCACTATTTCGGCCGCCGAACTTTCAGATCAGTTTTTTCGCACGAACACATCCAGTAGCCTCCATTGGACCAAAAACGATGTTTGGGAGTGATTTGGAGCGTTTCGGTGCCCGCATGTATGCGAAACGGTGCGGAATGGGTCCGTTTCGGTGGCCGGATGCACTGACCTGGAGTAACGAACTTGAGAATGGGTTTTTTGCTATGGACACTTCCAATCTACTCTCTTAGGCCCTAAATGATGTTTGGGAGTGTTTCGGAGCATTTGGATAGCTACAGCACGAAAATCGAAGCAAAACGGGTGTTTCTGTACCCAAATGCACTATTTCGGCCGCCGAACATTCAGATCAATTTTTTCGCACGAACACACCCAGTAGCCTCCATTGGACCAAAAACGATGTTTGGGAGTGATTTGGAGCGTTTCGGTGCCCGGATGCATGCGAAACGGTGCGAAACAGGTCCGTTTCGGTGCCCGGGTGCACTGCCCTGGAATAACAAACTTGAGAATGGGTTTTTCACTATATACACTTCCAATGTACTCTCTTAGGCCTTAAATAATGGTTGGGAGTGTTTCGGATCATTTGGATACCTACTGCATGAAAATCGGAACAAAACAGGTGTTTCTGTACCGAAATGCACTGATTCGGCCGCCGAACTTTCAGATGAATTTTTTCACAATAACACACCCACTAGCCTCCACTGGAACCGAAACAATGTTTGGGAGTGATATGGAGCCTTTTGGTGCCCTGATGCATGCAAAATAGTGCAAAACTGGTCCGTTTCGGTGCCCGGATGCACTGCCCTGGAGTAACGAACTTGAGAATGGGTTTTTTCGCTACGGACACTCCATTCTACTATCCTAAAGCCTAAATGATGTTTGGGAGTATTTCGGATTATTTGGATACCTACTGCACAAAAATCGAAGCAAAACGGGTGTTTCTGTACCTAAATGCACTATTTCGGCCACCAAACTTTAAGATCAATTTTTTTGCACAAACACAGCCAATAGTCTCCATTGGACCAAAAACGATGTTTGGGAGTGATTTGGAGCATTTCGGTGCCTGGATGTACGCGAAACGGGTCCATTTCAGTGCCCGGATGCACTTCCCCGGAGTATCGAAGTTGAGAATGGGTTTTTCGCTACGGACACTTCCAATCTACTCGCTTAGGCCCTAAATGATGTTTGGGAGTGTTTCGGTGTATTTGGATACCTACTGCACAAGACGAAGCAAAACGTGTGTTTCTATACCCAAATGTACTTTTTCGGCAGCCGAACTTTCAGATGAATTTTTTCGCACAAACATACCCAATATCCTAAATTGGACCCAAAACGATGTTTGGGAGTGATTTGGAGCGTTTCGGTGCCCGGATGCATGCAAAACGGTGCGAAACAGGTCCGTTTTGGTGCCCGGATGCACTGCGCCGGAGTAACGATCTTGAGAATGGGGTTTTAAATACGGACACTTCCAATGTACTCTCGTAGGCCCTAAATGATGTTTGGGAGTGTTCGGAGCATTTGGATAGCTACTGCACGAAAATCGGAACAAAACGGGTGTTTCTGTATCCAAATGCACTGATTCGGCCACCGAACTTTCAGATGAATTTTTTCGCACGAACACAGCCACTAGCCTCCACTGCAACCAAAACGATGTTTGGGAGTGATTTGGAGCGTTTCGGTGCCCGGGTGTATGCGAAACGGTGCGGAATGGGTCCATTTCGGTGGCCGGATGCATTGCCATGGAGTAACGAACTTGAGAATGGGTTTTTGGATACGGACACTTCCAATCTACTCTCTTAGGCCCTAAATGATGTTTGGGAGTTTTTCGGAGCATTTGGATAGCTACTACACGAAAATGGAAGCAAAACGGGTGTTTCTGTACCCAAATGCACTATTTCGACGCTGAACTTTCATATCAATTTTTTCGCACGAACACATCGAGTAGCCTCCATTGGACCAAAAACGATGTTTTGGAGTGATTTGGAGCATTTCGGTGCCCGGATGTATGCGAAACGGGTCCATTTCGGTGCTCGGATGCACAGCCCTGGAGTAACGAAGTTGAGAATGGGTTTTTCACTACGGACACTTCCAATCTACTCACTTAGGCCCTAAATGATGATTGGGAGTGTTTGGAGTATTTGGATACCTACAGCATGAGAATCGAAGGAAAACATGTGTTTCTATACCCAAATGCACTGTTTCGGTCGCCGAACATTCAGATGAATTTTTTCGCATGAACACACCCAATATCCTAAATTGGACCCAAAACGATGTTTGGGAGTGATTTGGAGCGTTTCGGTGCCCGGATGCATGCAAAACGGTGCGAAACAGGTCCGTTTCGGTGCCCGGGTGCACTGCCCTGGAATAACAAACTTGAGAATGGGTTTTTCACTATAGACACTTCCAATGTACTCTCTCTTAGGCCCTAAATAATGGTTGGGAGTGTTTCGGATCGTTTGGATACCTACTGCATGAAAATCGGAACAAAACAGGTGTTTCTGTACCGAAATGCACTGATTCGGCCGCTGAACTTTCAGATGAATTTTTTCACAGTAACACACCCACTAGCCTCCACTGGAACCGAAACAATGTTTTGGAGTGATATGGAGCCTTTTGGTGCCCGGATGCATTCAAAATAGTGCAAAACTTGTCCGTTTCGGTGCCCGGATGCACTGCCCTGGAGTAACGAACTTGAGAATGGGTTTTTTCGCTATGGACACTCCATACTACTCTCCTAAAGCCTAAATGATGTTTGGGAGTATTTCGGATTATTTGGATACCTACTGCACAAAAATCGAAGCAAAACGGGTGTTTCTGTACCTAAATGCACTATTTCGGCCGCCGAACTTTAACATCAATTTTTTTGCACAAACACACCCAGTAGCCTCCATTGGACCAAAAACGATGTTTGGGAGTGATTTGGAGCATTTCGGTGCCTGGATGTATGCGAAACGGGTCCATTTCTGTGCCCGGATGCACTGCCACGGAGTATCGAAGTTGAGAATGGGTTTTTCGCTACGGACACTTCCAATCTACTCGCTTAGGCCCTAAATGATGTTTGGGAGTCTTTCGGTGTATTTGGATACCTACTGCACCAGAATCGAACCAAAACGTGTGTTTCTATACCCAAATGTACTTTTTCGGCAGCCGAACTTTCAGATGAATTTTTTCGCACAAACATACCCAATATCCTAAATTGGACCCAAAACGATGTTTGGGAGTGATTTGGAGCGTTTCGGTGCCCGGATGCATGCAAAACGGTGCGAAACAGGTCCGTTTTGGTGCCCGGATGCACTGCGCCTGAGTAACGATCTTGAGAATGGGGTTTTAAATACGGACACTTCCAATATACTCTCTTAGGCCCTAAATGATGTTTGGGAGTGTTCGGAGCATTTGGATAGCTACTGCACGAAAATCGGAACAAAACGGGTGTTTCTGTATCCAAATGCACTGATTCGGCCACCGAACTTTCAGATGAATTTTTTCGCACGAACACACCCACTAGCCTCCACTGCAACCAAAACGATGTTTGGGAGTGATTTGGAGCGTTTCGGTGCCCGGGTGTATGCGAAACGGTGCGGAATGGGTCCATTTCGGTGGCCGGATGCACTGCCATGGAGTAACGAACTTTAGAATGGGTTTTTTGATACGGAAACTTCCAGTCTACTCTCTTAGGCCCTAAATGATGTTTGGGAGTGTTTCGGAGCATTTGGATAGCTACTACACGAAAATGGAAGCAAAACAGGTGTTTCTGTACCCAAATGCACTATTTCGGCCGCCGAACTTTCAGATCAATTTTTTCGCACGAACACACCGAGTAGCCTCCATTGGACCAAAAACAATGTTTTGGAGTGATTTGGAGCGTTTCGGTGCCCGGATGTATGCGAAACGGGTCCATTTCGGTGCTCGGATGCACTGCCCTGGAGTAACGAAGTTGAGAATGGGTTTTTCACTACGGACACTTCCAATCTACTCACTTAGGCCCTAAATGATGATTGGGAGTGTTTTGGAGTATTTGGATACCTACAGCATGAGAATCGAAGGAAAACATGTGTTTCTATACCCAAATGCACTGTTTCGGCCGCCGAACATTAAGATGAATTTTTTCGCACGAACACACCCAATATCCTAAATTGGACCCAAAACGATGTTTGGGAGTGATTTGGAGCGTTTCGGTGCCCGGATGCATGCAAAACGGTGCGAAACGGGTCCGTTTCGGTGGCCGGATGCACTGCCCTGGAGTAACAAACTTGAGAATAGATTTTTCGCTACGGATACTTCCGATATACTCTTTTAGGCCCTAAATGATGTTTGGGAGTGTTTCGGAGCATTTGGATTCCTACTGCATGAAAATCGGAACAAAACGGGTGTTTCTGTACCCAAATGCACTGATTCGGCCACCGAACTTTCAGATGAATTTTTTCGCACGAACACACCCACTAGCCTACACTAGAACCAAAACGATGTTTGGGAGTGATTTGGACCGTTTCGGTGCCTGGATGCATGCAAAACAGTGCGAAACGGGTCTGTTACGGTGCCCGGATACACTGCCCCAGAGTAACGATCTTGAGAAAGGGTTTTTCACTACGGACAGTTTCAATGTACCCGCTTAGGCCCTAAATGATGTTTGGGAGTGTTTCGGAGCATTTGGATAGCTACTGCACGAGAATCGAAGCAAAACGGGTGTTTCTATACCCAAATGCTCTGTTTCGGCCGCCGAACTTTCGGATGAATTTTTTCGCACGAACACACCATCCTCCGTTGGACCCAAAATGATGTTTGGGAGTGATTTGGAGCATTTCGGTGCCCGGATGCATGCAAAACGGGTCCGTTTCGGTGCCCGGATGCACTGCCCTGAAGTAACAAACTTGAGAATGGTTTTTTTGCTACGGACACTTCCAATCTACTCTCTTAGGCCCTAAATGATGTTTGGGAGTGTTTCGGAGCATTTGGATAGCTACTGCACGAAAATCGAAGCATAACGGGTGTTTCTGTACCCAAATGCACTATTTCGGCCGCCGAACTTTCAGATCAATTTTTTCACACGAACACACCCAGTAGCCTCCATTGGGCCAAAAATGATGTTTGGGAGTGATTTGGAGCGTTTCGATGCCCGGATGTATGCGAAACAGTGCGGAATGGGTCCGTTTAGGTGGCCGGATGCACTGCCCTGGAGTAACGAACTTGAGAATGGGTTTTTCGCTACGGATACTTCCAATGTACTCTTTTAGGCCCTAAATGATGTTTGGGAGTGTTTCGGAGCATTTGGATTCCTACTGCACGAAAATCAGAACAAAACGGATGTTCTGTACCCAAATGCACTGATTCGGCCACCGAACTTTCAGATGAATTTTTCGCACCAACACACCCACTAGCCTCCACTAGAACCAAAACGATGGTTGGGAGTGATTTGGACCGTTTCGTTGCCTGGATGCATGCAAAACAGTGCGAACCGGGTCTGTTTCGGTGCCCGAATGCACTGCCCCAGAGTAACGATCATGAGAAAGGGTTTTTCGCTACGGACAGTTCCAATCTACTCGCTTAGGCCCTAAATGATGTTTGGGAGTGTTTCGGAGCATTTGGATAGCTACTGCACGAGAATCGAAGCAAAACGGGTGTTTCTATACCCAAATGCTCTGTTTCGGCCGCCGAACTTTCAGATGAATTTTTTTGCACGAACACACCATCCTCCATTGAACCCAAAATGATGTTTGGGAGTGATTTGGAGCATTTCGGTGCCCGGATGCATACAAAACGGGTCCGTTTCGGTGCCCGGATGCACTGCCCTGGAGTAACAAACTTGAGAATGGGTTTTTTGCTACGGACACTTCCAATCTACTCTCTTAGGCCCTAAATGATGTTTGGGAGTGTTTCGGAGCATTTGGATACCTACTGCATGAAAATCGGAACAAAACAGGTGTTTCTGTACCCAAATGCACTAATTCGGCCGCCAAACTTTCAGATGAATTTTTTTGCACGAACACACCATCCTCCATTGGACCCAAAATGATGTTTGGGAGTGATTTGGAGCGTTTCGGTGCCCGGATGCATGCAAAAAGGTGCGAAACGGGTCCGTTTCGGTGCCGGATGCACTGCCCTGGAGTAACAAACTTGAGAATGGTTTTTTGCTACGGACACGTCCAATCTACTCTCTTAGGCCCTAAATGATGTTTGGGAGTGTTTCGGAGCATTTGGATAGCTACTGCACGAAAATCGAAGCAAAACGGGTGTTTCTGTACCCAAATGCTCTATTTCGGCCGTCGAACATTCAGATCAATTTTTTCGCACGAACACACCCAGTAGCCTCCATTGGACCAAAAACGATGTTCGGGAGTGATTTGGAGCGTTTCGGTGCCTGGATGTATGCGAAACAGTGCGGAATGGGTCCGTTTCGATGGCCGAGTGCACTGCCCAGGAGTAACGAACTTGAGAATGGGTTTTTTGCTACGGACACTTCCAATCTACTCACTTAGGCCCTAAATGATGATTGGGAGTGTCTCGGAGTATTTGGATACCTACAGCACGAGAATCCAAGGAAAACATGTGTTTCTATACCCAAATGCATTGTTTCGGCCGCCGAACTTTCAGATGAATTTTTTCGCACGAACACACCCAATATCCTAAATTGGACCCAAAACGATGTTTGGGAGTGATTTGGAGCGTTTCGGTGCCCGGATGCATGCAAAACGGTGCGAAACGGGTCCGTTTCAGTGCCCGGATGCACTGCCCTAGAGTAATGAACTTGAGAATAGGTTTTTCGCTACGGACACTTCCAATGTACTCTCTTAGGCCCTAAATGATGATTGGGAGTGTTTCGGAGTATTTGGATACCTACTGCACGAGAATCGAAGGAAAACATGTGTTTCTATACCCAAATGCACTGTTTCGTCCGCCGAACTTTCAGATGAATTTTTTCGCACGAACACACCCAATATCCTAAATTGGACCCAAAACGATGTTTGGGAGTGATTTGGAGCGTTTTGGTGCCCGGATGCATGCAAAACGGTGCGAAACAGGTCTGTTTCGGTGCCCGGATGCACTGCTCTGGAGTAACGAACTTGAGAATGGGTTTTTCACTATAGACACTCGCAATGTACTCTCTTAGGCCCTAAATAATGGTTGGGAGTGTTTCGGATCATTTGCATACCTACTGCATGAAAATCGGAACAAAAAGGTGTTTCTGTACCCAAATGCACTGATTCGGCCGCCGAACTTTTAGATGAATTTTTTCACACGAACACACCCACTAGCCTCCACTGGAACCAAAACAATGTTTGGGAGTGATATGGAGCGTTTTGGTGCCCGGATGCATGCAAAATAGTGCAAAACGGGTCCGTTTCGGTGCCCAGATGCACTGCCCTGGAGTAACGAACTTGAGAATGGGTTTTTTCGCTACGGACACTCCATTCTACTCTCCTAAAGCCTAAATGATGTTTGGGAGTATTTCGGATTATTTGGATACCTACTGCACAAAAATCAAAGCAAAACGGGTGTTTCTGTACCTAAATGCACTATTTCGGCCGCCGAACTTTAAGATCAATTTTTTTGCACAGTAGTCTCCATTGGACCAAAAACGATGTTTGGGAGTGATTTGGAGCATTTCGGTGCCTGGATGTATGCGAAACGGGTCCATTTCAGTGCCCGGATGCACTTCCCTGGAGTATCGAAGTTGAGAAGGGGTTTTCCGCTACGGACACTTCCAATCTACTCGCTTAGGCCCTAAATGATGTTTGGGAGTGTTTCGGTGTATTTGGATACCTACTGCACAAGAATCGAAGCAAAACGTGTGTTTCTATACCCAAATGTACTTTTTCGGCAGCCGAACTTTCAGTTGAATTTTTTCGCACAAACATACCCAATATCCTAAATTGGACCCAAAACGATGTTTGGGAGTGATTTGGAGCGTTTCGGTGCCCGGATGCATGCAAAACGGTGCGAAACAGGTCCGTTTTGGTGCCCGGATGCACTGCGCCGGAGTAACGATCTTGAGAATGGGGTTTTCAATACGGACACTTCCAATGTACTCTCTTAGGCCCTAAATGATGTTTGGGAGTGTTCGGAGCATTTGGATTGCTACTGCACGAAAATCGGAACAATACAGGTGTTTCTGTATCCAAATGCACTGATTCGGCCACCGAACTTTCAGATGAATTTTTTCGCACGAACACACCCACTAGCCTCCACTGCAACCAAAACGATGTTTGGGAGTGATTTGGAGCGTTTCGGTGCCCGGGTGTATGCGAAACGGTGCGGAATGGGTCCATTTCGGTGGCCGGATGCACTGCCCTGGAGTAACGAACTTGAGAATGGGTTTTTTGATACGGACACTTCCAATCTACTCTCTTAGGCCCTAAATGATGTTTGGGAGTGTTTCGGAGCATTTGGATAGCTACTACACGAAAATGGAAGCAAAACGGGTGTTTCTGTACCCAAATGCACTATTTCGGCCGCCGAACTTTCAGATCAATTTTTTCGCACGAACACACCGAGTAGCCTCCATTGGACCAAAAACGATGTTTGGGAGTGATTTGGAGCGTTTCGGTGCCCGGATGTATGCGAAACGCGTCCATTTCGGTGCCCGGATGCACTGCCCTGGAGTAACGAAGTTGAGAATGGGTTTTTCGCTACGGACACTTCCAATCTACTCACTTAGGCCCTAAATGATGATTGGGAGTGTTTCGGAGTATTTGGATACCTACAGCACGAGAATCGAAGGAAAATATGTGTTTCTATACCCAAATGCACTGTTTGGGCCGCCGAACATTCAGATGAATTTTTTCGCACGAACACACCCAGTAGCCTCCATTGGACCAAAAACGATGTTTGGGAGTGATTTGGAGCGTTTCGGTGCCCGGATGCATGCAAAACGGTGCGAAACAGGTCCGTTTCGGTGCCCGGGTGCACTGCCCTGGAATAACAAACTTGAGAATGGGTTTTTCACTATAGACACTTCCAATGTACTCTCTTAGGCCCTAAATAATGGTTGGGAGTGTTTTGGATCATTTGGATACCTACTGCATGAAAATCGGAACAAAACAGGTGTTTCTGTACCCAAATGCACTGATTCGGCCGCCGAACTTTCAGATGAATTTTTTCACACGAACAAACCCATTAGCCTCCACTGGAACCGAAACAATGTTTGGTAGTGATATGGAGCGTTTTGGTGCCCGGATGCATGAAAACAGTGCAAAACGGGTCCGTTTCGGTGCCCGGATGCACTGCCCCGGAGAAACGAAATTGATAATGGGTTTTTCGCTATGGACACTTCCAATGTACTCTCTTATGCCCTAAATAATGGTTGGGAGTGTTTCGGATCATTTGGATACGTACTGCAGAAAAATCGAAGCAAAACAGTTGTTTCTGTACCTAAATGCACTATTTCGGCCGCCAAACTTTCAGATCAATTTTTTCGCACGAACACACCCAGTAGCCTCCATTGCACCAAAAACGATGTTTGGGAGTGATTTGGAGCATTTCGATGCCCGGATCTATGCGAAACGGGTCCATTTTAGTGCCCGGATGCACTGCCCCGGAGTAAGGAAGGAGAGAATGGGTTTTTCGCTACGGACACTTCCAATCTACTCCCTTAGGCCCTAAATGTTGTTTGGGAGTGTTTCGGAGTATTTGGATACCTACTGCACGAGAATCGAACCAAAACGTGTGTTTCTATACCCAAATGTACTGTTTCGGCCGTCGAACTTTCAGATGAATTTTTTCGCACAAAGACACCCAATATCTTAAATTGGACCCAAAACGATGTTTTGGGGGTGATTTGGAGCGTTTCGGTGCCCGGATGCATGCAAAACGGTGCGAAACGGGTCCGTTTCGGTGCCGGGATGCACTGCCCTGGAGTAACAAACTTGAGAATAGGTTTTTCGCTACGGATACTTCCGATATACTCTTTTAGGCCCTAAATAATGTTTGGGAGTGTTTCGGAGCATTTGGATTCCTACTGCACGAAAATCGGAACAAAACGGGTGTTTCTGTACCCAAATGCACTGATTCGGCCACCGAACTTTCAGATGATTTTTTTCCGCACGAACACACCCACTAGCCTCCACTAGAACCAAAACGATGTTTGGGAGTGATTTGGACCGTTTCGGTGCCTGGATGCATGCAAAACAGTGCGAAACGGGTCTTTTTCGGTGCCCGGATACACTGCCCCAGAGTAACGATCTTGAGAAAGGGTTTTTCACTACGGACAGTTTCAATGTACTCGCTTAGACCCTAAATGATGTTTGGGAGTGTTTCGGAGCATTTGGATAGCTACTGCACGAGAATCGAAGCAAAACGGGTGTTTCTATACCCAAATGCTCTGTTTCGGCCGCCGAACTTTCGGATGAATTTTTTCGCACGAACACACCATCCTCCGTTGGACCCAAAATGATGTTTGGGAGTGATTTGGAGCATTTCGGTGCCCGGATGCATGCAAAACGGGTCCGTTTCGGTGCCCGGATGCACTGCCCTGAAGTAACAAACTTGAGAATGGTTTTTTTGCTACGGACACTTCCAATCTACTCTCTTAGGCCCTAAATGATGTTTGGGAGTGTTTCGGAGCATTTGGATAGCTACTGCACGAAAATCGAAGCATAACGGGTGTTTCTGTACCCAAATGCACTATTTCGGCCGCCGAACTTTCAGATCAATTTTTTCACACGAACACACCCAGTAGCCTCCATTGGGCCAAAAATGATGTTTGGGAGTGATTTGGAGCGTTTCGATGCCCGGATGTATGCGAAACAGTGCGGAATGGGTCCGTTTAGGTGGCCGGATGCACTGCCCTGGAGTAACGAACTTGAGAATGGGTTTTTCGCTACGGATACTTCCAATGTACTCTTTTAGGCCCTAAATGATGTTTGGGAGTGTTTCGGAGCATTTGGATTCCTACTGCACGAAAATCAGAACAAAACGGATGTTCTGTACCCAAATGCACTGATTCGGCCACCGAACTTTCAGATGAATTTTTCGCACCAACACACCCACTAGCCTCCACTAGAACCAAAACGATGGTTGGGAGTGATTTGGACCGTTTCGGTGCCTGGATGCATGCAAAACAGTGCGAAACGAAACGGGTCTGTTTCGGTGCCCGAATGCACTGCCCCAGAGTAACGATCTTGAGAAAGGGTTTTTCGCTACGGACAGTTCCAATCTACTCGCTTAGGCCCTAAATGATCTTTGGGAGTGTTTCGGAGCATTTGGATAGCTACTGCACGAGAATCGAAGCAAAACGGGTGTTTCTATACCCAAATGCTCTGTTTCGGCCGCCGAACTTTCAGATGAATTTTTTTGCACGAACACACCATCCTCCATTGAACCCAAAATGATGTTTGGGAGTGATTTGGAGCATTTCGGTGCCCAGATACATGCAAAACGGGTCCGTTTCGGTGCCCGGATGCACTGCCCTGGAGTAACAAACTTGAGAATGGGTTTTTTGCTACGGACACTTCCAATCTACTCTCTTAGGCCCTAAATGATGTTTGGGAGTGTTTCGGAGCATTTGGATACCTACTGCATGAAAATCGGAACAAAACAGGTGTTTCCGTACCCAAATGCTCTATTTCGGCCGTCGAACTTTCAGATCAATTTTTTCGCACGAACACACCCAGTAGCCTCCATTGGACCAAAAACGATGTTCGGGAGTGATTTGGAGCGTTTCGGTGCCTAGATGTATGCGAAACAGTGCGGAATGGGTCCGTTTCGGTGGCCGGGTGCACTGCCCAGGAGTAACGAACTTGAGAATGGGTTTTTTGCTACGGACACTTCCAATCTACTCACTTAGGCCCTAAAAGATGATTGGGAGTGTTTCGGAGTATTTGGATACCTACAGCACGTGAATCAAAGGAAAACATGTGTTTCTATACCCAAATGCATTGTTTCGGCCGCCGAAATTTCAGATGAAATTTTTAGCACGATGTGGCGGACCACTCCGAAATTATTCCAAGTTAAGTACCCCGGGACCACTAACCGAGTAGTCAGGCACTTAATCCGGAATAAGCTGGAGCGCCGTCGGATTAAACCCGATAAACCACGTTCTTTTCTCGATCGAAACAACAGCACGCCCACACGAAGGTGAGTTCCAGAGATTACAACATTCCACAAATTAACTTACACACATAGATATTACAAGTTATTACAAACCAGGTTCAAATTTAAATCAGAGTACAAGTCTTGCAGCGGAAATAAAAGTTCATTACAGCGGAATTTAAAAAGTCATAACAACTGAATTTAGAGGTTCATTGCAGCGGAAGTAAAACAATCTAACGACGATACAAAATAACTCCGTGCTGAAGCCTGCCACGAAGCTACTCCTCCCGATCCTCGCCAGAGGACGGAACCCATTCGATGTGCCAGCCAGGTGGAACCTGGGCAGGCCAAGACAAAGCATCCACATCCAAAGGTATACCTGTAAAATATTGCCACAAGCAAGGCTGAGTATACTAATACTCAGCAAGGCTTACCCGTCGGGTGAAATCTACATCACCGACATCTAGACAATGAGAGGCTTTTGGCTGGTGGGTTTGTTTGCCAAAAAGCAACTAAAGTAGATCCTTGCTTTCAAGTTTTAGCTTCATATTCTAGTAAATTTAACCATTCTAAATTAGCATCCTCTCTAAGCATACAAGTGGTGCAATACAAGTTATTCATAGAACAAGTTCATGATCTCATAATTCCACTTATTACTCGATGTAGCAAGGCGGTCAAGCAGTCTCATTAACCGCGAGAAGCGGACAGTTCGAACCGAATTTGTGCTACCTGGCCAGGGAAAACCCAACACACACGGATACTCTGCCTGCTATAAAAGGTACAAGCATTTCCCAACCTTTCCCATCGATCCACAATTCGGAACCGGGTCCATTTCCTTAGGATAAAGGTTTACTGCTTCACTCACAGCATCACGCATATATCCACAAGTGTACGGCAGGGGAAACAAGTTTCCAAGGAGAGATGGCTATCGGCCCTAGCTGCTTCAATCTGGTACCGGGCTTACCGGCTCCCATATACCGGTATGCATGTGGTACGTTCAAAAACTTGACACACTCTACCACACATTTCGACCTTAACCAATTATCATACACGGACGGGAGATCTACATCTATCATCCCGCCCGTCAATCCTTATGATTCCAACATAAGTAAAGACAAGCAATCCCTATGTCTCGCGAGTGACAGGAAATCACTCGACTTGTAACGGACCTATAGCAATGCACTATCGATCCCTTTCAAACTAGTATTGCAAGTCATGGGTACTAGGAAATGTGCAGCTAAGGTATTCAATCAACTCCTTGAACGTAAATGCACAAACATAGAGAATTCAAAGTGCATATTTTGGTAAAGGTTAGGTCATGCTCCGGGGCTTGCCTTCTTGCTCGGACTGAGAGTTAGCCTCCGGGTTGGTCACTTCTTCGCTGGCACCGTGCTCCGGGACTTGCTCCTCGTCTGCGGGAATGAGGGTGTAGTTGCCGTCCGGGATGGCGCCGTCTACATGAGATGCATATTTTAAGGCGGCTGCCTATAGATGCTAAGACTAAGGCCTTGAAGGCCATATTCACCTAGACATGCTTAAGCATTTCTATTTTCCTCACAAAACAAGGTGTAGGTGTATGGTAAAAGTTTTATTTGAATGCGATGGTGATTGTGTACATATATAAAAGAATTATATTTATTTCTTCACAAAGTTGGGTGCTGTTCTGGAATTTCAGGTTCTACCCATTTTATTTCAACTAATTAACCCAAAAGGTTTATTCTTTTATATAAATCAATTTCCAACTAGATTCCTTCTCATTTTTGTTTCTCCATTTCTGTTCATCATTTTTAGCTATAAACTTTATGACAGCTACTGGAGTATAAGAGCTAAGCTCACTCCAAAATTTAGCTAATTTCGAGCTACACATAATTTATTAAAAATCTAACAAGTTGCTGCCAGCAGAAATGAATTTAATTCATATAAAATTGAAAATTCAACCATTTCAGGAGATCTCCCTACCAAAGTTAAGCATAAGTATGAGGAGGGCTCTGGCCAAGTGGTGGCTCAAAATAACCCTTGGGTGATCCTCAATGATTTTCTAACCAAAAACACATATTTAATTATTTGCCATCCTAAACAGAGCAAAAATTCAGTTTTTCATTTTTAACATGTGTTCTAACAAGTTTTAAGCTCTCAGGAGCAAAATGGTGATTTTTCACTGCACATATTATTTTTAATGATTTCTGCACTGCAAAAAGACAGAAAACCTATTTTAATTCATAACAGGAGCTAAACATCATATTTTTGGGTCTTCTTTGGACACAAGCTGTCCAAAGCCACCATACACAACATATCCAAAGCTCAACCCTAGCGCAGCTCTGGATTGGAAATGGTGCACAACTTTAGGTTTTCATAGTTTGAATTTTAATTCACATACAGTTCGTCAAAGGTACAAACATGTCTAATAGAGATTGTAACTTAGACTCTCACGAATCCAGGGAGTATTTTTGTGCATTTTTCCGATTTTTGTACGATTTTTAATCGATTTTACAAGTTTCGGGAAAATCAAATCTAGACTTAAGAATCTTTTTACGCAGAGAACCCTAGATCTTTCAAAACTTCACGAACGAGTCCCTGGACTTTTGCGCAGAGACCCCTAAACAAAGGTAGACGATGAACTTGGGTCCCTGGGACCTCGCCGGAGTTGCGCTGGCCAAACGGCGGCGAACTAGGCTCGGGGAAGTGGGGGAAAAGCTTCCTGGGCTCACCACGAGTCGTTTGGGGACGGTTGGGAGGCCGGGGATGGTCGGAGTTTCGCCGGCGACGAGGTGGTGGCGGCGCGGCCGCCGCGGCTTCTACGCCGGTGAGCTCGGGGTCGTTCGCCGAGGTTCGAGGGGTCCTAGAGCACCAGTGGAGCTCGAGGAAGCCAATGGCGTGCTCGGTTGACCTCGGGGACGGCTCGGAGTAGGGGCTCGACGTGCGGGTGCTCCGGCGGCCGAAAATCGCGATTTGGGGGAATTCACGAATTCTCGCCGGAGAAGGGTCAATGTCTTGGGGAAAGTTGGGTGTTTTGGAGCTGGTGGAGTGGACTAGCTCCGTGCGGGATGGATTTGGGAATGGTGGAGCGTGGACGAGGAATTTCGCGAAGAGCTTGGGTTCGGCTTGCGCGTCGCGAGGAGGAAGAAGACCGAGCGAGCGCGGGGAAGTGGAAATGGCCAAGTGAGCGAGTGAGAGGAGGGGTGTGAGTGCGCGGTGGAGTGATTGAGCACGCAAGGGAGGCACTGTGCGGCCTCGGGAGCGTGCGAGCGCGTGGGTGGCTGTCGCGGTCGCCATTGATGGCGCGCGAGCTCGAACAGAGCGCACACGCGCGGTTGGGCGTCAAAGATCATCGCGTGAAGAAGTGGAGATCCTCAGCAGAGGCTTTGGCGCGGCGCGAATGGACTCTACCGCCTGCAGTGCGCTCGGCGTGGCGCGAGCGCGCGTGCGGCCACGGCGGCGCGCGACCGTATGATGGCGCTCCGCGGCACGAGGCGAGGCGAGGCGACAGCGGCGAAGTGATGGCTCGGGAGTGGCCGGACAAGAGCTAGGCGACAAGCGCCAGCGTCCGCCGCGGCTTGGCCAGCTCAGCGCCGCCTGCGCCGTCGCCGGCCCACGTGGCGGCCGAGCTCCGGCCAGCGCAGCGCGCGCCAGGGGCACTGTAGCATGCCCGTGGAGCTCCGATTTCCAAATTCGAATTTTCTCCAAAATTCGAACTGAACTTCGAAACGGGTAAAATTAAAAGTTGGGGGTCTGAGGTGTGGGACACAACTTTCGAGCTTGGACCAGGCACTTCGACCAGGCGCTACGGCGCTTCGAGCTTGAACGCAAGCTCGAGCTTGCCGAGCCTCGAATGGTCGGAAACGCCACTCGAGGGTGAGTGCCCCCCTCGAGCTTGGCTGCGAAGCCTCGAGCG